>OZ005656.1:224975878-225628378 GCA_963930645.1 Salticus scenicus | reverse complement strand
GTGTTAAAGTTTAAAATAGTTAATTTACTTAAAACTGTGCATCAGCATATAATGTTAGTTCAAAGTAAATTCACATTAAATAAACTACTCCGTTATCAGACTATAATTAAATATAATTCTCTAAAATGAAGTATATCTAATGTATTGTAGATAAATAACGATATTAGTGTGGGGAACTTAGTTATGTACAAATGCAGTATCCAATTAGTCATTTTAATGTTAATCACTGGTGCCCACTTTAGAGTTTGGTTGCGATAAACACTTCGCTCAAAGGATTCCACTTGATTACTGGTGATTATTCAGAACACAATCATAAATTATATTAATATGTGTAGTGTATATCCAATAAACGCTGAATATTTGCTGGAACATTAATTTTCATATATAATAAATATATTTTTAAATTTTTGAAATAAATGTGAATTAACGAAACCAAGAGTCATTAATTCTGTAAAAGGATAAAAGTGCGAGAATATTTTATAGAAGTAATACATAGATTTAATAAACTGATGAGGAAATATATATATATATATATATATATATATATATATATATATATATATATATATAAACATTTGCATAGTCGTACCTAAAATTTATTTCATGAAAGATTTTGTTCAAATAAATTTATGATATAAAATAATAATTATAAAATTTATCTGTTAATTTTCGAACATACTCTAAATGTCACAAGTTATTATTGTAAATCCTTTGCTTTATTTTCGTATCGCAGTTATTTCATCAAAATGTAAATTTTTAAACAGAATGCATATATATATATATATATATATATATATATATATATATATATATATCTGGGTGTGTGTGTGTGCGTGTGTGTGTAATTAACATATATATATATATATATACTGTGTGCTTAATTTTATAACGTTTGCATGCCAAATTACACCTAATTCCCAATGTATTTATACATTATACTTATAATTTTAATAATTCTGTTAATTATATTTAAAAGAATAAATATAAATTAAAACACCATATTTTTTAATACTTTATAAATGGAATAATGTTGCGTAAATACTCGTTTTTGTAGATCACACATAATTTTAAGAATTTTAAATTTCTCTAACTAATCCCGCTTCCTTTTATTATTATTATTATTATTATTATTATTATTATTATCATTTCTGCACGATCACTTCAAGTAGTTTGTGATGTTGTGAGAGTGCATAATTTTAGTAGTACGTTCTGCCAGCTATCTTGTTCTCACATTGAATTTTAACTAAATACATGTTTTTTTTTTTCTTTTTCTTTTTTTAAATAATTTAATTTAAATTGTGAACAAACAATCTTAAGGTTATTTCATATATTTTAATATCGTTTGTGTCTTCGTTCTGTGGTTCGTAAGGAGACAGATGGTATTAAAAATCATACAAGAAACATGCAACAAATGAACAAAAGTTGATAGATGTTACATTGTTATATATTTATATATTTATGTTTCTTGCATAAGGTTAAATCTTCTTGTATTACTTAAATATATTCTAATACTTTTTTTTTCAAAGAGATACGTCTTCTAAATTTTTTGAGGTGGAAAATACATTATAAGAACAACTTTGTTTTTATAATATATGAGCGATTCATTTTGTTTACTTTTTCTTTGTATCATACCACATGACTGGTGGCATCTTCACCGTATATATCGAGAAAGTTGCCACGTTTACACGAGTTTATTTAACAGAAAATTTCTCAATTGTCTACACACTAGGACAGGAATGAATTGATTAAACATTGACGAACATGGTGTATTTTTTTTTAATTATCATATTCGAATTTTTGGCTGTACTAAGCAAAATATCCTTAAACATGTCGTCTTTCCCCGATACACCTAATGGTGAGACAATCAGACAGATATTATCGTCTTCAAGATCTATAATAATGTATAATCCATCGAAATATCTAAAATTAAAATTTTCCTTGCATCTGTGCTTAGTATATAAAAGTAAAAAAAAAAAAAAAAAAAAACAGGAAATAAAAAGAGAAGAAAAATAATGCAAGCATTCTTTAAAATAATGCATGTTTTATTTATGATATAAATTATTTATGCAAAATACAGTAAACAGGGCAATATTTCAAAATTTTCCTGTTGTAATAAAAAATCTGAATATCATTTTAAAACTGTATTTTAGAAAATTAATGGATGTATTTTATTTACTTCTATTTGACAGAGGAAGAAATATATATGAATCAAACTTTCATTAAAATCACATTACGATGTTTCTATTGGATTCAGATATTATGGTACGTCCAATAGTTATCCGTTTGACGAAATTTATTTCAGTAAATATATTAGAGCATAAAGTTTAAATTCGTGTTGGTGATAAATTCTACAATAAAAGATTTTGTATTATAAATACACCAATAATATACACACAACAGTTTATTTTTCATGATATTAAGAAAATAAGATTTTAAAATACGTTTTAGATGAATATATCCATTTATAATTTTCTTCTGAATTTTACATGAAATATAACATTAAATTAAATTAAATTTCTTTACAAACTTTTAAATATATTGTAGTGAATAAATAAAAAAAAAATCCAGATATGATGAATGTAAAGTAAAATAAATAAATAAATAAATAAAAGAAAATTAAAAATCAGCGCAGAAAAAGCATTTTTGATCTACCTTTAAAACTTGCTTATATTATTAACGTATAAATCATTAACGTATAAGTTGTTCTACTATCCTAAAAATTAATCTGGATATTTTTATAAGCAAAAATAAATAAGTAAATAAAAATGCAACCTTAAGATATACAGTAAATAAATGTTTAAAACAGAGCTATTTCCTTTCATAGCATTATTCATACGCATTTGAAATTATACATATATATATGTGTATATATATATACATATATATATATATATATATATATATATATATATATATATATATATATATATATATATATATATATATATATAAACATATAAATCTCTTTAAAAAAGTTTCCGAGAATTTGAAAATTAACTTAGGTTGTTAGTAGTAGAACTAAAATAATATAAAATAATTTGAACTTGTTTCAAAGAATTTTCTTGAATATATGTTTAAAGTATCTCTGAACGAACTTTAACGTGATATATTAAACTTAATTATATATTAATTTCTGAATATTGTAAAAACAACACATTTTTTTTTTTATGCTCATGAAAATAAATACTTAATAATGAGTTTTTAGAGCTTTAACTTTTTGTTTTTATATTAATGGAAATTTTTTGTTTCTACATAAACTTTAATCTGCTTACTTTTAAGAACATACTTATAAATACAGACGAACTTCGTTAAAGTGAACACTGTTAATGTGTATTACATTTAACATGAACTGTTTCCACAATCCTCCTAAAAACGAAAATTGGTTTAGTTATTAGAAGATAAGTTACTGATAGCATAGACTACTGATAACATGAACACATTTTTTATCACTCTTGAGATGCATGTTATCTTATTAAAAACAACTAAATATTTAATGTATCATGTAACTAGTTTAACATATAACATATTAAACATTGTTATAATAAAATTTTGTAGTAATGTATGAATCGTAGCATATTTTAAATGAAAATGAAAGTAATTCATAACGAAATTTTAAAATCCTAAAAAAAATCGTTAATTATATTAATCAACAAACACTACCTCTCCATAAATTACTGGACACTTTCTATTTGAGACGTTTTTTAAAAATATCTCAAACAGGACTACACAAATTATCTTGAATCTTTTGGAGCTTACAAAATATATTATACTTCATGTACTTCAATTAAAGTTTTACACCAAAAGTGAAAAGGGGACTAGTAAAAAATTAAATAAAAATGAAAATATTTGGCATCACCTTGTAAAATGTAATGCTTGAAATACGATCTGGTTATAGCATGTGATTGTTGGGCTCTTTCTCATTTTCTGTATACATTTTTAAATCTCTACCGCATGTAATCAGGGAAAACAAATGGTTTATTTAAAAAATTATCAAAAACAATTCATTTTTTTAGCTAAAACACGCCAGGTATGAAACCCATTGCAAAGCTACTTTCGGGAAACCCGACTTACACCATAAGATACAGCATACTTCAATCAGAATATATATATATATATATTAAATATCTAATGAAATGTGAGCATTTTTACAAAATATTTTTTAACTGTGCATGCGTAAAATTTAGTGAAATTTCATTTGCATATTTTAATAGAAAAATGCTTTGAGCTACTCATACAAAAACATCAAATAAGTATCGTGTAAACTCAAAAGGTTATACGCCAAAGACTGAAGTGCTATTCGGTTTCTAGCGAAAAAAAAAATGCTAACCTATAAGGGGTTTTACTCACAACTCACATATTTCTTTTTCAAAATAACTTTGAAACAATATTAAATTATATATATATATACATATATACAGAGTAGGTTTCCTCGTAAATTAATTGATTCTATATAATGAAACCGAAATTGTAGGAAATGTATTTATTTTTATATATGTTGTAAGATTATTTTTATTAATGTTAAACAAATCAATGATATATATATGATAAAATCCATTCAGTATATCTGATATATATATATATATATATATATTAAATAGTAATAATATATTAAAAAACATAATAAAATAAAAACTTATACGAGACACTTTTATATAAAAAATACAACGAAAATAATACAGTCTTCTTTGTAAGTATGTCTCAAATTTAAGAAAATAAATGGACAAGAAAAGAATTTTCTCCGCAAAAAATTTATTTTAAAACATTTAAAAGTAAAATAATTTTAATCCCTGTCAAGATAATAAGAAAGTCTAGGCCTTCGGATCTACCTCTTTTTTTTTCTGTGTTTCTATCCTTATATTACGCATCACATGTATGAAAAAAAAAAAACTAGAAAGAAAGAAGTTATTGCTTGTGACATGAACATAATTAAAAATATACAGAGAAAGCACTCGTATAAATGTCTATTACATCATAATCCATTCAAGGTTCTTTAAAGGTAAAAAAAAAAAAAAAAAATGTATTTTATAGAAGAAAAAAAATCATTATTCATTACAACATAATAGTATCTTTGTTATATCATATGATACAAGTTTATTTTTGATTTTTTGCAATATGTACTTTTTATAGCAGAAAAAAATATTATAAAACGTTTAATGTATTTTAATTGAAATTTATCTCTAATTATAAAAGAGCATGTACGTTTACGTGTGTGTTTACTGCATGTGCATACATTTATTTTGAGAATACGTCGGGTTCCGCGTTTTCGGAGAAATGAGGAAATATGTACAACAGTTTAAAAAAAAAAAAAGAAAGAAAAAGTGATAGATAAAAGTATTTAATTAGCGCTGGGAATAACATGTTAAATTGAAAGTATTTGTAATATTTTTTGAAACATGTTATAATTTTTTTTTATAATGAAACATATATTACGCAGGCGTTTTACAAAGAAAAATCCCATACAATTACTTTTGAGTTTTCCTATTACGTGATATTATAGTGTCAGTAAAAAAATTCAGTTTTTCAATTTATCAAAATTTTAACAGATTTTAACAGGGATTAATTGTCTGTGTGTCCAGTCCAAAGTCGTAAAATACGCTTAAAATTAAAAAAAAAAAAAAAAAAAAAAAAACGTTAAATTTGTATTTAAATTAATTTTATATATCTATTCAAAAGTAATTATTGCCATCAATCTCCACTTAAATTATTTATTTTATTTTATTTTTATTTTCTGTGCCTCCGCATGTCTTTAAAAACAAGAGGGCCTCAGCGTCGCAATAGGTAACGATTCATGCCGAATAATCCAAGGAACACGTTTAAGTTAGTTAGAAATTTCTGTGAACTTAATTGTCGAAGTTATTTATTTAAAACGTCGTCTTAAAAAAGACTATCAAAACGACTATTTGCAACTTGAAAATATGTTCTCCAAAAATAATTATTTCTTTATCAGTGTGCGTTCCGCAGAAAAGAGAAAGGAAGCTAGAAAATTTTGTACGTTTTACAAGAGCAATCCTTCTGTAAAGGATATACATATAATTTAATGTTACAACAAATCTTAACGATTTACTTGCAGAGCAATGTATAAAAGTGAGCTCACCATAATAAATTTAGTATGTAATTACTAAGATATGCTCATATGAAAAATGTAAAAAGTTAATAACATAACTATCACCTGTCGTTCAATATATATCCATATGAAATGCACATTATTTTTAATAATATTTATATTACAAGTTAAGTTTGGCGTATGTAATACATCATGGGTACTGTGATATTGCTTTTCCGTAAACAAATTAGATTTCTACGTAACAGTACCACCATATGACTCATATGCACAAAATTTAATTAACATACTATTTCCCATATCCATCTCACATATCATTATTATAGCGTTTATACATCGGAAGCTGAGTTATAGCCTCTATTAAATGAGAAAAACTTTTGCAATGAAGCATTTTATGTTATGTGATATGTCCGAAAATCAATTAGCAAATATGTGTCCTAAAAGCTAATCAGCATTCCTTAAATCAATGTCCGACCAGATGTAAAATTTAGACTAAATTCATTTTGTTTGGTTATTGAGATGAAATTAATTTAGTAACACACACATTCATACAGATACATGTATTTTCTAAAGCGTAATTATTCACGCATTGGTCTACTCACCGCCCATCACTGGATAATTCATCCTACAGAACATCCTTTAAAGATAAATTGCGGAAACTCTGTGCAGTTGCCCTTGAATGTGTGTTGTCTAACAAAGTACTGTTTCAAGTTCTTCCTGCGACTTTTTGAGCAGTAAATATTTTTTTTTCTTTTTAAATCGGTCTATTTTACCGCGACTAGATTTGTAAAGTCGATTCATCCCCCCCCCCCTCTTCTCTTAGTTTTTTCACTGCTAAAAGTTATGCGGGAAAAGCATCCCGTGAATTGGATGCAGATGATCTTTCTTCAGTACAATATGTCCTCGCTTTGTATTCGGCTTTCCACCAACACAACGGGTGGCGTCGAATAGGCCGAAATGCGACCACTAGCGTTACAAAAAGTGATGCTACCTCTCCGTCTCTCCGTGGATAATCATATAAGTTAGATAAATGTTGCAGTTAGATGCATTCAAGATATTTCAAACCATTTCCATCTATCAAATGTAATTAATACCTAAATAATATCTGGTGAATTTTGGGATACATATTTAAAATCACACACACACACAAAAAAAAAAAAAAAAAAAAAAAAAAAAAAACTAATGTAAGCAATTATATTTAACATGAACGTTCGGCTGCAATATTAACAGATGAAAGCACTTTTTACCAAGAAATTAATATTATATGAGTATTTTAAATCTTCTTTTAAATTTCAAGTTAAATTTCAATTTTAAGTTTTTCGTATTTTGATAAGATAATAGTAATGAATACACGCCTTGTATTTTGGCCACAGATAATCACAATACATTGAAATTACATTTTCATTAAAACCGCATGTCGGAGATATTTAGTAAAGTATTTATTTTAATAGGAGAGAGAAATTTAAATTATCCGGAAGAGATGATAAAATAAACAAATAGCTTATCATGCATTCTTGTAATACATATAAGAAAAAATCCAATTATTATTATTTTTTTTTTTTACTTTTATAACTTGAGTGCAGTGATATATACATAATTATGAAATTCTTCAATTGCGTTTTCAGCAAAGTGAATTTAAGTTTAAGCATTAAGTTTAAATATGCTTTATTTAATAACATCAGTATTCCCTAAAGATTATTTTAAATGACGCTGATAATTTTCTACCTAGCAGTGCTAAATAGTCAATTGCGCTAATTAGTCGACACTGCGATACAAATATACATTAATCCGTCGTGAGTAGTACGTCGACATTAATTAGTAGTTTTACTCTCTCTCTCTCTCTCTCTCTCTCTCTCTCATTAATAAATGTTTGTATTTCGAGAGAAAAACTCTTATTATTTCGCATAAAATTTTCATAGGATTTCATGCCTCTCTCCTTTTAATATAAATTTTCGTTTATATTATTATTATTATTTATTTATTTATTTATTTATTTAATGAAAGGTGGGGATTAGCTTCTAGAATTAATTTGTTTTCCTTTGGGAGATTTCAACTGCTGTTAGATTTCATACTTGGCTTTTTTTGTTTCTTTATTGGTATAAATTTTAATTTACTTGCTTTCAGTCGTTACTATATTTTTCTTTGTATGCCACATGAAATTAATATCATTTAATATGTATATAAATATAGTTTGCATTATCTTGTGAAGCATTGCTTAATTAAAAGGGCTTTCAGGAAAACAAAAATTTATTCATTAAATATTTTTTGTTTAATTCTACATTTCATTCTTTAGATTTTTTTGTAGAAACAGTATGTTTGATTTTAGTATTAATTAATCTATAAAAAATGACTTTTTGTTTGTAATATTTTTTGCATTTTCCCCTACATTTTGTGCTTGTTTTCCGTTGTAATATATATATATATATATATATATATTCAAAATAACAGTAAATAAATAAAAATTGTAATATTTGTATTATTGTATTTTCTCTACTAATGTATGAAATTTTTTTATACACTGAAAATAATGAAAAATAAAATATAGATTTATTGTATAGAAATATTCTTTTTAAAACAAAAGGAAATTGATTTTATATTTATAAATATTGGGATTAATAATAATATTAAAATTTTTCCTTAATATACTAAAAAAAATCCTCTGTCTGTATAAGAAATGTTGCTGATTTAAAACAATTTAAACAGCAGTAAATTGTTAAATTAAGTATTTTAATGAAATAAATATATAAATAAATGAAGGGAAATGACATTTTTGAAATGAACTCACAGGTATTTAATAAGTAGCACAATGATGAAATTATTATTATTATTATTATTATTTTATTTTTTATTTTTTTTTTTATTTATTTATTTATTTTTTTTTTTTTTTGAAAATTAAATTTAATAAATTAAACAATAAAAATAACTTTTTTTTTTCTTCTTTTATATAAATGAATGAATTATGAGAAAAACAAATAACACTTTGGATGAAACAGAAATAATATAAACTTAGAGCATAAAACTTTTTGTAGTTACATCCAACTTATTATTATTATTATCATTATTATTATTATTATTATTATTATTGTTATTTAAACCATTCTAAAATAAAGCTTTGATAAAAATAATATGTATATATATAGCCAGAAATAAATTGCTAAAATTTCTTCAAAATAGAATGTATCGAATGTGAGAGATATTGCATATAATATAAAGTGCAATAATCTTTCAAACTAATTTAATGTGAAATATGGAGATAAAGAAAAAAAGATTGGGTAAAAATCGCCCATTAAATAAATCAAATATCCATCTATTCTGTCAAATAAAAATGCGCTTTGCTCAGATTTTCTAAATCTAGAAACCCAGAAATGGTTTATTGGAATAAACTGTAGTAAATAAAATAAATTTTAGAAAATTTCTCAATAACTTAAACAAACCAGTAGATAATGTTTCGGGTCCATTCGAAGAAATTTATGCTGTATTTTTATATGCTTATTATATAAATATTTATTAAAATATACAGAATTCGTGTTCGATTTATATAAGATTTTAAAATATGGACAACATTATTTTGAAAAAGAGAAACAAAATGTTGAGTTTACTAAATGGAAGTTTTATTTTACCATTCTAAAGTATTCTGAATATATGCATTGATAATCAAATATTTAATAATAGTTATATCTTATATCTTCATTTAAGTCTTTATTTTTTTACAGTTTATAGCTTTATTTTTGTTTCTTAACTGTAAAAAATACAAATCGATATGAATAATTATTAAAATAAACAAAATTTGATGATTTTATTTTCATGGTACTGATTATCATATATTTACTTTATATTGTACTTTTTATTAGAAATTAGAAATCTATTGTGGCCATTTGATGGTATTCATTTTTGGAATAATTTTATATTTTGATAACGATTGTTATTAATTTATAAAGTAATAAATCTTAAGCATGAAAAATAACTGCACATAGCAAATGTAAGGTTCTAAGGTATGAGATCTTGCGTGGTCTCTTTGGATTGAAAGACTGATGGTCACCGGTCGGATCCAGTGTTAGATATTGATGGTCACGATATCAGTGTCAGGTTGAGCATAGATGTGTTGAGTTGGAAGTTCTAAGGTCACCGTTGGATCCATTGTCGGATGGCGATGGTTTCAGAAAAAGGGTCGATATAATCATTGAAATATTGAGTTGATATAAAAAAATAAATAAATAAATAAATAAAATAAAATATAAAAGGTTA
The DNA here is from genome assembly GCA_963930645.1 of Salticus scenicus. NCBI lineage: Eukaryota > Metazoa > Arthropoda > Arachnida > Araneae > Salticidae > Salticus > Salticus scenicus. Next base: position 225,618,072 of record OZ005656.1, on the reverse strand, counting down.
GTGTAAAAGGTTACCAGCTATTTGGAGAAAAAAAATCTCGCTCGGGTGCAAACGAAATGAAGAAAGAATTTAAGGTTAACATTAAGTTTAAATATAGATAATTTTGAGAAGAACATTTTACGAAAATGAAGTGAAATGCTTTGTAGTTATTTAGTTTAAATTTACTTCCAAAGTAAGGAAATTTCTGCTTTTCGATTCGCACATTTGATTTGTATTCTGATATAAAATTTCGGAGGTTTATATTTATGATAAAGCTGAAAAAACCCCGCTTGACACCATGAAGCTTTTCCTGAAAGTTAGTTAATTTTAAATATATTCTTATTGACTTATAATAAGATATTTAAGTTATTTAAGTCTATACCTGTAGTTTGCCTTAGTGTTTCCCCTCCTTGTAAGTAAAATAAAGAAATGTTAGCTTTTAAGATATTGTTTTCGTTGATGTAAAAGTTTAGCGTAAAAGGTTACCAGCTTTTAGGAAGTAGTCTGTCGTTCAAGTCCAGTGGAGATGTAGAACGAATTTAAAGGAGTTTGTGAAGTTTGATATTCAGATAAATATAGGTAATTTTAGGATGAATACTTTACGAAAAATGAAATGAGTTGTTTTGTAGTTATTTAGTTTAAATTTACCTTCGAATTAAGGAAGTTTCTGTTTTTGGATATGTACTTTGCAATAAGGTTTTAGAGGTTCATATTTTTGATAAAGCTAAAATAACCCTGCTTGTCGCAACGAAGTCTTCCAGGAGGTGAGAAAAATTTAAACATATTCTTATTACCTAATTGTAAGTGATTTAAGTTAAATAAGTTAATTAAGTGTATATCTGTAATTTCTCTTAGTGCTGTCCTTTCCTTGAAAGTAAAATAAAAAAAGATTAATATTTAAAATATTGTTTTCATTGGCTCATTTTCCCTACTTCTGGATTGCGATGAGAGAAATTTATCAAGTTGGGCATGTAAATCATCCGTTAAAAATTGTACAAATGCATTTCAAAAAATTACATTTTTTTTTTTTTTTTTTTTGAAATCTTGATTTTTATACAGCGCTGATTGTCGATAATTAAAGTTATTCTATTTATTTCTTATATATATATATATATATATATATATATATATATATATATATATACATATATATATTTTTTTTTTTTTTTTTTTTTTTTTTTTTTTCAAAAAGTACTATTATATGCTTCACAGCCCTTTTTATAGGGCGAAAATTTATTTGAGTTTTATAAAAAAAAAAAATTAAGGAATGACTGAATATGGTTAGTTGAAACTTTAACATTTAAGTTTTAATACTGTATGAAAGCCTAAGATTATTTTATTATAAAAATCTTTTTTTAAGGTTATTTGCTTAATAATAATACTGTTAAGCATAGACTTATCTAAGATTTTGTTAAGTAACTTTTCTAAAAATTATGGTATAAATATTAGGAAAATCATGAACGTAAGTGACAGGAAACTTACTTTGTTGAAGATTGAAAGATTAATTTAAATTTCCATATTTTTATATTATATATATATATATATATATATATATATATATATATATATATATATATATATATATATATATTACATTTCACGGTTGACAGTTAACTCCTTTAGTAAATTGAGGAGTGTTGAACAAAAGCAATAGTAACTTGTAAAGTCTGGTGAAGGTTGGATGAAGGAGCGAAGGAAAGGAATGAGTGGAACCTTCATGATTACCAAGGCGCTGCCTTACCAAGTTCCACTTCTCTTTTTTCTTCGCTCCTTGACCTAACCTTCACAAGACTACAGAAGTTGCTATTGCTTTTGTTCAACACTCCTCAATTTACTAAAGTACTTAACTGTCAACCGTGAAATGTAAGAAATATATAAAAACTGTTGATTGGAAACATGATTAAATTCCTGATGGTGCTTTGATTTTTCAAAGTGAAAAGTTTTGGATAATTTTTAAATGTTTTTAAATAAAGTATAATTTTAGAAAACGTGTTTTTAATCTTAATATCAATGACATGCGTCTTTAAAAGGATTTATGTTAGATATAATTTATATAATCATATTTTTTGTTGTATATATGTATGTTATACTTCAAAAATCATTATTATACTTCGTTTTTCTTCTAATATAACGTATAACAATATTATTATTATTATTAATCCAAAGTGGACAAAAACAAGATTATTTTTTTATTTTTGCATGATTAAAATTCTCGTTCTCTGAAAAAATTTGACTAATTCACTCTCAGTAGATACTTTTTCAATAAGTAAATGTAATATACATTTAAAATGATTCAATGGACAACAAAAATAAATAAACACATTGTTACAGAACTATTACAGAAAACAAATGATGCATTACATATCTCAGTATCATAGATAACACTTGACCTACTTGGATCGGTACATGGAAAAAAATATATTATCCTTGATACATAAGTTTAAAATAATGTCAGCAAATGCGGTTTACTTATTTTCTGTTTACAATGAATGAGCATCTAGCATAAAGTTCTTAAAATAAATCGAATTATGTATATTTTCATAATGTTTGTATGATTCAAAGTAGTCGACATAATAACTTACTGTTTTCTACAAAAATATTACAATAATAATATCAAAAATAAATATATATATATCTTTATTTATTTTATTTTTTTTTGGAGGGGGGGGGGGTGAGATAAAAATTGTATTTTATAAATATTTTACTAAACATACTTTATATTCTGATTCAATAAATAATATAAAATATTTATTTTTGTAGATTTTCTATACTATGTTTACTATATAGTTATATTTATATATATTAGAAATAAATGCTTTTATGTATTATGTATTAAAGATATTGTTTAAATAATAATATATCTTAAAATAGATTTCAACTAATATTTTAAGATCTTATAAACAAAATCAAACTACCTTTAAAAATAATTTTATTACACATAATGTATTTTTAATGTATTCGCCTAATATTTCATGTGACACAAATTCGTTTTTAAGGATCCCATTTCACTTTTTATAATATAAAAAAATCATGAACATAAAAGATTACAAAAAAAAAAAGGAAATTCTAACGTCATTTAATTATTTTAATGCCATTATTAACTCCGTTGATAATTCACATAAAGTTTGGGAATTTGTTCATATTAAATTTCCATAGAGTAGTCTCGAAAATATTTTGTGTCTAAACTGTATATTATTGTTGCGTCTATTTATTTGAAAATATCAAAACTGTGTTTGGAACTAAAAATATTTAACTAAGAAAATAAATTATTCATATGAAAAAAATACATAAAAATAAAAATAAATGAAATGAAATAATAATAAAAGTTTTCTACTTAATAAACTTATTATTTTTACATTAAACTCAGATATTGTTGGAACTTATTTTTATGCATAAAAATAGATAAGCTTAGTTAATTTTAAGATTTTCTACCTATGGTATTGTCAAGCATCTCATTAAAAATGCTTTTACTTAAAAGAAATATTTTAAATATTTCTACGAAATTACAAATTTCACATGAATGTTATGCTCTGTTTCTGTCAAAAGTAGGAATGTAATCGTTTATTAGTGTTACATTTTCCTTTTTAAATCTTCTGAAAAGTTACATTAATTTTATACAAATGTCACTACCATGTGTAGGTAAATAAATGAATATTTATCGACTACAATGAGTAATACTTTCTGAGATATTTTAACAAATGATAAATCTTTTTAAGAAAGATTTTGATTTCAGATAGTTTTAATTTCTATTTCATTCTGTAATCATTAGAATATTTTATTTTTATTTGTTTTTTCTCTATTCTTTCAAATTTTACATTAAACAAAAAATAACTTGTACAAAAGAAATTTTAAGAAATTAATATTGTAACCGAATCACAGTTACTGCTGATTTTTATATGGAAGAATAGATTACAGTAACGCTTGTCGTAGTAAATAAATTTTGTATTGTGCAGATTTTTTTTGAAAGTCTATATCACATTTAAGCGTTCAAAAACACAGTAGACACTTTTTCATCTCCAACTCCTAAATCCTTATTAAAATTCACGTATTTATTTAAATCACGTAATTAAGTCAAATGCAAAATATTATATTAACTCAGTTTTATAATAGCATGTTTCACTTTTTTCATATCAATTAGTCGTACAGATCAGAGAGATAAAGCTTTGTTTTAATATGTATACATTCAAAATGATACGATAAACTATCAAATACATTATCATACAAGTTAATAATGTATAAACAATTTTTGTGACACAATATATATTTAATTTCTATCACATACTTTGAAAACATAATTTTATTATTTAAATTGTTGCTTTAGCTATTATTTTAAATCAAGATTTAGTAATGTATTTATCTTAAGATTTTATATTTAATTTTACTGAAAATTGCTGACGTAAATCGAATAAGTAAAGATAATATACGTTTAAAATGTTTCAATGGACAATAACAATAAATAAATACATTGTTACAAAACTATTAAAGAAAACAAATGATGTGAAGTATTACATTACTCCCAGTATCATGGATAATACTTGACCTACTTATATCGGGACATGGAAAGAAATATATTATCCTTGATATATAAGTTAAAAATAATGTCAACAAATGCGGTTTACTTATTTTCTGTTTACAATGAATGATCATCCGCCATAAAGTTCTTAAAATAAATTGAATTATGTATATTTACATAATGTTTGTATGATTTAGAGTAGTCGTCATAATAACTTACTGTTTTCTTCAAAAATATTAGAATAATAATTTCAAAAATAAGTAAATATATTTCTCTTTCGAGGGGAGGGAGAGGGAAGGTGTGAGATAAAAATTTCATTTTATAAACAATTTACTAAACATACTTTATATTCTTATTGAATAAATCATACAAAAATTTTATTTTATTTAAGATTTCCAATACTTTGTTTTCTATATAGTTATATTTATAAATATTCGTAATACATGCTTTTATGTTTTCTGTATAAAAGGTTTTCTGTAAATAATAGTGCTTCTTAAATTGTCTTTCAGTTGATATTTTAAGACCTTATAAACAAAATTAAATTACCTTTTAAAATAATTTTAATACACATAAAGTATTTTTAATGTATTTGCCTGATTATTTGATAAGACGCAAATTCGTTTTTAAGGATCCTTATCCACTTTTTATAATAGAAATAAATCATGAAAGTAAAAGAGTACAAATAGAAAAAAATAGGAAATGTGAAAAAGGGAAATTCTAACGTCATTTTATTATTTTAATGTCATTATTAACTTCTTATATAATTCACATAAAGTTTCAGACGGTGTAGTGGTTAGCGTCCCTGACTCATACACGGTTGGGCTTGGGTTCGAATCCCGCTGAAGGCATGGATGTGTTGTCCTTGTTAGGAGTAGCAATAACCGCCCATTGGGTGCCCCTTCCAAGTGATCATCAATTCGGCGACCCCCCCCCCGGCCAATTCTTAGACGCAAGTGCCGCGCCATTGGAATATATATATATATATATATATATATATTTTTTTTTTTCCTTTTCTTTATTATTATTATTCTTTATTTTTTTTTTTTTACTTAATAAATTTAGTACATTTACATTAAACGCTCTTTTTTATGCGTAAAAATCGATAAGCTTAATTAATTTTAAGATTTTCTACTTGTGGCATTCTCAAACATATCATTAAAAATGCTTTTATTGAAAAGAAATATTTTAAACATTTCTACGTGAATGATAGGCTCTGTTTCTGTCAAAAGTAGGAATGTAATCGTTTATTAGTGTTATATTTTCATTTTTAAGCCTTCTCAAAAGTAACATTAATTTTATACAAATGTCACTTCCATGTCTAGGTAAATAAATGAAAATTTATCATATACAATGAGTAATACTTTCTCAGATATTTTAACAGATGATAAATAATTTTAAAAAATATTTTGATTTTAAATGATTTAAATTTTTATTCCATTCGGTAATCAATCGTATGTTTTTTGTTTTATTTACTTTTATTGTATTCTTTGAAATTCTACATTGAAAAAAAAAAAAAAAACTATACGAAAAAAAATTTAAGAAATTAATATAGTAACCGAAACACAGTTACTGATGACATGGAAGAGTAGAATACAGTAACGCTTGTCGTACTAAATGAAATTCGGTATTGTGCAGGGTTTATTTTATTTCTCATTCCAAATATGTCCAATAAATGACGCTTAAATTGCGTATTTTTGGTAGCAATGAATGAAAAAGGATTGGAATTCATTTAAAATTGAGTTGATTGTAAAACATCCATTTTAATTAAAAGTAAAAAACACTGATTCAACTCAAAGGTGATTAATTTCAAGAAATTATACTTAACTGAAACACTTCGTCCATTATTGGGTAAGCAATTTCGCTCATACATTTTAAGAGAAGATGGACAAAAGTTTTACGAAAGTAACAAAATAATTTGTTCAAAAAAAAAAAAAAAAAAAAAAAAAAAAAATCGCTAGCAAAAAGAGTATTTATTTGTACAGAAATCTAACACAAATGCAATTTAATGATGTTGTTGATTTGAAGTTTTACGCTTGAACTAGGTGTGAATTTACATTTCCATCTGTAAATATGTTACTGCAAAGACAGTACAGGGCCATGTTGGAGACATTTGAAATTTATTGCTGAAATAGTTGGAATGTTTTTAACAAGTTCTTCCGAGATCGCGATAGCCATGTTAACTCTATCAGCGTGTTCAAATATAAATAAATTATAAAATATTGTAAAAAAAAAAAAAAAAAAAAAAAAAAAAAAAAAAATAGCATCGTTTGAGCTTGCAAAACAATTCCCTACAGTTTAACATAAAAAATTATTCCTACGGTAAATATTACTTCTATAAAATTCAAAAATTCAAACTATATAACAAAATGCAGCCAACATCATTGTTACTTTCTTTATTCTATTTTATTTCTTAAAACAATTTTTATACATGCCACACGCACCACATAAACTTTTAATTTTACATCTACTTCTTAAGATAGCACGCGATCATGATTTATACAAAAATTATATCATCAAATTCATTTTTTTTACTTATTTTTATTTAATTTTTCACGCGCACTTTTTATTTCCAATTCGAAATTATAAAAAATAATAATAATAAAAAAAAACTTCATCGATAGTGTTCTGGCAAAAGCAGAATTTAGTTTAGGGGGGAGGACTATTAGTTTTCTTTCTTTCTTTCTTTTTTTTTTTTTTTTCAAATTACAACATCGCTTTCAAATTATTCAATTATATTTTCGATAAATTTTAGATATCGATAAATGTCCAACTATCGAAAAATGACACCACATAATCCTACAATGAGACAAATAGTCCACAGTCCTAAAAAAATTAAAAATAATAAAAAAGCGATAAAATAAATTTATAAGATGCGAATAAACAAACAATAAAAGTTCAAATGATAAAGAGATAGTAAGCGAACGTTTTAATATATATATATATATATGTGTGTGTGTGTGTGTGTGTGTGTACACTGTTAAAAATTTCAACAGAAAACTCTGTGTAATTTATTATCTTAAGTCTTACGTAAAATTACAGAGAAAAATAAACGGAGATGTTAAACAAATATTTTATACGTTTATTTTAATAACTAATATTAATTTAATTAATTATTGGCGAGAATACATTTCGGACTTGGAATGCTTTTTCTAAAGTCGAAACAGCCATTTTTAATTTTAATTAAATAATTGAATAATAAAATTAGGTAAAAATACAGAATAAAGATTGAGAATCTCGATTATTCACTTTTAACTAAGTATTACTGCAAATTTACAGAGACTCTGGATACATATTTACATTAAATTTGCAGACATTTTTAACAGTGTATATATATATTACTTGCTTTTTCTTTTACATAACAAATTTATTACTTTTACATTAAACACTCACATTGTAGGAACTTCTTTTTATGCGTAAAAATAGGTAAGTGTAATTAATTTTAAGATTTTCTGCTTACGGCATTCTCAAACAACTCATTAAAAATGCTTTTAATTAAAAGAAATATTGTAAACATTTCTAGGAAATTACAAATTTCACGTGCATGTTATGCTCTGTTTCTGTCAAAAGTAGGACTGTAATCGTTTATTAGTGTTATATTTTCATTTTAAAATCTTCTGAAAAGTAACATTAATTTTATACAAATGTCACTTCCATGTCTAGACAAACAAATGAATATTTATCATATACAATGAGTAATACTTTCTCAGATATTTTAACAGATGGTAAATCCTTTTAAGTATGATTCTGGTTATAGATAATTTAAATTTTTCTTTCATTCGGTAATCAACGGAATATTTTTGTTTTATTTACTTTTATTGTATTCTTTGAAATTCTACATAAAAAAAAAAAAAAAAAAAAAAAAAAAAAATCTATACGAAAGAAATTTTAAGAAATTAATATAGAAACCGAAACGCAGTTACTGATGACATTTACATGGAAGAAGGGAATACAGTACCGCTTGTCGTACTAAATTAAATTATGTATTGTGCAGGGTTTGTTTTTATTTTATTTATTTATTTATTTATTTTTCTTGCATTAACCGATTTTTTTTTTTTTTTTTAAATTTATATCGCATTTGAGCAGACACACACGCAGAGAAATATATATATATATATATAAATATATAAGTTGCGAACAAACTATGAAAGTATAAATGCTAAAGTGATATTGTTCACACATGTTAAGTAAATACGTAATTTTCTGCATGAATAATCTAGCATAACAGATATCTAACGGCGCAATGCTTGTTTTCTGGCAAAAATATAATAATATTAGTTCAGATTTTATTAAATCAATTAAATGTTTAAACAAAATCAGAGTGTCCATTAATAAGAAAACTAAAAGAGACAAAAATTACAAGCTGATCTTCATATATATTAGAGGGGTTTATTAAACGAGTTAGGTACAGTTAGTGGCAATTGCATTAACCCTACAGTAGTGGCGTCATATTTTATAGCGCTAGTAGTCGCGATTCGGTCTTTTTGCCGCCGATGTTTAGCCGCCGCTTGTTTGCTGCCCAATACCAAATAAACAAAAACTGAACTTAAAAAAGTAATAATAAATTAGATTTAGTGGATTTTTTTTTATTTACATATAAACTAAAATATTCTTACTACATGTTGCGTCAAATATCAGTACAGGATTTATACATATATAATACAGTATACAAGCGTCTTTTTACACACACGCACAGACATAAAATGTTTTATATATTGCTAAAGTGATAGTATTATATAGTATATTATTATTTTTTATAAAGTATTATATATATATATATATATATATATATATATATATATATACAGGGTGCGTTTGACATAATCTGCCAAACGAAAGGAGGTTATAGAACAGCCCATGGGGAGCATAAAATACCATAGAAACCCTTTCCTATCTCTAACCGTTTTCGAGTTATGGTAGATAGAAGAAAAATCTGTTTTTTCCTCCCGTCTGAATAAACAAAATTTGTGAGCTTCCTGAAAGACTTACACGCAAAATAAGCACATATTTGGAAAGAGCAGAAAGGATCCTATCGGGTGACACCATTTACATCAGGATACCTTAATCTGACGGCGAGCTACAAGCGCTAAAACATTGGCGAAGTTTAAAATCGAGTTGTCACCAAATTCTTTAACCGGCAATTCTGCAAACACCGTCCAAGGTACAATCGGTCAAATTTACCAAAAACTTCTCCATTCCACAAGCTTTAGAATGAGCTCACAATAAACCATATCGGTGTTCTAGTTCAGGAGAAATTTAGCCTTCTGTTTGAAAAACATTCATCGCTGAACTCGTCATTCGTCTGGAAGGAGACTCACGGGTGCCATGGTCGTTCCTGAGTGCCATGTCCGCCTTCAGCGCGCTGTTTTGTCAGATGCAAAAAATAAACTTTTAAAAGCAAACAAGAAAAGTAGCAGTTGTATTAAGTTTACAAACACAATGGAATGGAAACAAAAGAAGTATGGCGTTTCTCACGTCTTTCACAAAGGAAGGTGCAAAAAGAAAAAAAAAAGACGTATCTCACGTTTATGAATAAAGCACATATGCATTCGAATGAATGTGTAAAATTTAGTGCCGCTGCTGAAATTGGTCACCCCCACACCTGATACATGCCCTTGCCCTCTTACGAACGGAAACCACAGTAGCGCTTAGCGAAAGCTCATCCCTCAGTTTTATTATTGCATCATGGAGCCGGATTCTTAAATCTTGCGATCGCCAACCACTCCAAACCAAACATTGAAGCTGAATCGCGTCTGGAACGGTGAGTTTCGTGTTACAAATGGATTTTGTTGAGCATAATGATGCCAGTTATGTAAATTTAACATGCCATTCCGAGTGAAAAGTGACTTATCTGTCCACAGTATCGTTCTAAGGAAATTGTGTTTCTCAATATCTCGCTCCAAAAGCCAGCGGCAGAATGTTACAAGCTTTTGGAAATCTGAGCGATGTAATTCATGTACCGGTGTGAAGTGGTATGAATAATACCGGTTTTTGCGCAAAACATTCATCACTTTACTTTGGGAGATTCCACCTTCTCTCGCAAGTATGCGTGAACTCATATTTGGATTTCCCTCCACTCGGTCGACTACGGACTCCTCAGCGGTGGCGCAGCGGCGATCATGGCTCCTTTCGTACACCCTACCGAAAGACCCACTCTCCCTAATCCTTCGATGAATTGCGGCAAATACAGAACGGTTGGGCGCACGACGATGTGCATAACGTAGACAGTACTCTTCGTCGGCTCTCCGAGAGTTACCATCGCAAAATCCATACACAAAATGCATATCCGCGTACTCTTCATTTGTAAAACTAGGCATATCTGTTTACAGGTTGGAAAATATGACAATATGATCCCTGTGATGACTTCAATTGAAAATACAAGCCAGAAGGGTAAACAACAAGGGATAAAATTTCAATATTAATTTACAAATGCAGAAGAGAAAAAGTGCAACGGAATAAGAACCAACTTGGTTAATTTGTACCAATGTACGAAAACATATTAAGTATGAACTAAGAGAGAGCAAGTAGATGTGACAGCAGCATGAAAAGAATCAGCCGAGGTCAGGCAAAGTCTAGAAAATGCTAAAGCAAGAAACTGCATAAAACATAAAAGAAGCTGGCGAGCTAAAGAGCTGTTACAGATTGGATCGCCTTTTGTACCCGCGAGTGGGATGCGCGCGCAGGAAGGTTGGAATACATCTGTGTATCACTAAGAGTCCATGCGCAGATAGTCACGAATTTGCATACGTTCCATTTACTCACCATCGTTTCTTTTGCTGAATTTTAACGAACGCCGTTTTCAGTGATGTATTGCAAACAAAAGGCTAAATTTCTCCCGAACCGGAACATCGATATGGTTTATTGTGGGTCATTCTAAAACTTGTAGAATGGAGACTTTTTGGTAAATTTGACCAATTGTAGCTAGAACGGTGTTTGCAGAATTACCGGTTAAAGAATTTGGCGACAACTAGATCTTAAACTTCGAAAATGTTTTAGCGTTTGTAGCTCGCCGTCAAATAAAGTTATCCTGATGTAAATGACGTCACCCAATATGATTTTTTCTGCTCTTTTTAAATATGTGGGTTTATTTTGCATGTAAGTCTTTCAGAAAGCTCACAAATTTGGTTTTTTTCAGACGGGATGTTAAAAAACAGAAACGGTTAGAGATAGGACAGGGTTTCTATGGTGTTTTACGCTCCCCATGGGCTGTTCTATCACCTCCTTTCGTTTGGCAGATTATGTCAAATTCACCCTGTATATTTATAAAATTTTATATATATATTTTTTTTCTTATAAATATATTTATATATTTCATAATATTTCTTATAATACACACACACACACACACACACACATATATATATATATATATATATATATATATATCATAAAAATATTTTTTATTTATCATTAAGTAGAGTAATAAAATAATAACTAATACTGTCATCATTCTTTAAACATATATTATCGATGTTCACGTTACCTATATCTTACAGAACATAAAATTGTGCCTGTCGCAGAAATAAAAATTCTGTCATATTTCTTTATGATCTATCATAAAGGAGACCTTTCTAAACACAATATATCTAAACATATAAAGAATATGCTTCCTGACATTTGTCAAAATATATTATGTTCATATTACTGAAACAAAATGCTACACATAAACAATGAAATATTTATCAAGTAGACATAAAAAGCAAAATACGATATAATAAGTATACATTAAAAATATCTATTTAACATTAAACCTTCTGTATGAAAGAGAGAGCTTCAATACGATGCTTCTGTTAAAAAAAAATTATTTTAGCCGAAACCACTATGTTTTATCGTATTAGGAAGGCACATAATATATTGTATTATTTTTAAACAAAGTCACATAAATATTTATGTTTTTTGGAAAATATTGGTAAAAAAATAATTTAGCAATATATCTATATCTATATCTATCTATATCTATATATATGTATATTAACGATTGCTCTAAATAATTGCATGAAAAAATAAAAATTATAATAAGAGGATTTCTACAGGTGACACTTTTGGTATTCTGTTCAAAAAAAAAAAAAAAAAAAAAAAAAAAAATCTGAGAGAAATCCGTACTTTGCAGTAGAAATTTATTATAAATTTTATGTTTTTGAAATAGAGTACGAAAATAATATATATAAAAAAAAGTCAGCTGTCAGTATAATATAGTAAGTAATTTTAAAATTTTAGATTATGTTTTTTTAAAATACCACTTCAAGCATATGTTTTTTTTTTTTTTTTTTTTTTTTTTTTTTTGTGTGTGTGTGTATATTGCTACAATATTTTTAATTAGTTATTTTATTTTATTTTTTTAATCAATCGAAAATATATTTTCAGAAAAAGAATACATTACATTATTACCTTATTAGTACCTTATATTGCTATATTGCATGGAATGGATTAGAAAACTTTATCTCGAAAACGCTTTTTAAATATTTTTCATTTATTTATTTTAAGCACAGACTTTTAAATAGTGATTCTAAGGTAAAATGAATCAGATCTTTTTTTTTCTTATCAGTGTTCTTTGTTTGCAGTATATCCAGAAATACATGGATATGCTAGAACATGCATAATTGTGCCTTTCATATTCTCACTCATTCCTGCATGTGGTGAATGAAATTGCTTAAATATAAAAGTAATTTACTTTTTAGTCTAGTGAAGCAAGTGATAATTAAGTGCATCAATACGTTGCAGCAATACGTTGTATGTGTATTGTTATATCTATTTGTATATGTATTGTTTAGATATATGTAAACATTTTTATTTCAAAATGGATAATAATTACCTTTTTTTTTTTTTTTTTTTTTTAATTTATTTATTTATATCAATAAAAAAGATGATAGAACAAATACAAGGATAAGAATGAATTTAGAGCATTTGTTTTACATTTTGTAATGGTGTAGAGGACAATTCAGAGAATAATTCTTTTTGCAAAATTGTAAACAGATTTCCCTGCTTATACACTGACACACACACGCACACACACACACACACACACACACACACACACATATATATATATATAGGCAAACATCTGCAGTTGTGGGCATTCTCCGGTTGTGGGCACCTCACCATGTCTTTTAACAAAAAAATAATGTGGTGGATTTGAGTACTGTCAAGCATGTACTATAACAGTACGCAGTTGAACTGAATAGACGCATTTGCTTAGTAAGTGCATGCATTGAAACAAAATTTTGAACAAAAAGCAACACAAAAGTAATTTCTGAATTTTTTCAATGTGCAATGAATTTAAGTGAATTAATTAAAAATGTGAGTGTAATGTATATTCATGCAGTATATTCAATATGCTTTGTAATGCAATATCGAATTAAGCCAAAATTTTGAATGAAAAAGTTTTTTTTTTTTTCTGTCATTATAAAAGTGTCTGTCATTCACGGTTGTGAGCAACTTCATGCGTAACTGGTTGTGGGCACCCATGTTTCTTTCATTTAATGCGTGCTTTTGACTTTGTGAAATATGGTCCTTTAAAACAACATAACATATTTTATTAGTGTTTCATGTATTTATAGGCATTTTTAGGCTTTTTTATCCATGTCAACCCCGGAAAATCAATCGATCGAAAAGAAATGCATTTTAAGGCGATGGTTAAAGCCATTTAGGTTTGCTTAGTGTATACGAAATCCATAAAATTGACTGACCGATAATGTGGACCTCCTCGCAGCTTCTGTGTCCATATAGAGAAAGCTTAGAAAAAGTAAGGGTCAGCTGTCAAACTGTTGACCAAGCGTGCTAAAAATAGAAACATTCACAATCAGGAGATAATGTCGATTTCTGCATCGTTTGTTTCGAGCTACCATGCCGAACAAGAGCAAATTCAGTCAAATGCAACAAGTATGATCGTCTGGTACATTTGAAATGTGCCAATATACATGAAAATTATTTTATTTACAAGCATTGCACTTCTGATTCGAAGGTTGAAGTAGATGACGAATAAAATTGGGAAAATGTCATTTTCTGTTATTATTTCGGCCACTGAATCCTTACAAAGTGAATAAATTTTGTTGTTTCCTGTATTTATGGTGTTTTTTCTTATTATTTTCCAATTTTTAGCGGATTTTTCAAGTGTGCCCAGAACCAGGTACAAAATTTTCGTTGGCAAAAAATGGTCACTTCACAAAATTGGTAATATATATTTTTTTTTCTGGTAGACAGAATCAATACAATTTGCTTCATCAAACGTTAGCAAATAGTTCTAGCTTCCCATTGGTATTCATATGTTTGCATAATATCTATTCTATCAAAAGTTATAAGCAAAGATAAAAAATGTGCCCACAACCGGAGATGTCCCCCTATGTACAGGGTGATTCCGAGGTCATAGGACAATCTTGTAGGGGAATAGAGAACATCAGAAGGATTCAAAATTGTATAGGAACCCATATCCCCATACGTTCTCTTAATCATTTAATAACGAATGTTTTAAGCTGCTGTGTACTAATAAATAGCCTACTGTGTAAGATTTAAAATACTGCAGGCTCCATTATTTCGCAGGCAATTCAGACAAGAATCATTTCTAAAAATATTGCAAACAGCTTTCCTTGCTTATATAAACATTTATTATATATATTTATGTATACAGAGTATCTCGAAATTACAGCGACAAATTTTAAGAGGAGATAGGACACATCATAAGCATTAAAAAATGCATAGGAACGCATGTCCGCAAATGTGTTTTTGACACTTTTAGAACCGGGCGTTTTGTGTTATCTTTAACATATGTGAGCAGTACAAATTTAGAGGTACAAAATTTTAAGTGGATATAGATGAAGAAATGTGGAATATATAGCAAGCCATGACTGCAAACACTTTATTAACCCTGTAAGGAGAAAGTACATTCTTTTTTTTTTTTTTTTTTTTTTTTTATGTATGTGTATTATCAGTTACTCATATGTTGAGCCCGTTCTAATACATAGTGCACATTAAATATATCGATTAGAATATCGTTATTTCTAAATATATCTTTATTATGTAAGCATTTGCATGAAAAACAAAGTTTGTTAAAAATTCAAAATGCAAATACCACGCCCACATTTCTTAAAAAATCAACCCAAACACCTGGTTCTTAAAAGGTTAAGATGACATTTGCGGACATGGGTTTCTATTCAATTCTGAATCTTTATGATGTGTCCTGTCTTTCTTTAAACATTTTCGCTGTAATTTTGGAACACTCTGTACATGTACTGAGAGTGGTAAATTTCCAAAAAAAAAGTATATATATATATATATATTTTATTTGTTTCTATAAATAAATCATATATTTGTAATTATTTAGTGTAGTCTGATAAACTTCCAATAAAACTATTGCCTTAAAGGACTATGACATGTGTAGTAGTAGTTAACAGAAATTATCTTCTTAAGAGATAGTTTATAAAAATAATTTTTCTGAAGATATAGATTATATTCATGAAGATAACATCAATCATATTAATACTTTACAATACTTAAATGCTTAGTTTCAGTTATTATAGAGGGTGATTAGAGAAAAACTACCCCGATATATGAGACCATAGCTACCATACCGTTCCGAGAAACTGAATAAAAAATTGGTGGAAGATATTTTGAGGTATGAACTCAAGAATTATATAAAAAACAACAGTTAAACTCTAACAGTTACGATTACAGTGACAAAATTTAGAAAATTTCAAATGGCAACACCTATTTTTTTTTATTATTGAAATGGAATCTCCATAGCAAAAAACCATAAATAGTGTTAGAAAGGTAGCTCTAGCATAAAAATCACCAACGCTAGGCATACTAAGACAAAAAGAGAAAACAGATGTGTTGTGCCTACCTGAGCAAGACTTACATTTTCTTAATGGCGTCACATTTCACACTGAGTCTTCGGCTGTCACTAAAGTCTACTGATTGTGCTTCGAAACGACAACAGACCACGGCATCCTTAATTTTATGTAGGCCTGCAAAGTAAGGGTTTTAATTTCGTTATTAGTTTTAAGACACCGCCATGAGTGACGTCATCACTCTAAGTGAAAAACAAGGCATTGTGAAATGCGTGATGTTTATCTTGCTTTCTTGCTCTGTAAACCATCGCTTACTGTGTCGCTTACTGTGAAACATCATTATCATCATCATAATCGATTTCGATTGCCATTTTACGATGTCTTGTTTTTCACGTACTGTGATGACGTCATAATGACGGCGTCGTACGAAAAACAACGAAATTAAAACCTTTATTCTGTAGCCTTACAGGAAATTAAGGATACCGTAATCTCTTCTTTTCGTGTCGAAGCAGAATCAGTAGACTTTAGTCTGAACCAAAGTCTTAGTCTGAAATAAGTCGTCATTAAAAAAATGAAAGTCATGCTCTGGTAGGCACGCAACGTTTTTTTTTTTCTTTTTTCCTTAGCCTGCTAGCGCTGCCGATTTTCGTGGTAGAGGTACCTTTCCAATGCTATTTATAGTTTTTTGCTATGGAGATTACATTTCATTAAAAAAAAATGTGTTGTCATTTGAAATTTTCGAAATTTTGTCAATGTAACCGTAACTAATAGAGTTTAACTGTTGTTTTTTATATAAATCTTGAGCGCATACCTCAAAATACCTTGCACCAAATTTTTATTCAGTTTCTCGGAACGGTATGGTAGCTATAGTCTCATATATCGAGGTAGTTTTTTTTTAATCACCCTGTATAAGGACATTTATATTAGACGTTAAAATAAATGGTTATATTTATAAGACTTGCTATTTCAATAATATTATAATAAGCCTGCCTAGAAGCACCATACAAAATCACCTGCCTGAAAGCACCATACATAAATACATATGTGCCGTCTAGTAGCAAAATCGGTCATCTCCAAGAAATAAACTTTTTAGAAACAGCTTATTTTTTCCCACACTTAGTCAAAGTAAGATAGGAACCAAAACGCTTTAGTTTTTTAATCGGTAGGACAGTATAATTGAAAACTCGAAATATGGTGGCAAAATCACGTGATGGGAGATGATTATCCAAATTTCTATTTTAGATTTGCCAAATTTGTAACTTATTTTAGTGTCTAGTTTTTCAACAAACTAGAATTTAAGTTTATCTAAATTAAATGCAAATATTACGTTTTTAGGGTTACAAATACAGAAAGAATGTTTTGCTCAATTAAATTTTATTTATAAATAACTGATATTTTTTATCGGGTAGAAAAAACAACAGATAGAAAAAGAAAATCTGATAAAAAATAGCTGATATCCATAACAAAAAATAACTCTAGAAAATGAGAAAATGTAACACAAACGATATTAAATTCATTAACCCCGAGTTATACTTTAATGAAGTGGAACATCTTTTGAATTATAAACAAACTTTTATAAACACGCTTCTTTAATATGTTGAATGATCATAGGTAAGTTATTAAATTCATAATATTTGATTAATTAATCATAATATCCTAACTAAGATGTTATTATGTTACGAATTAACATTATGTCAAAACAACGTGATTGTACATAACCTTTGAAATTTGGCTTTGTTTCTTTTCGAAATTGTATCGTCACATTTCCTAATTCCTTGATTAATTAGAAGATACGTTTTCCACAAACTTCTCCATTGTCCAAGAAAACATAAAAATCAAATTTAGAAAACTTGTATTCAGCAAGAAAGAACAGTAACAGGCGAGGGAAAACACAATAACACTATCCTAATCAACAATTGTACCGTTTTCTTCGAATGAGCAAAATCGCGATCTCTTTAACCAGTTTTGCTGTACATCGAGATTTACAAACGCTAATAACGTAGTGATAAATTGGCTATGGCCGGGTTTATTGTTCTAGATGGTGAAAACTTTTGCTTAAAACTGAAAAATCTAAATAATAATAATAAAATAACGCATTTTCCAAATTAAGGGGTTGGACGGTATTGCAACTAGTCGACACGTATATTGAATGATAAACGTATTTAATAAATAAATAAATAAATAAAAAACTTTAGTATTTTTTTAAAATCATTTATCTTGAATAATGCACTTGGTAGGTGTATTTTACTTTTAAAACATTTCCTTATTAATTACTTTTTTTTACAATGCATGTAAAAAAAAAATGCATAACAGGCATCTTTTAAACTATTGCACACTCTTTCGATGCATACGCTAATATCATTTCCACATACTTAGAAAACAATTTTATTTATTATTTTCACGTGCACAAAAAAATATATGGAAAACATCAAAGTTAAAAATTTTGAAGTTTTTGGCACGATTTTTAGTTGTTTGAAGTTAAAATTAGATTATCAGTGCTAAACTTTACTTTTATTTTTTGGAGTAAATAAACGCACCTTTTAAGTGAAAGTTAACGTGTTTTGTAAATTAAAAACTTTTTCTATGAAAAAAAAAAAAAAAAAAAAAAAAAAAAAGGTAAGCTTAATATTAAAATAGCAAAAGGTATTTGTATATTTTAAAATTTTAAACACACGTTTATTTACTATTCAGGATGTAACATAAAACGTTAATTAATGTCGATTAAAAAATATTTCGCTTTTGTTCGTTTAACCCATGAGGCAAGTTTCACACAAATTGTAACTGATAGAAGTATTTTAATTAAACATATACTTTACATTTAATATATAGCAAGCCATTTTTTTTTCTTATTCATAATGACGCAAAGTCACTATTAATACAATATTCGGGTTCTTGAATATCACCTTTTTTTTACATATCTCCATATTTTGAAAATGAAAATAACTGCTGCAAAATATTACTAAATTTCTGTATTAAAAGGAGTAATATTAACAAAATTCCCGAACTTCCCCTTGTAATGCAGAATATTACAGATTTTATAATAATCATAAATCATATCTAGGCCAGCTTATCTCATATAATGTAAATAAAATTAAAACAAATTGAAAATGTTTGGTAGGAGACGCCTTACAGTCAAAATTCTTTAAATGATAAGGAATAAATAATTTTGTCAATTTTAACATTTTCCAAACATACGAAATTTAAAAATGGTATTCTTACAGGTCCCAAAGGTTTTTGCGTCATAATTTTACCGGTGACAAAGTGATTAGCGGTTCATTTCCACTGCTTGGCCAGCACGATCTCCCAATCTTAATTGATGTGGTTTTTGGTTATTGGACCATTTGAAGAATTTGATTTATCATAGAAATGTACTTTTGAATGACTGTATAACGGTTATGTTCGGCAGATCGCCGGTTATCATCTGAGATTAGCTGTTCAATAAACTGTTCATCGGCCGCAGATTTTACAGCTTAGAGATCCAATCCACATTGAGAGTCTCTAAAAATTAACAAAGTTATCTATAATAAGAAATAATGATTTTTTTAATCGAAATTTATATCTATATCTTAATTGTATTTTGATGTATGGTCCTATTGTGGAATTTTATTTATTTATTTATTTATTTATTTAGCAGCATCTTTAAACGCATTACTTGAAGTTTCTATTTACAAATTGTGGACTCAACCCGGAATTTAGTTACAGCTTCAGAGAGTAAATAAACCATGTTTAATAATCAACACACTTTATATGTATAATTTTTTAAGCAATAGAACTGTCCTACCAAAATTCGATCGAAAACTTTTTGTTGTGCAAGTGGTTTACATATAAGGTTATTTATCTCCGTTACTTTCATTAAAATTATAATATTTTAATATGCATTCTAATAAAATTTGTAAATTATATTACTATTATTATTACTATATTATTATTATTATAAAAAATTATAAGGATGCAAATAGCGTATTAAAAGAAATATATGCAAAATAAAGAAACATCTTATGTAATAGTGCTAAAAATTAGTATTATGCGTTTTTCAGGTGAATACAGTAATCTGTATAAAGTGAAAAATGCTAAAAATCAAGCACTGCAACACATAAACAATGAAAAGATGCAGATAGGAAAATGAAGAACCTGCTTGTGATGCTTAGCCCAGCGGCTTTTAATAACATCTTTGTAGCGCAGTTATCATACTCATTAATATCTATTAAACCTAATTTTTTGTACTTACATGTGTTTTTTTATTCAACTAACGTCTATATTGTTAAGAATGAAGTTCAGTTTTTGATTTTAAAGAAGGGTCATTTAATAAATGTTATGAGAAGATTTCGAGAAACACTGAAAAATTGTGCGCCTAATGTTCAACGCTTCATTGAGGCAGACACAATTTATTACAACCATTTAAATTACATAAAATGTTTAAAAAATATTACTTAAAAAAAATTGAAAATCTAATGCAAAATTTGATTTGAAATATATTTTTGAAAGTCGGAAAGTTCTTGAAAACATATGAAAATAATTAAAGTAAGTAGAAACATACGTTTTTATTTCAGAAATCCATCTTAGTTATTTTTTGTTGTTTATAATTTTATTTCAAAATGTTTCAAAATTTGTGTTTTCCATTTACTTTGTTCTGTAACACGGAGAGGACATTAAACTCTTAATTAATTTTCCGTAACACAAATATCATTTATTTACCTTAATTATACAAGCAAAAACAAAACGTGTTTTATAAGCCGAATATTTCAGTAATTACTTGAAACCGTTACAGGAATTGTGTACCTGTTTACATCATTACAAGTTGTGCTTGTAAGCCATTTGCGTAATAATTTAATTAGTTTATATTACCAAACAAGATTTAGAAAATGAAGGAGAATTTTCGTGAGTAAATAAACCTCACAGTATTAATTATATCTAACATAACTGTATTGATTAGTCATTAAATTGTTACATTAGCAAATGTCTCTGTTATGGAATTTGTATTAAACACATTTACCTTAAGATGTTAATAAGTAACTTTCAAAAATAATAAACTTCGATTAAAAAAACAGCAGAATTACACCCTTTAATTTTTTATTTGAAAATGAAAATATTTTACATTGTAAAATATAAATTTTGTGTGTGTCTTTAAAAAATGAATTTCTTTAGTAGTTAAAATAAAAATCTAATTCCCCATAGAATAACATTGGCTCGGGCTACCGGCGACAACATTAACCGAATATTAATCGTGTATGTCGAAAATGTACTTTCAGTCGAAGACAGTGCCAAGCGTTTCTATATTATTTCACACTATTTTCATTTCTTTTGCATCAATATAAAAACCGTGCATTATATATATATATATATATATATATATATATATATATATATATATATATATATATATATATATATAATGAACACCCCCCCTTAATATGTCTTTGTTTAATACAAAAGAAAACTCTTTATAACAACCTCAAAAGATTTCATTAACAGCAACGATGGACTCATTACAGATCACTCTGCTTGCTTACCTTGATCTTGGAGGTTGATATTGTTCCGAGATTGATATCCATCATTTACCATGTTTTACTTACAGATATTCGTCTTAGACAGAGATTGCCATAAAGAGCTGCCATTCGGCGTTAATGCCAATATTACTCTCATCTTCTGCACCTAAAACTGAACGACTCAGTGGTTCTCTTTTCTGGGGATATTTATTATGTCCACGACTTGACATTTACTTGAAATGCTCTTAGGTAAGCTGGTTAATTAATTATAGATAGGTCCTTTTCTCATATATATATATATATATATATATATATATATATATATATGCATATGTCTGAAAAATTTTAACATATTTTGAAAATCAATAAAAAAATGTATGTTTTGTATTAATGGGTTTTTGCAACAGTTTGCTATACGACATTTCTCGTGTACAGATTGTGTAATGGGATACCGAATGAAAATATTACGAATTTAATTTTTATTCAGCTCTCGCATATCTACAGCGTCATGTTTTGACGAAAACGGATACTAAATTTCCAAACTTTTGGTATAAAAGTCCTTGGAATCCCAAGCAAAAGAATGTAAACTATACTTTAATGTCGCGTTCCTTTTTTATTATATTTATTGTTTATTTCTATATTCAAAATGCATTAGTCATTTCTGGGATACCCAGAATATATCACTCCATATTACGCCGTTTATCTGGAATTACTTTTTTGTGAATATCATCACATATTTATATATAAAACAGTAGGATGTGTATTAAAACAAGAAGAAAAATAATTGTTCAGAAATGAGAAAAAAAAAGAGAAAAGAAGCATTATTTATCATTATGTATATCTTTTTATGTAATAATTTGCGAGAAAAAAATATTTGTAAAAAAGTTTAACATTCAAAACTCGAGCCCCCTTATTTTGTGATAATAAAAAAATAATAATAATAATAACAATAATAATATAACCACTCGGTTTTTAAGTCATTAGAAATACATTTGCGTTCGTGGTTCTTATGTAGTTTTGAATGATTACGTTCTGTCCTACCACCCCTTGGAGTTTGACTCGTGAATTTTAAGGCACCCTGTATATGCGCATAAATAATTCCATTATGCATGTCTGTCTAATGGAAGCGAAATATATATTTCCAAATCAACCTCCCAGTTTCTAAGGGATTAAAAACACATTTGCTTTCATAGATTCCTAAGCAGTTTTGAATGACTATGCGTTGTGTCCTACTACCTCTTGGAGTTTGACTCATGAATTTTGGGGCACCCTGTATATATACATAAATAAATAAATATACATGTCAGTATAATGCAGGAGAAACATATGATAAAATGTCAAATTTATCCATAATAACTATAACAGGTATATATTAAAATGAGACTTGGCACTGAATTAGAAATCAAGTAAAAACTACGACATTAGGAACGCCAAACAGAAAATTTTTTGAAAACAATATTGTTTTCTCTTTGGCGTACCTAACGTTGTAGTTTTTACTGGATCTATAACAGGTATATTTAGGAATAGTTTAATGAAATATGATATAATACACAATACTCGCGTTATAACGATCCAGAAATACCAATACTCGATATTAAAAAGCATATTGAAAATAACAAATTGTATTGCTTTACATCTTAAAAAATTATTTGTATACTTTATTAATAAAAATCAAGTTTTTTCATAATGTATTTCCTTTTTATCTTAAAATATATATGATTGTGTATTCCAAAGTAATTTTTGCTTGCGTAATATTATTTTTCATACACTATGTTATATTACAATTTTTTGAAATAATAATAATTATAGTAATAAACCATTGATGTAAATTATAACAAAATAATAATATACTAATTTTTGCATTATTCTTTAAACATGTGTTATAGAACATCACATTACATACATCTCTCATATTTTTCTTTATTATCTAACATGAACGAAACCCAGCAATACATGTAAACAAATAAAGATTGACATTTGACAAAATATATTGTGTTCGATATTGAACAAAACAAAACGAAACAAAATATATATCTATATAGATATATATATATATATATATATATACAGAAATAGATAGATAGATAAACAATGAAATATTTAACAAAGAAAAAAGAATAAATAAATAAATAAATAAAAATTATTAATATAATAACAATAACAATAATAATAATAACAAGTAAAAATATTTGTTTAAATTTAAATGCTTTATATTAATGTACAAAGATATTTGACTACTGTACTTGAATAAAGTGTTTTTATTATAAATTTGTATTTTTGTCGAAACCACAATATTTTAACGTAATAATAATAATAAAAAAAGTAATGTTATATATTTCACGATTTTTGTACTAGATCAAGTAAAGAAACTTAGTATTAGATGTAGCTTTTTCTAAGACTTCTGTTTGACATTCTATCATGTCATCCTTTCATTTAGTGTAGAAATTACAAAAAAAAAAAAAAAAAAAGTGCTACAACTTATAATTTAAAATATTTCCTATCTTAATTATAGAATGACTGTTGAGCTACTACGGAAGATGGGTTGGATAGATACTGTGGATTTTACAAATCCACACTTTTAACTTTTAGTTGAAATATTAGTTGACTGTAAGTTAATAGCATTAAAGCTCCAAACAGTTAAATTCAAATAACTGTATACAAATTTATTGAACTCTTTGCAATAATTGTGTATAGTTACTGCAGCGTCTTAAAAAAAAATGCTTGTAATTTTTAGCATTTGATAATGAAAATAAATTTAAGTTCCTATTTGTTATTATTATATATCAAAATATATTTTGCTCAATATTATATAAATAAATATTTCTATCGATAAATATTAAAAGAAATATCCTATAGAATCCTAAAATATCAGGGTTTAAAACATTCGAAAGGAATTTATTAAAAAACACTTTTAGTTAATTCTTATGTACTTTCTTTTTATCTTTTTACCACTGCTTCGCTCTAGAGAAGTTTTACAAACCACTAAACTTTAATGTTACTTCTAAAAGGTATAACCATAAGGAAACATGGGTAACATACCAGCCACGGCAGTTTGGCGCAGTTGGAGTAAAAGACGATTTGCTTTTACTTGGTCTTATGTCTTGGTGGAACACACTTCTGTTTCTGCACCATATTTAAACCAGTTTTGTAGAAGATCGCATCAGCCACATTTCATTTATTTTATTTTATTTTATTTTATTTTCGTCAACCAGTCGGCATTAACGAACATGACATGCTGTGACGGGCCCTTTAACACATAACAAATTAGCCCTTTAACAATTTTTTTTTTTTTTTTTTTTTTTTTGAGTTTCAAAAACATAGAAAAGGAACTTTGATACTTTCCACAGAAAATAAATTAACCAGCACTTAAATAATATCAAAAGCAACGATTGAAAAAGCAATAGTTAAAGTTAAATATCAAGAATAATATAATTTGTTTTTTGATACTTCCTAAAATATATATACTGATCGAAAGAGATAATAAAAACGTACATAAATAATATCTATTGTTAAGACAAAAAGTGATTTACCTAAATATATATATATATTTTTTTTTTCAATTTAATTTGTATTAATTTTATTGTGAATATTTAAGGGAATATAACATTTATTCAAATTTAAAGTAAAATAAAACACCTCTTATTAATTTCTACGATTCAAATCTTAAACATTTATCGATATTACAGTACATTAGAAAAATGTAAAATAAACAAAAACAGTTGTAAATTATTTTATTTATAATTTCGAAAAGTTATTATACCTAATGTACTTATATCAACAAAACATGTAATTATATCAACAAACACATTTTGAGATTTATTAAATCTTATTAATAAAACTTGTTAGATATCTTTCACAATGCTCAGAATAAAATGTTAAGGCATTATTTTGTAGTAGACACCACTACAATGGTAGAAACAAACATGATTTTTAACATGAAACAAACATGACAGTAAAAGTCCATTCAAGTAACATAGGTAAATCATTGATTATTGAGGGTGAAATTTAAATTAATTTAACACAAGTCAAACAATATCGTTTAAGACACGCTTGCTTGTCTTGTTTATACAGTCGGCAGCAAAAGTATTCGAGCAATAGCAATAATTCCAGTTTAAAAAAACTACATTTAATACTGCTTTGTTAAATAAATCCTGACAAGGATTTATTTAACAACAACTTTTCTTGCCGACTGTATATGTATATTAAAATTAACTTTGTGCACCTGGGATTTAATTAACGACTTTTTCCAGTAAATTATCTCTTTTTAAAATTAATTTGAATTAATTTTTATTAGCAAGTGTTACACTTTTTTTTTTTTTCACAAAGAGAAATGAAATTTGTAATATAAATATTTAAGCATTAATTCTCTACCTACCAACGGAAATTTACGTGATTCGCTACCCATTGCGACCGTTCTCTTTCAACTTTAAAATGAGTAAATTCTTTGAAAAACTGTCAAGATCGGTTTCATGGTTATTTTACTGCATTTTCAATTCGGGTCAGCAGTTTCATGGATAGCTGTACGATGCCAAATATTTTAATTTGTAAACCGTATATACACGCCCGGGGCTGTTAAGGTATTAATAATCATAAATTTTAGCACACAATTTCGTACAACTGTTTATTCAAACAACGTCAAATTAACTCCACCATTTTAAAAACGTATTTCATATGAAATCTTGCATTTAACTAATCTACGACAAAATTAAAAATAGCAAATATTGTGATACACAAGTTTTATAAATGTTTTAAAAATTATCCTCATGTTTTTTTTTTTTTCCTTAATCTTCAATCTATATTAATAAAATCAAACTTTTGTTTGTAAATTTGCCAGAATCAAAAAAAGTTTCGATATCTTCACGGTTCACACACTATGAAAGCAAAAAATAACTTCAGAAAATTTGGTCTGAATGTAAGTGTGTGTGTGAGTCATCGTGTATGTGTGTCTGTAACGCTATATTTGTCTGGGTATCACGCAAGAACGGCTCATCGGAATTCAACGGAGCTTGGCAGAAAATTATATCTTTACCAAAATTAAAATTACATCCATCCACATTTTTGAAATTCTCCCCTGTTCCCCTCTTGGGAGGGGAGGAAGTCAAAAACTCGTTTGTACGCATAACGCGGCACCAAATTATTTAACAGTAAAGTGATTGCCTATGGGGAGAGTAGACATGAGTACAAATAAATCATTATCTGTGATTTAGGAATGTTCGATTTTTAATTAGAAGGAAGAGGGGAATCGACTTTTGGCGGAAATTTCGCAAATTCCGAAATTTTTAGTAAAACTTTACCAAAAATGAAACAAAGGTATTGAAAAGAAGCCATGCGACATCCTTAGAATATTTCCAAAAACACACATTTTTTTTTTTTTTTTTTTTTTTTTTGTGAGGGGGTGGAAGAGTTACGAGGGAGGAAAACCGAGACAACCCTTTTAGCTCTAAATTTGTCCTAAGAAATATATGAGAGCTGCGACTAAGAATTCCGGCTCTTAGATTGTTTACAGGTATCCGACGAATAACGGGGTGTATCGAAAATACCCCCCGTTACCCCATTGGGGGGACAGAGTGGAAAAACGTAACTTCGTAAACATAACTCGGCTCCAAAATACTTCACAATGAAGAAATTGCACATGCGGAGATTACACATGAGTACAAATAAAAAATTACCTGTGATTTAGGCTATTTCGATTTTAAGGAGAGGGCGTAGGGAAATCGATTTTTTCGCTGAAAATTTTGCAAATTCCGGTTTTTTGAGTAGAAAGGAACAAAAAAAAAAAAAAAAAAAAGAAACAAAGACGTTGAAAACATTCATTCGTCTTCTTAAGATATTTCTAAAACACCTTTTTCATTTTTTTCATTTTTTTTTTTTTTGGGGGGGGGAGGGGGGTATGTAATACGAAGAGCAAATTCGATACATCCACTTTTATTGCAAAATTTGTCCTGAGAAATTCATGAGATGCTTGGATTGAAATTGATGCTTGGATTGTTTATATGTATAGGACAACTAAAGTAACGGGATTTATCGAAATTCTCCCCTTTCCCCTGGAGGGGGGCAGGAAGGAAAAAAATATTCGTAAGCATAACTCGGGCCCAAATTAATTCAGAGTGAAGAAATTGCACATGAGGAGATTAGACTTGAGTATAAATAAAATATTATCTAAGATTTAGAAATTCTTCATTCTTAAAGGAGGGAGGGGAAAAATCGTTTTTCGTGGGAAATTTTTTGAAATTCCGGGTTTTTGAGTAGACCTCTACTAAAAATCTTGCAAAAGTATTGAAAAAAGCCATGTGTCTTCTTTCGGATATTTAAAAAACACATTTTTTTTTCTTTTTTCGATTCTTGTTTTTTACTGGGAGGGAGTTACGAAGGAGCAAATTCGATAATTCTTTTAACGCTAAATTTGTCTTGGGGAATCTATTGGATCTGCGGTCACGCAATTTTCTGCGTAAATTGTATGTATGTATCCCACACTTATTGTAACGGGAATTTACGAAATTCACCTTTATCCCTCCTCGGAGTATGGGGAAATAAACTTGTGTAAAAACACGTTTTCACGTTTGAATTCGCCTTAAATTATCTTAGAAAGGCGATTTTTGGTCTGTGAATGTTTATTAAGATTATGCATGCTGTTCCTTGCGGTGTTTCGCAAAACTTCGAACTTATCGCTGGGGAAGGTTAAGTGAGAAGCAAGTAAGTTGATGCCGAAGGCAGTCAGGAGCCGTACTCTCCACGTTCCAAGCGAGAAAAACTTCATCCGAGCACAGCAGAAAATTGGGTTATTAGTAATGATTTGGGATTTTGACAACTCATTTAAATATAGTGTCCAGTGAAACGCGCAAAGTCAGGAAGTTGTAAAAACATTAATAAATGAGAGAAAATACCGTAAAATTAAATAATACGCCCGCTTGAAAATTCCTATCTGAATAAAATGGATCTATATTATCTATACAAAAGCATTCGATATTTATTGCAGATAAATAATGCAGAACTGTTTGCGCTTTTATCTTTTATGTATTTATTTTTTCTTTTCACTCGATAGCAAATATTTCCTTTATTTACCTTAATATACAACAAAAGGTTCTTCTTTTGAGAAAAAGACTCGGCACGTGTTGTTTCCATGGCAACAGAATTTAAAAGACCATCCAAACAGTTTCACAGACAGGAAAATGAAATGATTCTTTTTATTAAAACTGTAATCATTTTGGAAAAAAAAATTGGAACAAGGGTAGTATTTTTTTTTTTTTAAGTTACTTTCTTTTAAAAAATTGACATCGATATTTTTATTTATTTATTTAATATATATATTCAATTTATTTATTCAATTTATTATTATATTAATATATTTATTTATTTAATACATATGTAACGATTTCTTATGTATATATATTTTTTCTGTTGGGCTTGAAGTTTCTCAACATTTTAAAATAAAAATATATTTACAATTTCAGTCATTTGAAAATTTAGCAACAATTTCCAAGTAGTATACGTGTTACTATCATGTTAATTACTTTAGTTTTGTGGTAGAGACACCGATGTTTAAATTTGCAAATATATAAAATCAGATAATAAATATAAACTTTATATATATATATATATAATTGATTTAAAAAAAAAAAAAAAAAAAAAAAAAAAATATGAGTGAAAATTACACAACCACACACATAAGTATCACACAAAAATTTTTCGTACATAATTTTAATATACTAATTGGTTATTAAAAAAAAAAAAAAAAAAAAAAAAAAAAAAAAAACCTACAAGGAATTTAAAATAGAGTACACCACTTTATACATATATATATATATATATATATATATATATATAGTGATTCAATGATGATGGGACAAACTTTGAGGTGAGGTAGGACACCCATGCTCTCAAACGTCATTTTAACCCTTTACGGACCATGTGCTTTCTGGAGTTTTTAACAGAAAGCTCCGCCAACTGCCACTGCTTTTGAATGGTTCAATAATTAAGAGAAAGGTTCTGTCTTACTGTGTATCTTACAAAATATATGATAAAAATGTTATTTGCGAATACTTCACACTGATCGAATAAATGTTTATATTGTGAATATTTTTTAGATGTACTGTAATACACACGATATTAAAAATTGAAGCAGTAGGTGGGGTTTTCAAATACATCGAAAAGTATTTCTTTGCAGTAATATTGACAATGAATGCTTAAATTTGCAATCACCATGAGTAATACAGCTAAGCAAAATTAGGGTGATTGGCTGTTAATGCTGAAGGTAGAGAGTGGACCTGGTCATTCGTTATCTGCATCTGCTGTTATAATTTTAAACTACATTTTGCGACGGTGATGGAAAATTTTCCTAATACAGAAAAATAAGACATGTATCTAATGCCCGGTGCTGCTATTGGAAATAGTAGAGCAGCGGTACGATTGCATCAGGAACGATTTCCAAACAGGCGCATGCCGAATCACAAAATGTTTGAACGGTTGCATAGGAACCTTTGTGAAAGTGGTACATTTCTCGCTAATTTTGACGCAAGGACTGGAACAAGAACTGCTCTACATTTAGACATAGAAGAAACCATTCTAAACATTGTGGATGAAACACCCGACCCAACACAAGATATATTGCATGTAGTATACATACGGCGTCAGTCAAATGTTTGGAGGGTCTCACATGAATACCACCCACACGCATTCCATATTCAGAAATTACAAGCATTGCAAGTAAATGATTACCCTCTGCGCGTAGAATTCTGCCAATGGTTATTGCTAGAGTGTGCGTTGCAGCAGGCATTTCAAACTTTTGTTCTGTTCTCAGATGATGCAATTTTTACGCAGGAAGACGTTTTCAATTTGCCCAGAACTCACCTTTGGGAAACAGAAAATCCACATGCTATATCCCCGCATTCATTCTAAAAACGTTTATTTGTTAATGATTGGGCAGATATTGTGAAGGATTACCTCATAGGCCCATATTTTTTACCAACGCCGCTCAATGGTATGCTATTTTCCTAAAAAAAGTTTTGGCAGATTTGCTGCAAGACGTTTATTTATCGTGCTTAACCAAATGTGGCTTCAGCATGTTTGTGAGCCAGCGCATTTCGATATAGAATGGCGCAATTACCTGGATGTCAGTATTGTATGACCATGGACTGAACGGTGCGGGGAAGTCCACCACGATCATCAGATTTATTGATCATCGATTTTTTCTTATGGAGACAACTGAAGGCCATAATTTAAGAGACTCTTGTTGATTCATCCGAAGAACTCGTTGCTCGACTGTTCATTGAGGCTGCACAAGTAAGCGAAATACCTGACATTTTCAGAGCTATTCGCCAATCCATATTTCTAGGCTATCAAACATCATGCATTACGGCTGGTGGTCCCAATTTTGAACACTATTATAAATATTGATGCAAAGAAGCAATTTGTTTTTACTATTTGTTTTGATACATTTTTCTTTACTTTCGTTTTTTGCACAATGATTTTTGTACAATCTTTTTTATTTAATATTTATTTTTTTGTGTTATGGCTATACAAATGTTTTATGTTTTAATTAAACTTTTCAACCACTTAATGTTTGTTCTCTTACCGTAAAAATATTCGTATATGAAATGCCACCTAAGATTTAACTTGTAAATTCTGTATGTTAGAGTATATCTAAAAATATTCCCAATATTGATATTTATTCAAGCATTCTGCATTTTTCGGAAACAAATATTTTATTATGTATGCCCTATTGTATGATAAACAATTATAAATAGAATATATCTGTTAAGTAATGCACCATTCAAGAAGAACGTCAGTAGACGGAGCTTACTGTTAAAAAACACAGAAAGCACATAGAGCGTAAAGGGTTAAAATGACGTTTGGGGACAGGGGTTCCTATACAATTCTGTGTCCTAATAATGTGTCCTACCTCCCCTCAAAGTTTGTCCAATCATCGTTGAATCACACTGTAGGGATGTATATATATATATATATATATATATAGATAGATCCAATTATTTCAACCACGCCCCAAATTTTATTTTATGTTATTTTATTTATTTATTTATTTATTTTTGTGTGTGAAAAACTCCTTATGATCTTGTAACTCTAGCATATTTTTATTTATTTAATCAGAGATGTAAGATGATAAGGGGTTTTTCAAAGAAAATAACTTTTGATAAGTGGTTAAAATAATTGGACCTTTAAATTAATTACGCGGCATGGCAAAAAAAAAACCCTTAAGAAATTTCAACTCTTAGAAAATATCTAATATGTAGCTAGTTCTTTTTCGGGTAATTTGCTTATTTTTTATGCTATTCAAATGCACTTTTGACAAAAGTTGTTCTATACACATAGTTTTCATTTCTTTTTTTTTTTTATAATCTTTTGCACATGCGCAGTAAAAATACTTTTTTTTTTTTTTCATAAAAATGCTCATCTTTTATGAGATGTTTGAGATATTTGTATTCAGATTTTTGTACACAGTTTTAAAATTGTTTTCCAACCTATCTGTAAGTAGTAATAATTTTCGTTAAAAAGTCTGTATATGTCTAAAACATGTGGATATTTTTTAGAGTTTTAAAATAAATCCTTATATATACATTATTTATCATGCTATCGTCACACAAATTCATCCACAAATAATATTCGGTCTTTATTAACACATCCTAAAACTACAGTTCATTTCGTTCAGTTAACAATACAGGATGATCACAAACATTACTGAATTTGCTCAATTTGTTACAGGTCCTTTAAATGTTGTCTTAAACTAATATTCACTGTAAAGCAGGAGGAAGGTCCAGTTCTTTAAATATTCAATGTTTGAAAACATTTCATTGAGGGATAAGGTTTTAAATTGAAAAAAAAAAAACTGATTGTAAGCAAATCTTGTTAAACTTTTGAACAGGAGTGTAGTTAACAAATTTGATCAAAACTAGCTATCAAACTAGATATCAATATAAATACGGAACGTCTCATTTAGTTTGTGCCTGCAACTTGTTAGTAAATACTTCTCGTTTACTCTAATTGCAATATTTTAAAAGCGAAGCTTTTCAAAAGAGGAAATTATGCAACAGACATCTTTAACTTACTACTCCCACGGCATAATATGCGTAGGTAACTAACTTGAGAAGCTCGTTAAATATTCTTTATCATCTGACAGTTTAATTAAAAATGCTATATTTTATTGAAAATTTAGGATAACTTTGCACAAAATTTAACTTCCCGGTAAGAAATTATTATATAATTATAAATTATGTTAACTCATATTTTCGAAATATCATATAAACATCAATTTATCAAAAATCTTTGATTTTGAAACGTAGTTATATCAAATATCAGTTATATCAAATATCAGTTATATAAATATCAAATTAGATAAAATTTTTAATTTAACGTAAACTTTTATCTTTTATTAAACATAGTTATTTGAAGAGTGCAATTTTATGCAATTTTTATCCTCCATATATTATTTAAATATAATATTTATGCGATCCAAAATGAAGTTATAAATTACAATAAAATGTCGACTAAAATGAAGTATCTTAAAAATAGAGATATGATAATTATACATGTTTTTTAAGAATAAATGTTTTTTAAATTTCATTGAGAAGTTATTTAAAATGGTTCTATATGGAAATATTCACGTATTCATATATCCATTCTATTATATTAGTTTAATAGAATCTAAATAGGAGTTTTCAAAATATTTTTATTAAATTATTTACATTTGTGTAAGTTTAAAGAACTGATATTGGTTTCGTTCATATGCTTTTAATTTACATGAAATTGAAAAAAAAAAAAAAAAATGCATTTTTTTATGTAAATAAAAACATATGGTTTTAGTTTCAGTTCCAAAATTCAGCATGGTCAAGAAAATTTCACCTCCTAAAAAACTCCAACTCTAAAACAAACAACAACATAAAAAAAAAAAAAAAAAAAAAAAAAGGTTCTTGAAAAATTCGGTGAAAGTGTAAAATTTTAATATATTAGACGTAAGCACAATTTTTTTTTATTTTTTCTAAACTATACGTATAGATATATGTAAAATAAATGAGCATTTTTTTCTTTCTTTCTTTATTTTTACAGTGCACGTTAACGGATATATTTAATCTATATATATCTATATAAATGAATGTTTGTCTGTATGTCTTTATAAAATCGTAAACGGCTTGACCGATTTCGATCACTCTTTTTTTGTTTTTTTCCTTATAGGTCAGGGATGGTTTTAAAAAAATTGAAAATATTCGCCCCCCAAGGGGGGGAGGGGGGTGCAAAACGTGAATTCAAAAAATCCTTCATATCTCAAACAAAAAAAACAGATATCCGTAAAATTTTTGCTTTAGATATAGCTAATATAAATGTCTAAAAACCAATTTCTGGAATTTTCGAAATTCGGTTCCCAAGGGTGTGTGTGTGGGGGGGGGGGGGGGCAAAACGGGATTTCACATAATGCAAAACGCGATTTTGCATAATCCTATGTATCTCAAACAAAAAAAGCAGATATAAGTGAAATTTTTGCTATAAAATATAGCTAATAAAAATATCTAAAAACCAATTTCTGGACTTTAAAAAATTCATCCCCAAGGTGGGGCAGAAGGGGGGGAGGGGCAGCAGGGGCAAAAACAATTAGAAATACAATTAGAAATACCTTTCAAAATTGGTACAGATAGGTTTCAATAGCCTGCACGTCGAATGGGGATATTTTCGAAAGTGTAAAAATATTAGGAGGGGAGAGAAGGGGGGAGGGTAGAGGGGGGCAAAAAAATTAAAACAGAGTTAGATCGTTCAAATTTGGTATATAGAGGTTTTCAATACTTACAAATCGATTGCGGATATTTTCGAATTTGTAAAATTATCAGGAAGTGCGGGAAGGGGTGGAGCGGTAAGGGGTGGAGCGGTAAGGGGGCGAGCGGTAAGGGGGCGAGCGGTAAGGGGGGGAGCGGTAAGGGGGGGAGCGGTAAGGGGGGGGAGCGGTAAGGGGTGGAGCTATGGGCAAAAACAAACAGAAATACAGTTATGGCATTCAAAATTGGTACAGATAGGTTTTAAAGGCCTGCAAGTCGAATGGGGATATTTTTGAAAGTGTAAAAGTTATTAGGAGGGGCGAAAAGGGGAGAGTGGATTTGGGGGGGGGGGGAATAAAAATATAGTTAAGTCGTTCAAATTTGGTACACAAATGGTTTTCGATATTTAAAATCGAATGCGGATATTTTTAAATTTGTAAAATTATTAGGAGGGGCGGTAAGGGGGGGGCTATGGGCAAAAACAAATAGAAATGCAGTTAGGCCGTTCAAAATTGGTGCAGATTGGTTTTAGAGGCCTGCAAGTTGAATGGGGATATTTTCGAAAGTGTAACGTTATTAGGAGGGACGGGAGGGGGGCGGAGGGCCAAAAAAAAGTAAAATAGAGTTAGATCATTCAAAATTGGTACATAGAGGTTTTCGATACTTACAAATCGATTTCGGATATTTTCGAATTTCTAAAATTATTGGGAAGGGGGGGGAGTGTGGTGGAGCAAAAAATAAAAATAGAGATAGGTTGTTCAAAAGTGGTGCTTAGAGGTTTTTGATATTTACAAATCGATTGCGGATATTTTCGAATTTGTAAAATTATTAGGATAGACGGGAGGGGGGGGCGAAGGGGGAAAATAACAGAAATAAGAGTTAGAGCACTTTGGGAATTTTTTCCGAAGGCAGTGAGAGCTAGGTGCGACATTTTTCCTAATCAGATTTTATTTCGCTTTTTTTTTTTTTTTTTTTCACGTGATACAAATTAATGCAATTTTGAGAATTCAGTAATTATAGTGATTCATTTAAAAATAGTGACCAGAGAATCGGGCAAAGCCTGCTAGTAAATAATAAAACGGGGAAAACTAAACTACTAAATCAAGGGATACTTGATCGTAATTTTCTGACTAACTTCCTAAATGCGATCAGACGTAAAATTATTTTTAGAAGACGTCCACATTTTTATACATTTTACGTTGAACAAAAAATGCATTTTGTCTGAAAGAATATATATATATATATATATATATATATATATATATATATATATATATATATATATAATATAAATATATTGTACAATATTGCCAAATTATTTTGTTTTCTTAATACGAATTAATCACTTTATTTCCTTTAGCGCGAATGAAAATGTCAAAGGAAACTACAGTTCTATTTAATTTATTGTTAAAATTTTCCGTTTTCATCACAAAATGTATTTTTTTTTCTAAATACGTTCGTAATTAAACTAATAGTTCTGAATAAATTGGTTTTTAGACTAATAGTTCTGAATAGTTTGCCTTAAAGATTGGATTTTATGATAAAAATACTTTTATGATAAAACAAATTCATTATTATATACTAAATATAGTTCAAATAAACAAAGCTTCTCGTTGCTAAACACCATCATAATTTGTGATATAATACGAGATGAGCATGTATATATCTGTACTGATAAGTATAAAGGATTTAAGTCCATATTCTTAATTTTTCAGGAGACGAAAAATAAAGTTAAACTGACTAAAAACTAAACAGAAGAATCGATTAGGAAAAAGTTATTATGTTGATTTATAATCTTTATACTATTCAGTGATTGTCAACCTTCATTTAATAAAGGGAAAAAATTGAATTAAATATTTTATACCAAAGATTAATGCTAAATTTCTGACTTGAATCTTTTTTTACCAATGGATTTTCTCAAAGACTAAATGATGCGGATTTAAATCATTTATATGAATCGATAGAGCTGAGTCTGACTATGTACTTAACTCAAAATCGACATTTTTGGACTTAAATCCTTTATACTTATCAGTACAGATATATATATATATATATATATATATATGCAATAACCATTTCAGTTACACAAATAATGTATTTTGTAGATATCTATCGTTTTTAATATCAGCACAGCAGTCATATGATAATAACATTACCAAGTTGTGTAATACTAGAATATTAAAAAAAAGGAATTAAACATACAGATATAAATTTATATTATTACTCATAGACAAATCCTAAAAATGACCTATTATAAAGCCATGGAACTCTGTTTTGGGGTTTATTTGGATCGAGAAAAATCCGCCGAATTTTATTGTGCTTATATGTACATTTTCTACAACTCTGTAAACACCCTAAACAGAAAGTTAAAAGTTTCCCCAAAAATGGTTCCATCATAGCTTTATTTAAAAATAAACAATGTTTTATAATATTGATGATAAATTTTACTAATTAAGTAGTGAATACTTATAAAATGGTAAGATATTCGTGGTGTTTTCAACTAAAATTTTTACAGATGTATTTGTAATATTCTATTAATAATTATTAATAATTAAATATAACGAACATTATGATTTAGAAATTCTGATTAAAAAACAGCTAAGCAGAATTTGTTTATGGAAATATATTTAAAAATATATTAAAAACATTAATTCAATGTGAACAAGAAACATACCTATAATTTAAAAAAATATGTATAATTAAATTAAATTAAATTCTAAAACAAGAATAATCTTAAAAACTAAAATTTTTACTGTCATTTTTATCTATTGAATATGCCTGTTTTTATTAAAGTTTCGTTTAAAGTTTCCTGTGAAATAAAGAAAGAAATCAAAAGCAATTTTGAAAACATATTCTTTTTTCTAGAAATTACTTTCCCAATATGGAAGGATGAGTATACCCCGAAAACAGATCAATAATCCCAGATGGGAAAGAATATGCCTCTGTTTATCTTGAAAAGTTTAGATGAGTTTCTAAAAGCCATTAAAGATATTTTTCTTCTTTTGTCAATTTCATATTGTTTTAAAAGGTAGAAAAATAAAGAAAAACAAGCGATGAAATATTAATAATATGTACTCGAATCAAAATAGTTTCCCACCTGTGAGTTTCCTATTATCTTTTCTTTTATATATACAATTTGATGCTAATGGAAAACTATAGTTTTTTTGAAGATAACAGTGAAAATAAATCAGGTTGAATTATGATCCGTTAAGAAGATTAAGATCAGATGTTCGGGATTATCAGAGCTGACAAATATGATAACATTTTATAATTCACCTTATTTAGAGAAGTACAGGTTATCTATAAAATGATGGATACATTTTTATGTTTAATAATTCATAAATTAAAGAAGATATAAACAAACGTATGGCCTTTTTTCATACAATAACTCATGTATTTTTATTTAGAGTGAACGTTACCGTCGAAAAATTCCTTTTCTCAAATGAATATCATTTCTTTTGTAATCGCATAATGTTCTCTGACAAAGCTTGCTTTTGTATTTCTGGCATAGTAAATCACCACAATGTGCGTATGGGATATGTAATCTCCCACGAATACCGAGAGGTGCAAAGGACCTCCTCAAAGACTAATGTGTGGTGTGGACTTATGTACGGCCGCCTTTTTTTTTTTTTTATTATTTATTTATTTTTTTTTTCATTGAAAAAGCACTCACATATATTATTTATTTAGATATGTTAGAAAATTTCGTATTTCCACAGCTCAAAGTCCTTCAACCGCATACTTTGTTGCAACAAGATGGTACACACCTTATTCGTGTAAAATCGTTTATAGGTCGTTGAATGGCTATTTCCTAGAAAGATTAATTGGGCGATGTGGCTCAGTTACTTGGCCACCCAAATCACCTGATTTAACGTCACTGGACTTTTTCCTTTGGAGATTCGTAAAGGATATCGTTTACCGGAGAAAAGTGTCGATTGTTGATGACTAAAAGGCATGGATTACAGCCGCAATGGCCTCTTTGGATGTCGACATACTTGCCCGTACCTGACATGAAATTGACTACAGTCTTGATATTCTCCATGAAACTAACAGTGTACATGTGGAAGCCCATTGAGAATGTCCATAAAACATTTTAGTCTATCCAACCGCTATTTTTATCAATTTAAATTTATCATCATTACTTCATGAAATATTAAACATCAGAATATGTCCAACATTTTATAACCATCCTGTATTTAGTAATATATGTGTATGTTTAATTACATGTTTATGCAGTTATATGTTTTACGAAAGAATCAGCTGTGAAAGCTCTAGATGTGCATGCGTCATTGGAATATCTCATTAAGTGTGAAATATACGAAAACACAATACAGATCTTAATTATTTGCTTTGATGTTTGTAAGTTAATTGCTAAATTTAAAAAAAAATAATAATAAAATATGGGCTAACAATATCATAAAAAATGCAAGTTTTTCTTATATATATATACATACAAGTGTATGTGTGTGTGTGTTATATTTGCTCTAATTTGTTTCTTTTTATGTTTTTAATGTAATAAAAGTAATAATAACGTCTAAATAACTAATTTTGTTAATATAATTTTTTTAACAGATATTTAATTCCCAAAGTAAACAATCTATAAAAGAAATTCTAGAGAAAATTGAAACAGTATACTTACACGAAATTATAGAAAACTGATATAAATACAACTTATACATTTTTGCATGCTTTTTTTCCGTATTTTCTATAAATTATAAAGTCTTAAAAAATAAATATAATAAATTTATCAATTATTAAGAAGTTAATATTGTTTCGGAGGAGAAAAAAATCACCGTAAATTTAGTGATTTGAACCCTTTTAAATCATACACCTGAAAGAGAAACAATCTTTCTTCTTCGTTACTTACCTTAATTAAACAAAAAAGGCAATCTCCTTTCAAACAAATAAGAAATGAAAATAATATTCAATCAGTAAGTAGTATTTATAAAATGGAAGTTTCCTTCTATAGAAATTATCTATTTATGACATAAAAATAATATCCATCTAACATTACGCATACATATATTATCATTTGTTCTTTTAAACATCTATTATATCTTTATTTATTTATTTTTTTAATGTGATAATTTATAATATATGCGTTTAAAATAATATCTAAATTCCTTATAACCCCAGTAGCACATAACGTCATTTTAACGTTGTTATAACTAATTTTTCACTCTTCAGACTTATTTGTAACGCTACAACAACGTTATGTGCTACCTGGGTAAGAGGTAAATTATGTTACAAACTATTTTTTTTTTCATCTAAAATACAAATTTGGGGACTTTTCTAGTCGCGCATAGTACCTTATTTTCATTCTTCCTTTTTTTTTTAGGACTGAGGGCCTATTAATCTCAGACAGCGATTTTTGCGTTGTCGTTTTCGATAGTTGGAGATTTGTCGAAATCATTTTTCGATAGTTGAACATTTATCGAAATCTAAAATTTATCAAAAAAATATAATTGAATAATTTGAAAGCGATGTTATAATTGGGAAGAAAAAAAAATAATAGTCCTCCGTCCTAAACCAAAATCTGCTTTTGCCAGAATTTCATCAAAATTTTTTTTTTTTTTTTTTTTTTTTCATTTTGAAAGAAAAAGAAAAGAAAATTAATAATAATCAGTATCGTTACAAGAGATATCGATAACTTTTTTTTTTTTTTTTTTTTTAAATAATTTTGAATTAGGAAATAAATAGTGCTCGTGCAATAATATGAAATAAAAATAAATAAAAATATGAATTTAATGATTTGATTTTTATATAAAACACGATCGCATGCTATCTTAAAAAGTAGATCTAAAATTTAAAGTCTTATTTTCGTGGCAACAATTATAAATTAAAATAAATAATTTAATGAAAGTTTAGAAGTTATAATTTCTAATTTTGTAATATTAGCTCAGTCAGTTAAGTTTTTGAGTGCTGGTGATTTTATGCTCTGTGGTAAAATATAATTTTAATATTGTGTGCATTATGTAGTCAGATTTCACAAAGTGACTCGGATTCTAATTTTAGAATAAATGCATCTGAGAGTGATTCGGAAGTAACTGATATTTATAAAAGTTCAGATAGTGTATCTGAGAACAACGATACGTATAATGTTGTATTATGCGTAAAATACTTTTCACAAAATTGTGTTTCAATGTTTGAAACACGCTTTTTTTTTTTTTTTTTTTTTTTTGTCGATAGAAATTATGAACTATCATGTAAATTCATGATTTTTTCAGAATGTAAAAATGTTATCGTGTTTAAATTATTAAATAACATGGTTAAAGCTTTGAGAGTAGTTCACTCCCTTAAGGACCTTTCAATAATCTAAATAAAATTTACAGAATAAAAATATCTTTATTATTAATTTTTTTACTGGTAATTTTTTTTTTTTTTTTTTTTTTTTTTTTAACAAAGAAAAATATAAGCTGATATATTATTACTTTTTTAAATTCCAATCTCAGCTTAAAATAGCATATGGTCTACGAAAAGTTGTAACAGGAAGACCAAACCTTTAAACGGGGGTTAAAAAAGCTTTATCTTTTTCTTTAATTATACATAATGTTTATTTTTTTAATAGCTTGGTTTTACATTTTTACACTTTACAATTTCCAGTTACATTTTTTTCCACTTGTTTTTACAAAAATATTAATAACATGCTGTGTATTTATTGTTTATTAAACATATCATTTAACATTTTATTAAACATATTATTTATTTTTTATTAAATATATTTACAGTATTATTTGGAAAACAAGAGATAAGAAATGCAGGGGGCATGTTACTGATGCTATAATTGAAAATAAATTTGCAAATTTTACAAAATATGTTAAAGTTTGCGACTACAGTAAGCGTTTGATGCATTGCACCGATTAAACATGGACTAAACATGCATTTTGTCGATAAGTGTGCATAATTTTTTTTCTGCAGCAGGTGAAACTATACTTGCATAATAATTATTACGGACTCGACTTCAGTTTTGATGATAAATGATATCCCAAAAATATAATCTAATATTTTTTATATAAGACGATATCGGATGGAATACGCAACCAGTTGACTACTTCCAATCCGTTGTTTCCGAAAGCTCACAATCAAATATTTATGGACACATCTCTCTTGGGATTCACTCCATCTACAACGGAGAGTTACTCTGGTAACTCATGTAAGGTCACACATTTTCTGGCACAAGTGAATTAAGCTTAATAAAATCTGTTCAGAAATAGGAGATAATTCGCTTTTGTCAGAGATACAAACCAGCAATCCCCACACGCGAATTGTTTATATGTACATATATCCAAACGTTTAAATCTTTGAAACATATGTAGTTTAAATCTATTTTTAACAGAGATCATTAGAAAAGAAAAATTATATTAAGTTTGGTTCACGCCACAACTTTAATATTTATGAATAATGACATGGTGACAATGTGACAATGAATTTGTATTCTGTGTTATACACAGCAACAATGATTTTCTTTGTTATAAAAATTGTAAAGTTGTATATTATGATATAGAATTTGATACAATTGTATCACAAACTCGAAAACACAGTCATATAATTACATAATGAGAAGATGATAGGCTATTAGACTTGCTAACTATGCTAGTTTATCCGTAATGGTATTAAGCCCCGCCTTTTTTTCACACCAGAATAGTTGTTGAGCAATAGTCCTCTTATTTGATCATAAGAACATATTGCTAAATATTACTCTACAGCTATTCTGGTGTGAGAAAAGGCGGGGCCTAATACTATTAGGGATAAACTAGCATAGTTAGCAAGTCTAGGCTATAATGCAAAATACATCGAAACTAACTACCAGAAGTTTATTAAATATAGATTGTAATGAATGCGTGCCTGTAATTTAAAAATATTTGTAATAATTGTTTTACATGCAATTAGACACAAAAAGAGCTCTATTATGTTAAACTTCATGAAAATTCGTAAGTTGAAATGAATTCTAGTATTTACTACAAAATGTTTTATTACAAAACAGGAACTCACAGACTTTTTAAATGCACCTAAACGTTTTTAATATTCACCATTAATTTTAAATCGATAATGTAAAAATATAATACAAATATTAATTTTGTTCTTAACTTCTCTATTTGATAATGATTCATAAACCTACAAAATATAATGTAGTAAGTGTAATTTATTTAAATGCTCTGGTACGGAGTACAAAACTGGGTGACCTATTAGCGTTTTAAAATTTAAAATGACGATTTAACTACAATATAAATAATTATATAAACCAGACAATAATTCTTTTTTTTTTTTTTTTTTTTTTTTTTTTTTTTGCCTACTAACAGCAACGGTGAAATACCAAATTAAATGGAAGAGTAATCTAAATAAATTATTGCTATATAACGTTTTATGAAAGATATAAAATCAAAACTAACAATACTTAAAATAAGTTAAATTTTATTATTAAAACACTCATGCTATTTCGCTTTATGTCTTAATTTGGCTTTGTATTAATCTTATATAAGTAAAAATAAATTATGTGCTTCATTAATTTTAAAATGTAAAATGGTTAAATTTATTTATTTCAGAATTTCTATATTTTAATATAAAATTCTCTATTGCATTTTTTTTATCATATTAAACAATGTAATAATAAATGAAAAAAATATTTTTCTCAGAAAAAAAGTAATAATAAATAATGAACTTACACTTGTTTAAGTTTATCATTTAAAAAGAAAAATACCGTATATTTTTATTAACTTTAGTTAAAGGAGCCGTATTTTGGTATGAATCTTAATATAATTTCCTGACAAAACTACTGTTCTTAATTTTAAATACAAATTAATAAAATATCAGTATATCGGTAATATTAAGTAAACGTCTCTAGAGGAAGGAAGAATAGAAATTATCAGATTAATCATTATCTGTACATTTTTCTGCTTTGTTTAGAGAAAAGGTAGTTTTATAGAAGGTATATAACGCTATTTTTAATTATGTGCAAATTCATTTTTATTTTGTCAATTAATATTGTTCATTCCAAACATTCACTTAAAAAAAAAAAAAAAAAAA
This sequence comes from Salticus scenicus, assembly GCA_963930645.1. Lineage (NCBI taxonomy): Eukaryota > Metazoa > Arthropoda > Arachnida > Araneae > Salticidae > Salticus > Salticus scenicus. The sequence goes on along the minus strand of OZ005656.1, from coordinate 225,574,535 downwards.
AAAAAAAAAGTCATCTACAGCGATAAAGAAGCAACAAATAAATAAATGTAAATTTTTTTGTACATTTTAGCTTATTTACGTTAGCTTATGACGTTAGCTTATTTACAGCAAATAACTTAAATTTTCGTTAAAAGAACATTGAAAATTTTAGAAAGGCTGCTCCTTATGGAGAAATGAAGTTGTAGAGAATCTAACTGAATCTCTCTGAAATGTCACTTACCGGAATTCAACAACATTCTTTTATCATTTTCTATTTTCTATATAAATTTAAATATAAATAAATAAATAAATAAATATATATATATATAGTTTTTAAAAGAAGGTAATAAATACGTGTAAAATTTTAATATAAGTGGTCATTGTAAACAAAAAGAAAAAAAAAGTTAACAAAAAGTAAACAACGAATTTAAGTATTAAAAAAAAAAAAAAAAAATGTAAAAACAACACTTCATGTGAATATTTATATATATATATATATATATATATATAATGATCCGAAAGTCACTAAAAATCTAGAAATGCATATGTTATTCAAAAAGTTTCGACCTTACTTTAAAATTATAATTAAAAATATTTTTACGGCGGTGTGTGTCCCCTATGTAGAAGTTTTAATTGATAAAAAAATTGTTAGTAAAGATTAAAATGTTATTAAGCATCCAGCCGTAAAAATACTTTAAATTATAACTTTATAATGCTGCCAGAAAACAAACACAGTTAACAAAGAATATTTGTTTAAAGAGATTAGGATTTATTAGAAAGATACATGCAGAGTTATTGGCGGATCTTCATCAAGCAAGATATTGAGTTCCCGGGAACCAACAGCGGCGGCAAAATTTGATATCAATCTTATTTTTTTTTTTTTTTTTTTTTTTTTTTGGCTGCGTAAGAAAGGTAAGTTTTTTCCTGGGCTGGTTATCTTTTGCAATAGATTTTTTTTTTTTTTTTTTTTTTTTTTTTAATGATATATATACATATATATATATATGTATGTATATATATAAACATTAAATGACTTTGTTTGAAAACAACTGTGAAATAAAAAAATAAATCAATCAATAAAATAAATACAAAACCTATTTCCCTTGAGTAAACTTGATCGTGATAAGTCAGTTTATCAATTAAAAATTAATGTACGTTATAAATAACATTACGATCTACTGCACGGGAAGAATGCCTTATTAATAACGTTTACAAAATTACAAGTATATTTATATACAAATAACAATTAAATGTTTTTATTATTTTACGAGGAATTATTTTTTTTTCTTCTAAAAGAAAATAACAATTATAATCCACTCAATTACGTCTATGAATTTCTGGATTAATGTAGCATGCAAATTTCTTTCTCTGATTTCAGGACAAATTATAAAATTTGTTCAGAAACAATTATTAAGGAAATTGAATTAAGCACTTATATAAATTATTCATTAAAAATCTTTTTATTTCTGTTGAATAAGGTAATTGGATTCTAGATAAATGTAATAGCTTATTAAATTAAACGGAACACATTTTGTTTACATCCATATTTTTTTAAATATTTATTATTATTTTTTATCTCCAATTAATAATTCTTTTCTTTTAACTGGTTCATAAATATTATTATTTTTTTATTCGTAAATTATTGTAATTTTAATTAATTATATAATTAGAATGTAAATTGTTTAGTTGAAGATTATTCATTAATCACTTGAAAAAACTTATAAAATTAAATATATCTAATTTAATTAAAATACAGTCGAATATCGTTAACGTACTTATCAAGAAGTGGGGAGAATTGTTCATGTTATCAATAGTTCATGCTAATCTTCATATAACTAAACTAATCTTCATTTTTACGAGAAACATGGAAACCGTTCATGTTAAAAGTAATCCCCACAAAGCGTGTTCACGTTCATAAGGTTCGACTGCAATTATAAAATTACTTCTCACCTCTTTATAATATTTGTATATATGAATTAAAAGAAAAATTATAGTATGCATATATATTTTTTAATTTATACATTACAATATATGTAATGTATACAATACAATTTTATAAATACTGATAATAGAAGCTTTTGGAATATATGCTGCCATTTTCATTTTAGGTATCTTTAAGGTTGTAATTATGCTTTCGTTTTCCGGTTTTTACACGTAGTAAAATTCTGTACTGATAAGTATAAAGGATTTAAGTCCATATTCTTGATTTTTCAGAAGGCGAAAAATAAAGTTAAACTAACTAAAAACGAATCAGAAGAATCGATTAGGAAAAAGGGATTTCGTTGACCTATACCCTTTATATCGTTCATTGATTGTCAACCTTCATATAATAACGGGAAAAAATTGAATTATATACCAGAAATGAATGGTAAATTTCTGACTTGAAATTTCTTTATCAATGATTTTTCTCAAAAATTAAATGACACAGACTTAAATCACTTATACCAATCGATTGAGAATTTTTTCTGAGTGTGACTATGTGCTTAACTCAAAATTGACATTTTTGGACTTAAAACCTTTATACTTATCAGTGCAGAATTATCCACTGTCGAAGGATAGACGTTTAATAGTATAAAAGAAAGCCTAGCATATTGTATGAATTATGATTTTTTGGCACATTGACAAATTAATTTTGACAACTACTGTAATAGTGAAATAAAGGCCAATCAAGATCCGTATGGGCCCAAAAATCAGGTTTTAGTAAAAGGTGGGTACTAATAATGCTTTAGAACACATCAGAAATTTCCATGCAGTGAACGTTTGTTTGGAAAAACGATTGCTTGTTGTACATCGCTGAATATTACGATTCTTGAAATATTAGTTTCGGGTATCACCTTCATTTATTATCTTAATAATACGCTTTTGACCACAATTTTATATTTCATTTTGTATTATATATATTTATATAAAAAATCACTACCGTTATGTTTATCGTCATGTTATGTTACCATAGTTTAGTAAAATTGAAATCTTACATTTTTATTCAAACTTTAAAACTTCTTCACACACCATAAAATGTAAGCTGGCACAACCGGTTTCGAAAGGACAAAGCCTTTCTTCTTCAGGTGCAGAAAACACGTGCTACTGCCTTGGAAGAAAAAACAAGAATAAAATCAGGGCAAAAACCAGAGGGGGGGGGGGGAGCATCACAACTAACAAATATGAAGCAACCAGCAAGGTCAAACAGAGAGGGATACAAACAAAAAACTGAAAAACAAACAAAGAACAAACAAACAAACAAACAAAAAAGTGAGGGAAAGAAGGAACAATTTTTATTTTATTATTTTATTATTTTATAATATTTTTAATTTTATTTATTTATTTATTTATTATTTATTTATTTTTATTATTTATTTTTTAATTAATTTTTTATCAGTTTTATTTCATTTTTTTATATTGTTATTTACATAATAAGGAATTTTTTCTTAATTGAACTAAACCAATTTTTCCGAGCTATAATCAGTAAAGTGGAATTAGATTTTTCATTGACAACTTTTAGTCCAAGTTTGTCACTTTGGAAGTCCAATGTTGCTTTAATGTTCAAAAAATATAATTGAAAAAATTCTGAAACACAAACACCCATGATAAAATTTGAAATTTGCACATGTTTTTGTTTTTTTTTAATATGTATAAAATAAATGTAACAATATTATCATCGTATTTTATATTTATATTTCTTTTTATTCTTTCATATATCAGCATCTAATTCGCTGCTGTAATAGCCATCATTAAAATTTAGTCAAAATTGAGTGATAATTTGCAACATAATTTATATAAATGTGCTATTTACTGAACAAATCATTACACATAGTTCGCTTAATTTTTATTACCTTATTTCTTAAAGATTAAAAATATGACATGTAATGACTTTTCCTTATTTATCTAGTAGTAAAACATATTGTGATAAACTTGAATTTGAATCATAATGGGCAATTTTATTTGAGGATTTATATGTATACATATTTATATATAAACGAATTTCCATTTCGTTTAATTTCAAATTTTCATTGTCATTATTTCCTTTCCATAAAGGTTTTCCATAGTTCATTGATTTGTGAAAAAAAAAATAATTTTAACTAACTTAATAAATAATTACACATTGATTTAATAATTGATTTAATAATTAAATAATTACACATTGAAATGCTCAGATGTTAATTATTTATCGATTAATCGATGTTTGCATAGCATTTATTTTTAATAAATTAATATGATGGCAACTTCCTATTCTCCATGTTGACTGAAAATTTTAGATGTGGTTACTCTGATTTTTTTTCCATTTTTCTTTCTGGTTTCCTTGAAAAATTAATTTAATATATTATTTCATTTTTAATTCAAACTGGTTTTGCTGCTCGATCGAGGCATGAAAGATATGCATTCGCTATTGTTAGCTATATCATTTTACGAAATCGTCGCAACTTTCACAGCTTTATGAAGTAAAGGCTTCCTGATGATATGATACTTCTATTTTTAAGCATTATTTTTCAATTATTAATCCAATTATTATTCCAATTATTATTTCTGTTGTCCTTTATTTATTTTCTCCGTCATTATGTTTAATGGTCTTTTTTAGTCAAGTGGGCGTAAGTAAATTATATTATTTTTGTCTCTTATTGGATCTTAACATGTATCGACACATTTTTGTGCTATTTTAGAAATATTTTACAATCAGTTTTATTATTATTGTGTTGGTTTTGAAATGTATTTATTAAATGCCAAATAATTAAAGTTAAAATGTCTATCAGTAATGTATATATATATATATATATATATATATATATATATATAAATTGTGGCATTAAAAAAATCATGAGCACACACACACACATATATATATATAAGAGCGATAGATAGAGAGAGACAGTTCGAGGACAATTATTTTAAATTTATTTTATTTTATTTTTATTTTTATTCTATTTTATTTTTTTACTTTCAATTGTCCTAAACTGGCATATTTAATTTCAGAAACAATCTGAATTTTTCATTTTAGTTATTATTCTTTTAGTTAAGAATATTTTCCTTTATTCATTTGTACAATCATATTTCTCAAATAGTGTTTTTATTAAGTAATTTATATTTTTCTGTATACTTTTGCTGCACATTCTGTTCTACATTACTTGCATAAAAGTAAAACATCTAAAACCAATGAAAAGTTGGTTAATGAACAATGGTTGATTAGAAAAACGATTTCGTTTATTTTCCTGGATAGGCAAAAATGATTTGCTATTAAATCTGGTAGATGGTATTTGCCGATTTGCCGGGTTCATGTCGAAGTCAGGCCCTTTCGCCTACACGTTAAAAATTTCCAATGATAAAAAAAAAAAAAAAAAAAAAAAAAAAAAAAAAAACTATTTTGAATGTGAGTTAAAACGTTATATTAAAATGCTAACATGACATATACATAAGGATTATCACCCATATACATAAGGATTATCCAAAGATAATGAGTATTTTTAGACAATCACCATAGTCAAACCATGTTAAAATAAACTAAAATATAAAAAGTTTATGATAAAGTTAAAAAAATAAAATGAATTGAGTAAACTTCAAATGTGAGCATTTCCTGCATTTTATAATACAGAATTACAAGTTTTTTATAGTAAAATTCTATGGAATGAACATCAAAGCATTTCATACAACTATAAACAATTTCAAATTACATTTCTTTAGTGGAAAACAGTCTGTGCTATGGTTTTTCGAAATTGTATATTCGAAGGCGTACGTCGTCAGAAATATCCATAATCAGAGGCAATGTTTAAAATAGCAATGACCTCGTTTCTTGAATTTGAATAGTCCTTACCACCATACGGAAAGAATAAGGACCTTCATTGTAAGAATAATGCATAAATAAATATTATTAATTATCCCGTCTTAAATATTTTACATGATATAGTTTAAATAATATTTTTAATAATAGAAAAAATTCTATAAAGACATATTAAAGGTTTCGTGTTATACATATGTTAATTACAAAGAGAATATATTATCAAACTATATTTCTTTTAGAATTTAAATGTATGTATAATATATATATATATATATATAAGAAACAAAATGTATGTTTATTTTTAACTCTTTAAACTTAAAAAAAAGACGTACTGCATTCAAAATACACATATTTTTCACTATATATATAAGATTTTTATTAAATATTTGTTTTGAACGATGTCAAATTATTAAATTTATATTTATAATATTTATATTACTGGTTTACTTTGATACTTCATATATTATTTCTCAAAATTTCACCGTTGTATTTACATTAAAGAAATTTTCTCAGATTCGCAACGATCATATATAAATATATATGGCAAATATAGTAATAAAATTTAACCTTAAAATTTAGCAATTAATAGATACAAAATAATACCAACACAACAAAAATTGAAGTGATTTAAATGCTGCGATACAGATTAAGAACCAACAAGAGACAAAAAATATTTAAATTACTTACGCCGACATGAATGACAATAATAAAAATAGGACCATTAAACTTCATGATATAGAAACTAACTAAACGACGACAGAAATAATAATTGATAAAAATGCTTAAAATTAGAAGTAAAAACATGTCAGGGGGCATGTACTTCATAAAGCTGTGAAAGTTGCATCGATTTCGTGAAACAATATATATAATCATAGAAATTTATATTGTTATAGCCCCGACCGAGGCAGCAAAACCGTTTTGAATGAGAAATTAAATGAGTTATTAAACCAAATCCAGAGAGAAAACTAGGAAAACGCAGAGTAGCCACATGTAAAACTTTTACACAATGTGGAGAACAGGCAGATGGCAAAAAATTAACCAAATTAAAAATAAAATCAATATATTTGTTTCTAAAGCAAACACATGATATAATGATATATCTAGAAAAATACAGATCACAATATTTTTTCCTTCAATTACTGGAAAAAAATGAATAATGAGATTATTAAATTTATTTTTATTTATTTTTTTATTTATTTTTCTTTTGTTTATTGTACTTATTTATTTATTTATAAATGAAAATTCCTTTTTTTAAAAACACCAAGTTTTTCTTTATATATATATATATATATATATATATATATATATATATATATATATATATACAAGGTGATCCAAAAGTCAGGACAAACTTTAAAAATGAATAATTCGAAAACGAATCAAGATACAAAGATACGGTTTGCACCAAACGGATGAAAAAGAAACCGGGTTTTGTGTGGCAAAGAAAAAGAAATAGTTCTGTTGGCGACGAACAGATGGCGCTTAGTGTTTTATTTCACCAAAAGATGATTTACAAATGAAAAAAAAAAAATGTTGAGAACTTGCAATTCAGCTTAATTACAGTTAATTAGTACTACTACAGTAACTGTTCAATGTCCATCATTCAGAAGTACGCTGTGAGACGATTCACCGCATCGTTCACAGCATTTAGTAGCATTTCTTGCGTTATGGCAGACACATTTTAGCGGATGGCATCTTTCAGTGCTACTAATGATTTAGGTTGGTTGCGGTACACTTTTGACTTCAAGAATCCCCACAGCTAAAAGTCACAGGGTGTCAGATCGGGAGATCTTGGAGGCCATACGTGATTAAAGTAGCGACTGAGAATGCGATATTTCGATGCGTATAAGTTTCGACTACCATTACCTGCTGTAGTTGTTCCTTTTTATATCGTTTGTTGCTTTGCATAATCCTGCATTAGAAATCCGACACCGCCATCTATTGGTCGCCAACAGAACTATATATATATGTATATATATATATATATATATATATATATATATATATATATATATATATATATATATATATTTCTTTTTTGGTAGCCACGCAAAATCCGGCTTCTTTTCCATCCGTTTGGTCCAAACCATATCTTTGTATCTTGATTCGTTTTCGAATTATTCATTTTTAAAGTTCGCCCTGACTTTTGGATCACCCGGTATATATATATATATATATATATATATATATATATAGTAGTTAGAAATAAAATTTTCAAATTTCTACTTAGTAAACAACATTAGACAAAATGGAATAAAAGACTATATTTATGTTCAGATCTGTGTACAATCTTTGTGTACTGTTCGATTATATAAGTTAAAATAAAATAAATGAAAGTGTTACCCCTCTAAATAGCATCCAACAAGTAAAATGGATAAGTGGACTGTCACCAAAATTGACATAGAAATTTAATTTAATATACGATTAAGGATTTAAAAGAAAAGTTTTAAAATGTCAGCTTGTCACTTAGTTTGAAAATCTACCTTACAAACTAAGTAGATAACATGGTATTTATAAACATTTTGGACATTTATTGACTAGTTTGTGATACCATGTAATCTTTTTCGGAAATTTGCGATTTTTGCATCATTTTCACATGATAGGTAACTAAATGTGATGTATATTTTCGTTTAAATTTCAAATGAAAAACAGTTTTATTTTGAAAAACTGAATTAAATCTGTTTAGAAGAATGGTTAGAACGATTCTGAAAAATTCTGTAATTATTGTGCTAAACAGAGTTACATTTAGTTGCAACTTGTTATAAACATATACTTTAAGAACCTACTTTTGATTATTTATTTATTTATTTAACGGATTATTTTTCTTTTTTTTTAATACCAAAAATATCCATGCTGATATCTGAAAATTGACTTGAAGACAAATAAATTAACAAACTTGTTATCTCCTCAAGTTTTCCAATACACATAATTTTAATCGAACTTTTTACTCTTACCGGAAAATCTCAGATACAAAAAAGACGATAATTACTTTCAAGAAATAGTGGTCAGAAAAATTCTGGCAGTGTGACAAATCTAATCTTACAAATAAATAAGAGTAACTTTCCTACATTAGTTTAAAAATAATAATAAAATTATTTTCCTGTTAAAATCTAGGAAATTAAAATACAGGAATTAATGGATGCACAAGAGATTTAGAAATTGAATTCGTATACTTTAATTCAACATTATTACCTGAATTTTAGAAAATAAAACTATGAAAGTTTGACATTAAAATTGATTTCTAAATATAATAGCTCTAAATGCTTTGAATTTAGATGACGTAAATCAGTATGTTTCTCATTTAAGGATATTCCAGATACCCTGGTAATATCGTGGGTTGTTTTAATTAAAAATGGTATTAGCAAATACTTTGTAATCACTACATGCCACTGATACATTTCATTGAAGGTATTAAAGTACATCAATTTTACATTTCTCATTTCATATCCTTGATATTAAAGACGTCCCTTGCGATCCCTTTGATCTCTGGAAAGGAAATTTATATTTCATATCGAGATGATTTAAAGATTATAAATCTTGAAATATTATTATTTACTTCTAAATAATGTTTTTGATTCAGAAATAAGATATAATTAATATGAATTGCTAAAAAATATGTTAAAATAATATTGTGATATTGTGCTAACAGATAATGTTAAATTAAATTAATTAAATGTGATTAAATTGTTATTTAAGATTTTTGTAAACAAAATTTACTCCCTAAAGGGCATTATCTAAACATGTATTATTTTAATGTATATAAATTATTTTTTTCTTTTATGTTACAAATTAACAGAATAAAATAACAACACATTTAAGAAATAGTTCTAACCAAAAAAAAATAAATACATCAATAAATAAAATAAATAAAATAAATTAATTAATTAATTAATTAAAAATTAAAATAAATTAAAATAATAATAAAAAATAAAAAAAAAAAATATATTTGAAAATTTCGAAACATTTTGGTTGATATTATACAAAATCATCGTACATTTTAGAGTATATCATCCAGCAGGTGGTGATGTCCCGCTGTGATTTTCTGTGATTTCTTTCCTGTGAAAACTTATCATCATCTGTATCAAAGTTAGTATGACATCAATGCATTTCATATATTATGTAAAAACTGCTAAATCAGTTTCATTGTATATCGGCCAACATGCTGCTATCTTGCAATTTGTTTTTATATTGGGGAATACTATACCTAAGCTTGTACAGTGTTTACATGTACCGAATTTGGCATGTGAGATGAATATTCAGTGAAACTATACTGATTCACTTTGAATGCACATAGGACGATAGGGAGCGCTTTTGTTCTGCACTAATTTTTGTTTACGTGAAAGATATATCTCAGAAATTGTGTGCGATATTTATTATGAAAAGTTATTCTTTTTGAATTTTATCTATATAGGCTGAAAAGTGACGTTAGTATTATTTTACATATTTCTCAAATTGCATTTTCTCAATATATTTTAGTAAAATTTGCGCAGGAAAGCATAAGTAAATCGTAATTTTTAGAAGATATATATTATTTTTTTTTCATTTAACTAAAAGGTTGAGTTATTATATAAAATAATATAAAAGGAATTTTTAATTCGCGAAAATTTTCGACTTCCAGTTTTCTATGAATTTGCACGTTTTTAAATGTCTTAGGTATGGCTCGCAATTTTAAGAAAATGACTATTTGTCTTTGTGTGTGTATCAGATATTACAGCAATGTACTGGATCTAAGGAACTAATGGACGGAAATTAAGCACGATTATTAGTCGGTCAGACTTTAATTTAAATGTGTGCTGATTAGTTTCTATAATATATCAAACTGTAGGCGGCGGGTGGCGTCGATTTTACCCCATTTAAATAGAGCCTTTACCTCAACTTTTGTTTTTCATAATCACACTTAACTTGGTAAATGTGATAAATACTTTGCAGAACTATGTTGCGTTAATTTGGGTGTACATCGGAAGAAACATAGCGCTGCTGTGCTGCAATTTAATTCCGTTTAAAAAAAGGCAATATCTCAGCTTTTATGATGTATAAACAACCAAAGTCAGCATTTGAAATGGATCATATATAAAACAATGCTGATTTAACTTGATTGCATAACGGACGAAAGGTGGCGCTCTTATGCTGCAATTAATTTTCATTTTTGGAAAGGCTATATCTCAGATTCTATGTTATATATAATAATACGACAAACTCGCTATATATTTTATTTATTTATTTTTAGGATAGAGTTTAAGGACAGTATTTACACGGAAATTTTGAATTTTTATATTTATTATTAAAAAAAAATATTTAAAAACTTGGTCGCGTTTCGCCAATAAGCGATATCAGTTAATTGTATTATTTTAACATTTTAACTAAAAATGTATTTATGTTTTTCATAATGTTATATTTTTAGAAGTAAACTTACCGTAAATTTTAAGTCTTGGTTTGAAATTATAATATAATTGCATTTTAATGTACATTATTATATAAATGATTCATTTTAATTGTTAAAATGTATGTTAATGTTTAAAACAGAGTAAATTTAATTAAAAACTGCACCATAATATTTACTTTTAATTAATAAAAAATCATGTTAATTAAATAAACTACTCCTTTATCAGACAATACTTAAATAAAATCCTCTAAAATGAAATATGTTTACTGTATTGTAGATAAATAACGTTATTAGTGTGGATAATCTTATATACAAATGCAGTACCCAATTAATCATATTAATGTTAATCACTGGTGCCCACTTTAGAATTTGAATGCGATACACATTTCGCGCAAATGATTCCACTTGATTACTGTTGATTATTCAGGACAGAATGATGAATTATATAAATATCAGTAGTACATATCCATTAACGCAAATTATTTGCTGTTACTTCCATTGCATGTATAATAAACATAATTTTAAATTTCAGAATAATTATGAATTAACGAAATCCAGATTCATTAATTTTGAGGAGGATTAAATATGAGAGAATGAATTATTAAAGTGATAAATTTATTTAATAGCTGATGAAAAAAGAAAAAAATAATAAGCTCTCTCTTTAATAAAGGAACACTTTTATTATTGTACATAAAATTTAATACATAAATGCTTTTAATAAATACAAACTTTGAACAAACACCATAAAATTCAATTTTCAAAGTTTTGTATTTATAACTTTAAAACACCAGTTCTTTCGAGCTTTCTTTTATTTTTTATTCATAAATGCTTTTGATTAAGTAAATTTATGTTATAAAAATATCTAAAAACTATCGATTAATCTGGAAAATGTTCTTATATAATACAAGTAAATAATACAAATTCTTTAATTATTTTCTTATCAAAATTATTTCATCCAAAATATAAAATTTAAAACCGAATGCACAAATACGATAATTTAATTTTAATGTTACCAACATATATACATATAATTAATATTAGAAAACTATATAAGTGAGAAGAAAAATAGTCTGCATTAAAATAATGCACATTTTATTTATGATATAACTTATTTTTGAAAATACATCAAAAACATGACAATATTTCAAAAATTTTATGAGTTGTCGTTGTGAAAAATCTGAATATCGTTACAAAACTCTATTTTAAAAAATTAATGGATATATTTTATTTACTTCTACTTGAAAGAAGGATACATATATAGAAATCAAAATTTCATTAAAATCACATTACGAAATTTTTATTGGAATGATATATTATGGGACAACAAATAGTTATTCATTTGAAGAAATTTATTCCAGTAAATATATTAGAGTATACATTTTAGATTTGCATTGATGATAAATTCAACAATGAAGAATTCGTATTCCAAATACATCAATAAAAAATTTCAATATTAAATATAACATTAAATTAAATTATTTATTAATATTATTATTATTATTAATATTATTAAATATAGTTATTTAAATAAGTAAAGAAAATACAAATATGATCAATGTAATAACAAATAATAATAATAATAATATGTTGAAAAAGTGCAGAAACTGAATTTTGTATCTTCCTCTAAAAAATTCTTATATTTATTTTACGGATAAATTGAATTTATTCAACACTACTAAAATTAATCTAGATATTTTTATAGGCGAAAATATATAAGTAAATAAAAGTGTAACCGAAAATATACAGTAATTGAATGCTTAAAACATAGTTCTAATCTTTCATAGCATTTTTCCCATATATTTGAAATATCTGACATCTGTAGTGTTGATTATTTATTTATTTATTTATAATTTCGAATCTCAAAATTTAGTCTCTAAAAAATAACGTTATACAGTTACACAGAGTAACTTTTTTTCACACATTAATTAATTCCATATTATGAAACCTGAATTGTAGGAAACATATCTGTGATATTGTAAGATATGTAACGTGATTTCGGTTTCTGTTAGAGGTATTTGATGTTTTCATACGTATTTCGCTGCAATAAATATTCATATTTGGCTATATAAACTACCTTTCCATAACATTTTGAATTTCAGACGTTATTTGGAATATTTCAAAAAAAAAAAAAAAAAGGATTGGAAGATATTCTTGAAACTACAGAAGTGTTAAGGAGATGTTATACTTTATAAATCTGAGTTAAAGCTTTGTTTCGAAATTTAAAGGGAGCCAGTAAAAAATTAAAAAAATAAATAAATAAATAAATAAATAAATAAAATTTTTGCCCTCACCCTGTGAAAAGAAATCCTTGAAATGCAATCTGGCGGTAGGACGTGATTATGGGGCACTTTCTTACTATTTGTACATTTTTTTATGTTTCTACCGTATACAATCAGAGAGCTATACAGATTTCTTAAAAAAAAAAAAAAAAAAAAAAAAAAAAAGTAGAAAAAAATCCCACTGTTTTAGCTGTAACACGCGCGATATTAAACCCTATGAAAAGCCATTTTCAGGAAACTTGACATACAATATTAGACACAGTATACTGCAATGAGAATGAAAATATATTAAATATCTAATGAAATATGAGCATTTTTTCTAAAAATATTTAACTGCGCATGCGCGAGCTTTAATGAAATTTCATTCCCATAATTTAATAGCCAAATGTATTAAGTTGCTTATGTAAAAACCGTATCGTGTAAACTCAAACATTTAAACGTGATGAATGAACTTCTATTCAGTTTCTCTCGAAGAAAAGCTAAACTATAAGGGGTTTTACTCACATTTTTACTTTGATTCAATGGATAGTAACACTGTCCTCGATGATTGTAAATAAATATTGAAAAAACCCACTTATCATTTTCTTATTTTTAGGCACAGCTGAAATTCAGTTCATTTTACAAGTTTTTGAGTTTACATGATACTTGTTTGGGTTTTTATTATGGAAGTAACTCAATACATTTGACTATTAAATTATGTAAATGAAATTTCGCTAAATCTTACGCGTGAGCAGTTAAAATTTATTTAATAAAAAAATATTATATTTCATTATACATTTAATATTTTTTTTTAAATTCTGATTGCAGTATGCTGCGTCTAATATTGTATATCAAGTTTCTTGAAAATGGTTTAGCTATGAAACCTTGCGTTTCATAGCTAAAAGTTTTTTTTTTTTTTTTTTTTTCTGCAATTTATAAAAGAAACCTTTATATCTCCTTGCTTACACGTGGTAGAAAGATAAAAATTTATATAGATAATAAGAAGGAGCATCAAAATCGCATGCTACAGCCAGATATTATTTAAAAAGTTGCGTTTTACAGGGTGATGCCAAAAACTTTTTTTTTAATTGATTTCCTTTCCTCTTAGGCTTTATTTAGCGGCTGGCATTATTATTTTATTTATTTGTTTATTTTAACTGTATAGATATTTATTTTAATTAGCACATTTTCCACGGCGGGTTTTGATATCACACTTAGCTAATACAGAATATACATAATACCCTGCAAATGTAAGAATAAAGGTTGCCGCAGACAAAATAATATTTCCCTTTTATATTCCACAAATGCAGTATTGTAAGGTATATCTCTACGAATTTTGAGTTTAAACTTACATACTCTTAATTATGCAATAAGAAGAAATCATTTTTTTTTTCTGTTTTACACAATATGTTGTATGCTAATTTATGTACACAGTCATAAATAATGTTTACAATTTCCCTACGCCCGCTTCGCTGGTCACTATATCTAAATCAATTTTCAAAAGAAATTAATCACTGTTTATTTTTTACCTTACATTATAAATAAAAACTTTTAAAAAAGTCTATGAAATAGCTCTAATCATCGCTTCTGGTAACCGCTGCGTAGAGCAGCTCCTTTTCCGCCCGCAGTGAATCGGTTCTGGGTTCCCCGGCGCTTCAATCTGGGTATTTATAGATGAGTGCTGGATCTGCTATTATTTAAGAGCTGCGAATCTAAATATGACTGCATCTCACCATGTATTAAATATTTTGTTTTTGAAGCATGTATTTTATAGCCTTTTCTTCATACATTATATTAACATATGATTCCGAACAATATAGTAAAAAAAGAAAAATTAGATTTTCTTTTAAAAGGAATCAAATAATGAGAAAGCAAATAAATTTAAATTTTAATAAATTTAATCCTTTCTAATATGTACTATCATTTTTTCCGAAAAATATTATAAATAATAATTAAAAAAAAAAAAAAAAAAAAAAAAAAACATGAAAAATAGAAGGTGTTATACTATAAAAATTATACATTATGTATGAACATAAGTGTTATAAATAAGTTTTTAAATTAAAAATTTGACATACCTAAAGTTTTCTACGACATTAATATTTGATTTTCAATAAATAAAATAAATTAAAAAACAAAGAGGAAAAATTCGCTTCAAATGAATAAATGAAATAAATAAATAAATAACAAATAATGTAGTGCCTGTTGCTAATGTGTACAAACGGTTGAAATGAATGAAAATACTTAAGAAAACTGAAACAGAGAAGCCAATGTTTAAAGTTGAAAAAGTATAAAGAAAAAAAAATCAAAATCGAAATTTGAAAAACTCTCAATGAGGTGCACCCCTGCAGGGTCCCAGCTACCCATCTACCAAGTTTTGTAGCTCTGTGGTGGTAGTGTGAGCAACAGACCGCAGACACACACACACTTATCTTTATTTATGTAGATTATGGATATTTTTTTTGTAGAAATCCTGACTTGAATTTTAAACAAACAAACAAGCTAACAACAAAAAAAAAAAATTAAATAAATAAATAAAATAAAAAGAAAATAAAAAGAAAAAGAAAAGTGAAGGTCGATGCTGATTTCAAATTAAGCCTTTTGATCACTTAGTTTTCTTATCCATTAAAAATGATGTCATAAAATTCAGATAACTTGTCTATAAATATATTAATATATCATATTCTGGTACAATTTAGAATAAATGACATGGTAATAATACATTTTAAAAATACAAACATTATAAAGGTATACTTTTCAATAAAAATAAAAAAAAGTATTTTTTGTAAGTATGTCTCAAATTTCAGAAAATAAAAGAGACAAGAATAAAATTTTCTTCGTAAAAGAATTTATTTTTAAACTTTTAAAGGGAAAATAATTTTAATCCCTGTCAAGATAATAAGAAAGACTAGGTCTTTGGATCTTTATTTTTTTCCTTTCCTTATATTTCGTACGCAATGTACGGAAAAAAAAGAAACGGATAGAAAGAAGTTATAGCTTATGACATGAACATAATTAAAAATATACAGAAAAAGCACTCGTGAAATATCTAATTACATCATAATCCATGCAAAGTTTCTTTGAGGTGACATTAAAAAAAAAAAAAAGTCTGTTCTTAGGAAAAATAACAAAATAAAATAAAATAAAGAAATGCATTATTCATAGCAAAATAATAATATCTTTGTTATACATTATGCTATTAAAATATTTTTGCTTTACGCAATATTTACTTTTTACATCAGAAAAATAAATAAATAAATAAAAATAAAATGTTTAATGTATTTTAATTATACATTATCTCTAATTATAAAATAATATGTACGTGTGCGTGTGTGTTTACTGCCTGTACATCTATGCGTTTTGCGAATACGTATCCGATAAATTAGAAATTAGCATGTGTACGACTTAACAATTTAATTTAAATGTATTTGTAATATGTCTTGAAACATGTAATAAATAAATCTATTTTAAACAATAAACTTGTATTTAAAAATATAATACGCAAACGATTTAGCAAAGAAACATTTCAAATGTTTACTTTTCAGTTTTCCGATCATATGATATAGCGGCAATGAAAAATGGCAGTTTTTGATTTTACAAATTTTCAACAGATTTTAACAGGAATTAGTAATCTCCCTTGATTACTGATCGAATGTATGTCACAAATACAAATTCGTAAAATTCGCTTAAATATATATATTTAAACAGATAAATTTTTATTTCATTTCATTTCCTATGTCCCGTTGCAGTACGACTTTTTTTTTTTTTTTTTTTTTTTTTTTTTTTTTTTTTTTAAATCTGCGATCCTCAGCGTCCTAAAGATACCAATATTTGCCGAATATCCCATGAGACACGTTTAACTTGTTTAGACATAGGGAAGTTGTTAATAAAAAACGTCGTCATAAAAGAGCTACTCTATTCGCCAACTTGCAAATAGTTTCGCCAAACAAACCGTATTCCTTCACCAACAAACGGTCCGAAAAAAGGTAGTTTTTTTTTTTTTTTTTTTTTTTTTTTTTTTTTTTTTCATTTTTTAAAAGCGATCTCTCTGGAACGGATATATACCTATACTGTTCAATATAACAGCATCACGTAATAATTTGCTTACAAAGCAACGTATTAAAGTGAGCTTATCTTAAAAATTTAGTATGTGTGCAGTTTAGAGACATTCTTGTAAGTAATTCTAAGCTATCCTTATCTGAAAATAGTAAAAGGAAATAATATATGTATTATCTGTCGATCGGTATAAATCAAAATGGAATTTGTGTAATGTTTTAAAATATTTATATCACAAAATAAATTTTACACATTTATACATCATAGATACTGAGATGTTGCTTTTCTATAAACGGTACAGATTTCTACGTAGCAGCTCAACCTTATGACTTATATACGGAAAAAATCCTTCAGCATACTTTTTAATTACATCCATCTCTCATATTATGATTGTAGATATCGTACTCTGGAAGCTGGGTTATAGTCTTTATTTTTCATTAAATGAGAAAAATCATGGCAGAGCTGCATAAAATGGAAGTTATATTAGTGATTTCAATTTTATTTTGATTACAAATATATTTCGTATTTTATCAGATAATATTAATGTATACACATGATGTATTAAGAGAGATAAGAGATAAGAGATCTTCAAAATACTTTGAAATCACATTTTCATTAACATGGTATGTCGGATGCAGTTTTTATTTTTATACGACCAAGAAATTTAAATTATCCAAGAAGAGAATGAACAGATAGATTTGCATACCTTCTTGAAGTTACAAATTCAAGAAAAGACAATCAAACGACTTTTTTTTTTTTTTTTTTTTTTTTTTTTTTTTACACAAATCAATATAAAATATATAACCAATTTCATATTAATAAAATAAATACGAAATAAATTATACATTTTTTTTTTTTTTTTTTTTTTGTAATTTTGCGTAAGAGAATTATTATTATTATTACTAATATTTAAAACATTTTTTCCAGTTCTGGTGATGAATAAAGCGTTAAAATAATGTTATGGAAAAACTTATCCATAAAAATACTTATATATAAATATATATATATATTTATTTATTTATTAAAAATAAATTGTTTATAAACATAATATTTTTTATACCAATTACTAAAATTTAAAATTGAACAATTGATGCAAAATAAAGTAATGTAAAAACGTCTTACATTTTTTTTAATATGAAAATAATAATTCTTAATTAATAATTATTTTAATCACACTATTAAATTCTTTTCTGGCGAATTTTTATTTCTGTTTTTCATTCTTATATTATCTTTTTTATTTCATTTATACTACAAATACCGTTGTCTAAGTGCATCGGATAGTTTTGAATACGAATAATTCTCGCACTGTAATTGCCATACATTGACATATAAAATATGTGAAGGGATGACAGTGTCGTCTCTTGGTTAAATGATACCCAAAATAAACACTAACGTAACCCAACGTCCAATTAAATGTGAAATTTGGTTTAATTGATTTTGTTTGTTGATGAGATAAAGTGCTCACAAAATTTTTATAAATACAGAGATAGAAGCAGACAGGGGTTTTCTAAAAATGGTAAAATAGAGTTTAGGACATCTCGAATCTTAAAGTTCTGAATTCGACATTTTTACGAATAAAATACTTTCTGCCGGATTTAACACTTGAATAGTCCCTGAAACACATCAGATACATGAAACACACTCTTTCTGTGCATTGTTTTTATTTTATTTTATTTTTATTTACCTTTATTTATATTTATTGTACACTATTGTAACTCCAGTGTAGTGGTATTTCAATAATCGTCAATATCTTCAATCATGTTTCCAGCAAAATTAGTAAAATTTTTAGCAATAAAATTGAGTATGTTTTACTTAATGGCATTAACATTTTCTGGAGGTTATCTGTGTCGAGTGTTTTAGCATATCAGTTTAATAACTCATAAAATCAATACTAAGTGAAGTAGGAATAAAGTTAGTTTTTGAAATCAATGGATATTCAGTTATTTTATGTCCTAGGAAAAAATATCATATTTTTCGAAAATTTGCCATATTATAGCCTTTTATTTCAAGTATTAACTGACGGAAAAAGCCGTTTGCAGCGGTTAAAGGGTTAAATGTCTCTGATTATGTTCTACCTTATTATGATAAATAGTCGATTGGGCTATTTAGTTGACGTTCCGATGTAAATAGATTTATCCGTCATGAGTGGTATGTACGCAGTAATTAGTAGTTTTATTCTAAAAAAATATACAAGAAATGTTATTAATAAATGTTTACATTTGGGGAGAAAAACACTTTTTTCTTTAGTTTAAAATTTTAATAGGATTCCATACATCTCTCTCTTTAATAAACTTTTCTTTTTGTATTATTTATTTATTTATGATAAAAGGCGGGGATTAGTTTCTAGACAATTTGCTTTTCTTTGAGAGATTTCAACTGCTGATAACTTTTGACTTCATTTTATACATTTGGGAGACTTTTTTTTTTTTTTCATTGGGATAAATTTCAATCTAATTGCACTCGGTCGTTACTATTTTTAACACGCTTTTATTAGCTTCAGTTGTATGTATGTATGTACGTTTGTATGTTTGTAACCGCTCTGGGAGCAAACAAAAAATCTATATTGTAAAAAAAGATTTCCTCTACGTGAACGGCGTGGCGTTGAGGTATAGCTCCGCGCTACGAACCTAAAGGTCCAGCGTTCGATCCCAGTAAGGGGAGATTTTTAAAAAATGGTTTTTGTTTAATTCTAAATTATTTTAATTAAAGATTTAAATGTATGTAAATATTATATTGTGTCACTCACACGATTTCTTCTTATGCTGCATTTTAATACTAAGATAGATTTGTTGTGCATTTTAGTTCACATTTCTATAAAAGCGTGTTCTTTAACTTTTTAAAACTATAATGTTATTTTTCTTTGTATGCCACGTGTAATTGATATCATTTAAAATGTATTTAAATACAGTTTGTATTATCTTGTGACACATTGCTTAATTATAGACTTATCTTGTTTGTATTATCTTGTGACACATTGCTTTCACAAAAACAAATATTCTTTGATTATATATTTATCGTTTAATTGTACATTTAATTCTATATAATTTGTCCTAGAAACGATATGTTGAGTTTCAATGTTAATTTTTCATTTAATTAAAATTAAATTTCTTTTTCTAATATTTTAACTCTTTGTTTTCTATCTTCTGTGCTTATCTTTCGTAATAAGGCATAAGTAAGTAAATATTTTTATTCAAAATAAATTAAAATTTTTAATGTTTGTATTATTGCATTTTCTCCAGTATTATATTGAAATTTTAATACACTAAGAAAAAGAAAATTACAATATGGATTTAATGAAAAGTATTAAGTATTTCCTTACAAATCAAATGGTATTCATTATATATATATGTATATAAAATTATACTTCCTGCTTAAGAAATCTTTCAGCACTAATTAAATAAATTAGTTAATTAATTAATATATAATTAAAAATATAAAAAAAATTACGAGAAGCAGTAAATATTTCGCAAAATTTTGAAATTTGCTTTATGAATATTTTGCAAAATTGTGGATTTTAAGGAAAGAAATAAAGAATTAAAGCAAAATTACATTTTTAATATGAATACACATGCATTTTGTAAACAGTCTTAATAATAAAAACTTTTATTATTTTCATTATTATTATTATTATTATTATTTTATAAATTCGAAAAATAAACATACTTTTCTGTTGGAAAATTAAACAATTAAAAATAACAGTTTTTATAAAAATGAATATATTATGAGAAATAGCATTTTAAATATAACAGAAATAAAATAACTTAGAACATAAAATATTCTATTGTTACTTTAGAATTGTTTGAATTTAAACAATTCTAAAATAAAGCTTTCATATTAGTAATATGTATTATATAGCTGGAATTAAATTGACAAAACTTCTTTTAAATAAAAATTATCGAATGTGAGATATATTGGATATTCTACAATGTGCAATAATCTTTCAAACTAATTTAATGTAAAATATGGAGATAAGGAAAAAGGATTCGATAAAATTCGCCCATTAAATAAATCGAATGTAGTTTATTCTGTCAAATAAAAATGATGCGCTTTGCTCAGATTTTCTAAATCTAGAAACCCAGTAAAAAGGTTATTGGGAAAAAAAAAATCCTTAGTAAATAATATATACTTTAGAAAATTTCTCAATAACTTAGACAAACCTGTAAGATAATGTTTCAAGGCTATTCAAAGAAATTTAAGCTGCATTTTTATATGCTTATTATTTAAATATTTATTAAAATATACAGATTTCGTGTTCAACATAAATAAAAGTCTGACAATTCGGAAAACATTATTTTGAAAGAGAGAAACGAAATGTTCAATTTAATAAATAGGAAAAAAGATATTAAACAATTGTAAAGTATTCCTTAATTTTTAATACACATATGCATATATAACACTGCATTCAAAAAAGAAAAAAATAAAAGAAGGAAAGAAAGAAAGAAAGAAAGAAAGAAAATAAGAAAGAAAAAGTCGAGCGATGATACCATCCTTGCTGACTCTTATGTAAAAGGACATCATGAATCCGAATGTGTCCACACGTTTTGCCCAATCACACACCGTTTTCTCAGGATGCCTTCCCTCCTCCTAATTTTTATCACTGTTCTGTTCTTTTAGGGCTATGAATTTGATTTGGAGAATGGAAAATAACATATATA
The DNA here is from genome assembly GCA_963930645.1 of Salticus scenicus. Lineage (NCBI taxonomy): Eukaryota > Metazoa > Arthropoda > Arachnida > Araneae > Salticidae > Salticus > Salticus scenicus. The sequence continues at coordinate 225,552,440 of OZ005656.1, read as the reverse complement.
TATATATTGTTCAAACACTTAAAAATAGAAAAGGAAAAAAAAAAATGCATAACAATAATAATAATAATAATAATGCATGCTAAATAATAATAATGATTAATGAATTACCCCCACCCAAAATTTTCCTCTTGCTGCAAATATTCAAATTTTAGAGGTTTTTTTTTTTTTTTTACTTTTGTATCCCTTCAGAAGATATTTAAGAGTTAAAATAATCCTTTCTTCCCTAAATTTGTAGCCACAAAATTACCAAAAAACTGTAAAATTTGGAGTGTGTTCTAAAAAACGGTGGATAATTGGGCGAAATGGGCGACCTATTCGGATTCAGGGGGTCATTTTACATAAGAATTTCAAAAAATGGTGTTGGGGCCGATTTGCATGCCGTGTAGTGCAATCAAATATTTAATAATAAATACAGTGGGTGATTAAATTATTAGTTTTTTTTTTTTTTTTTTCTACTAGACGAAATGGCTTCGAACGTCACAACTGCAAAAAACATTTAAAAATTCATTACTTTCATTATCGATTTAATCCAGATTGAAATTGGGGGACTAACACAAATTGAAGAAAAGCGAAAATATTTTGATCACACATAAGGCTACAAATGACTTGCAGCTTTAATACATTATTGCACATACTATGTGCAATATTTGTATGTTTTGGCGCGACAATTATAAGTATTTTTATTAAATATAATTTTACTTTAATGCGCGAAAGACAGAAATTATTTTATTTCATAGATTGAAAGCTAGATATATTGAAAAACTTTTGTCATAAGCTCATTTCAAGAACGACCTACATTTTAATTATTTTAAAGAGTTGAAGTTTCATATGGGGTTTTACACATGACGCGTATTTAAACTGAAAATCCAATTATTTCAACGACATCGCAAATGTTCATACTTGTGAAAAACCACTTATTGACGTTTAACTTTAGCATATTTTTTTTAATTTACTAATATTTGTGAATCCATGCAGGATTTTTCTTCAAAAAATAACTTTTGCAACGTGATAGAAGTAATTAGGTCTACAAACTTAATGCGCGGAATGTGTAAAACCCCATATGAAATTTCAACTCTAGGAAAAACCCAGCATATTTGTTGTTCTTCTGCCAACATTTTTTTTTTTTTTTTTTTTTTTTTTTTTTTAATTCAAATGAATTTTTGACAAAAGTTGCTCAATATATGTAGCTTTCAACCTATGCAATAAAAGTAGTTTTTCTATATTTCGCGCATGCTCAGTAAAAGAATATTTATTAATAAAATGTTCATATCTTAAGGAATATTAAACGTGTAAATTTTATGTATCAGCACAAAGTTTCTCCAATGTTTTATCAAATTTTCAGAAAGTTAAGATTCTTTTATTATAAATATCTTTTTTTAAGGTGGTTTGCTTGATAATATTATAGTTAATCACGGGCTTGTCTAAGAAAATTTTTAAATACATTTTAAAACAACGGCATAGTTATTAGCAAATTTATACCTAATATTTCTGCTATATTATGCCTATAATAAAGAAACACCTTTCAAAAATTATAACATAATTATTATTTTATCAAAGTCAGTAATTAAAAATTTACTTTCTAAAATAGTGAAATATTAATTTAAATTTTCATATTTTTATGTTTAATAAATTTTGCTTTAATAATAAGTAGAATTTTTAGAATTTTTAAAACATTAATCTTCCAAACATTGAAGTAATCTTGTGGTTTGTTTTATGTATCTGCGTTATACGCCAAAAAATTATTATATTTTCTTCTATTTCTATTACTACTTAAAATAATATTAATTATAATAACAATAATAGTAATAATAACAATTCTAAAAAGTTTAAAAAAAAAAAAAATCAAAATACTTATTCTCTGAAAGTTTGTTACTAATTCAATCTCTCTAGATATTTCTTTGTAATCAAAAAAAAAAAATCATATTAGAAATATAAATTTATTATTTAAATCAAATGCAAAGTGTATTAATTCAGTTTTAACTTTTAGTAGCATGTTTCACATTCTGATATCAATTAACCGTGCTGATTAGAGAGATAAAACTTCGCTTCAAAGTGTCTTCATTGAAAATGATGCTATATTGAATGGAATATAGTATCGTACATGTTTGTAATGTACAATTAATTATTGTGATGCAATAAATATTAACTTTTATCACATACATTGAAAGCACAATACTATTATTTAAAACTCTTTTATTATTATTTTAAATTGATAATCAATAATGCATTTATTTTAATTATTTTATAACTAATTTTACTACATAATTGTTGACCCAAAACGAATAGGAACAGACAACATACTTTGAAATTGTTTAATGGACAACAACAATAAATAAACACATTGTTATGGAACTATTACTGAAAATAAATGATGTGAAGTGTTTACATTACTCCCAGTATCTCGGATAACACTTGACCTACTTGGATCGGTATATGGAAAGAAATATATTATCCTTGATACATAAGTTAAAAATAATGTCAACATATGCGGTTTATTTTCTGTTTACAATGAATTACCATCCAAAAGAAAGTTCTTGAAATAAACTGAATTATGTATATTTTCATAACGTTTGTATGAATCAGAAGAGTCATAATAATAACCTACTCTTTTCTTCAAAATGATTATAATAACAATATCAAAAATGACTAAATAAAGATTTTTTTTTTTGATAAAAATCGTACTTTATAAATATTTTACTAAACTTACTTTATATTGCCATAAATTTTAATATGATATAATTTGAATATTGTGGATTTTCTGTGCCACGTTTTCTATATAGTTATATTTTTAGATAATCGTTGCACATTTAGGATACAAGATTTTATTTAAATAATAATGATTTTTAAAATAATTTACAACACATTATAATAACTTACATTACATAATTTGCATACACATAAAAAAAAAAACTTTTTAAAACAATTTTAATTCAAATAATGTTTATTTTATTTAGATAATACGATTTTAATTGAATCGTCTAATGTTTTGTGTGACTGAAATTAGTTTTTAAGAATCCTGTTTATTTTATTTTATTTTATTTTATTATTTATTTTATTATTTATTTTTTATTATTATACAAATATATTATTAAATTAAATCAGTAGAAATGGGATAAAAATGAAATGAGAAAAAAATGTTATTTTTTTCTAATGATATTATTTTCTGTCCAATATCGCACGATGTTTGAAGATTCATTAAATTAAGTTCTCATAGAATTAAAATATCTCAAAAACGTTTTTCGTAAAATACATATTATTGTTTCGACTATTTATTTCAAAATTTTCAAATTGTGTTTAGCATTAAAAATATCTAGTCAATAGAATAAAGGTATTTCTTAAAAAAAAAAAAAAAAAAAAAAAAAAAATAATAATAATAATAATAATAATAATAATAATTAACATTAAAATTATATATATATATATATATATATATATATATATATATATATATATATATATTGTATTAATAACAGACCTGACAACGATTTGACTGTTTTTTTTTTAATGTCTGTCTGTCTATGTGTCTGTGTATATCTGTGTGTGCATCACAAATGTTCGGACACTGTATCTCACGAACCAATGAAGGAAATTTAACCAAACATGGTATTTAGTCGGACCCTATCATAAACTAGTGCTGATTAGATTTCGGGATCAATCGCTCGACAGGTGGCACTGTGATCGCATTTTTTTTTCCAAAAATTTAAAATGGCAGTATAGGACAAAATTTCGTATAAATGGATATTTGCAATCAGTTTCGCGGAGAATAAATTTTGTACAGAAAAGAAAATGAAGTTGACGCGATAACATTAATGTGCTCTGATTTTCTATGATTTTAAAGTGAGAATAAAAAAAAAAAAATGCATTCAACGCCTACAATTAACTTTTGGAAATGAAAGTCCAACTCGTGCAACTGTACTCAGATGTTTTACAGAGTTTCACAGAGGTCGTCTCTCTCTCCAGGATAAAAAACACGCAAGAAAGTCCTTGTCAGTAGTAATCCAGGATAATGTGTCAGTCATTCGGAAAATATTAATCGACGACAATGGCTGTACCTACGCATGATACAGAAGGAACTTAAGATTAGATCCGCTGCAATACATAAAATTTTATATGAAAAAAATAGTTGCTGTTTGGTTCTGCATAATTTAACAATGCATCAGAAATAAGAGCGTGTCAGGATCAGCAAAGAAACCTTTATATTACTTAATTATGGTGGCCACTGCATTATTTATAAAATAGCAATTGGTGATGAAATGTACATACCATTTTTTGATGTTCCAACGCGCCAAGAAAGCAAAGCGTGGATCTTTGAAGATTATCCCAAACACACAATGGTGAAAAGACAACATGCTATGAAAAATTTGACGTATGCCGTTTTCAATAGAAGTACAGGATTGGTCAAAGCTATCAAGCTGGAAGGAGAGAAGACAGTCACAGCTAACTGGTACACTACTAAATGTCTACCAGAAATTATTAAAGAAGTGAATGTTAGAGGACCCATTCTCCACAATGATAATTCATCTTCTCATTCAGCAGGATTAACAGTTGAATTTCTTCAACAAAAACACATCAAGCTGCTGTAACATACACCCTATTCACCTGATCTAGCTGTGTGTGACTTTTGGCTATTTTGTAATCTGAAAAAGAACTTATGTGGGTGTTGTTTTCATTCCGAAGATGAGAATGATGAGGCTATAAATGCATTTTTTTTTCTGTGATTCCAAGAAATGAATGTTTAGAGGTATTTAATCGTTTGAAAATTCGCATACAGAAGTGCATTGATTCTGGAGAGGACTACTTTGAACAAACCTAAAATTTGGTAAGTTTAACATTATTTACCTAGGTATACCTCAAAAACTTCAGAGTGACACTCGTATTTATATAGTTTTGAAAAGAAGGTAATAAATACGTGTAAAAAATTAAAGATAAGTTGGTGTGGTTAACAAAAAGAAAAAATTTTAACAAACATTAAACAACGAATTTAAGTATCCAAAAGCAATTGTAAAAATAACACTTCATGTGAAAAAAAATATATATATAGTGATCCAAAAGTCACTGAAAAACTAAAAATACATATATTATTCAAAAAGTTTTGACCTTACTTTAAAGTTATAATTTAAAGTATTTTTACGGCGAGGCGCGTCCCTTATGTAGAAGTTTTAATTAACACACACACACACACACACACACACACACACACACATATATATATATATACATATACATATATATATTTAGTAAATATTAAAATATTATTACGCATCCAGCCGTAAAAATACTTTAAATTATAATTTTATTATGCCGAAAAAAAAAAAAAAGTTGAAAAAGATTAGGTTTAATTAGAAATATTCGAGAAGAGTTATTGGCAGATCTTCATTAAGCAAGGCATTGCGTTCCCGGGAAACAATAGCGGTGGCAAAATTTGATATCAATCTTTATTTTTGGCTGCGTACGAAAGGTAAGTGTATTTCCTGGGCAGGGTGCAATAGTACAGTTTTTTTTTTATCATATATATATATATATATATACATTAAATGACTTGATGTTGGAAAACAATTGAGAAATAAAAAAATTAATTAATTAATTAATTACAAAACCTATTTCCCTTGAATAAACATGATGGTGATCAGTTTATCAATTGAAAATTAATGTACATTATATATTAAATTACGAGCTACTGTACGGGAAGTATGCCTTATTAATAAAGTTTACAAAATTACAAGTATATTTATATACAAATGAGAATTACATTTTTTTATTATTTTACGAGGAATTCATTTTTTCTTCTAAAAGAAAATAATAATAATAATCCACTGAATTACGCCAATGAATTTCTGGATCAATGTAGCATGCAAATTTGTTTCTCTGATTTCAAGGCAAATTATTAAATTTATTCATAAACAATTTTTAAGGTAATTTAATTAAGCTCTTATATAAATTATTCATTAAAAATCTTTTTACTTCTGTTGAATGAGGTAATTGGATTCTGGATAAATATAATAGCTTATTAAATTTAACGCAACACATTTTGTTTACATCCATATTTTTTTTAAATATTTATTTATTTATTTATTTATTTTTTAAATCTCCAATTAATAATTTATTTTCTTTTAATTTATTGAAAAAAGATTTTTTTAATTCGTAAATTATTGTAATATTTAATTCAGTATATAATTAGAATGCAAATTGTTTAATAGAAGATTATTCATTAAACACATGAAAAAACGTATACAATTAAATATGTGTAATTTAATTAAAATACAGTCGAATATCGTTAATGTGCATCTGAAGAAGTGGGGACATTTGATTATGTTATCAATAGCTCATGCTATCAGCAATTAATCTTCGAACAACTAAACTAATCTTCATTTTAACGGGTAGCATGGAAACAGTTCATGTTAAAAGTAATTCACGTTAAGCGTGGTCGCGTTAATGAGGTTCGGCTGCAAATATAATATTATTTCTCACCTCTTTACAATATTGATATACGTGAATTAAAAGAAAAAATATAATATGCATATATATTTTGTAATTTATATATTACAATATATGTAATGTATACAATACAATTTTATAAATACTGCTAAAAAAAGCTTTTAGAACTTATGATGCCATTTTCATTTTAGGTATCTTTAGGTTTTTAATTATGCTCTCGTTTTCAGTTTTTTACACGTAGTAGAATTAACCAATGTCAAAGGATAGATATAATAGCATAAAAGGAAGCCTTGAATATTATATGAAACATGATTTGTTTACATATTGACAGATTAATTTTGACAACTGCTGTGATAGTGAAAATAAAGGCCATTCAAGAAACGTATGGGCCCTAAAATTCAGGTTTTAGTAAAAGGTGGAGACTAATAATGCTTTAGAATTCATCAGAAATTTGCATTTATTGAACGTTTTTTCGGAAAATCATTTGCTTGTTGTACGTCACTGGAATTTATATTTCTTGAAATATTCGTTTGTGGTATGACCTTCATTTATTAGATTAATAATACGCTTTTCACCACAATAATATCTTTCTTTTTGTATTCTATATATATCTGTAAAATATCACAATCGTTATGTTTACCGTCATGCTACGTTCCATAGTTTAATAAAATTGAAATCTTGAATTCTTATTTAAACTTTAAGTTTTCTTCCTACACCATAATATTTAAGCCAGCACAACCGGTTTCGAAAAGACGAAGCTTTTCTGTTTCATGTGCAGAAAATACCTGCTACTTACTGCCTTGGATGCAAAAGCAAGACTAAAAGCAAGGCAAAAACCAGAGGGGGAGGAGTAACAAAACTAACCAATAGGAAGCAACCAGCAAGGCCAATCAGAAAGGATACAAACAAAAAACTGAGAAACAAAAACAAAAACAAAAAAAGTGAGAGAGAGAAGGAATAATTTTTATTTTATTTATTATTTTATATATTTTTAATTTTATTAATTTAATTTAATAAATTACTTAATTAATTTATCATTAATTTTTAATTAATTTATTATTTATTTATTTAATTTTAATTACTTTTTAATCAGTTTTGTTTCATTTTTATTTATATTGTTATTTATATAATAAAGAAATTATTTAATTGAACTAAACAATTTTTTACAAGCTGTAGCCAGCAAACTGGAATTAAATTTTTCATTGACAAGTTTTAGTCTAAGTTTGTTATTTTGGAAGTCCACTGTAGCTTTAACGTTAAAAAAAAAATGCAATTGAAAAAATTCTGAAACACAAATACCCATGATAAATTTGAAATTTGAACATGTTTTTGTTTTATTAATATGTATAAAAAATATGTAACAATATAGTCATCGTCTTTTGTATTTATATTACTTTTTATTCATTCAAATATGAGCATCTAATTCGTTGCTGTAATATCCATCATTAAAAGTTATTCAAAATTGAGTGATAATTTACAACATACTTTATATAAATGTGCTATTTACTGAACAAATCATTTCACATAGTTTGCTTAATTTTTATTACCCCATTTCTTAAAGATAAAAAATACGATATGTAATGACTTTTCCTTATTTATCTAGTATTAAAAGATATTGCGATAAACTTGAATTTGTATCATAAAGGGCAATTTTATTTCAGGATTTTTTTTTTTTTTTTGGTAAACAAATTTACATTTTGATTAATTTCTAATTTTCATTAAACTAAAAAATTATATATACAAATATATGTAAATTATTGCATTTAAAAATTCATGATCAAACACATTTATATATTTTTTTTTTTTTAACTTTCAATTGCCTTTAAACTGACATACTTAAATTCAGAAACAATCTGAATTTTTTATTTTAGTTATTATTCTTTTAGTTAAGAATATTTTCCTTTATTCATTCGTACAATCATATTTCTCAAATAGTGTTTTTATTAAGTAATTTATATTTTTCTGTATACGTTTGCTGCACATTCTGTTCTTTAATACTTGCATAAAAGTAAAACATCTAAAACCAATGAAAAGTTGGTTAATGAACAATGGTTGATTAGAAAAACGATTTCTTCTTTTTTTCTTGGATAGGCAAAAATGATTTGCTATTAAATCTGTTAAATGGTATTTGCCGTGTTCAAATCGAAGTTAGGCTATATATATATATATATATATATATATAATGCGAACTAAAATGTATTATTATGTGCTAACATGGCATTTACATAACGATTTTCATGCATATACATAGGGATAATCTGAAAAAAAATGAGAATTTTCCGACCATCACCATATTTAAACCACATTAAAATAAAGTAAAATATAAAAAGTTTTAATAAAGTTAAAAAATTAAAATTAATTGAGCAAAATTAATTTTCAAATTTGAGAAAGCATTTTATAATATAGAATTATAAGATTTTTAAAGTAAAATTCTATGGAATGACCGTCAAAACATTTCATACAACTTTTAAATAATTTCAAATTGCATTTCTTCAGTGGAAAACAGTCTGTCTTATTGTCTTTTGAAATTGAATATTTGTAGGCGAACGCCATCAAAGACTCCCTAATCTAAGGCTATGTCCAAAATAGTAATGTCCTCTTGTCTTCAATTTTAATAGTCCTTACCACCATACTGAAAGAATAAGTACCTCCATTCTAGGAATAATGCATAAATAAATATTATTAATTATCCCGTCTTAAATATTTTATATCATATAGTTTAAATAATATTATCAATAATAGAAAAAAACTAAAGGTTTCGGACTGTATATATATATTAATTACAAAGAGAATATATTATCAAACTATATTTGATTTAGAATTTAAATGTATGTATAATTTATAATATATTTATATATATATATATATATATATATATATATATATATATATATATATATATATGTAGGCGATGACGTATATATAAGAAACAAAATGTATATTTATTAACTCTTACAAACTTAAATATATATATATATATATATATATATATATATATATATATTACATATAATATATATATGCATACATATACATATAATATACATATAATATATATACATATAATATATATATATATATATATATATATATATATATATATATATATATATATATATATATATATATATACTACATTTAAAATACACATATTTTGCACTATATATAAAAAATAGGGATATTTATTAAATATTATTTTTTTACGATATCAAATTATCAAATTTATATTTATAATATTTATATTACTTGTCTGCTTTGATACTTTGTATATTATTTCTCAAAATTTCACCATTATATTTACATTATTGAAACTTTCCTATTTTCTTAACAATATAAATGTATATATATTTGTTTCTAAAGCAAACATGTGATATATTGATATATCTAGAAAAATACGCATCAGAAAATCATTGAAAAATCTATATTTTTTTTCAATTATTGGGAAAAGAGATAATATTGAGAGATATTGAATTTACGTTTATTCTTTATTTATTTACTGTCACGCTAAAAATAAATTAAAATTCCTTTTTAAGAAACACCAAGTTTAACTTATAAGATATTGAATGTGTATATATATATATATATATATATATATATATATATATATATATATATATATATATATATATATATATATATATATATATATATATATATATACATTTATATATCTGTACTGATAAGTATAAAGAGTTTAAGTCCAAAAATGTCGATTTTGAGTTAAGTACATAGTTAGACTCAGAAAAATATTCTCAATCGATTGGTATAAAGAATTTAAGTCTATGTCATTTAGTCTTTGAGAAAATCGATTGGTAAAAAAAAGGTTCAAATCAGAAACTTACCATTCATGTATGGTATAAAATATTAAATCCAGTTTTTCCTGTTTTTAAATGAAGGTTGACAATCACTGAATGGTATAGAGGGTATAAATCAACATAATTTATTTTCCCTAATCGATTCTTCTAATTTGTTTTCAGACAATTTAACTTTATTTTTCGTTTCCTGAAAAATCAAGAATATGAACTTAAATCCTTTATACTTATCAGTACAGATATATTAGTTAAAAATAAAATTTTCAAATTCCTATTTATTAAACAACATTTGACAATATGGAATAAAAGACTATATTTATGTTCAGATTTGTGTATTATGGTTTAATTATATAAGTAAAAGATAAACAAATAAATAAAAGTGTTACCCCTCTAAATAGCATCCAACAAGTAAAATGAATAAGTAGATTGTCACCAAAATTGATATAGGAATTTAATTTAAAATCCGTTTAAGGAATAAAAAGAGAAGTTTTAAAATGTCAGCTTGTCACTTTGTAATAAAATCAACCTTACAAACTAAGTAGCTAACATAGTATATATATACAATTTGGGCATTTATTGACTAGTTTGTTATACCATGTAATCTTTTTCGGAAATTTGCGTTTCGCATGATAGGTAACTAAATGTGATATGTATTTTTGTTTAAACTTCAAATGAAAAACAGTTTTATTTTGAAAAACTGAATTAAATCTGTTTAGAAGAATGGTTAAAATGATTTTGAAAAATTCTACAATATATATATATATATATATATATATATATATATATATATATATATATATATATATATATATATATATATACACATATATATAGGTTGTAATAAACTATATTTATTCCGTTTTATGTCTTAATTAAATTGCATAAAATTAGCATTAAAAATACATTTTTCAAGATTTTTTTTTTTTTTTTTTTTTTTACACCAAAAATATCCATGGCGATATCTGAAATTTGAGTTGACCATAAATAAAGTAACATATTTGTTATCTCCCCGAGTTTTTCAGTACAAATAATTTTAATAAAACAGTTTGTTTTCTTTATTACCGATAAGTATAAGATACAAAAAAGACGATAATTACTTTCAAGAAATAGTGGTGAGAAAAATTCTGGCAGTGTGACAGCTCTAATCACACAATTAAACAAGAGTAACTGTGCTACATTAGTTAAATTATATATATATATATATATATATATATATATATATATATTTCCTAATTAAAATATAGGAATTAATTGGTACACAAGAGATTTAAAAATTGACTTCGTATACTTTAATTCAACATTATTATCTGAATTTGATTTCTAAATATAATAGCTCTAAATGCTTTGAATTTAGATCATTTAAATGAGTATGTTTGTCATTTAAAGATATTCCAGATACCCTGCTAATATCATGGTTTGTTTTAATTAAAAATGGTATTAGCAAATACTTTGTAATCACTACATGCCACTGATACATTTCATTGAAGGTATTAAAGTACACCAATTTTACATTTCTCATTTCATATCCTTGATATTAAAGACGTCCCTTGCGATCCCTTTGATCTCTGGAAAGGAAATTTATATTTCATATCGAGATGATTTAAAGATTATAAATCTTGAAATATAATTATTTACTTAAAAAAATTTTTATGATTCAGAAATAAGATATAATTAATAAGAATTACTAAAAAATATGTTTAAAGAATATTGTAATATTGTGTTATCAAATAACGTTGTATGAAAAAAGTAACTCATTAAATGTGATTTAATTCTTATTTGTGTTTTTTGTAAAGAAATTTTACACTCTAAAGAGCATTATCTAAACATATAAAATACTAATGTACCAGAATTATTATAGATATATTATGTTACAAATTAACAGAATAAATTAACAACACATTTAAGAAAAAAATTTAACCAAAAATTTAATAATAATAATAATAATAATAATAATCCATAAATAAATAAATAAATAAATAAATAAAAATATATTTGAAAATTTCGAAACATTTTGGTTGATATAGTACAAAATGAGCTTAGATTTTAGAGTATATCACCCAACAGGTGGTGATGCCCCACTGTGATTTCCTCTCATTTCAGGGAAAACTTATCATCTTCTGTATTTAACAAACTTAGTATACAATCAATGCGTTGCATATATTATGTAAAAACTGCTGAATCAGTTTCAATGTATATAGGCCAACATCTTGCAATTTGATTATATATTGGGGAATAATATATCTAAGCTTGTGCAGTGTTTAAATATACCAAATTTGGCATCCGATACGAATATTAGGTGGAACTATACTGATTCACTTTCAAAGCATATCGCACAATAGGCAGCCCTGCTGTTCTGCATTATTTTTTGTTAACGCGAAAGATATATATCAGCTTCTTTGCTATATAAATAGCATTGAATTATAAATAAATAGACCTTGCGCGTGATGTACATTATGAAAAACTATTATTTTTGAATATTAGTGTATATAGGCGGAAAAGTGATGTCGGCATTATTTTACCAGTTTCTCAAATTGTATTACCTCAGAATATTTTAGTAAAATTTGCAAATAAAATCATAAGTAAATGGAGATTTTGAGAAGTTATATTGGTTAAATATATTTTTTCATTTTAACCAAAAGGTTGCATAATTACATAATATAATGTAGGTTTTCTATGAATTTATACGTTTTTAAATGCCTTAGGTATGACTCGCAATTTTTAGAAAATGACTATTTGACTGTGTTTGTATCCAACATGTTGCAGCAATGTATTGCATCTAATGAACTAAATTAAGCTCAATTACCAAATGTTTAGACCTTGATTTAAGTCGTTGCTGATTATTTACCGGAATAAAGTTGGTGGCGTGTGGCTTCGATTTCCCCTCTTTTAATTGGAGTTTATACCTCAACTTATGTTGTTCATAATCGAAGCAACATTGGTTTATTTGATGGATACTATGTAAAACTATGTTTCGTTAATTTGTGTGTATATTGACTGAAACGTGGCGCAGTTGTTCTGCAACTTAATTCCGTTTAAATAAAAAGCAATATCTCAGGTTTTATGATGTATAAATAACTAAAGTTAGAATTTGGAATGTATCATATATAAAATCATGCTGATTTAATTTGGTTGCATAACGGACGAAAGGTGGCACTGCTATGCTGCAATTATTTTTCATTTTTGCAAAGGTTATATCTCAGATTCTATGTGATATATATGCGACAAATTCGCTACATATTTTATTTATTTATATTTAGGATAAAGTTTAAGGACAGTATTTACACGGAAATTTTGAATATTTATATTTATTATTTAAAACCTTACTTACGAGTTTGTCCGGTTTCGTCCAATAAGCGATACAAGTTAATAGTATTATTTTAACATTTAAAGTAAAAATGTATTTATGCTTTTCATAATGTTATATTTTTAGAAGATAACTTACAGTAAGTTTTAGATCTTGGTTTGAAATTATCTTATAATTATATTTTATGGTATATTATTTTATAAATATTTCATTTAAATTGTTAAAATGTATGTTAAAGTTTAAAACAGAATAAATTTAATTAAAAACATTACCTGAACATTTACTTTTAGTTTAAAAAAAATCATGTTAATTAAATAAACTACTCCTTTATCAGAGAATAATTAAATAAAATCCTCTAAAATGAAATATATTTAATGTATTGCATATAAATAACGATATTAGTAGGTAGAATCTTATATACAAATGCAGTATCTAATTAATCATATTAATGTTAATCACTGGTGCCCACTTTAGAATTTGAATGCGATACACATTTAGCGCAAATAATTCCACTTGATTACTGTTGATTATTCAGAACGCAATGATGAATTATATAAATATCAGTAGTACATATCCATTAACGCAAATTATTTGCTGTTACTTTCATTGTCATGTATAATAAACATAATTTTAAATTTCAGAATAATTGTGAATTAACGAAATCCAGATTCATTAATTTTGAGAAGGATTAAATATGAGAGAATAAATAATTGAAGTCACAGATTTATGTAATAGCTGATAAATAAAAGAAAAAAAAAAAAAAAAAAAAAGCTATATCTTTAATAACGGAACATTTTTAGAACTGTACATAAAATTTAATACATAGATGATTTTAATAAATACAAACTTTGAATAAACACCATAATAAACACCAGTTCTCTCGTGCTTTCTTTTATTTTTTATTTATAAATGCTTTTGATTAAGTAAATTTATGTTATAAAAAATATCTAAAAAAAAAATATCGATTAATCTACAAAATGCTCTTATATAATACAAGTAAATAATAGAAATTCATTAACTACTTTCTTATCAAAATTATTTCATCCAAAATATAAAACTTAAAACAGAATACACAGATATGATAATTTAATTTTAATGTTAACAACACATACATATAAATAATATTAAAAAACTATATAAGTGAAAAGAAAAAAAATAGTCTGCATTAATATAATACACATATTATTTATCATATAACTTATTTTTCAAAATACATCAAAAACATGACAATATTTCAAAAATTTTATGAGTTGTCGTTGTGAAAAATCTGAATATCGTTACAAAACTCTATTTAAAAAAAATAATGGATATATTTTATTTACTTCTACTTGACAGAAGGATACATATATATAAATCAAAATTTCATTAAAATCACATTACGAAATTTCTATTGGAATGAGATATTATGGGACGACAAATAGTTCTCCATTTGAAGAAATTTATTCCAGTAAATATATTAGAGTATACATTTTAGATTTGCGTTGATGATAAATTCTAAAATGTAGAATTCGTATTCCAAATACATCAATAATAAACATACAGCAGTATAATTTTCATTATATTAATAACATTGGATTTTAAATTAGGTCTTAGATGTATATGTCTGTCTGTTTTTTCACCTAAATTTCAATATTAAATATAACAATAAATTCGATTTATTTATTTATTTTTATTTTTTTATTTATTTTATTTACTAGCTGACGCGTCCGGCTTCGCACTGATGAACAAATTTTAGTTAAAGATGGATTGATATGTAAAAAATCAAGAAATATATCAGTTTATATGTTATAGTCAGGCAATATTATTAACTGGAAAGTCAAAATATAATTTTACAATTATTTTTTTTAATTAGTTGTTAAATGTTGGCAATTTTTACTTAATGCTATTTATTTATTTATTTATTTATTTATTTCATAAAAAGAAACATTTCTTTACTCATGAATAAAAAATATTGAAAAATAAACCTATGGCATGAAAATGTTTTTGATAAAATTGACGTCATAATAGCTTTAATTATTATTTATTTTTTCATTTCGCAAATATATTTAATTTTTTCCATAATTGATTATTATTTTAATAATGTATATTAAAGGAGAAATCAATAATATGAAACAATATTCGTACAATATATACTATTACAGAATCTGGTGTGAAACAACCACACGACTTCCATTACCCACTATTACACGTAATATATACAATTTTTTGGAGATATTACTTGCATTTTTTGAGATTTTCGAGTAAGAGAAACTTGATACACGTATAAAGACACATACAACAGAGTTTGCATAGCGAGTTAAAAAATAAGGGGAAAAAAATAGATAGTTATTTTTTTAAACACGAATTTCCGAGATCTAAAACTGAACTACCTAATCAGGATGACCGTTAATATTCCTGTAATAAGCACGTAATACTTGAGAAAGGTTATCTAAATTGGATTAAAGAAAAAATTTTCAAGAATACGTTAGAGTCGTTTTTGAGATACCAACTTTTACCAAAACTTAACATACTCAATTATTGACCTAAAAACAATAATTACATACAAAAGGATATTTAATAGGAAGTTAACATGGCGAGTTTGAAAAAAATCCGTACAGGCGTTTTTAAAGGAAAGCACTTGCGAAGTCTGAAATTGAGCTGTTTATAGCGGACGCCTATCAATTTTCCTGAACTAAGCAACTTTTCAATCGAAAGGGCATCTAATATATTATTTATATAGCAACTTTGAAGAAAATCATTAGAGGTGTTTTTGAATATGGGCTTAGGGTCCCATTTCTGGTTTTCGATGACCCAATTCCGGTTTTTCAATTTTCATGAAAATTTATCTGTACACCAGACCTGAATCACTTGTGAAGTTTAGTAGTTCTATTTTTATTAGTTTTGGAGATATGACAGCCAGAAGATTGCACACACACGTGCACATATACACACACACTGACCAATTGCCAAAACCTATACAATACTTCCACTACCTACGGTAGTAGGGTAATTGAAGTAAACACATACATCTCGTATTTACTACGATAATATACAGATTTTCGTATTACGTTTTCGATCGCCCAATACAAAAATCGCCAATGACGATAGATATCAAATCTATGCTAAAAAAAAAAGCAATCGGCTTTTTAGTTCTAGCGATCGTTCTCTACATATGCATATAAACCTTTCTTTTTTTTATATTAGTATAGCTATAGAGCATAGGTATATTAAATAGGTTTCCAGTCAACATAATGTAACTCAAATAATTAAATGCTATTTACATTTCAGTAATGGCTGTATGCGCTATGTATATTGAGCTACTTGCCATAACTGTTAGTTGCTAAAAATAGTCGCCAAATAAATTTAAACATCTCAATACGCAAGCGAAGTATGACATCACTGACCGCCCGTGGATGCAAGAAAAAGATTTTCCATGTTAATCGCTCATTGGATTTTTTTTTTTTAATTAAAATTCTAGAAGAATTATTTCCCGATTTTAATTCTCATATTTGGGTATAGATATGTATTAGTTATTGTATGCATGTGTTAGATTGAGTTATTTTGCTGTCAAATTGACAAAATTTTAATTTTAAATTTCCAAAACTGTCACCCTTGGCGTTTTTTGTATTTGGCGATCAAAAACGTAATACGAAAATATACATGCCAGATGTATATTTTCGTAATATGTATTGTACGAAATATCGTTTCATATTATTCGTTACACTCTTAATGTAAGTTTTTAAAATAACCATGATTTTTGAAAGGAATTAAATTATATTCGCCAGATAATTTGGCGATATTTTTTTTTTCTGCCAAGGATGACGGATATCAAATCTATTCCGCTGCAACATATTAGTATATTATATCAGATACTTTATTTAGACATTTGAAAACAAATTTGACTTTAAATTATGATAGAATATTTATCCTTTCCCTTTTAATTAGTTTATTAGTTGGATGTTTATTGTGTAAATATCATCCTTTGAAATGAAATGTTTATGTTTTCAATCGAATATGGAAATTTGCCATTTTTTTTTCTAGAGTTTTGAAATTTAAAATTCCAATTTTATCAATTTTACAACAAAAACAATTTAATCTAACGGATGCACATGATAACTAATACATATCTATATCCAAATATGGGGATTAAAATGGGGAAATAATTTTTCTCGATCTTTATTATTTTTTTACAAAAAATCCAGTTCACTTTTTATATTATTGTTCGCGTGAAAATATATTTTATTATATGTCTAAAAATAAATTAATTCGAAAATCTTTTTGGCAACAATTATAAATTAAAATAAATAATATTATAAAATAGAATTTCTTATTTTATTTTATTTTATTTATTTATTTATTTTTAAATTCCAATTTCGTTTACACACATCAGTTTAAACCACGGAGTAATAAAGGTTTAAACATTGATGCTTAGATATTATATCATATCATATCAAATTAAATTATTAGAAAAATAAACACTTTTAATTCTATAATGACGTCAGATTTAACGTGTAAGTTTAACAATTAAAAAAGCTTTATATGAATTTCAATTTAATGCACGTGCAAATATATTTCTTTTCTTTTCACGTCAAGATATTTTAAAAACGAAATGAATATGTAAATGTTTCTTTTATGTTGGCAGCAGCTAATTTTTTTAATATTTCATTATTTCCATTTCTATTACGGCTTCTATGGGGATTTTAATTAAAATGCTCAGATTTTAAACTAAAATTTATTTTATCAAAATTAAATATAGCCTATAACAATATGGCATACTGTAGCTTTCGGTCAGTGAAAGAAGTTTTTAAATCGGTTCAGTAGTTTCAGAGATTACCCTCCACAAACAAACAATTTTTTGCGCTTTATATAATGACTAGCTGACCCGTCCGGCTTCGCACTGATGAACAAATTTTAGTTAAAGATGGATTGATATGTAAAAAATCAAGAAATATATCAGTTTATATGGTATAGTCAGGCAATATTATTAACTGGAAAGTCAAAATATAATTTTACAATTATTTTTTTTAATTAGTTGTTAAATGTTGGCAATTTTTACTTAATGCTATTTATTAATTTATTTATTTATTTCATAAAAAGAAACATTTCTTTACTCATGAATAAAAAATATTGAAAAATAAACCTATGACATGAAAATGTTTTTGATAAAATTGACGTCATAATAGCTTTAATTATTATTTATTTGTTCATTTCGCAAATATATTTATTTTTTTCCATAATTGATTATTATTTTAATAATGAGTAATAAAAGGAGAAATCAATAATATGAAACGATATTCGTACAATATATACTATTACAGAATCTGGTGTGAAACAACCACACGACTTCCATTACCCACTATTACACGTAATATATACAATTTTTTGGAGATATTACTTGCATTTTTTGAGATTTTCGAGTAAGAGAAACTTGATACACGTATAAAGACACATACAACAGAGTTTGCATAGCGAGTTAAAAAATAAGGGAAAAAAAAATAGATAGTTATTTTTTTAAACACGAATTTCCGAGATCTAAAACTGAACTACCTAATCAGGATGACCGTTAATATTCCTGTAATAAGCACGTAATACTTGAGAAAGGTTATCTAAATTGGATTAAAGAAAAAATTTTCAAGAATACGTTAGAGCCGTTTTTGAGATACCAACTTTTACCAAAACTTAACATACTCAATTATTGACCTAAAAACAATAATTACATACAAAAGGATATTTAATAGGAAGTTAACATGGCGAGTTTGAAAAAAAATCCGTACAGGCGTTTTTAAAGGAACGCACTTGCGAAGTCTGAAATTGAGCTGTTTATAGAGGACGCCTATCAATTTTCCTGAAATAAGCAACTTTTCAATCGAAAGGGCATCTAATATATTATTTATATAGCAACTTTGAAGAAAATCATTAGAGATGTTTTTGAATATGGGCTTAGGGTCCCATTTCTGGTTTTCGATGACCCAATTCCGGTTTTTCAATTTTCACGAAAATTTGGAAAATTTATCTGTACACCAGACCTGAATCACTTGTGAAGTTTAGTAGTTCTATTTTTATTAGTTTTGGAGATATGACAGCCAGAAGATTACACACACACGTGCACATATACACACACTGACCAATTGCCAAAACCTATACAATACTTCCACTACCTACGGTAGTAGGGTAATTGAAGTAAACACATACATCTCGTATTTACTACGATAATATACAGATTTTCGTATTACGTTTTCGATCGCCAAATACAAAAATCGCCAATGACGATAGATATCAAATCTATGCTTTGTTTTCAATTAAAATATTGAAAATTTTAATTAAAAATTTATTTTACCAAAATTTATTATAGCTTCTAGCACTATAGAGAGAGACATTGTAACTTTTGATTATTGAAAGAAAAAAAAAAAAAAAAAAGCAATCGGCTTTTTAGTTCTAGCGATCGTTCTCTACATATGCATATAAACCTTTCTTTTTTTTTTTTATATTAGTATAGCTATAGAGCATAGGTATATTAAATAGGTTTCCAGTCAACATAATGTAACTCAAATAATTAAATGCTATTTACATTTCAGTAATGGCTGTATGCGCTATGTATATTGAGCTACTTGCCATAACTGTTAGTTGCTAAAAATAGTCGCCAAATATATTTAAACATCTCAATACGCAAGCGAAGTATGACATCACTGACCGCCCGTGGATGCAAGAAAAAGATTTTCCATGTTAATCGCTCATTGGATTTTTTTTTTTTTTTTTTTTTTTTTTTTTATTAAAATTCTAGAAGAATTATTTCCCGATTTTAATCCTCATATTTGGGTATAGATATGTATTAGTTATTGTATGCATGCGTTAGATTGAGTTATTTTGCTGTCAAATTGACAAAATTTTAATTTTAAATTTCAAAACTGTCACCCTTGGCGTTTTTTTGTATTTGGCGATCAAAAACGTAATACGAAAATATACATGCCAGATGTATATTTTTCGTAATATGTATTGTACGAAATATTGTTTCATATTATTCGTTACACTCTTAATGTAAGTTTTTAAAATAACCATGATTTTTGAAAGGAATTAAATTATATTCGCCAGATAATTTGGCGATATTTTTTTTTTCTGCCAAGGATGACGGATATCAAATCTATTCCGCTGCAACATATTAGTATATTATATCAGATACTTTATTTAGACATTTGAAAACAAATTTGACTTTAAATTATGATAGAATATTTATCCTTTCCCTTTTAATTAGTTTATTAGTTGGATGTTTATTGTGTAAATATCATCCTTTGAAATGAAATGTTTATGTTTTCAATCGAATATGGAAATTTGCTATTTTTTTTTCTAGAGTTTTGAAATTTAAAATTCCAATTTTATCAATTTTACAACAAAAACAATTTAATCTAACGGGTGCACATGATAACTAATACATATCTATATCCAAATATAGGATTAAAATGGGGAAATAATTTTCCTCGACCTTTATTTTTTTACAAAAAATCCAGTTCACTTTTTATATTATTGTTCGCGTGAAAATATATTTTATTATATGTCTAAAAATAAATTAATTCGTAAATCTTTTTGGCAACAATTATAAATTAAAATAAATAATATTATAAAATAGAATTTCTTATTTTATTTTATTTATTTATTTATTTATTTTTAAATTCCAATTTCGTTTACACCACGGAGTAAAAAGACGTTTACACACATCAGTTTAAACCACGGAGTAATAAAGACTCCGTGGTTTAAACATTGATGCTTAGGTATTATATCATATCATATCAGATTAAATTATTAGAAAAATAAACACTTTTAATTCTATAATGACGTCAGATTTAACGTGTAAGTTTAACAATTAAAAAAGCTTTATATGAATTTCAATTTAATGCACGTGCAAATATATTTCTTTTCTTTTCACGTCAAGATATTTTAAAAACGAAATGAATATGTAAATGTTTCTTTTATGTTGGCAGCAGCTAATTTTTTAATATTTCATTATTTCCATTTCTATTACGGCTTCTATGGGGATTTTAATTAAAATGCTCAGATTTTAAACTAAAATTTATTTTATCAAAAGTAAATATAGCCTATAACAATATGGTATACTGTAGCTTTCGGTCAGTGAAAGAAGTTTTTAAATCGGTTCAGTAGTTTCAGAGATTACCCTCCACAAACAAACAATTTTTTGCGCTTTATATAATGATATAGATATAGATTTATTTTATAGTTTCTTTTCTAACGTGTATTAAATAAGGAAAGAAAATCTAAATATAATGCACTTAATAAAGAAAAAAAAAATTAACTATGATAATCATATTAATAGTAGTAAAATGTAAAAACAGTGCAGAAAATGCATTTTTTATCTCCCTATAAAAATTTCTTATAGTATTTACGGATAAATTTAATTTATTAAGCACTCCTAAAAATCAATCTTGATTTTTTTATAGGCGAAAATATATAAGTAAATAACAGTACAGCCGAAGATATACAGTAAGTGAATGTTTATAACATAATTATTAACTTTTCTAGCATTATTCACATATATTTGAAAATTCTGTTTTTTATTTATTTATTTATTTATTAGAATATCAAAATTTAGTCTTTAAATGTAACGTCATACAGTTATACTAAGTATTTTTTTTTTCATACATTAAATAATTCTATATAATGAAACCTAATTTATAGGAAACATATTTATTTTTATAATATTGTAAGACATGCAACGTGATTTTGGCTTCTGATGGAGGTATTTGATGTTTTCATCCGTATTTTGCTGCAATACATATTCATATCTGGCTATATAAACTAGCTTTCCATAACATTTTCTATTTCAGACTTTTTTAGAATACTTTAAAAGTAATGGACAAATCTTATTGTTCGGACAGAAAATTTAAAGTTTTTTTTTTTTTTTTTTTTTCTTTCATCACCCTGTGAAAAGAAATCCTTGATATGCGATCTGGCGGTAACATGTCATTATGGGGATCTTTCTAGTTATCTGTAGAATTGTTTATGTCTCTACCGCAGGTAATCAGGGAAATATACAGGTTTCTTAAAAAAAAAAAAAAAAAAAAAAAAAAAAAAATTGAACTCCACTGTTTTAACACGCGCGATATTAAACCCTATGAAAAGCCATTTTGAGGAAACTTGACATACAATATTAGACACAGTATACTGCAATGAGAATGAAAATATATTAAATGTCTAATAAAATATGAGCATTTTTTGTAAATAATTCTTAACTGCGCATGCGCGAGCTTTAATGAAATTTCATTCCCCTAATTCAATAACCAAATGTATTAAGTTGCTTATGTAAACACCGTAAACAAGTATTGTGTAAACTCAAACATTTGTACCTGATGAATGAACTACTATTCAGTTTCTCTCGAAGAAAAACTATAAGGGGTTTTACTCACATTTTTATTTTGATTCAATGGATGATAACACATCCTTCGATGATTTTAAATAAATGTTTCGAAAACCAACTTATCATTTCCTATTTTTAGGAACAGCTGAAATTCAGTTCATTTTACAACTTTTTCAGTGTCCATGATACTTGTTTTGGGGTTTTATGGAAGTAACTCAATATATTTGCCGATTAAATTATGTAAATGAAATTTCGCTAAATTTTACGCATGAGCTGCAAAAAATTATTATGTTTCATTATACATTTAATATTTTTTTCATTCTGATTGCAGTAGGCTGCGTCTAATACTGTAT
Source organism: Salticus scenicus (assembly GCA_963930645.1). NCBI lineage: Eukaryota > Metazoa > Arthropoda > Arachnida > Araneae > Salticidae > Salticus > Salticus scenicus. Next base: position 225,529,193 of record OZ005656.1, on the reverse strand, counting down.
ATTAAGTTTCTTGAAAATGGTTTTGCACTGGGTTTAATACCTTGCGTTCTATAGCTAAAAAGTGATTTTTCTTTTTCCTGAATTTTTAATAGAAACGTTTATATCTCCCTGATTACACTTGGTAGAAGTATAAAAATTTATATAGATAATATGAAAGAACCCTATAATCTCATGCTACAGCCAGATATTATTTCAAGAGTTACGTTTTACAGGGTGATGACAAACACTTTTTTTTTTTTTTTTTTTTATTGATCTCCTTTACTCTTAGGCTTTATTTAGCGGCTGGTATTATTATTTTATTTATTTGTTTATTTTAACTGTATAGATGCTGATTTAAATTAGCACATTTTCCACGGCGGGTTTTGATATCACACTTAGCTAATACAGAATATACATAATACCCTGCAAATGTAAGAATAAAGGTTGCCGCAGACAAAATAACATTTTCCTTTTATATTCCACAAATGCCGTAATGTAAGGTATATCTCTACAAGTTTTGAGTTTAAACTTACATACTCTTAATTATGCAATAAGAAGAAATCTTTTTTTTTTTCTGTTTTATCCAATAGGTTGTGTGCTAGTTTATGTACGCAATCATAATGTTTACAATTTCCCTATGCCGCTTCGCTAATCACTATATCTAAATGGATTTTGAAAAGAAATGAACCACTGTTTATTTTTTATCTCACATTATAAATAAAAACTTAAAAAAAAATCTATGAAATAGCTCTAATCATCGCTTCTGGTAACCGCTGCGTTGAGCAGCTCCTTTTCCGCCCGCAATGAATCGGGTCTGGGTTTCCCGGCGCTTCAGTCTGTGTATTTATAGATGAGTGGTGGATCTGCTATTATTTAAGAACTGAGATTCTAAATATGACTGCATCGCACCATCTATTAAATATTTTGTTGTTGAAGCATGTATTTTATAGCCTTTTCTGTATACATTATCTTAACATATGATTCCGAACAATATAGTAAATAAAAGAAAAATTAGATTTTCTTTTAAAAGTAATCAAATAATGAGAAAGCAAATAAATTTAAATTTTAATAAATTTAATCCTTTCTAATATGTACTATCATTTTTTTCCGAAAAATATTATAAATAATAAAAAAAAAAAAAAAAAAACATGAAAAATTGAAGGTGTTATACTACAAAAATTATACATTATGTATAAACATAAATGTTATAAATAAGTGTTTAAGTTAAAAATTTGACATACCTAAAGTTTTCTACGACATTACTATTTTATTTTCAATAAATAAAATAAATTAAAAAACAAAGAGGAAAAATTCGCTTCAAATGAATAAATGAATTAAAGAAATAAAGAAATAACAAATAATGTAGTGCCTGTTGCTAATGTATACAAACGGTTGAAATGAATGAAAATACTTTAGAAAAATGAAACAGTGAAGCCAATGGTTAAAGTTGAAAACGTATAAAGAAAAACAAAAACAAAATCGAAATTTGAAAAACTCTCGATGAGGTGCACCCCTGCAGGTTCCCAGCTACCCATCTACCAAGTTTTGTAGCTCTGTGGTGGTAGTGTGAGCAACAGACCGCAGACACACAGACACTTATCTTTATTTATGTAGATTATGGATTTTTTTGATTAGAAATCCTGACTTGAATTTCAAACAAACAAACAAGCTAACAAACAAATAAATAAATGAAATAAAAATAAAATAAAAAATGAAGGTCGATGCTGATTTCAAATTAAACCCTTTGATCACTTAGTTTTCTTATCCATTAAAAATGATCTCATGAAATTCAGACAACTTTTCTATAAATATATTAATATATCATATTCTGGTAAAATTTAGAATAAATGACATGGTAATAATACATTTTAAAAATACAAACATTATAAAGGTATGCTTTTCAATAAAAATAAAAAAAAGTATTTTTTGTAAGTATGTCTCAAATTTCAGAAAATAAAAGAGACAAGAATAAAATTTTCTTCGTAAAAGAATTTTTTTTTTAAACTTTTAAAGGGAAAAGAATTTTAATCCCTGTCAAGATAATAAGAAAGACTAGGTCTTTGGATCTTTTTTTTTTCTGTTTTTCTCTCCTTATATTTCGTATTACATGTACAGAAAAAAAAAACGGAGAGAAAGAAGTTATAGTTTATGACATGAACATAATTAAAAATATACAGAAAAAGCACTCGTGAAATATCTAATTACATCATAATCCATGCAAAGTTTCTTTGGGGTGACATTAAAAAAAAAAAAAAAAAAAAAAAGTATGTTCTAAGAAAAAATAATAAAATAAAATAAAATAAAGTAATTCATTATTCATAGCAAAACAATAATATCTTTGTTGTATCTTATGCTATTAAAATATTTTTGCTTTACGCAATATTTACTTTTTACATCTGAAAAATAAATAAATAAATAAAAATAAAATATTTAATGTATTTTAATTATACATTATCTCTAATTATAAAATAATATGTACGTGTGCGTGTGTGTTTATTGCTTGTACATCTATGCATTTTGCGAATACGTATCAAATAAATTAGAAATTGGCATGTATACGACTTAACATTTTAATTTAAATGTATTTGTAATATGTCTAGAAACATGTAATAAATAAATCTATTTTAAACAATAAACTTGTTTTTAAACATATAATACGCAAACGATTTAGCAAAGAAACATTTCAAATGTTTACTTTTCAGTTTTCCGATCATATGATATAGCGGCAATGAAAAATGGCAGTTCTTCGATTTTACAAATTTTCAACAGATTTTAACAGGAATTAGTAATCTCCCTTGTTTACTGATCAAATGTATGTCACAAATACAAATTCGTAAAATCCGCTTAAAGAAAAAAAAAAAAAATAGCAGATGATTTTTTATTTTATTTCATTTCCTATGTCCCGTTGCAGTACGATATTTTTTTTTTTTTTCTTTTTTATCTGCGACCGCTTTTTATCGCTATCAAAAAGATCCTGAAGATCCTCAGCGTCCTAAAGATACCAATATTTGCCGAATATTCCATGAGACACGTTTAACTTGGTTAGACATAGGGAAGTTGCTAATAAAAAACGTCGTCATAAAAGAGCTACTCTGTTCGCCAACTTGCAAATAGTTTCGCCAAACAAATGATGTTCTTTCACCAACAAGCGGTCCGAAAAAAAGGTAGTTTTTTTTTTTTTTTTTCTTTTTTTTCATTTTTTAAAAGCAATCTCTCTGTAACGGATATATACCTATACTGTTCAATATAACAGCAACACGTAACAATTTACTTACACAGCAACGTATTAAAGTGAGCTCAACATAAAAATTTAGTATGTGTGCAGTTTAGAGACATTCTTGTAAGTAATTCTAAGCTATCCTTATCTGAAAATAGTAAAAGCAAATAACGTATATATTATCCGTCGATCAGTATAAATTAAAATGGAATTTGTGTAATGTTTTAAAATATTTATATCACAAAATAAAATTGACACATTTATACATCATAAATACTGAGATGTTGCTTTTCTATAAATGGTACAAATTTCTACGTAGCAGCTTAACCTTATGACTTATATTCGGAAAAAATCCTTCAGCATACCCTTTAATTACATCCATCTCTCATATTATGATTGTAGCAATTGTACTCTGGAAGCTAGGTTATAGCCTTTATTTCTCATTAAATGAGAAAAATCATTGAGGAGCTGCATAAAATGGAAGTTATATTAGTGATTTCAATTTTATTTTCATTACAAATATATTCCGTATTTTATCCGATAATATTAATGTATGCACATGATGTATTTCGATAACAGATATTCAAAATACTTTGAAATCACATTTTCATTAAAATCGTATTTCTGATGCATTTATTTTAATACGATTGAGAAATTTAAATTATCCTAGAAGAGAATGAACAAATAGGTTTGCATACATTCTTGGAGTTACAAGTTCAAAAAAAGACAATCAAACAACTTTTTTTTTTTTTTTTTTTTTTTTTACACAAATCAATATAAAATATATAACGAATGTTATATTAATAAAATAAATATGAAATAAATTATACATTTTTTTTTTTTTTTTTTTTTTTTTTTTTGCGTTAGAGAATTAATATTATTATTACTATTATTTAAAAGCTTCTTTTCCAATTTTGGTGATGAATAAAGCGTTAAAATAACAGACTGATCAAAATAATGTAATGGAAAAACTTATGCTTAAAAATCCTTGTTTATATTTTTGGTTATAAATAAATTGTTTATGAACATAATCTTTTTTATAACAATTACTAAAATTTAAAATTGAACAATTAATGAAAAATAACATAATGTAAATTAATGTAAAAACTTCTCATATTTTTTTAATATAAAAATAATAATTCTTAATTAATAATTATTTTAACCACACTATTAAATTATTTTCCGTTGAATTTTTATTTCAGTTTTTCATTCTTATATATTACATTTTTTATTTCATTTATACTACAAATACCGTTTAATAAAAAAGCATCACAAAACTGGCGTTGTAAAAAATTTTACTTACAAACTTTGAATAAACACCATAAAAGGCAATAAACTCGCAACAATTGTTTCGGGTCGAAAAAACACTCGACCCTTCATCAGGCGAATAAAGTAAGCACGATTGCTGCAGTCAAAGCGGCAACGCACAAAAAAAAAAAAAAAAAAAAAAAAATCAAATACCGTTGCTTATGTGTATCGGATAGTTTTGGATACGAATAATTTTCGCATTATAATTTGTCATACATTGACATATAAAAATATATGAAGGAGATGGCAGCGTCGTCTGTTCATTAAATGATACCCAAAATCAACACAAATGTAAGCCAACTTCCAACGAAATGTGAAGTTCGGTTTAATTGAATTTGTGTATTGGTGAGAAAAAGCGTTCACAAAATTTTCATATATACACAGAGAGAAACAGACAGATGTTTTCTAAAAAGGGTAAAATTGAGTTTAGGCCATCTGAAATCTTAAAGTTCCGATTTCGAAATTTTTACGAATAAAATAATTTCTGTCGGATTTAGCTCATGAACAGTCCTAAAACCGATCAGTTGTGTATTATCTTTATTTTATTATATTATAATATATATACCCTAACAGCCCTAAAAGTTCCAGAAACCTAACAATCATATAACGTTGAAACATTATAAACATTTCAGAAACGTTTAAAAAAATTCAGATTGCTTTCCGATTAGTTTCAAAAACGCAGAATTGTCCGCAATCGTAACAAAAAATCAGATACGTAACAGAAACGTTACAATCACTTAACAGATAGAAAATCAAAAAGTGCGAATGTTTCAGAAAGGTAGCAGAGAGCATACTTAAATGTGTTACGTTTTTGAAAGATTGTAAGCTCATTGCAACATAACTGAAACATTCTGTGTTGTATGGGTATATATATATATATATATATTACACTATTGTATCTCCAGTGTAGTGATATTTCTATAATCGTCAATATCTTCAATCATGTTTCCAGCAAAATTAATGATTTTTTTAGCAATAAAATTAAATACATTTTACTCAATGGCATCAGCATTCTCTAGAGGTCATTTTAAATGTCGCTGATTACGTTCTACCTTATTATGAATAATTGTCGATTGGGTTAATTAGTTGATATTCCGATGTAAATATATATTTATCCGTCATGAGTGGTATGTAGTCAGTAAATAGTAGTTTTATTCTAAAAAAAATTACAACAAAAAATTTTATTAAATAATGTTTATATTTCGAGAGAGAAACAAAATTTTAATAGGATTTCATGCGTCTCTCAAATTTACTTTTCTTTTTGCATTATTTATTTATTTATTGATAAAAGGAAGGGATTAGATTTAGACAATTTGTTTTCCTTTGGGATATTTCAATTGCTGATAACTTTTGACTTAATTTTATACATTTTGCATAATAATCTACTTGCTCTCAGTCGTTACAATATCTTTTTTCTTTCTATGTCACATGAAATTAATACCATTTAAAATGTATTTAAATACAGTTTGCATTATCTTGTTACGCATTGCTTAATTAAAACTGCTTTTTTAAAAGCAAATATTCTTTGATTAGATATTTACCTTTTAATTGTACTTTTAATTCTATATAATTTATCCTAGAAACGATTTTTTGCATTTTGAAGTTAACTTTTCGATTAAAATAAAATTTTTGTTTTTAATATTTTACACTCCTTTCTATGTTATGTGTTTATTGTCCGTAGTCAGATATAAGTAAGTAAATAATTTTATTTAAAATAACACAAAAAAAAAAAATAATTTTTAATGTTTGTATTATTGTATTTTCTCCACTAATATATTAAAATTTTAATACACTGAATAAAAATGAAAGATAAAATATGGATTTATTGAATAGAATTATTTGCTTAAAAAACAAATGATATTGATTTCATATTGATAACGAATGTGATTTTTAACATTTAACAAGGAACAGCCCCAGCTCATCGCTATTGGAGCGATGTTGAGCGATTCAATGTCGAGACAAAGGGGATTACTCCGAGGTATATTTAAGAAAAAAAAGAAAAAATACAAAGTTTTCCCAGGCTTCTAACCCAAGACCGACAAAGGACGAAAGAGGTTAAAATAATATTATGCGCCGAGATTTCTCCCCACGCGACAATGGACACTATACTGGTTGAACATTAAATGTAATTGAAGAATTTGTTGATCTGGGTTGACTAAGGTCCATAGAGTTCGTTTAAAGTTCATATGGAAGGCTTTGAATAAATGTAGAAAATGAATGCTTAAAATCAATTACCTGTTGCCGGGAAGCGCCCCTCACGAAAAGGGGCAACGGGTATCAAAGATCACGCTCTCTAATTGTACTTAGGTGAAATACACATGTGAAAACTTGGAAAAAGGAGCTTGAACATTTAGGAGTGAACCTAACTTGTGGACAAAGACTTTTAGGAGTTCCTAATGTCCAGCTAGAGCCAGTAGATAGTAACTTATTAATTAATTTCAATCTGTTACATTAGTAATTTTCATTAAGAAGTAAAAGATTTTGTTAAGTTTATTTATTAGGTTTGATCTGGTAAAAATACCATCTGACCAGTTTACTGGTTAAGGGGTTTTTTAATATGGTAAGCGGAGGTTAGAACACAGTTAAAATAGTAATGCGAAGCATTTCCCACATTGACACCGGGGTGAACGTCGGCGATGGAACCTGTGGAAGTAAGCTGGGAATGGGCCATGACCCGTTAGAAAAGCAGTTATTGGTGGAGTTAGAATTCAGTTATTACTCTCTAAAATATGAAGAGTGAGGTCTCACTCTCAAAGAGTGGTATTTCACTCTTTGAACATGCCAAAATGGAGCCAACTTCTAAAGAGTGAAAAGTCTCTTTTCGAAAGAGTGAGATTTCTCACTCTTTATTAAGAGTGAGGTTATTCAGAACAATTTAAAGAATATGACAGTTTATTTTTCCTTAAAAAATTGTGCGCACTAGACGATATTGTTTCATTTCACCTTGCGAATCGACTCCAATTCAACGGTGCAAAGAATGGAGTTTGGATCTGTCGGGAATCGAACCCAGGCCGTGCCCGTAGCAAGCGAGTATCTTAACCACTGAACCACTGAACACATATACTAGCTGCTTAATTTATATTATTAAGTCATTCTCATACGTGATCAATCATATTTTTAAATTTTTACTTCATTTATCAACAATATAAAATTAAAGAATTCTAAAGGATATTTTAAATTATTTAGAAATTTCTAAAATTAGAATTATTTTAAAAGCAAAATGTATACTTGAAAAAAATATCTTTATGACAAGCAGCCATTTAAAGTAGCTTATGCGGAAAATAAGTTACTCAAGTGTACATGTTTAAAAAAAAATGAAAAATAATAACTGTTCGCATACAAATCTACAGAGTTTCCTGAATAACTCGCCTGTTCAGAAGTATAAAACTTGCTGTTGATTTTAAATATTATTAAAATATTTTAGCCAAATTTTTGAATATTTCACATGTGTTAGCTGTCAATAAATATTATAAAAATATGAACTGTTACAGATTTTAAGGCGATGTGCATTAAATATTTCAATTGATATTTTCTCTTATACCTTATATATTTCTAGATAAAACTATTTACTTTCTAAGACTAATTTCGATATGTTTCTTGTGATTTTCGATTCTTCATTAATAATATTACTTCGATTTTGTCAATCGCAGAGAAAAAATTATTTACCAAACTATTTTTTAACATGATTATTTTCCTTTTTTTATTCATCAAAAATCTTCAATAAGTTCTGTTAAACAAATACATGCATGAGATCGCTCGGAAATAGTCTTTCATATTTCTTTCGAGATGTGAATAACAGATGGCAGCAGCAATTTCTCACTCTACAAAAGTTTGATCTTGCAATAGTTTATGACCTCACTCTTTGTGACAGAGTGACTATACCTCACTCTTTCACAAAAAGTGAGAAGTGTCACGTTTTCAAGAGCGATAATATTGTTTTCTCACCTTGCAGAGAATCTGACGCCATGATCTTATTTGTAGATCTTAACTCCTAGATCTTAAATATAAACTTAGATTAACTTAATTTATGAGCATGAAACTTGAATCTTGCTTATTTAACTTTAGATTGAATGCTGAAACTTAATTACTTATTAAAGTTATGAAATAACACAAAGTCAGATATATAAAAATAACTTGAGCTTTTTATTTGAGCTTAATAGAAAAGGGCGGGCGTTGGACTTTAATTGTATATAATATCTTTATAAATTTCAATGGGCATCCTTCTTAATTACTTGTACTTTACTTAACTAATCACCAATAAATTTAACTACTACATTTAACTTCATTCATCCTCGCGGCTAAGTAGCTTTTCGATAGCAGGAGGATTCCCTGACACTGCTACCTACTCGACTTACATCCAACTAACCTGTAGCCGCTAACCTCCCAACTATTATCTCTTCCAACTAACTCTCTTACTCTCCTTCCCACTAACACATACCCTTACTCTCCTTCCAACTCCCTCCAAAAGCAATCTTCCTTCTACTTTTATACTATTCACTTTCCAAAATACTTTATAAAATTAACATATTACAATTTACAATTTTAGTTTAGGATAGGAACTAACTCCATTACTCAATCGAATCCTAAAACCTTCGTATTCATGTTTTACTCGCAAAGTGCGAATTTTAATCGTAGCACTTTGCTAAACCTCACAACCTTAATTGGTGTCAAAATAGTGGTCACTTTTTTAAGGAGAGAGATTCTCACTCCAGAAATTTTAGAGAGTACTCGTGACTAATGGATTAAATTGTGCTAATGGATTAAATTGTGTGTATGTCTTCCTTTGTCAGAGACATTCCACATGGTTTGCCAATTTTGAAAAAAAAAAGATTCGATTATAATTTTTGTTTAAAAATGAAGGGGGTGCAGGCAAGGATAATTGAATTAGTCTATTTACAGTGTCATTTTTGGCTAAGGGGTCAGCCTGTTTGTTTCCGACGACACCCCTGTGCACACCTCTGTGTCAGGGATAAGTAATATTTTAAGTTAAGTAATTTTGTTTTAATTTTAAGTATAATTGGATGCCTATTTCTGTGGCGGCAATGGCTTGCAGACCCGAGAGACCATCGCTGTAGATGTTAAAGATGGAATGCACTTGGGGATTTTACTCCACCCATTCAATAGCTTTTAGAATAGCAAAAAGCTCGGCTGAAAGACCGAGTTAAAGTCCGCAAGCCTGCAAGAACATAGGTGAATTGATTCATTGTTCAAATATACACAGTAGGCTGCCGCAACACCATAATATGTTTTGGAGCCGTCCGTGCAGATTGCCGCAGTTGCATCGGGATTGATACTATTAATGTTACAATTTATTAGTTCTGGTGCCGCGTCCTTTGCTGGGTTGATTTTCCAGCTTTTAGAATAGGTTTGAATGGGGATATTTGGGAAAAGTGTTTTCGATAGTTCTGTATTACAAAGTTGAAGTATACAGTCCGTAACAAAAGTGTCCGAACACTAGCAAAAATTCCTATGTAAAAAAGTACACTCCATACGGTTTTGTTAAATAAATCCTTATCGAATCATGTTCTTACACAAACTAAGGACAGGATTCGGCAATGATTTATTTAACAAAACCGTATGAAGTGTACTTTTTTTACGTAGGAATTTTTGCTAGTGTTCGGACGCTTTTGTTACCGACTTTACTTGTTTTTTGAGAATTATACAAAAGTCGGAATTTTGCGCGCGGAATTCCCATGACGACGGTCAATGCGTCAGTGGAGATAGTTTTATAGCCCCTAGACATCTGTCAGATAAAGGATCTCTGAACAGAGTTATGCTTTGTTTTGTTAACTGCCGACAGATGGCCTCCCCAGATGTCCGCACCATACGTGGCATTTTTTTCGATTATGGTGTTGTATGATGTCTTGAGGAAAGAGGTAGAGATACCCCACCTCTTTCCTACCATTTTAGTTGCATTATGATAATGAGATGAAGTGTTTAATTTTAAATTCGTTATGTGGACAGTCCATTTCAGTTTTCTGTCGACAGTCACTCACGGTATTTTTAGTTGGTCGACGTGTCTAACACTGACGTTAATGATCCTCATCACAAAAGACCTTTGAAGTGTTTGGGGATAGCTAAAATTAAGGCTTGGGTTTTAGATGAAGATAAGGATTTATTCATTTTTTTAATTTTATTTATTTATTTATTTATTTATGTTACGAATAGGACTATTATAACTATTATTATAATTGTTATTATTTTATATAAAAAAAAAAAAAAAAAAAAAAAAAAAAAAAAACGTATGTATATAACATTATGCTTCCTGCTTAAGAAATCTTATAGCACTAATAAAGAATGAAAGAAAAATAAAATAGAATTACGAGCAGCAGTTAATATTTTGCAAAATTTCGAAATTTGCTTTATAAATTTTTTTGCAAAATTGTATATTTTAAGGAAGTAAATAAACAAATGAAGGGAAATAACATTTTAAAAATGAATTCACACGTATTATTAAAATAGTCTTTATGATAAAATGTTTTATTATTATTATTATTATTATGGAAACTTAGTTTTTTTTTTTTTTTTCTTTTTTTGGAAAATTAAATAATAAAAAAATAACAATTTTTATAGAAATGAATATATTATGAGAAATAACATTTTTAATAAAGCAAAAATTAAATAAATCAGAACATAAAAGATTCTATGGTTTCTTTCGAATTGTTTGAATTTAAACCATTCTAAAAAAAAGCTTTAATAACAGCAATATGCATTACATAGCTGGAAATAAATTGCCATAACTTCTTTAAAATAAAATTTATCGAATGTGAGATATATTGCATATTCTACAATGTGCAATAATCTTTGAAACTAATTTAATGTAAAATATGGAAATAAGGAAAAAGGATTCGATAAAATTCGCCCATTAAATAAATCGAATGTAGTTTATTCTGTCAAATAAAAATGATGCGCTTTGCTCAGATTTCCTAAATCTAGAAACCCAATAAAAGGTTTCTTGGAATAAAAAAATAAAAGCTTAGTAAATAAAATATATTTAAGAAAATTTCCCAATAACTTAAACAAACCTGTAAGATAATGCTTCAAGACTATTCAAATAAATGTATGCTGTATTTTTATATGCTTATTATTTAAATATTTATTAAAATATACAGATTTCGTGTTCAACATAAATAAAAGTCTGACAATTCGGATAGCATTATTTTGAAAGAGAGAAACGAAATTTTCAATTTAATAAATAGAAAAAAGGTATTAAACGATTGTAAAGTATTCCTTAATTTTTAATACATATATGCATATATAACACTGCATCCAAAAGAGAAAACAGAAAAAAGAAAGAAAGAAAGAAAATAAGAAAGAAAAAGTCGAGCCATGATACCATCCTTGATGACTCTCATCCTGAATCCGAATGTGTCCCCCCCGTTTTGCCCAATCACCCACCGTTTCCTCAGGATGCTTTCCCTCCTCCTAATTTTTATCACTATTCTGTTATTTTAGGGCTATGAATTTGATTTGGAGAATGGGAAATATATATATATATATATATATATATATATATGTATATATATATATTATTCAAACACTTAAAAATAGAATAAAAAATAATGCATAATAAATAATGATAAAAATTGATTAATGAATTATAATAAATATAGTTTATAATTCCATTGGAGAGAGGGATGGAGAATTATGGAGACGGGAAAAAAGAAATTGGCTGATGTTGAAATGGATGCCCTGAGAAGATCATGCTGGATACCAAGAATGTAGAGAGTGAGAAATGAGAGAATCAAAGAAATCATGAAAATAAAGGAAACCATGTTAGGTGAGATTCAAAATAAAGCAATTAATCTGGTTTGGTCATGTTAAAAGAATGAACGATGAAAGATTATCTAAAATCGCTTTTAACTATATACCAAATCAGAAAAGAAAACGAGGAAGACCAAGAAAGACTTGGATGGATAACGTAAAAAAAAGCGAGGAGGGATAGGGGTCTGGGAGAAGAGTGGACCCATAACCGGAAGACCTGGCACAGACTTGTGGATTCTGTCGGAAGGCAACACCCGATGCCATAAACCGAACATACATACATAATTCCATTGGTAAATCCCCCACCGAAAATTTTCCTCTTGCTGCAAATAATCATATTTTAGAATTTGTTTACTTTTGTAGCCCTTCAGAAGATTTTTAAAAGTTAAAATAATCCTTTCTTCCCCTAAATTTGCAGCCACAAAAATACCAAGAAGTGATAAACATTGGAGTGAGTCTCCAAACACGGTGAGAAATAGGGCGAAATTGGCGCCCTATTCGGATTCAGGGGGTCATTTTACATTAGAATTTTCAAAAATGGTATTGGGGCCGATTTTCATGCCATGTAGTGCAATCAGATGTTTAATAATAAATACAGTGGGTGATTAAATCATTAGTTTTTTTTTTTTTTTTTTTTTTTACTAGACGAAATGGCTTCGAACGTCACACATGCAAAGAACATTTAAAAATTCATTCCTTTCATTATCGATTTAGCCCAGAGTGAAATTTAGGGACCAACAAAAATTGAAGATAAGCGAAAATATTTTGATCACATAGGGCCGTATTCCCCAAACGTCATTGATCGAGGATTAAATCATGGATCAGCAAATCCGAGAATCAAAGCTAATACTGGATTAAATTCCTACGGTATTCACCATCAGCCGATTACGAAATCCATGGATTAACTGGAAGAGAAATAAAAGCTTCGTTTTGATTGGCCAAGAACGAAGATAGCCGTTCGGATTCACCTTTCGGCTTCATTTAACCATGGGATGAGAATTTTCAGACTTTTGTAGGAATTACAGACTTTTCTTAATTTTTAAAAAACAATTTTCAGGTTTTTGCTTCTAAATATTCTTAATTTTGTTCAATTTTCCTTTCTTTTGATTGTTTCTAAACAATTTATTTTCATATATTCTCCAATTTTGCTTATAGAAAGTATGATTTTGTGCATCTCTTTCTTCTTTTACTACTAAAATTAAATTATCTTTGAGTTTTGCTGATACTTTCTGTCTTTTTACCTATTTCCTACTCTCATCTCTGATTAACTAATCAATCGGATTTGAAGATTAGTAAGGGTAAAAAGCAAACTGGCACGGCAAAATACACGGTTTTCGCTCTTGTTTACTTCGCTTTTGTTTACGCACGAATTAAGAATCAATTTTACGCAGACAAGAACTGTTTACGCTATGATTTAAAATTTTGATTGTTATGGATAAGAGAAAAAATTTCTCTGAACTACGCCCCCCCCCCCCCGCAAAAAAAAGCAATGCCCCTGACTGTAGACCAATTACAGAAGCTATTATCAAGCAGTCTTAGCAAATTAGTGATTTATTAATTGAAATTATTTTTACATAACTATAATTAGTTTTTCTTTATTTTAGTTATTTAGCTCATTAGATTACTTAAAAACTTAGAATAAGTTTTAAACTAAAACATAACGAAACAATGCAAATGAAAATAGCTTTTCTTTTGTTTCATTTATTTACCAGTTTTCAGTAATTATTTTTGGTACATTTCTAAGTAATTAATGAAAAGGTTAAAAAATATACAAGTTTATTAAATAATTTTATGAGAAATTGGGGAAAATATATAAATTAATGAAAACTTTATAAGCTAAAACCATAATTTATGAAACACACAACAATTGTTTCCGTCGATGTACAAACTTTCATCAGGCAGAATAAGTAAGCACGATAATTCGACACGATATTACTGTTGTATACATTTGTAATTCAAGGTGCTAGTTTACAAACTTCATTCAACACAAATAATTTGGTGCATTTTCTATACATTACGGTTATATCATTATATCAAAGATATTTGTTTAAAATTGAAAAGTTTAAAACTTCTGCTATGCTACCCATTAAAATAAATCAATTTGTGAATTAATATTTAACGATTAAGCTCATGAAAATGAAGGAGAATATATATATCTTTATTGATAGCAAAAATCAATCAGCAAAATTTTATTTGACATGACAGAACAGAGTATAATGTCGTCAGAAATGATATTAACTTAATTCAATTTTATTTAAGTAAAAACAAAATGATAAATGTGTTTCATTAAATAATTAAAGCATATTTTTTAATCAAACTCTTGTTCATAATCAGGTATTTAAAGACTGTGTTTCTTTGTAAAAGATTAAAAAAAAAAAAAAAAAAAAAATCATCAAAATGATTTTAAAAGCAATTTGCTGCTAATAAAACAAAATTTATATTTCTTTCATGTTCAATGTTTACGAAGCTGAGCAGAGGAGTGCGCAAAGATCCGAGAATTATCTCTGTTAATCCTCCGATATTCGAGGATCAAAAACGAAGTGTTAAAGTAGCCGGTGAACTGCGGATTTTCGTTGGAGAATACCGATTTTCGTATGATCCAGCGATTACCGCTGATCCTAGGTTTAATCCGAGTGTTACGAAGTTGGTGAATACGACCCATAGAATGCTACAAATTACTTGTAGCTTTAATACATTATTGTACATACTATATGCAATATTTGTACGTTTTGGTGCGGCAATTATAAGCATTTTTATTAAATATCATTTTACTGTGAATGCGCAAAAGGCAGAAATTATTTTATTTGATAGGTTGCAAGCTAGATATATTGAGCAACTTTTGTCAGAAGCTCATTTAAAGAACGACCTAGATTTTACGTATTTTAAAGAGTTGAAGTTTTTTTTTTTTTTTTTTTTGGCAGAGGGGAGGGGGGAGTTGATGAGATAAAAATCGTATTTAGAAATATTTTACTAAACCTATTTTATATTGCCATACAATATAATATGATATAATTTCCATATTGTGGATTTTCTGTACCACGTTTTCTGTATAGTTATATTTTTAGATATTCGTTGCACATTTTGGATATAAGTTTTTGTTTACATAATAATGATTTTTAAAATAATTTACAAAAAATTATAATACATTACAATACATAATTTGCATCACATAAAAAATATCGTTTTAAAACAATTTTAATTCAAATAATAATTATTTTATTTACATAATATGATTTTAATGGAATCGTCTAATGTTTTGTGTGACTGAAATTACTTTTTAAGAATCCTGTTTTTTTTTTTTTTTTTTTTTTTTTTTTTTTTTTTTTTTCAATACAAAAAATAAAGTACTAAATCAGTTCAAATTGGATAAAAATGAAATGAGAAAAAAATGTAATTCAAATGTCATTTTTGTCATAATGTTATTATTAATTTTCGCTTAATGTTTGGAGATTCATTAAATTAAGTTCTCATAGAACTAAAATATCTCAAAAAATTTTTGTGGAAAATATATAATATTGTTTCGACTATTTATTCCAAAATTTTAAGAGTGCGTTTTCTGAGTTCAATTAGAGATATTTAATAAAAATATAATATCAGTATTTTACTTTATATATATATATATATATATTGTATTAATAACAGATATTGTTGAAACTTTTATTTATGCATAAAAATACATAAGCTTAGTTTAAAGAATTCTTATTTGCAATATTCTTAAATATCTCATTAAAAATACTTTTAGGAAACGAAACGTTTTAAACATTTCTACGAAATTACAAATTTCACGTAAATGTTATGCTCTGTTTCTGTCAAGAGTAGGAATGTAATCGTTTATTAGTGTTATATTTTCATTTTAAAATCTTCTGAAAAGTAACATTAATTTTATACAACTGTCACTTCCATATCTAGGTAAATAAATAAATATTTATCGAATACAATGGATAATACTTTCTCAGAAACTAAAATAAATGATTATCCCTTTAAGGAAACTTTTGTATTTAGCTAGTTTAAAAATTTATTTATATCTGCAACCATTATGATATTTTCGTTTTTTTTTTTTTTTTTTTTTTACAGCACATTTTAAAATCTACATTTTTATTTATAATTTTGTATATATATATATATATATATATATATATTATTATTATTTTTGCATAAGATAAGAACTAGTTTAATATTATATACATATATATATATATATATATATTAATTACGAATACAATTATAATGCTGGCTTTTTTTTTTTTTTTTTTTTTTTTTTTTTGTATATATTATTGTCTTACACTTTTGAGAAACCGCATACATAAAAATAGAATAATATACGTATTAATATTAAAAAAAAAGGGAAAAAAACTGAAAATACAAAAATATTGTTTTTATTTTTATTATTATTATTAAATGATATTCTTCTTGATAACACACTTTCATTTTTTCTTCAATTTTACGTAGTTTACTAATACATTTTGGTATTATTTTTCTGTGTTTAATGATACGATATTTTTGTTTTATTCTTGTTTGAATGCTAAACATTTAAGTACAATTTCAGAAATCGAACATAAAAATCCCATTCAAATATATTTCCAGAAAACATGAAAAGTCAAAATCGCATAACATTCCTAAATGCTGAAGGTATATGTGTACGCATGTGTTAAGTATATAAGTACTTGTCTGATATATAAACTAGCATTGCGTATTGGAGTCATTGTAATTCTTATTTTCTGGCGGAAATATGTTATTTTTACTTTATTGAATCAAAAAAGATGTTTAGGTGCAGTTAGAATATTCATTAATCAGAAAACCGATTAAGTGACAAAATGTGTTAACTGATATAGGTATATATTATGGGGTTTATATAGCTAGTTTAATAGAATTATTTCTAATTGTATTAATGAAACAATATTTAACCATACCCTGTTAAACATTTAGTGTTAGTTTAAATTAAAATTTGGTACTGGAACCACCCGATGGTATAACCTTTTACCATTACTTGGTAATTTTATGTTGAATTAAATATCGGTATTAAGTTTCGAAAAAAAAAAAAAAAAAAAAATCAGAATTCGACAAAGGCGTGAATTGAACTGAAGACCTCCTTGTCTCAAGTTAAACACTCTGGCAATGCGCCACGCTTTCTTGTTCGCTAATTCTCTTTCCTTGATTCTGATAAAAGAGGTTAAATTTTCTAGTCTCTAATCTTGACCCATAGGTGAGTTATTGCACAAAATTTGCATATTACCCTATGTCAACTATTATAACTATGTTAACTATGTTAACTATGCACTATTACCCAGATATTATTTTCGCTCTCCTTCTTACAGTCGGTGAATACATACACTGTCTTTTCAGTGCGTTAGTGGCGCCATCTCCTGAATACAAAAGGAATTAAAATAGCATGCACGCCGAAACACTTTCCTTGTGAGTAGATGTGTGTTAGCTCCAAATTTTAGTGCAACTTATATTCAATTACATGGGGTAGAAAACATAAAAGTGAAGTTGAACCCTATTATCTTTTTGATTATAACTTTACTCCATAGTGGCTGAAGTTTAAACTAAACATTTTAACAGTGTTCGTACACTGTTAAAATGCAATAACAATGGTTACATTGGTTGCAATAACAATGTTATATTTAAGTTATTTTAGTATATATCTTAAAAAATAATTTATTGCATGACATTTAAAAGCAAAATTAATCTACATACATTTGCATTATAGAAAAAACAAAACAAATACTAGCATCTTTGCATTCAAGACAATGAACGTGAAATAAACAAAATCTGAACATAAAATAATAATAATAATAATAATAATAATAATAATAGTAAATTAGTTTTATTGGAAATGAAAAAAAAAAAAAAAATTCAAGTAAATAAAATTATTCTTCCAGAGCGCTGCTTCAAAGACCACTAATGGTTTTTATTTACACAATATATATATATATATATATATATATATATATATTAAGATAATCAATAAATAAATAAAAATAAAAATAAATACATTGAATGACGTATCGAAAAAAATAAAGGATTGAAACAATGTTTATTTAAAATCTTCAGTAAAAGAAAAATTACTCTACAAGAATTAATTACTGTCCTATTGAAAAAAATATTTAGTCAAAAATTAAAATATGCTGTTAACAAAAGATAAATTCCACATTGCCTTTTATATGTTTTTCTTTCGCAATTTAAAATATGTATCATAATATATATATTTATGTATTCTAAATAAAGAAATTTCTAATTATCGATGGTATTATAGGTAATAACAAAAAATTATGTTTTGTATTCTCTGACATGTGACTCAATATTCAATTGTAGTATTTAAATAATAAATAGCTAAAATTTGTTATTAAAATATTTACAGAGAATTTAATTGAAATTATTTATTTTTCATTAACCTGAAAAATTTTGTATTTGATCCAATTACAAATGTTCTAATAATCTATTGTAAAAGCCTAATTTACCAAGTGTTATGTTAAAAAAAAAAAAAATAAAATAAAATTATTACAAATAAATGTAATAACTAACATAATACACAAAAAGGTATAACGATTTTCAGATCATCAGATTAGTGTTCTTCGGAAAACATTCTTATAAAGTTGAAAATTGGCTTACCTATTCAGGTCACATATGAAATTCCATGTTTAACAAATTAATCCGTATAAAAGCGCTTCTAAAGTAGTTTACTTTGGAAAAATCCATTAAAAATTTACACTTTCTTTTGAATAATTACATTCGATTTTGTCAAAAGAGAATCACAAAAAGGGTACATTGTAAACGAAAGATACATATATATAAGTGTGTGCGTGTGTGTAAAAATGTAGTTCCAATACTTACAGCAACCCTAAAATGCCACACGTGATACATGAAAACTCTGTACCACTTCAATTACAATATTAGAATGTCACTTCAGTGCAATAAGTTCCACAAGCCACTAATACGGCTTAGAAGGTGGGGATAAAGAATGTGTCAACTAAGACGGATCTTACACATCATCTCTCACATCTATCTCCTATCACATCCAAAACTCTTCTTTTAACGGTTATGTAAAGATGAAAGTGCACACACACACACACACATATATATATCCCACTATTTCCGTGTATGGTCCACGTTGCCCAAGACGTAAATGAAGTAGCGCACTGAAGGTTTTGATTAAATAATTTCTGACTTATAACCTCAATAAACTTTATACTAACACTTAGTAGTATTACTTATCCCTTGACATTCTGTTGCTATCTCTTATATGTCTGTACTTCAAAAAAAAAGTCAATAGAAAGCATGCCATTGGCAATAATTGCTAATTCAGAAAGCAATATGACAACTTGGGCATTCCTTTAATTTCCAATCATTTGAGACCCATGTTGTATTGCAATTGAAATTCCAATACCTTAACCTCAGTTAGTCATCTTTCTAGATGCCCCTTCATTATCTACTGACTGATCTCACAGTTCATTCTATTTTATACTTAAAAGATTAAAATTATTTTTTTCTTTCCTTCCTAAAATAATATATATACTATTTTAATACGTAATTTATTTGAAAAATTTAATCAAAAAATTAAATAATTTACATTAGTTATTTTTAAACACATAAAACATAAAATAGCATAGAAGGAATATTAGCATAATCTGCATATTATTTATATTGATATGTATTAAAATTTAACAATACGTTTCATTTACTTTTCTTTTTATATACTATTTTATTTAAAGCAATATATTTTAATATATAACTATTAAAAGCCATCGTTTTGACAAACTCACAAATTACAAACTTTTAATTAAATTTTTACAAAATTTAATTAATCAGCTAATAACTTATTACGTACTAGTTTCGGTTATTTTTATTAAAGCAAACTTAAATTATCTAACTTAAGTTAAAAAGTAAAATAGTCAGAAAATTTTTGTAGTTTTCTAATTAAAATTTCTAATAATTTTACTGTAAAGCAAAATATGCTAATGGATTTCACATTTTTAAATTCTGTAATTTATAAATTTGAAATATAATAAAATATGTAACTAAAATTTATTTGTTAAATATAAGATATTTTGTCTTTGCCTAAAAAAGAATTATTATGTTAATAAATACTCTATTTAATGTATAGATGTATGTATGTATGTATATTAGGTTGTTTGGAAAATTACTTCGTTTTTTTCCATCAAAAATGAAACACGGTTTTCTTATATTGTATAAATATTTTATTGAATTATATATTCTCCACTTTCGTCGGATTCTTAGTTGTTATTTAGCAGTTGTTATTTAGCAGTTTTCATAAATCAATACTTTGTCTTTATTAGCATAACTGGTTTTTCAGAACGTAATGCATCTTCAACGTCAAAATTGACGACAGAAAATTTGGTAAACCTGTTTTGATACTGTCGTTCTTTAAATAATTTTTCTGTATACACATCCTATACATTTTCCTTGTTTGAACAGTATTTTCGCCTTTTTGATAGCAAAAATAAAATATAACGATAATGTCGCTTCCGAATTTCTTTATTGGGTAGGACACCAATCAAAACCTTTTGAGCAGAATAAAACAAACTTTTCACAAGCAAGTTTTGTTATATCAGCTGTCACAATATGTAATGGTAATGCAGCTTATATGTGTAGATGATGTGAAAAAAAAATTACAATTAAGTCCTCTGCTGAGAAAAACCAAATTAATTTTCGAAAAACTCAATATATTTACGTCTACTTAATATTGTTTATTCCTTTTTTTCTTCTCTCTTTTTCGTCATCATCACTGCATAAATAATATAGAAAACTATTATACGACAATAATTTAAAAATAAAAACAATACATATTATAAACATCTCATTGTGCGGATATTTTTCTAAAGAATAATTAATTAAAATTAGTTATATGATTTATGTATAAAAATATTATACTTAATGAAAAATATAGAGTAAACTTAAAAAAATAGTTAATTATTGCAAAGAATGGTTATAATTAAGTAACTTGTATTTGAATGCAGGACATACATTTATATTCTCATGCGTAAATTTTAACTGAATGCGGAGTTTATTATGAAATATGTTCATGTTACATTTCAATTAGAATGCATTATTTCATTAGTCATTAATTATCGAAAAACGAGAACTGAATGAAAATTAAATTAATACATGTATAAGGAATTTATACATTTTATTACATGTTTCATTAGTTGTTGAATTTTTTTCGTTTTGTGCATGATTTGTTACAAATAATATTAAAAATAATAATAATGTTTTTTATTGTCATCATCTTAAAAGTATCTTCTTGCATGCATTTTGAAAAGGCGAACGCGTAGTAATATCTTAATTAATTGTACTTTTAGAGCATAAAATTTATAAATTATATTATTCCGAATAATTATGAAGTTTTGTGTTATTAAATAAATAATAATAAAGATAATAGTTTAAATGAATTACATAACCGTGTACGCTGTGCGAATTTTTGTTGTGATTTTCATATTACCAAATTTTATACAATAATCGATTGTATTATTTTTAACACTTTCCATTAAGTTTGAAAATTGTTTATAAAATCGGGTTGTCTGTCTGTCTGTCCGCCCTCTAACTCCAGTAAATATACATGGAATTTTCTGAAACTGATTTATGTTATATAGGTTCAAAATGGAGTGAATACTTCTACTGGTTTGTGTACAGGGACACCCAAAAATATTCCAAAGAATTGTGTTTTATAAGAAGTATTTCTATGAAAAACATTTTAACACATTTACTGTATACAAATCTTAATGAAATTAAAATGTGCTATCCAAGTTCACAATTGGATGTTCCCTTTTAAAACCGGTGTGAATACAATCACTGGTTTGTATATAGGGACACCCAAAAGTATTTCAAAGCATTGCGTTCGATCAGAGGTATTTCTATAAACGAAATTTTAAGAGTTTTACTTTGAAGAAATCTTAATGGAATTAAAATGTATTTTCATGCACAAAAGAATGTTTTCTTTTGAATATAGTATGATTAGCATTAGATTTACAAGGCCACATAAAAATACTATCATACATTAAGGGATATTATTGGAAATATGCGGAAATTGCATTTTCGTTTATATTAAACTCTTTTAAAATTTCATAGCAATTTTTAATTGTGAATATGTTTTCAAGTTGCGTATCTGTCTGTCCGACTGACTATTTTTTTTTTTTTATTTGTTCGTCTGCCCGCCCACAGCAATCCTTAAGTTTTTAAAGATATTTTTAAAAAATATATATGTTATTAAAGTTCAGTATGGAATGTTTCCTATATAACATGACATTAATTCATTCTGTACAACTAATTTGTGTACACAGACACCCGAAAATCTTCCAGTGCATTGTGTTTTAAGATATATTTTTGTAAGTCGCATTTAAATAATTATGTAAAAACCATGTAAATGTTGACATTTATTGTTAGTATGATAGAATAACGTTTTGCATAAAACATGATATGGTTAATCTTCAGATTTACATTGCTACACTAAAATATAAAGATAGAATAAGGGCTGCATTTTTTTTTTTTTTTTTTTTTTTTTTTTTTTTTTTTTTTTTGCGTTAAACATTTTTTTAACCCTTTCCAACAATGTTTAAGAGTGATTATGATGAATACAATTAGTCTATTTTTTTTCTCCTTTCAGTCGTTCTCTCTGTCCGTTTTGTGGTAATGTAGGCAAAGTGCGTTGAAATTTACACGATACAAGAAGTACATACAGCTGGAAAGTGTTAATAATCAGTTCTTACCATATGATTTTTTCGTTAAGAGTAATTATACATTTTTTTCCGAATACAGAAAAATACAGAAAGGGTCGCCTTTAAAATTAAAATAGTTTTCTTTTGCTAAATCATTAGCGCAATGAATACACTATTCAATTTAATATATTTTTTTTTTCTCCATGTTATTCTGTTGCATTTCTGTCCAAAACAAATACTATGCATTTCTCAAAATGTTGAGCGTCCTCCTTTAAAAGACCATGATCTGACCTTACACAGGAACAAACTTAAATGGCAATTTTTAAAGGACTTCACTGCGACAGACTGTTTCTGAAATAGGCAAATGAAGTTGTTTATTTCTCATATTTTATCGTTTTGTACATTGTTAATAAATACATTGTTTTTTATTTTATTTATTACTTTTTTTTTTCTCCTGGGAAAAAAAAATAATTATTATTATTATTTGTGTGGGCTTACCGATATCATTATTACTAAAATACAGTAATTCTAGACGGAAATGTCGATATCAAGACTTTATGAAAGAAATTAAAGAATATGTAATAAAATAACAACTTTTTTTTTTTTTTTTTTTTTTTTTTTTTACGTTATATTAAATTCTGAACATAGAACTTTATTATAAATAAAAATAAAATAAAATAAACTATTCCATAACTAAAAATGATAAACAATTGAACAAAGAGGAAAAATAAAAGTCTTCATAAACTATAAAAGGATTTTTAACTTATTAACATAGAAAATACTATTCATAATGGACCAATGGGCCTTTAATCAGCAAAAAATATATTTAAATTAAAAAGTTCTAGCAGAATATATACTTTTCTTAATTTTCTAAAATAACAAAATAATAATTCAAAATAGCAATCGTCATATTAATATATTTTTGAATAAACATACGTTAGCATCATTCATAGCCCGTGTTTCTGGCGCAATATCTATGCTTGTAACAAAATTTGGCACGCGGCAGAAGAAAACTGTCATTTTTCTGTAATATGTATGGTGAAATGAAAGTGAACAGTGTATGTTAAAATGTGAAAGGAATGTTTTGTGACATTAGTTAGCATATATTAAGTTATTTGTTATAAGGTTAGGTCTATATCAACTGTCTTCTTTATATCAAAACTATATGTTAGTAAACCGCTGTAAAAGATAACAAATTAAAATTAATCTAAATTTATAAATTAAAATATGACAAACTAATTCATTATTTGATGAAAAATAATTGATTATTTTTTCCTACGTCTATACCCTTATTTATTTCTTTTTTTTTTCTTTTATTCTAATGCCTATACATATTCACTATTGAATTTATTAGTTAAATTAGGACAGTATATAATATTCTCTATATATTTTTAATATACAACTATCAAAAAAAAAAAAAGAATCAAATATCATAATCTGTATATATATATAAATTACGTGTCACGATGTTTGTCCGGGGTAAACTCCTAAATTAAGGAACCGATTTTAATGAAATTTTGCACACTGTGTGCAGTTTGGTCCAACTTGAGAGATAGGATGGTTTTTATCTCAATTTATTGTCACAATATTGTTTTATTGCAATTATTTGTTAATTATAGACCTTTATTAAAGTTGCTCCAAAATATCTGTGTTCCATTAATTTAATTGTTGCCAAAAGAAAAAAAAAATAAAAATACGAGTTCATTTTCTTTCGACATAAAAATAAATACATTTAATCAAACGTGAACGTTAAAAAAATATAAAAAGTTAAATTATGCATCTCACGAAAATTGACGTCATAATCAATTTAAAGATTTTATACACATTGATAAAGTGCTAATGTAGTTCTATCATAGATATAGTAATATATATAGATCTCTCATCCCCATGTTATCGTACAAAGATTTTTGATGCCGAAAAAAAAAAAAATAAATAAAAAATAAAAGCTTTGGAAACAGCCATTAAGTGGTATTGAAAAAAAGAAAGAAAGAAAGAAAGAAATATGAATTTGAAACTGTATCTGGAGTCTTCCATTCCCCCTTAGCAAATAAATTATTCATAAATTTTATTTGCTAAAATATTAGTATGTATTCCCGTGTGTATTCACGCGGGGAAAGACGGCCATATTTTGGTAAAAACGTCGTCTTTTCCCAAATGAAAAGGAATAACTTTTTTCTCCCCAATGATCACTCTATTCTATATATGCTATACTATGAGTTCTATACGCAAGCGAAGTGTGACTCACTGACCGTCTGTGCAGCCAAGAAAAAGATTTCCTATGTTAATTGCCCACTGGATTTTTTGTAAGAAATTATTAAAAATCGAGGAAATTTATTTCCCGATTTTAATCCTTATATTTGGGTATAGATATGTATTAGTTATCGCGTGTGTTAGATTGAATTATTTTGCTGTCAAATTGACAAAATTTTAATTTTAAATTTCAAAACTCTGTCGCCTTTGGCTTTTATTATTATTATTATTTGGCGATCAAAAGCGTAACACGAAAATATACATGCCAGATGCATGCATTGTACGAAATGTAATATGTATTATTCATTGTACGTATGTATGACATGTAATATGTATTGTACGAAATATTGTTTCATATTATTCATTACTCTTTCAATATAAGTTGTTAAAATAACCATGATTTTTGAAAGGAATTAAATATTTTAGCCAGATAATTTGGCGATATTTTTTTTTTTTTCGCCAAGGATGACAGAAATGAAATCTATTCCGCTGCAAAATATTAGTATCTTACATCAGATATTTTAATTAGACATTTGAAAACAAATTTGACTTCAAACTATGATAGAATATTTATCATTTTCCTTTTACTTAGTATATTATTAATATATTAAAATTTAAAAGCATGGTATATAAAAAGTTTTTTTTTTTTTTTTTTTTTTTTTTTTTATCTTATAATTATTCTTATCTTAATCCTCAATGTTTCCCATCTTTATTAATTTGAATTTACTATTAAAATTTTAACATACTCAAAAACTTCTCATCACTTCGTTAAAATACACTAAACTTTTCCAAAATCTTTTTCTATTTAAAATGATACATGTATTTACTTTAAATGTCCAATATTTCATAAGATTTCCAATTTTAAAGTTTTAAAATATTTATCAAATTTACTTATTTTTCTGGTTTAGCCTTATTGTTTTCCTTTTTATAACTACAGCTGTTGCCCTCTTTAAAATATTTAAAATGATGAAGTCATTTTATAGTAAAATTATCCATTATAGTATATATTATATTTCACTCCTCCATAAAAATTGATTTTAAAATCGTCTGTTTCTTTTATACTTTTATTTTAATAGAATTTATATAGAATTTAATTTATATATTAGTCATTTTAGCAATTTTATCCAAAGTAGCATTAGAAATAATATATATCACTTCTCCATTAAAATTTATAGGACCCTACAATAAAATTAATTTGTGCTTAATATCAACACTACGAAAATTTTTATCAATCGCTTCCAAATTTTGACCTAAGTTTCAAATCTCAACCCTGTGGGTTTTTACATCGGCTACAACGTTTTCGCCTTTGTTCGTAAATAATAATTTGACTGTACTAAATAGTTTACAGCCGTATAATTCAACGTATAACTTAGTCACAGCAACGCGTGGCCGGGTCTGCTAGTATATATATATGTTTATTATTATTATTATTATTTAAGTTAGATAAATCTTATACAGTTTCATTTTTTTATTTTCTCCGACCTATATTTTAAAATAACGAGAAATGTAATAAACTCTATTTTTTATAAGTGTTTTAGGCGATTTTTTTCTTGCTGCCGTAAATAGAAATATGACATAGGAATGTCTAATTATGCAATGTTAAAAAAAATTATCAGTACTAAATTATAAGATTATGTCACATACAAATGAGTTCAAATATGAATCTAATATACTATATATATATATATATATATATATATATATATATATACTAGCTGACCCGTCCGGCTTCGCACGGATGAACAAATTTCAGTTAAAGATGGATTGACATGTAAAAAATCAAGAAAGGTATCAGCTTATATGTTATATTCAGGCAATATTATTAACTGAAAAGTCAAAATATAATTTTACAATTATTATTATTTTTTTTTAAATGTTGGCAATATACTTAATGTTATTTATTTATTTATTTCATAAAAGAAACATTTCTTTAAGCCGCCCAGGCGGTATAGTGGTTAGCAGCACTGACTTCTATACAGTTGGGCCCGGGTTCAAATCCCGGGTAAGGCTTGGATGTATCCGCGTTTGTAATAATCGATAAATGGCGCTCTCTGAACTGCAGTTGTTAGTAAATATAATAGCCACGTGGATTAAAAATTGTTCTTTCTCGGCCATTACATCATGGAAAATCGATTGCATAATATGATGATATGCAGTGGTGTGATAATTTCACCTTAGCCCACCAGAGGGCAAGCATTTCATTACAATCGCGGATTGTCCTTGTTTATGTGTTTCATGTATCTGTTCTTGTTATAATAAAATCTTATAAACCCTTGCGGTGTGGATTTTCGAGATATAAGCGGCCTTAGAGGCAAGCAATAAATCTCAGTACTCATCAAACCAAACCAAACCAAACCAAACCAAACATTTCTTTACTCATGAGTAAAAAATATTGAAAAACAAACCTATGGCATGAAAATGTTTTTGATAATATTGACATCACAATAGCTTTAATTATTATTTATTTGTTCATCTCGCAAATATATTTAATTTTATCCATAATTCGTGGTTATTTTAATAATGTATATTAAGGGAGAAATCAGTAATATGAAACAATATTCGTACAATATATGCTATTACAGAATCTGGTGTGAAACAACCACACGACATCCATTACCCACTATTACACGTATTATATACAATTTTTTGGAGATGTTATATGCATTTTTTTGAGATTTTTCAGTGAGAGAAACTTTATACACGTATAAAAGACACAACAGAGCTTATATAGCGAGTTAAAAAATAAGGGGAAAAAAAATAAGAAGTAATAATAGATAGTTATTTTTTTAAACGCAAATTTCCGAGATCTAAATCTGGACTACCTAATCAGGATGACTGTTAATATTCCTGTAATAAGCACGTAATACTTGAGAAAGGTTATCTAAGTTGGATTAATGAAACAATTTGCAAGAAAACGTTAGAACCGTTTTTGAGATACCAACTTTTACCAAAACATAGCATACTCAATTATTGACCTAAAAACAATAATTACATACAAAAGGATATTTAATAGGAAGTTAACATGACAAGTTTGAAAAAAAAATCCGTACAGGCGTTTTTAAAGGCGCGCACTTGCGACATCTGATATTGAGCTGTTCATAGAGGACGCCTATCAATTTTCCTGAACTAACTAACTATATCATTCAAAAGGGCATCAAATAGGTTGTTTATAGAGCAACTTTGAAGAAAATCATTAGATCTGTTTTTGTGATACGGGCTTACGGTCGCATTTTCGGTTTTCGATGACCCAATTCCGGTTTTTCAATTTTTACGAAAATTTCGAAAATTTATCTGTACTCCAGACCTGAATCAATTGTGAAGTTTCGTAGATAGTATTTTATTAGTTTATTAGTTTCGGAGATATGACAGCCAAAAGATTCCACACATACTGACCCATTCCCAAAAACTGCTTTTTTGGACTCGGGAGGCCTTAAAACGTGTAAATCCGGGGAAACTCTATATCGAATTTTTGGACCGAATATAATTCTTCCACTAACTACGGTAGTGGGATAATTGAAGTAAAAACATAGATCTCGTATTTAATACGAAAATATACAGATTTTCGTATTGCGCTTTCAATCACCAAGGACGACAGATGTAAAATCTATGCCTGGTTTTCAATTTAAATATCGAAAATTTGAATTAAAAATGTATTTTACCAAAATTGATTATAGCCTCTAGCACTTAGAGACAATGTTACTTTTGATTAGTTGAAAGAAAAAAAGAAAAAAAAAACATTTGCACTCCGGGAGTGCCGACAGAAGTGAAAACGTGAACAATTACGTGTGTATTTCTTGAATCGTCAGGAAATATTTTATTGTGCAGGAAATACTTTGAAATGAAGTGTTTTTTTTATTCACTAATATAAACTACTATTACAAAAATTATATTACAATTTCATTTATTGCGCTAACGGCAATGGAGACAGTGTCCGGAGATGAGAAAAGTCATGTAGAGCCGCACCAGATTGTAAAAACGTGAGAAAATTGGCGGCTTTGGCCTTTATCACTGTTTTGTGAGGTCTAACTGCAACGTTTCCGGCTGCAATCTTTAAGAGATAGTGTCCGGAGATGAGAGAAGTTGTGTAGAGCCGCACCAGGTTGTAAAACCGTGAGAAAAATGGCGGCTTTGGCCTTTCTCACGGTTTTGTGAGGTCTAACTGGAATAGAGACAGTGTCCGGAGATGAGAGAAGTCGTCTAGAGCCGCACCAGATTTTAAAATAATATACAGTATATAATTATTAACCCTTCACATTAGCAAGTTAATTATATCATACAAGGATGGAAA
Organism: Salticus scenicus; assembly: GCA_963930645.1. Lineage (NCBI taxonomy): Eukaryota > Metazoa > Arthropoda > Arachnida > Araneae > Salticidae > Salticus > Salticus scenicus. The sequence goes on along the minus strand of OZ005656.1, from coordinate 225,499,714 downwards.
GCGTCAGCTGACGATGACGTGAATTCAATGATTTTTGTTCACCCAAAAGTTTTCACTTCAAATGGAAAGCGTCAGCTGACGATGACGCGAGTTCAAAGATTTTTGCTCACCCAAAAGTGCTCAACGCGCCTAAAGAAGTTTTCACTTCAAAAATCGGCTTTTTAGTTCTAGCGATCGTTCTCTACATATACATATAAACCTTTTCTCTTTATATATTAGCATAGGGCATAGATAAATTAAATAGGTTTCTAATCAACATAATGTAACACAAATAATTAAATGCTATTTGCATTTCAGCAATGGCTGTATGCGCTATGTATATTGAGCTACTTGTCATAACTGTTAGTTGCTAAAAATAGTCGCCAAATAAATGTAAACTTCTCAATTATTCTTTTAAAAAATGCATAATGAAATGCAGATGATATTTTTTTTAAATTTACTTTTTATATTATTATTCGCGTGAAAATATATTTTATTAAAAGTCGAAAAATAAATTAACTCGTAAATTTTTTTGGCAACAATTATAAATTAAAATAAATAATTTAATAAAAGTTTAGAAGTTAGAATTTCTAATTTTATTTTATTTTTATTTGTTTATTTTTAAATTCTAATTTCGTTTACACACATCAGTTTAAACATTAATGCTTAGATCATTATATTATATTATATCATATCAAAATATATTATTAGAAAAATAAATAATTTTAAATCTATAATGACGTCAGATTTAAAGTGTATGTTCAACATTTCACAAAGCTTTATATGAATTTAAATTTAATTCACGTGCAAATATATTTCTTTTCTTTTCATGTCAAGATATTTTAAAAACCAAATGAACATGTAAATGATTCTTTTATGTTGGCAGCAGCCATTTTTTTTAATATTTCATTATTTCCATTTCTATTATGGCTTTTATGGGGATTTTAATTAAAATGCTCAGATTTTAAACTAAAATTTATTTTATCAAAATTAAATATAGCCTATAACAATCAGGGATATTGTAGCTTTTGATCAGTGAAAAAAGTTTTTAAATCGGTTCAGTAGTTTCAGAGATTACCCTCCACAAACATACAATTTTTTGCGCTTTATGTAATGACTAGCTGACCCGTCCTACTTCGCACGGATGAACAAATTTTAGTTAACGATGAATTGATATGCAAAAAATAAAAAATATATCAGTTTATATGTTATAGTCAGGCAATATTATCAACTGAAAAGTCAAAATATAATTTTACAATTATTTTTTTCAATCAGTTGTTAAATGTTGGTAATTTTTACTTTATGTTATTTATTTATTTATTTCATAAAAAGAAGCATGTCTTTACTCATGAATAAAAAATATTGAAAAATAAACCTATAACATGAATATGTGTTTGATAAAGTTGACGTCATAATTCCTTTAATTATTATTTATTTGTTCTTATAATATTAATTTCTATTAAACACAGAGCTTATGTGTTTTTAATTTTCGTCCGCAAAGTAATCTGGTTATTGTTTTAGTAATGGTTCTCCATTAGTGATCGTTAATATTTTTTGTGATTTTGGCGGTGAATTAAAAAGGTTATCGCAAATACGTAAAGTCCTTCGAGTGAAACGTCCTAGCTATTGCGTTGCCAAATTTTAAATATCGCCAAAGAAGCCCTATACAAAAGTAGATTTCTAACGCGAATGCACATTTAATTTATTTTAAATGAACCGTGTTTCCAATCAACATAATGAAACTTGCATAATCAAATGTCATTTGTAATTCCCTAGCGGCTGTATATTGCGCTACTTGCTTTCGGAAAAGATTTTATATCAATCATCCTTGGCGGAAAAAAAAAAAAAATGATTGCCAAGTTATCTCGCAAATATATTTATTTTTTTCCATAACTGATGGTTTTTAATAATGTATATTAAGGAAAAAATCAAATGAAACAATATTCGTATAATTTATACTATTACAAAATCTGGTGTGAAACAACCACACGACTTCCATTACCCACTATTAAACGTATTATATACATTTCTTGGAGATGCATTTTTTTTTTTTTTTTTTTAGATTTTCCAGTAAGAGAAACTTGATACACGTATAAAGACACCTACAACAAAGTTTACATAGTGAGTTAAAAAATAAGGGAAAAAAATAGATAGTTATTTTTTTAAACACGAATTACCGAGATCTAAAACTGAACTTCCTAATCAAGATGACCGTTAGTATTCCTGTAATATGCACGTAATACTTGAGAAAGGTTATCTAAATTGAATTAATGAAACAATTTTCAAGAAAATCGTTAGAGCCGTTTTTGAGATACCAACTTTTACCAAAACTTGGCATACTCAATTATTGACCGGAAAACAATAATTACATACAAAAGGATATTTAGTATTAAGTTAACATGGCGAGTTTGAAAAAAATTCGTACAGCCGTTTTTAAAGGAAGGCACTTATGAGATCTGAAATTGCGCTGTTTATAGAGGACGCCTATCAATTTTCCTGAACTAACCAATTATATCATTCGAAAGGACATCTAATAGATTGTTTATATAGCAACTTTGAAGAAAATCGTTAGGGCTGTTTATGAGGTACGGGCTTACGGTCCCATTACCGGTTTTCGATGACCCAGTTCCGGTTTTTCAATTTTCACCAAAATTTGGAAAATTCATCTGTACATCAGACCTGAATCAATTGTGAAGATTTGTAGTTCTATCTTTATTAATTTTGGAGATATGACACCCGGAAAATTTCACACATTCGTACACACACACACACACACTGACCAATTGCCAAAAACTACTTTTTTGGACTCAGGAGGCCTTAAAACATATAAATCAGGTGAAACTCAATATCAAATTTTTGGACCGAATACAATACTTCCACTACCTACGGCAGTACGGTAATTGAAGTAAAAACATAGATCTCGTATTTAATACGAAAATATACAGATTTTCGTATTACGTTTTCGATCTCGAAATACCAAAATCGGAAGGACGACCGATATCAAATCTATGCTTTGTTTTCAATTAAAATATTGAAAATTTGAATTAAAAATGTATTTTACCAAAATTTATTATAGCCTCTAGCACTTAGAGACAGTGTAACTTTTGATTAGTATAAAAAAAGAAAGAAATAGAAATCGGCTTTTTAGTTCTAGCGATCGTTCTCTACATATACATATAAACCTTTCCTCTTTATATATTAGTATAGAGCATAGATAGATTAAATAGGTTTCTAATCAACATAATGTAACTCAAATAATTAAATGCTATTTGCATTGCAGTAATGGTTGTATGCGCTATGTATATTGAGCTACTTGTCATAACTGTTAGTTGCTAAAAATAGTCGTCAAATAAATTTAAACTTCTCAATTATTCTTTTAACAAATGCATAATGAAATGCAGACGATATTTTTTTAATTCACTTTTTATATTATTATTCGCGAGAAAATATATTTTATTATATGTCGAAAAATGAATTAACCCGTAAATTTTTTGGGCAACAATTATAAAATAAATAATTTAATAAAAGTTTAGAAGTAACGCTTAGATTACATTATATCATATCATATCAAATTATATTATTAGAAAAATAAATACTTTAAATTTATAATGACGTCAGATTTAACGTGTAAGCTTAACATTTTGCAAAGCTTTATATGAATTTCAATTTAATTCACGTGCAAATATATTTCTTTTCTTTTCATGTCAAGATATTTTAAAAACAAAATGTAAATGTTTCTTTTATGTTGGCAACAGCTAATTTTTTTAATATTTCATTATTTCCATTTCTATTACGGCTTTTATGGGGATTTTAATTAAAATGCTCAGATTTTAAACTAAAATTTATTTTATCAAAATTAAATATAGCCTATAACAATCAGGCATACTGTAGCTTTTGGTCAGTAAAAGAAGTTTTAAAATCGGTTCAGTAGTTTCAGAGATTACCCTCCACAAACATACAATTTTTTGCGCTTTATATAATGATATAGATATATATATATATATATATGTGTGTGTGTGTGTGTGTGTGTGTGTGTGTGTTGAATATACCCGAAGTATTTTAAAAGAGGTTTTTAAATAAAACAGATAAATGCACTTTAAAGACGAAAATAAATGCAGTCAGTTATACAGACAAGAAAATATTTCATTTTTCACACAAAAAAGAGCATATATAATATTTATTAGTGTGATCCTTAGAAATTAGCATTTAAATTTTTTATGGGACACCCACATATTTTGCTGTATGTATTTAATAAAGACTTCCATTAAAATTTCATAATTTTAAAACAAGTTTTAATGGACAATACCAAGATTTAAAAAATTTTAAATCGACAAATTTGATATATTTTGTAATTTAATTATAAATTATTAATAAAAATTCATAGTAATCGCCAAATTCAGTTAAAGTGTGATATTAGGATGAAAGATTGTCATTTGTTTCACGTTTTATTCCGATATTCATACCGCGTTTTTATTTTTTTATTTTATTTATTTTGTTTTTTCAATCTTTATATATTTTTCCTGCTGTGTGAGATTTTTTAAAAGGCCTGGGAAATACTGGTGGGTCAGCTAGTTTAACACAAAACTGCTGACCAATTACTGCTGACCAAAACTGCTGTGATGAAACCTATTTAAAAATTAAGAAAAATAAGAAAAAATAATAATCCAGTAATGCAATTCCTTATATAAAAAAAATTATTAGGTAATAAAATTAATTTAATAATAACTAAATAAATATTTATTATAAAAAATTACTGAATTTTGTACACTCATTTTTTTTCGACAAAATGTAACTTATGTGTGAGTAGTACATTGTTCTCTAGTCTTATAGCAATGCTTAATTTCCACAGCATCAGCTGCGATTTGGCCAAATTGTGTAGATAGTCTCAAAGTGTTCCCAGATAGTGAATGAAGTAGACAAAAAACATTACTGTGCTGTGCAACTTGAGTTTTTTTTTTTTTTTTTTTTTTTTTTTTTTTATTATTATTATTTTTTTTTTTTCAGAGTGTTAAAATGATTTTTGACAAAAGTGAATTGTGTTCATGAGACAGCATGGCAGATAACACTAAAGTACTTGTCTTGACAAGAAAAACGAAAAATATTTGGCTTGTTGGTCAAATTTCGTCATCTTTAAGCGAAACGAAGTTCTGACGAAAAAAATACGTTCTAATTATTTTTTTTTTCATTACAAAAACAAATATATTAGAGATTCAGCGCGCTGTGTTGCAAGTGACATCGTCATAGTTTAAGAAAAAGCTAATATTCCTACAAGATTAAGAAAAGAAAAAAAAAAACAAGAAAAAAACATGTAGTTGATAAAGTTGAAGGATTGTTTATGGAATTAGAAAAGCTTAAGAAGAATAAAGAAAATAAATCAAAACTTTCAGAAGGTTTGAGAACAAAAGAAGAAGACTGTCAAATGGCTTTGAAAAATCTTTTTTTAAAGCATGCGAAAGCTCTTAAAATGATAAAAATCGAAGAGGATAAGGAATTTTTACTTGTTCAGAGACAAAAACAAAGACCTAGTAGAATGAGAAATTTTGATAAACATTTTGTATGAAAAAGCAGCTGAAACAGTCAAGAAAAAAGGACGTTTTGAACAAATGAAAGAACGTGAAGAAGTACATAAATTGATTTTTGAGAAAATATCAATTATTTCAGAAATAGTTCAAGAGTATAATTGCTCAAGTGTTAGTGAAACTTATTTCAATCAGAAAGAAGCAGCTTCATGTTCTCACAGTGATCCACCTACTAAAAAAAAAAAAAAAAAAAAAAAAAAACAGAGGTCTAATCAATATTCTGGACAATAGCTTAACTACAAACCTTGATGCAGCAAAGTTAAGTAACAGAAAGCTATTGCTTTCGCTGAAACACTAAAAAGCGTATGATATGAGACCCTTTTGATTAAAATGTTAATTATTGTCGGTTAAATTACAAATGTCGGCGTCGTAGAATCAAAAGTCGAGCAAGTACAGCCCAAGACTTAAAAAAAATAAAAAGAAATGAAATATAAAAGAAATTTTGGGCATGCGTTCCTTTGAAAGTTCACTGGAATGTCAAAATGTTAGAAGAAATTTCAGAATCTGAAACTGCAGACACATTAACTATTATTGTTTCAGGTAAAGATATTCAGTTACTGGCTGCTTCAATGCTTCAGGAACAGGTGAGGGCTCTACTGTTAAAGAAACATTAAAATCGTGGAGAATGACAAAGTAAGTAAAATGTATGAGTTTTGATACAACTATTGTTATTACCGGGTTATTAAGATTTATTTGAGCTCTTCTGGAGCAGAAGATGCACAAAGAAAGGTTTTGGTTGGTTTACCCTCATCACATCTTTGAAATTATGATTCCGGATGTTGTTATTGAGTCACTCGGAGTTTCAAGCGTATTAGACACACTGTTATTCAAGCTATTTAAAACTTCGTGGATATCTATTAATCATGCCATATTTCAGATTTACATGACTGACAATTTAATGAATGAAAAAATAACAGACAGTGCATCCGAAATCGTAGATTTTTTTCAAAATCAACTTAACAAACTTCAACACAAGGACGATTAGGAACAACTGTTAGAGCTTGCTATCATTTTCCTAGGAGGTGTACCGGAAAGACGTGTTACATTTAGAGGACTAGGAGGATTTTATCGAGCTGGATCGATGGTGAAGGCAATATATTCACATAATATTTATTTGTTTAGATATCAGTTTAAACTCACTCAGCAGGAAGATTCAGATTTGGTCGTTTATTGTATTATATTTCATGTTTTTACGGCAAAAGCGCCCTCTGGTGGACATTTAAGAACTAATTTGTTTTTCGAAATTCCGTGAGCGCATCTCGTGTATAGCCTATAAACGAAATTCCGTTACATTCTGTTCCTCCATTTGCGCTGTAGGATGTTTTTTTATAGGGGGAGTTTAATTATAACCACCCTGTATATTTATTTTTTTTTCAATATTCTTCTTCTGTGCATGTAATATATGAGCTAATACAGTATATTTTCATACAGATAAATAACTAGGGCAGTTGCTCAATATTTTATGCCGTCTAACCATACACGTTTTATATTTTGAATAATAAATTATCTAAACAATTACTTATTTCATACATGCATTTCTTTCTTTCTTTCTTTTTTTATTTTTTATTTCCTTTCCCAGCTTTAAACAGTCGAAGATCAATGCATATTAAAGTAAAAAAAAAAAAAAAAAAAAAAAAAAAAAAGAACCTATCTGATTGCATTTCTATAAGGATAATATGGTAGGATAAAAGTTACATGATTTTAAACATTATATTGTTATTATAATCATTTAATGAGGTGTTTTTAACTTAATTTAATAATGTCAAAGAATCATAGTAATATTATATATATATAAATGCACATTATAGTCTAAAATATATAACTCAGAATATACTTTATTCACCAAAATCTCACTGTAAAAATAATAAATTAAAAAAAAAAATGCTATTTAATTTACAGAAAATGTATTGAAATTATAAAAATTTCGCATTTTAAACATAAAATAATAATAATAATAATAATAATAAATACTTTAAATGATTTATTACAAAATACAAGTAAAAATATAATGAACAGAATCGAGATTGTGTGTTTACATAGAATAAGGAGGCGATATCCTCGTATTCTAATCTGAAAAAGAAGCGATTAAAATTAAATAAACATTCTATTTAGTATGGCATTTAATTGAAGGCAGTCGATTTCAGTTAATAGAAACTGTAGATTAACTGTTTAGATATAGCAAAAATATTGAAAATCTTTAATTTTCAGAGCAATTTAAAATATGGCCTCGTAGCATTCGTATATTGATTTGTAAATATCCCGCATCAGTTAAGAAACGCTTTAACGATTTCTTGACAATAGTCCTTTTTACACCCAAACAATTAAATGCTTTTAACAGTGATTTTAACATAACTGTTTGTCCTATCTTCTGTCAGCTAATAAAAATAATAATACGTTAGCACCAACGAATTAATAACGATTATATTTAAGTTAATGACTAGATATTTTGAATAAAAAAAAATGATGAGATTATTTATTGGATATTAAAAAATAGTAAAAAAAATAATTTATGGATGTTCCCTTTTTATAAAACTAATTTTATGATAAATTGCAATCGAAACATGCCATTGTTTCTTTATTAGAACATAATTAAAATAATCATTATTAAGAAAAATTAATGAGCCTTGCAAGGGAAAATTTTTCATGTAATTAATGAAAATTCGCACACTGTCCAGAACAAAGTCACATTCCTACCACAGAAAAAAAATGGAGATATAGCATATATTATTTAAATTGAAAATAAACTACGGTGATGTTAAATCCATTTTTATTTAATTTTGATGAGATGATGAATGAAATTTTGAGGTTGTTTAACCCATTTTATCCCAATGTATTTATTTTGCTCAAATTTGAGAAAAATTATATTTCTTAGGTTAATTAAACCTAAATACTAATACAACAAAATTTGAAAAAAAAAAAAAAAAAAAAAACTTATATTCTGTATAATAAATCTTATCCACCTTGTACGCAGGACATTGAAATAAAGAGGATGAAATTTGCACTTATATGTTTTAGCGTTCTCTTCAATAGTGAAAAGAGATTTCCGTGTAAAAAGTTTTGCATTATAATAATTTCGTATTTACATGATAGTTCCCCATAGAGAATTTTCAATCGCAAAGAGAAGATAAACCACGCTCCCTAATGTAATGATTAAACAAAGATTCCAGATGGAGGAGGAAGGGGAGGACGAGGAGGTGAGACACATAACACGCTAGCAGAAGCTTATATATACCATTATAAATTCCAGCTGAGAAAATATTCGCAACAAGCAAATTCTCATTTCTATATGCTATTTTTCAGCTGTCCTTTAAATAAAACAATGGGATAAAATAGGTTAAGTATAGGTTTCACCCAGTTCTAAAAAAACAGCGTGACATATTAATAATATATCATTTTCTACGCACAAGAACACGTAATCTACAACATGAAAAGAGGGCTATTATATTTTTTCATATCACTTTTAATGATATTAAGTCTAATTATGGGTTATATATAACTGTATGTTTTATACATTTCTCTGGACAACAAATAATAAGAAATATATATTTGTTTGCCATGTTTATGTTTGTGAGCATTAATATTAATAGATAAACGATTCCTGTCTCATTTTGTTCCCGGTAATTACTTGAATTGTAATCTTTTATATATTCCTTTGAAATGTTTTACAGTTAGATTATTTGATGTGAATGTTCCGAACTGATAAAAATCTGAATTATATTTCTATATCTGTCTAATAAATGGTTTGTATTTTATTGTTAATATGAAAAATATTTTCATAATTTAACTTAAAATATAATATACCTAATTTTACAAAGAATGAAAATAATTCCATTTGTTATATTTTATAATAAAAAAAATATTCTGCATTTGAATAAAAATTTGATTGTATATAGTTTTAAAGTGTAAACTATTTTATAAATTAGACCTTTTTTCTTTTTTTTTTTTTTTTTTCAAGATAAAAAAATAAATATTATTACTGTAAGACAGGTAATATTTTAAATCAATAACAAGTTATATTTAATTTCTACAAAATCATTAACTTCATGACAATATATATATACAGTCGAAGCTCGTTAATGTTAATCTCAAGGGGGAGAAAAAATGGGTTCATGTTATCAGTAATTCTTGCTATCAGTAACTAATCTTCATATAACTAAACTGATCTTCATTTTGACGAGGATTGTTGAAGCAGTTCATGTTAAAAGTAATTCACGTTAACAGTGTTCACGTTAACGAAGTTCAATTGTATACGTATATATATATATATATATATATATATATAAATATATATATATATATATATATAGAGAGAGAGAGAGAGAGAGTGAGAGAGAACATGCCACAGAATTTGATAAATTTAGAATTTATTGGAGAAATAAACATATCATTTTAAAATAATAATGATTTTTTTTTTTTGTAGAGAAGCGTAATAGAAGATTTTGTCCTTTAGAGAAAAATATATACAGGCTAATTGTAGTTAAATATCTGCTGTAAACTGCAACTTGTAAATAAACCAATCTTCTGATATTTCAGCAAATTCCATAGGCAGAGGATGACACACTAATAAATAAATAAAAAAATTAATAAAAAGTTTAAATGGTTCTTTAAATATAAGTTTGAAAATTTTGTGAATACTGTTGAATTTCATATCATTCAATTTGCAAATTTTTGCAATTTTTCCTATGAAAAGGACATATGGTCCATAATATTTGATTAATTTACTTTTTGAATTCCTAGAGAGGATGATTTGATTAATACTTATGCCAAATTTGATGAAAAATCACTGATTTGTTTTAGCTAACTTTTTAAGTTTAAATAAAATTGTCGCGGTATAATTATAGCAATCCTCTATAGAAATATCATACTAAAAACAGTTATTTTAAGTGGAAACCACGAAAGTTTTATAGCATATACAAACAAACTTATGTCGTAAGGAATATTTAACTACAAGGGATCCGACTTTATGTTTATACATTCATAGTCACAAATTCAATGACATTCTACAGAATTTAAAAGTAAATGTTCTTTATCTTGCATCTAGCTGGAAAATGGAAGGTTTCTTCTTTCTTTCTTTTTCTTTTCTTTTTCTTTTTTTCTTCAATTTTAAAGTACAATATATGTATCTGCATACACTGTTAAAAAAATGCAACTTTGCTGCCAGACATTCTCTGTAATTTGAGAAAAAATCGTAAATTACGGGAAAATTACGTTGACAAAAAACGTATTTTTTATGAAATATGTTAGGGAAATAAAACCAAAAATTTATTTTTTATAATGGACATATTTCATAAGTTTCTTTTTCCCCATTTTATGTATAAAAATATTAAATTTATATTTATCTGGGGAAATATGTTTGACAAAAGTATCGGATTTGTTTAACAGAAAAATTCCCCAGAGTCATTCATATCGTATTTAAAAGGTCATTTGGGTAAATATTCGCTTTTGAAGTAAAATTGAAGGATTTATTATCATTTTTTAAATTTAATGTTTCTTAAAGAAACATTACATTATGAGTATTATGCATATAGTTTAGGGTATACATATATTTTACAATTTTTGAAGAATTTTACATTAGTAATAATAATAGGAGTATCGGCGTTGGAAAATTAAAACCCGAATAAACTACTACGTCAGAAACGCCAAAAGAAAAATATTTGCGATGCATACAGCTGTTTCGGTAGCCTTAAGTGCACCGTCTTCAGTGCAAAAATAATTCTGAATCTGGAGAAGTACTCGTATATATAGAAGAGGGACCGAATTTAGTTCAACCAATAGGATTACCGGAAAGATGGAGTGTGTGGCCAATAGGAATTTAGGAATATTTTTCTTTTGGCTTTTCTGACGTAGTAGTTTATTCGGATTTTACAATAGTTTATTGGATAATCAAAGTGTTTTGACCCAAAACATATACATCCTGTGCATTATGTGTTTAGGAGTAAGTTATAAATGTCTAAAGTTCCATTCGAGTTTCAGCAGTGTAACATTAATAGTTACACCCAGAATGTGCGTCATATTAAAGTTAAAAACTTTTTATTGTAACAATTATAGGTTGAATTACATTTTTAATAAATGCATTTGCACAAATTTGAAATTTTAAAAATATGTCCTGTTGATTTTTATTAAATGCATTTACATTAATCTGGAAAAAAAAATCATGTATATTTTTATTGAATGCATTTAGATTAATATAATATATATATATATATATATGTATATATTGTGTGTGCGTGCCAAGTTTATCTTTTACTCGAGAGTTTTGCTCTTTATATATTATTCTTCACACTTATTTAAATTTCTTTTTAATATTAACACTATGTGATTGTGCTACATTCCATGCTCCCTAAGTACTGGTAAGTCAACGAGTTTTACTGTAAAAGTAAAAATCCATTGTAAATACACCTTTAAAATTTGCGGATACTTACATTTGTTTCTAAACTATATAAAATAACTTTATGTCTTTTCCAAAACTTAACTTTGAAAAGTAAGTTATTCATTTGCGGACATTCATTAACGCAATGTAACCCATTCTCAAACATTTAACAGAATCCAGGAGAAGTTGCATACTAAAGGAGGATTAATCTTAAAAATAATCACTCATTTTATTTCAGCATTTATTTAGCAGTACATAATATCTACCATTAATGAAACGTTTATAAATTTGATGACAATGAAAAATAATTACACTGAATGTTATTTATTATAATACATGTTTTAACTATGTCATGTCCGTCTGCTATAAAAGTGTTTTGAAAGAATAGAATACAATTTAATGAATTGAGAATTTTACTTCTAATGAACTATCATTTATAAATCCTTTCAAATTCGTTATTATGCCATCTCTTTGAGTTACTCAGTTTTTTCTCCACCTAAATAGTGCTAAAATAATGATTATGAATTTGAATGTTGAAATCCTTTTAAAAGATATCTTTTTAATTATATGTATAATTATATTCCTTTCTGCATAATATAATATAACTTTATATCTTTATATAAATCACAAATTTGAATGAGAAGTTATTCACTTCAAATGTTAATGAATGTAATGTAACATATTTCCAAACATTTAACATAACTAAGGAGAAGTTGCATAACAGAAGAGGATTAATCTTAAAAATAATTTCATTTTATATTTTAGCATTTATTTTGAAGCACTTAATATCTACACTTCATGGAGCTTTTATAAATTTCATAACAATGGGAAATAATTATACTGAACTGCAATAACAATACAATGTTTAAACTGTGTCATGTCTGTCTTATACAAAAAAATTTTTTAGTAACAGAATGCAATTTAATAAATTGTGAGTTTTACTTCTGATTAACTATCATTCACAAATCATTTAAAATACATTATAATATCATCTCTTTGATTTCTCATTTTTTTCTCCACCTAAATAGTGGTAAAATACTGCATATGAATTTGAATGTTTAAATTCTTTTAAAAGATATCTTTTAAAATAGAGTGACCATATTTTTTTCATTGAATTTGGGGACAAAAGTTGCGGCGTCCTCGAGGACAAAAAAAAATTAAAGGACAAAAAAAATTTAAAAAAATATTAAATCATCTTAAATTGTAAAATTTCAGTAATTTTTATGTATAAAGCACCTAAAAGAACTTATTTCAGCTTATTTATTATAGGGTAAGGTGGGGTAAGTGGGCCACCCCCCCCCCTGGCATTTCCCCAGTTATTGACTCAAAAAAAATCTGTTATAATAATTTTATGTACCTACCCCAATAAATGTAGAAAACATTATGGCACCGTTTTCATTTATGTGTGTGATAAGTTACAAGCCTTTTTGTGACGATTTTTAAATTTGCAGTCCTATCGTAATTCGCGCCATCGTACTAATTATTTTTTTTCTTCCAAACCGTTCATGATACAAACCAAAACTTTATATATTTTGAAAGTGTATAAAACACAGAATCTTTTTGTAGTATCGTGTATTCATGATGTTAATAAGGTTGAAAAAAAAATTGGGGGGCCCACTTGCCCCGTGTTTGGGGTAAGTGGGCCACCACAATGGCGGGGTAAGTGGGCCACCCACCCCAACTCTTTAATATAGTTAAAAAATAGTCATATGCACTGATTTATAGGGTTTACCTCTGGATGACTCCTCCAGTAGGGATTCAAGTTCCGAAGATGAACTATCAGTTATTACCCAGTGCCACAGTACTTAAAAATGGGGATTATGCCTTTGTCCAGTTTGAAGGCAAAAAAAAAAAAAAGAAATAGTATGTTGGCTTGGTATTAAATGACAGTCAAAACGATGCAGATACAGTTGTCATGTAATACATGCACAAAGACACAACTATGCGTAATAACTTTTTCCCCCCCTGAAGCTAATGATATTCATGATGTATTCCTAGAAGATGTTGTGCTGAAACTAAATGAACCAACACTTTCCAAGAGACTTTCAAAATACATGTTTACCAACGATTTATCAAGATATAATGTTCACTAGCATGTAATACTGCCATAGGCTAGTTTAAACTTTGTAAAGTAAAAAGTTGAAAATTTGACATTTTTTTCTTTTAGCAGGCTTGTGTGCAGAAAAAGTTGCTATGGGTGAACTAATGGAGATACTTCAGTGATTTTTTTTTCAAAGATTCAGAAAACCATGTAGATTGTCCTACTTGCCCCACCAAATCTCTACCAGTTATGTGCAAAAATATATTCAGGGGGGGTCCCACTTACCCCACCTTGCGGGGCAAGTGGGCCACCCCGATGACTACCCAAAGTAATTTTTTTTTTTAAATTCATAATTTGCCAATTTGGTTAGAGGTTGCAATGGGCACAGTAACAACATATGAGAGAATGAACCACAACAAAAATTAAGTTGTTAGGCCTATTACATCCGGTGCTATGTTGAGCTAAAGTCGAATTATGCCGAAAACGGGTCCCTCTTACCCCACCTTACCCTACATATAATAAATTACTATAGTAAAACATTAATAAGTTTAAAACTGGCGTCTCCAAATGTGTTGTAATTTTTTTGGGGACGAAAGTAGTTTTATCCTCGAGATTCGGGGACTACCCTCGAGATTCGAGGACATATGGTCAGCCTATTTTAAAATTATATTGGTACTCATATTCATTTCTGCACAATATACAAGGTGCGTCTAAAAAGTTCGGCTTTGCTGGAATGAGTTAGCGAGGACCTTTTTTAGGATCGACCAAAGCGCAGATGTTACACGTCGTCGGATGTCTGGTACGTCTGCAAAATATGTGTCCTTGATGAATCCTTTGAGGCGAGAAAACAGAAAGAAGTCTGCTGACCCTTGTATTGTCTTTCTAAACCACAGATTTGAAAGATACGTCATTCACTTGAAATTTTCATGAAGCTAGTGTAACACATTCCCAAACATTTAATATATAATTAAAGATAAATTGAATACAGGAAGAGGATTAATCTTAAAAATAATCCCACTTTATGTTTCAGCATTTATTTCGCAGGACTTACTATCTACAATTCATGGACCTATTATAAATTTGGTGACAAAGACAAGTAATTTTACTGAACTGCAATAACAATGCAGGTTTTAACTGTGTCATGTCTGTCTTCTATATAAGTATTTTTCAGTAACGGAGTACAATTTCATGAATTGAGAGTTTTACTTCTCGTAAAATATCATTCAAAAAACATTATTTAAAATTCGTTATCATATCATTTCCTTGCGTTACACACACTTCTCTCCACCTAAATAGTGGTAAAATGCTGAGTGTGAATTGAATGTTGAAATCCATTTAAATTATATCTTTTAAAAATATAACTATACTTTTATTCTTTTCTGCACAATATAATACAATTTTATGTCTTTTTAAATCCCAAATTTGAAGGATAAGTTATTCATTCGTAATTTCCAATTAATTTAATGTAACCTATTTCCAAATATTTAATATAATTTAGGAGAAGTTATTTGTGGAAAGACGATTAATCTTGAAAATAATCACAGATTAAAAAGGATTAATTTAAAAAAATAATTTCAGCATTTATTTCGCAGCACTCAATATCTATAATCCATAATGATTTTATAAATTTTATGTCAAGGGTAAATCATTCAAGGCTAAATATTAAACTGCAATTGCAATACTTTTTTTAACAATGTCATTTTTTTTTTTTTTTTTTTTTTTTTTTTTTATAAACGTATTTTTCAGTAAAGAAGTATAATTCATTGAATTAGGAATTTCCGTTACCATAAAATATCATTCATAAATCATTATTTAACCCTTAAATACCTTATTATATTTAAAATAAATGTAAAAATATTTTATTATTATCTTTCTTAAATAAATCACGGTAAAAAATACTTTAACAAATAAAGTTTTTTTTTTTTTTTTTTTGAACTATGGTTTACAGTTAAAAAGCAATTTTTCGGCAATCTGCAAACGGCAGCCATTAGAGCTTCAAGATTATTATAATAATACTTTACAAGACAAAAATTGGGTATGTTGACGAAAGGCAATTTTCAGCATTTAAGGGTTATAATTCGTATAAAGTTATCTCTTTGAGTTAAAACTATTCTTTCACCACTTAAATAGTGGTAAAATAAAGAGTATTGTTGCGTGATCGGACGTTCGTAAGTTGTCCGAGAATGAAAGGCAAAGCTTGCAAAAATTCAGTAATTTATTCACAGAAAGTTCCAGAAAAATACAGGTCTATAAACCAAGTATCAGCTTCAATTAAACTGGTAAACACAGCTTAATTTTCAACTGTCAACTATAAATCCACAGTACAAACTGTATAGCAATAGCACTTAAAGCAAGACTCATTCAAAGAGGCTTAGAACTCCTTCAATTGCAATTAGCGAAACTGGCTGACTCTGATCTCAGACCGAACATAACTGACAGCCTTGGCGAAAAAACCAGCCCTTATATAGCCCTGTAGAAAAGTGTGGAAAGTTCCAGAAATTTTCGCATCTCTTCAGCCAATCATATTTTAGCGTCCATATTTGGTATATCCCTAATAAGGATTTTCTCGCCAAGGTCGCCAAAAAAATTTCCAAATAGGGAAAAAGCCGGCAATTTTGACGCCAAATCCATTACCTGCCTTATTGGAGATTTCTAATGCGATTTTAAGGGAAAATTAGGCTATTTTAACGCTAAAACAATTAGAAATGCCGAAAACATTTTAACGACATACTAAGCCTCTTTGAAATAATTTATACAAGAATAAATACAATTATTTACAAATTCGCCACAGTATTAATTTGAATGTTGAAATATTTTTAAAAGATATATTTTAAAATATATTTATACATATATTCATTTTTGCTAAATATAATGTTATTTAAGGTCAAATTAAATCACAAATTTTGAATGAAAATTATTCATTTGTAAAAACCCGTGTAACTTATTTGTTCATATTATGTAACCCATTTGTAAACTTTCAATATAAATCGTGAGAAAGTTCGATACTGAAAGATGAATAAACTTAAAAGTAATGACGAATTATGTTTCAGCATTTATTCCAGAAGACTTAATCTGCAATTCGTGAAGCTTTTATAAATTTGATGACAAAGAGAAATAATTGCGTTTATTGCAATATAAGTATCCATGTTTTATTTTGTCATATGTATGTGATATATAAAAGTATTTTTCAGTAACGAAATGAGATTTAATGTAACTTCTTAAAATTAGATAACATTTTTTGTTAAATGTATTTAATTGATTTTAAAAGATAATGTAACATTATAACGCTGCATCTCTGAGATTCACTGTTTTTCTCTTTTTAACCGGACTACAGGATCTTACTAACTGGAAATGTGTTATTTCTTTGTTTCTTTCTTTCTTTTTTTTTTTTTTTTTTTTTTTTTTTTTTTTTTTTTTAAATAAAGTTTAAGCGTTAGAAATCTATGTAAATTTTTCTGCTTCGGAACGTATTCATTTTGGAATCGCTTGACCCAAGCACATTTCAAAAACAAAACACGTCGACATTTTTCCCACTGCATCAGAAATTTAAAGAAAGCCGGTATCACTGACATACAATATGATAAATGCAATTTAATACAGGGAGTTTTTTATTTGTCTGAGAGATTTGTCAGTTGACTAGTCTAAATAACTATTTATTTTTATGTGCGAAATTTCTTGAATATTTATAATATGTACTGTTACTTTTTTTTTTTTTCATGATACCGTTAAGAAAGATATACGTTACCTAATGACAACCGAAGATATCAATATAATTACAGACGCGAAATATAAAATACATTCGCTATTGTTGAATGGGCTGGTGATAAACACGATAGGATATTACCTATGTGGGAGTTGTTCTTATTTGGAGTATCATCATTCCACTGAATATCACTCAAAAATTGTGCGTTTTTTTTTTTCTGGATCAGTATATGTAACTGCCGCCAGTGCAACCTTGGAGCTAAATTTGATATATGGTGAGTTAGATAGAAATTCTTTATCTGATTCAAGAGACACAAACATACTTGCCAACATTGTAATTAATATTTCGTAGTATTGTTAGCCCCGCCTTCTTTTTCATACCAGTATTTTTTTACAGTATTTTTCTTCTTATTTAATCGTAATTGCATTTGGGGACTATTACTGTAAAAAATTATTGGTTTGAAAAAAAGGGCGGGAGTAAGAACACTACGGAATATTAATAAGGAGGTTGGCAAGTATGGATACAAATAACTTTTTTTTTGAAGATAACCTATCTACTATAAAATTAATCGCATCTGCCACGCACATTTCATAATCGAAACAGATCGACATTTTTCCCACTGCACCAGGAAATAAAAAAAAAAGTACACTACTATACAATATGATATACTTAATTACATTTGCAATTTAAATACTGCTTCCTTACAAAGCCTGCGCATAAGCCTGATATTTTAAACACAGAAATGAATTATAGCAAAGCCTAGGGGTAGATATGGGTATATATCTAGGGGTAGGTTTCAATATCTAGGCGAAGATACGGACAATTATTGTATTGAATACTTTGTTTCAGTTCTACAAGTGTAAACAAATTCTAGCGAGTACATTTAATAGGCACGGCAACCCTCTTTTCACTTACTCTCCCATTGCTCATAGCATAGAAGTAGAGCTATGTAAAACCCACTCACTCGCTTACTCTCCTCATGAAAATAAGTAATCACGTGACATAATATCTCTCATTTTTCGTGTGCATATGCTTTCAATATTAAAAGTTTCGTTGTGTGATGATCATTTTTTCTAATGCAATGTAACGATTTTCTGTGATTTGGTTTTAAGCTACCATAAATTTATTTTCCATAATCTACTAAAATGAAAGCAAAACATATCGCATCAGCATTTAAAGGCTCTGGAGCACTTTATCATTATAAAATTTAAAAGGTTATGAAAAGGCCTGGTGTTAAAAATAATATTTCACTATACTGAACACTTCCAAAAAAAGATAGACGAACAGGATACAAGACAAGTATGTCAATAATAAATGACTAATATGCGTGCATGTCAAAATTCAAATATTATTATAAAAAATAAGCACATTCTAATTTTATTTTAGCATACTGAAGGTATAAGAGACAATGAAAATTATTAAAATCGATATAAGTAAAAATATCTATATAATTGATATAAAAAGTATGAAGCTTTAGATTACTTTTAAAATAATATTATTCTAGAATTCCTCAAACTTTACTTAAAAGCATTTACAGCATTTAAAACTCCTTATGTTTTTTTTCCTTATGTTCCAAGTTTCAGGAATAACTAGTTACTTAAAATTATCCAAGCGAATTTATTTGCATCATACCCTTTTAAAAACTTCTATGAATGCTAACCATTTGTCTTGTCATAAAACTGGGAATTCATTTCGCAATCCAGGAATTATTAACTTCATTACCTTTAAATCTCAAATTCTATCGCAAGACCAAAAATTTGCAAAAAATAAAATAAAATTTTACATTTTTTTTTTTTTTTTTTTTTAAATATTATATTTGTAACTACTTCTATATTTGAGATATAATCCATAAATGCAAAGAAGGCATAGTAAGAAAAAAAAAAGTTTGGTTGGTTGTGGAGATTAAGGAAGATTGACTGCTCTAGTTTCCTTGGCCGTAGGGGGATTGTCCTCCGTGGGGTCCTTTTAAGGGGTCCTAGAACGTATTTATGCAAGTTTCGGAGAAAACCACGGTAAACTCTGAACAGCTAGGCCAACGAGCGCAATTTGCGATCGAACCTGGGACCTCACGTCTACCAGCATTAGGCACATAACCGCTCGGTTGCTAAGGGAAAAAGGCAGATTTAAAATAATTTAAAATTCACATGGAGTATTTTGAAACTAGGCATTAATCAGTACTATTTGCCTTCCGTTCTTTAGAATTAATTTATGTACTTTTAAATACACTCTATTTTTAAGAATTGATAGATTTCGTCACAGTACTTGAATTCGGAAGCAATAGAATATAGAACAAATATAGTTAATTTCTATTGGAAGAATACTATATAAATGAATGCATGAGTTCGCAGTTTCCTCTAATTAGTTATTTTAAATGTATTTTATAACAAACAATTCTTACTAATAATTCTTTGTAAAAAACAGCAGTCATATAATTAAATAAAGTTTTGACTTACCTGGGTTGTCACAGGTAATCGTATATTCCACTGGTGAAGAAAAAACCTCTTAATTTATCATCAGATCGTACACTTGAATTAGATGAGAAAATACATGGATATATATTTATATGACTTCAGTATTAAAGCGCTGCAACTTCTTTTCCTATAATGAATGTAGATTAGACTCTGCTATCTTACATAATATGTATATCAATTATTATTTAGGATAATTCACATGTTGCTGCGTAATGAAAGAATGCCTAGATGTTTTGCCTTTTAAATTTATTCATCTTAGACAAAAGAAAAAATATTATGATTAAATAGGATAAGAAAATGGAACGTCAGTTCCGAATAACAAAAATTACATGATTGAAAAAAAGTATTACAATGTACTTGTAGAGAGACGCGACACATCGTCACGTGATACGGCAGGTGCACCGAACAATCTTTTGGCGGGAAGCAAAAAAACAAAAAAAAGAAAGTCCGGAACAAGAAAAACGAAAGTCAATAAAAGAATGTTCTGAGATTAAATATCACAACACCCCCTCTTAAGCTCAGAAATTTTTCAATTGTCCATTAATGCATTTCTATGTCTATTAAAATCAGTTTTTGGCAGAGCTTTTGTGAGGGTATCGGCGGTCATTTCTTTGGTAGGTTTGTATTGAAGCTTGATTAGGCCTTCTTGTATTAGGTTTCGCAGAAGATGATATCTCAGCTGTAAGTGTTTTGTTTTGGACTGGGATTTTTCATTTTCAGCAATCTTGATGGTAGATTGGTTGTCCTGGTACAACACTATAGGACATTGTTGCGGCAAATTTAAATCATCCAGTAGTTTGTTGAGCCACTGTATTTCAAGTGCAGCACTCGCGGCTGCGACGTACTCAGCCTCTGCTGAAGACATGGACACAGAGGACTGTTTCTTCGAAGTCCAAAATATTGGATTTTTATCCAATATAAATAAATTTCCTGAGATAGACTTTCTATCACTTGGGTCATTGGCCCAATCCGAATCCGAATATGCTCTAAGAACAGGTTCACCAGAGTTACAAAGTTTTAATTTAATATCTTGGGTATTTTTCAAATATCTAATAACCCTTTTAACTGCCTCCCAGTCTTTCGCTCTAGGATTTTCGTTTCTACGGCTTAAGATGCCAACGGCAACACTTATATCAGGTCGCGATACTGTAGAAATGTAAAGTAACGCGCCTATAGCCTGTCTGTACATTGTGTTGTTTGGTAAGAGATTGTCATTATCAGTTAATTTTATATACCCTGGTTCCATTGGTGTGTCAGAGGGCCGTGCGTTATCTAGCCCAAATTTGGTTACAATGTCTCGTATTTTATTATTTTGATCAAGCGTAATTACCCCTTTACAAGGTCTTTCTATATTTATTCCGAGGTAATATTTGGCTTCCCCAAGGTCGGTTAATGGATATTCTTCCCTAAGTTGATTAATTAGTATGTCAATATTGTGATTTTTACCAGCTATAAGCAGGTCATCAACATACACAAGAATGTAAGTTTCTGTGTTATCTTTGTTACGGATATATAAACACTTGTCATGTTGACTTTGTTTAAATCCTAATTTACACAATGTTTCATTAATTTTCAAATTCCACGCTCTAGCGGCTTGTTTCAAGCCATATATCGCTTTCTTTAACTTACATATTTTATTTTCTTCGCCCTGGACAACATAACCCTCGGGTTGATGCATGTATACATCTTCTTGCAAATTTCCATGTAGGAAAGCAGTTTTGATATCTACATGCCTTAGATTCAAATTTTTATATAGTGACATGGTCAAGAAACTTCTTAGAGTGGTATGCGATGCAACTGGTGCAAAAGTTTCGTCATAGTCCACCCCGTATTTTTGAGAAAAACCCTTGGCAACAAGCCTGGCTTTATATGTCTCGACTTGTCCTTGGCTATTGTATTTGGCCTTGAACGCCCACTTACACCCTACTAATTTGGTCCCTGGTTGAGCGTCAACAAGTTCCCAAGTATTGTTTTGTCTGAGTGAATTCATTTCGTCGAGTGTGGCATTCAGCCAATTTTCCTTTTCAGCTGGGTTTTGAATTTTTAGTATATCATCAAAACACTTAGGTTCATCAATTCTTTTGTCATTTACTGCAAATGCAAATCTGTCGGGCGGAACACCTTTATTTAATCGTTGTGATCGTCGCGGCAGAGTTTGCGTGTCATCCGGACTATCGTTATCGCCCGCTATATCTATATTTATATCAGTATCTAATACTGGTAATTTGGACACCGGAATTTCAACATTTGAATTTTCATTCTTGATTTGTGATGTTTCATTATTGTAGGATTCTCTATTTTCATCTTCCAAAAATTTTACTGTTCTGCTAATTATTACATTTTTATTATTTGTGCAAATTCTGTAGCCTTTGCTACGATTATCATATCCCACAAAAATTCCTTCTTGAGCGGTGCTATCCAGTTTTCCCCTATGTATTTTATGTACATATGCGTATGCGCGACATCCGAATGTTTTTATATTTGATAAATCGGGTTTAGGGCCGGTCCATTTTTCGTAAGGAGTTGAGTCGCATGAGGAGGTCGGGAGCCTATTTTGTATGTAATTTGCCGTATTTACGGCTTCCCCCCAAAAGGAATTCGGTAAATTACTGTCTTTAAGCAGACAGCGAGCCATTTCGGTCAGCGTACGATTTTTACGTTCTGCCACGCCGTTCTGAGCACTAGAGTAAGGAACGGTAAACTGGTGCTCAATTCCTTCTTTATTCAAAAATTCATTTACTTCCATACTAGTGTATTCACCCCCGTTATCGGAGCGAATTGCTTGCACTTTTCGGCCAAATTTGTTTGCGGTCATAGCCACATATTCCTTTAACTTAGAAAATACCTCAAACTTATTTCTTAGCAAATATATAATAGTATAACGACTGTAGTCGTCTATAAATGTAAGAAAGTAATATTTTCCACCTACAGTGGGGGTTTTCATAGGGCCACATAAGTCTGTGTGGACCAGTTCGAGTGGTACGGAGGCTCTAAATTGTGCAGCTTTGGGGTAAGGTGAATCAGTTAATTTTGACATTATGCATGTTTTACATTCAGTATTATGTTTGCAATCATTTAATTTTATACCCACAGCCATGTCCTTGTTAACTAAATCTTTAATGTGGTTAGTGTTTCTGTGGCCAAGTTTCACATGCCACTTGTTTATGCAATTTTCGTTATCACAAGTTTGTATTACAATGTTCGCTGTGTGTTTGTTTTCAGAATAATTTAATTGACATTCATATAAGTTCAATTGACATTCAAATATAGCGATACAGCCATTCTCTGTTGCTCTTTTTATAGAAATTAAATTAGTTTCTATTTCAGGGACATAAAGAACATTTTTAAGTGTTATTTTGTTCTGTGTGTTTTCCGAATTTACGGTATACAAATCCACAGTACCGGAACCCAAAGATTTTAGCTGCGTGCCGTTCGCGATAGTGACGTTAGAAACGTTATTTTTAAGTTCACGAAATTTTAGTTTATCATTGCAGATATGTGAAGACGACCCTGAATCAACCACCCAATTTACAGTTTTATCTCCAACATAAAAAGAATACAATTTATCAGCTTTTGGTTTATTGCTCCCCTCTGCAATTTGAGCGCTATCTGGCTTCTCATTGTTCTGAGAGCATATGTTGGATCTGAAGTTGGGTTTTTTGTTGAAATTTTTACTGTGACTTTTAACAGCAGAATTATTTTTATTTTTTAACTTATAGCAATCTTCTATATTATGATTGCTTTTCCTGCAGTATTTGCAGAATTTCTCCGATTTGTTATGGTATTGGACTTTTAACGCTGATTTTTGAATAGTTTTGTTTTCAAGCCTTTTGGCATATTCATCAGCCAATTTGTTTCGTATATATTCAGGTGTCAGTTGGGCTTCGTCTCTCGATTCGAGACTTGTTATGAGAACGTCATACGAAGGAGGGAGTGAGCATAGCATTAATGCAGCTAGGTGCGATTCATCTATGACTTCACCTATGGCGGTGAGTCTGTCGCGTGTTTTATATATATCAGCTATATGTTGGTTAACATCACCACCTTCAATTAATTTTATGGAATAAAGTTTCCTAAGTAAGAAAAGCTTACTGGAAAGCGATGATCTTTCGTGGACTTGGCGCAGAGCATTCCAGCACTCTCGTGCTGTATCTAGATTCATAACGTACACTATCTGTTCATTATCAATAAGTAAATTTATAATAGCTCTGGCTTTTCTATTTTTTGAACGCCACTGATCGGTTATTGGGTTTGGAGGATCGTCAGTAATGACTGTAAAAAGATCCTCTTTTTGCAAGTACATTTCGATACGAAACTTCCACACATTATAATTTGTGGAGTTCAGCGGTTCAATTTGTATATCTTTTGTTGCTGACATACTTAAACAAAATTTTTTTTAATAGTTTTGTTAATATTTATTCAATTCGTAAATATTCATTTAATATTTTAAATCAACACATAAATAATACTTGAAGAAGAAAATAAAATTAAATAGTTTTCATAAAAATAAGTACTTTTCAATACTTTCGATTTAGTGTCACTTCAGTTTTGAAGAAACAAAAAATAAATATTTTCGCTTACATTTTCATTTTCATTTTTATTTTATTATTTTAAATGTAGCAATTTCTTCCAATGTGCAACGAAAAAAAAAAAAAATTGTCAAGAATAAATCTAAATTTTCGATTCAAAATCTCAGAATCATAATCTATTGGAAGAATACTATATAAATGAATGCATGAGTTCGCAGCTTCCTCTAATTAGTTATTTTAAATGTATTTTATAACAAACAATTCTTACTAATAATTCTTTGTAAAAAACAGCAGTCATATAATTAAATAAAGTTTTGACTTACCTGGGTTGTCACAGGTAATCGTATATTCCATTGGTGAAGAAAAAACCTCTTAATTTATCATCAGATCGTACACTTGAATTAGATGAGAAAATACATGGATATATATTTATATGACTTCAGTATTAAAGCGCTGCAACTTCTTTTCCTATAATGAATGTAGATTAGACTCTGCTATCTTACATAATATGTATATCAATTATTATTTAGGATAATTCACATGTTGCTGCGTAATGAAAGAATGCCTAGATGTTTTGCCTTTTAAATTTATTCATCTTAGACAAAAGAAAAAATATTATGATTAAATAGGATAAGAAAATGGAACGTCAGTTCCGAATAACAAAAATTACATGATTGAAAAAAAGTATTACAATGTACTTGTAGAGAGACGCGACACATCGTCACGTGATACGGCAGGTGCACCGAACAATCTTTTGGCGGGAAGCAAAAAAACAAAAAAAAGAAAGTCCGGAACAAGAAAAACGAAAGTCAATAAAAGAATGTTCTGAGATTAAATATCACAACAATTTCAACGTCTCTTGCCCCCTCAATTAAATAGTCTATTCTCATATACTATATATATTTCAGTAACATAAAAGTACTTTTAGAATAAAATTCAATTATAATGCTTATTTATATATAATTCAACTAAACACGATAATAATTTTAGTATATATATGTACATATATATATATATATTATTTATACTATACACATTCATTCATAAAACACACACATATAAAAAACAGAGAAGATGTTTAAATTTAAATTTCTGTTTAAAATATATTTATTTGTGAACAATAGTGAAATTAACTATTTGGATTTACATACACGATCTGAGTAAATTAATTATTATTATTATTATTATTATTATTATTTTAATCTAAAAATGTTGGTCTGGTATTTTATGAGATTTGAATGCAAAACCAGAAATTCATTATTTTCCTTTTTATTCAATTTATATCTCTTTTATCCGTCTTAAGTTCTATAATATATATTTTTTTTAACTGGGAACACAATACTTTCGAATGCTTACGTGAACAGCAATCAGACTGGTTTAAATATATTCAATGGAATTTTCTTATCAAATTAATTTTCTTATAGAAAATGGGATTTACTTCCAGTAACACTTGAGAAAATATCCTGATTTCAAAGATATAAATCTATATATATATAAATGAATGTTTGTCTGTATGTCCTTTATAAAATCGTAAACGGCTAGACCGATTTCGATCTTTCTTTTTTTGTTTTTTTCCTTATAGGTCAGGGATGGTTTTGAAAAAAAAAAATTGAAAAAAGGGGCAAAACGTGAATTCCAAAAATCCTTCATATCTCAAACAAACAACAACAAAAAAAAAAGATATCCGTAAAATTTTTGCTTTAAAATATAGCTGTTTAAAATGTTTAAAAACCAATTTCTCGAATTTTCGAAATTCGGTCCCCAAGGAGGGGCGGAGGGGGGTGGCGGCAAAACGGGATTTCACATGCGTAAAACGCGATTTCGCATAATCCTATATATCTCAAAAAAAAAAAAAAAAAAAAAAAAAAAAAACAGATATACGTGAAATTTTTGCTATAAAATATAGCTAATACAAATATCTAAAAACCAATTACTGGAATTTTAAAAATTCAGCCCCCAGGTGGGGCAGCAGGGGGGGGGGAGGGGCAGCAGGGGCAAAAACAATTAGAAATACAGTTAGGCCTTTCAAAATTGGTACAGATAGGTTTCAATAGCCTGCAAGACGAATGGGGATATTTTCGAAAGTGTAAAGTTATTCGGAGGGGAGGGGGGGGGATAAAAATGGAGTTAGATCGTTCAAATTTGGTATATAGAGGTTTTCGATGCTTACAAATCGATTGCGGATATTTTCGAATTTGTAAAATTATAGGTGCTGGAAGGGGGTGGAGCGGTAAGGGTGGGGCTATGGGCAAAAACAAATAGAAATACAGTTAGGGCATTAAAAATTCGTACAGATAGGTTTTAAAGTCCTGCAAGTCGAATGGGGATATTTTCGAAAGTGTAAAGTTATTAGGAGGGTCGAGAGGGGGGGAGGGGATAGGGGGGTAAAAAATAAAAATAGAGTTAGGTTGTTCAAATTTGGTACACAAATGGTTTTCGATACTTAAAATCGAATGCGGATATTTTTGAATTTGTAAAATTATTAGGAGGGGCGGTAAGGGGGGGGGGGGCTATGGGCAAAAACAAATAGAAATGCAGTTAGGCCGTTCAAAATTGGTACAGATTGGTTTTAGAGGCCTACAAGTCGAATGGGGATATTTTCGAAAGTGTAACGTTATTAGGAGGAACGGGAGGGAGGGTGGAGGGGCAAAAAAAATAAATTAGAGTTAGATCATTAAAAATTGGTACATAGAGGTTTTCGATACTTACAAATCGATTGCGGATATTTTCGAATTTTTAAAATTATTGGGAAGGGGGGGGAGTGGGGGGGGGCAAAAAAATAAAAATAGAGATAGATCGTTCAAAACTGGTGCATAGAGGTTTTTGATATTTACAAATCGATTGCGGATATTTTCGAATTTGTAAAATTATTAGGATAGACGGGAGGGGGGGGGGCGAAGGGGGAAAATAACAGAAATAAGAGTTAGAACAGTTTGGGATTTTTTTTCGAAGGCAGTGAGAACCCGGTGCGACATTTTTCCCAATCAGATTTTGTTTCGCTTTTTTTTTTTTCACGTGATAAAAATTAATGCAATTTTGAGAATTCAGTAATTATAGTGATTCATTTTTAAGTGACCAGCGAAGCGGGCAAAGCCTGCTAGTGATTAATAAAAATAAAAAAAAGGTTTAATGAATAGATTGCAAAATGCAATGTTTTAAAAAACTTAATAATTGTCTGAATTTACTAATTTTACAAAAAAAAAATGTACATAGACATGTTTAAATATACGTACTGAAAAGCTGTGGTCGTTTATTTTAAAGTTCTATTTTTGAAGAAAAAAAAAAAAAAAAAAACTATCTAAAATAAAATCTACTTAAAATTCTGTTAAAGAGATTATTGTTCATCACATTAAATTTTTATGTTTGCTCATATGTGACGAATACAAACTTAAAATCATATAATAATAAATATGACTATTATACACAATTTATAGTTTTCGATTTATATGTTAAACGAGATGCAAGCTTAAGAAAAATTAAAACTGAATTAAAATATGGAATTAAATGTCTCTTGGCAATAAAATCTACGGTGTCTAATTTTTTAATTTCATAAATTTATTAAAATTAATTACTATACATAAATTTTAAACGATATTAATTTAAATATTATGTTTTTAATTAAAATAGCTAGAAAAATCAAGTTAAATAAAAACTTATATTTTATTCTAGAATGCGTAAGCTCATATTTAAAAGAAAGAATGTATATAATAATAAAGATTAATTAATTATATAACCTATAAATGACAAATTAGCAAGTATGACACTTTTATAAATTTTAATATTGGTACAATATGTTTAATATATGTTTATTTTTTAATCTAGAAATATGTCCTAGATTTTCTGCTCTCAAAAACGTCAGGCATGAGGTGCAAATTGCGTATGCTCTTCGTCCAGATTACGCTCTTCGGCCTAGCAGTTTGGAGTTTTCCTATTTTTCTCCGAAACATGCATAAATACGGACTAAGACATCTTAGAAAGACTACCATGGAGAGCACTGTTACCTACACCTAGTGACTTAGCCGTAAGCGTTAGGAGCGTAAGGAGTCAGGGTATAGTCAATTGACCTTATTCCTAACACTAACGCTAACCCTGTAGAAATAAGCTAAATGTAGTAATTATCGAATTGTAGAACAGATTTATTAAAGAATACACATTTATAAATATATGATACAGCTCATGTATAATTTCTAAAAGTAAATTGAATGTTCAACGTTATGGAATTAGCTTTAGGTTTAGAAATGATTTTAGTACTATAAATAATATGTCAAACCTCATAGGTAAAGTTCTAATTCATAGCGAAAAAGTACCTAATAATTCTAGTTAAATTTGACATTAAAATCGCAAATAGTGATGTAGTTTTAGTTATTTGTTTTTAGACCCCGTTGGGATACCCTAGTAGCGCAGTAATTTTGGCCAATATAGATGTTCTTTGGACTGTCCAAAATTTTATGGCATACAATTTTATTGGCCGAAATCGGAGTACGTCCTTCTGGCCAGTACACAGTGTATAGTAGTTTATAATGTTTATAACATTGTTAAAATTATTTTCTGTTATCTGTTTTTTTTTTTTTTTTTTTTTTTTTTTTCAAAAATTAAGATGAAATTTATATTTAAATTTGTATTTTAGAATTACCATGGGAATTACCTGAATAATTTCTTTGTTTTAGGCTACTCATGAGAAATTGCGGTTTCAGAGGGATAATTTTTCCCTCGTTGTTTAGAGCGTCGTCGTCGGTCACTGAAACCTTGTGGTAAGTTTTACTTAATCACGGGGTGTTCAAATATGAGCTTAGAAACTCAAATGTCGAACAAGTGCTTCTGATTTGCCCGTTACATAAGAGGTTTGAGAAATCGTGTTGGAGCTTGTTCGCATAATGTTGTTTTTCGTAAAATTCATCTAGGCTGTTTACGTGTTATTCTAGCATCTTCTGGATAACTAAAATCGCCTTTACAACATACGCGGGTTTTTCCTAAAATAATAATAATAATAATAATAAATGTCATTCTTGCTTTAATCTCGGAAACGCATTTTTCAGGTTTTTCAGACTAATCTAGGACCATCTCATGACATATTTCCGTCCTTTATTAGACATGTACTTGATTTATATCTGTCATATGGATGATCATAAAATTATTTTATTATTTACATAATCGTCTTAAAAATTTTCCTCTAGAAAATGGTGGTATGATTTAAGGCTTAGTCGAATTCTCTTAAACTTGTTTTTCTAGGCGTTTGCAGATTGATTTTATTAATTATTTTGCTCATTAATTATTATAAATTTATTATTTTCAATAGATTAGGATATGAAACACGTGCTCACTTGAGACATCCCTATAAAACATATGCTAACAAAAATACTTTTTTTTTTCCTTTTCTTTATACAATTCAGTATGCATAATTTAGGGAATCTTACATTCTGGATGGAACTCGAATAATTAAACAAGTTCTCGATCACACACCTACAGCAGTTATGTGACACTAATTAATAATAAAATGTTATGTTATAAGTGTGATGACCGAAAATACCATGTTTCTCATTGTAATTCACAAAAATTTTCAATAAATGTGGACTTAAAAAATTTGGATGCGTTTTTACCTATAATGCTCGATATACTTATACTCTTTTATTGATGGTTAAAAAATAAACTTGGATTACATGCGTGTAATGGCACAAAGGTAATCAAAAATAATTATGTCAGCGTATCGAAATAGCCATGAAAATGCTACAACAAACACCATAAAATTTTGAGAGAATGAGTGAAACTTTAAAAGTTTAATGGAACGTTATTAAATAAGACGAAATATACACCACAAATACCACAACCGGGAATCAAACGTTCAAATATGTCACTTGATATAGCTGCTCTAATGTAGACTCGGTGATCCTTGCCAAAATGTATTATGTGATAAGTGCCGAGCTGGTTATCGCCCATGGCAGCTCATTGGTTAGAGCGTCCGCGCGTTAAGCGGAAGGACTGGGTTCGATTCCCGGCTCTGGTATTTTTCACATATGTTGATAAAAATCAGCCAATTATCAGAACTTTAATTATCCCAATATTAATTTTCGATTTGTTTTATAACAGCTGCCTTTTATTTTTCATTTTACAAATATATATCTATATAATATTTCGCTAACGTGGCCCAATTATGATTGCATTTTGTCGAAACGGCACGATAGTGATGTAATTAATAAAATTTACAATAACAACAAAAAAAATAATAATAATAATAATATTTATATTGGACAATATTTAAGCACGTGGTTTCAGGTGAATGATCTAATAAAAAAATTACATTTGACTCATGAGACAATTAATGGAAAAATATGTTTTTAAAATTTGTTTCTTCAGAATCTTTGCAACCGTCATTTTAAATCTACCGGTATTTTAAAGATATATACAGAATATGAATTATTATCATAAATTGACTATAAACGTATTCATAAAGCACAATCAAAAGAGGAATTAGTTTTTTTTATCATTATTTAATTTAATTTAATTTTTAATTATTATATTTTTTAGCAAACACTTTTGAGGTTCCTGTACTAAAACTGTACTGTCTGCAGAAGTGTGAAAACTGGGTCGTCAATCATAAATTTTATTTTGAAACTTTTTTGGTTCTAATAATAATGCGACTTCTGGTAAATTAAAATTTTAATTAGGTGGTTAAATTGGTACAATATTTATGAGTTTCAAACTTTAAAAAGAAATAAAGTGCGAAAATTTCGCGTGGGTTTGCTAGTATTTATTTGTTTTGTTATGCAAAATACGTTTTTGCTCACACGTTATACTTTATTAAGATTAATTAAATACGAAACTTCAATTTCAGTAAAAATAATATTTTTAAAATAACAATAAGTAATACCAAGTTAACGGGTATTATTCGGGTAATACTGACTTAATACGTGCAAAATGTAAGTTGGTTTTAATTGTTCGTAAGTTTTTCAGATCCTATTAAAATTTCATTTTTCTCTATGGTGAGAAACAATTCCTTCTGATTTTAGAAATTTTAAAATCATTTGTCTTGATAAATTACAATAACAATTGCCACAGTTTACGAATGCAGTAAAACGTTTTTGTGTTCATAATTCATGAAACATTTTAATTTATAATTTAAACATTAACATATAACTTTTATTAAAATAAATACCAAGTTAACGGGCATTATGCATTTAATAATGACATAATACGTGCAAAACATAAGTTGGTTTTAAATGATCGTAAATTTAAAAAAAAATATTAAATTTTCCTTCTTCTCTACGATGTGAAAGACTTCCTTCTGGTTTTAGAAATTTAAAAATTAATAAATTAATACTCTTGATAAATTACAATAACAAATGTCGCAATTTAAAAATGTAAAAAAAAAAAAAAAAAGATTATAATTTGTAAAACAATCTAGAATTTACACATTAACATACAACTTTTATTAAAATGTTCGTAAAAATGCATTGTGAAGAATGGATTAATGCTTTTAAGCTAATTAAAAATTTGCATTCGTTACGTTTAATTTATTACAATAGTATAAATTTCATAAAACATTGTTGTTATCGAAATTCACCGTCATATTTATTTTTTTTTCCAATGCATTGTTATATAAATAATTAACTTTACAGAAGGTAGGATTAGAAAGATTTTAATGTAAGTTAGTAAATGCTAATGTTCGAACTCTTAATTAAATTGCTTTACGGTCCATGAACAAACATTTAAATAGTTATTTTCTCCATAAATTTATTACTTATCTTTTCATCAAATTTTTAATTAATAAAAGTAAACAATTTTCAACTTGTTCCAAACTTTAAATTAAATGTTAAAGATTGTAATAATTTAAGTAAATTCAATAATAATTAAACCAAGAAAAAGAAAAAAAAAAACGTGTAATCAGTTCAAACAAACTTAATTTTCCCTTATCGTAAAACATTCTAAACATTATTCAGCAAACTTTTTTTTTCTTTTTTTAAGTAAACAGTGAATATATATATATATATATATATATATATATAAACCTTACACGTAAACGTTCGAAATAAATAAATAAAGATATCACATTATTTTTTCTCTGACACAGAAACATATACGAATGATTGCTCTTTGATTGTACTTTTAAACTGAACATTTGTAATCCATTACTTTTTCTCGAAATTTTAAATTTATCCATCTGAAAATATAGAAACAGTATGTAAGCGTAGAATATGTAAAGTTGTCCAATATTTAATAAAGCTGATCTCGATCTGTAATCACTTTTAATGTTTCTCTCTCTCTCCCTCTTTTGAGTTTAAAAACGATAGTTACAGTGACCTCAATATTAAAATTTTGAAATTCATAAAAATGTTGTATGTTTAATTTAGTGATGGACTGTGGTATAAGAATGTGAAAAATCATGTGCCATGTAACCAATGAATTAAAGATATTTTACAAATAAACCTGTAAAAAATAAATAAATAAATAAATAAATAAATAAATAAATAAATAAAAAAAAAATCCTCATGTAATATTGAAAATTATTTGGGAAACAAGATAGTTTCAGAAATAGAAATCATACAGTAAAGTCACAATCTTATACATTGAAAAATATTTACATAGGTATACGTATTTCCGTTCACTTAAGGTATATATATGCAGCATCGTTGAATCAGTTAGCTAATTCACCATTCTTTCTAGATTTTTTTAGTGTATTTATATCAAAAATAGTAGCATGTAACTGTAGAATATTTGTGGTATTAAAGACCACGAGATGTAGTCAGGTATTTTTTACCTCTCTCCACCACATTAGTGTTGTATAAAAAGCCAAATAAAAATATTGAAAATTTTTGTCCTTACATTTGCATGCATTGGTCAATAAAACAGTAGAGTGAATATTATTGTGTTCGATATAAACGTAAGTACCTGATGAGTTAACTTTAACAGATAACTTTAATATCAGCTGCATAAATGACGTTTGTCTGTAATTTATGCCACATATTAAAAATATTGATGTGTGCAATAAGACTCAGAAACTAGAAGAAAAAGTATACGGTGCAAATGGGATATTAGATGATGCTCTGATGTTAGAAAATAATGACTGTACAGAGAGAAGTTCAGCAAGAAAAAAATGATGTTAACCCGGTAGGACGGGTGCCGTGAAACGCAACAGGAGAACGGGCATATGGTGTCAGCGTACCCCAAACATATTAAATAAAATAAATACGATTTTTTTTTTTTTTTTTTTTTTTTTTTTTTTTTTTTTTTAGAATTCAATCTCTAAATGAAATTTATGATACGTACACTCTTTCTCATTAAAATAAATAACTGAAATATTCAATAATTGTTAACTTTAAAAAATTAATAAAAAATAAATTAAAAGCACTCACCTTTTGCCTCCATGTTCGAAAAACTTAATTTTTCCCATGTGGCACTTAATTATTTTCTTTACAATATTTTTATAATAAAAATGATACATTTTTGTGGATAAGAATACTGAGACATTAATTTTCATAATAATTAGGGTGTACATGGATCAGAAACTTTCGATTTTTCTCAGTTTTTACATATAGCTTGTATTTCTGAGTGTTATATAAGGATAAAAAAGAGTCTGCATTCGCCGTTTTCATACGCCCCGCACGGAGGATGATCTTGGAGGCAGGTACTGAAATACCCGACCACTTCTATTTATAGGGAGAGACAACATATGAATATTTCTGGGCATGGGGTGTCCAAACACCCCGTGCCTGTCCTGCCGGATTAATGTGGGTTTGTATTAACATCATTTTAGAATTTTACATCATTTTAGAATTTTACATCATTTTAGAATTTTACATATAAAGTTACACTTCTTTTCGTTCACTTAACGATACAGAGTGAACATATATTTATTTTGCTCAATCTGTTACCGGCCCCCTCAACGATGTCTTAAACCAAACTTCACTGAAAAACTTGAGGAAGGCTCAATTCTTTCAATTCAATTCAAATCAATACCACCGCCACTTTAGAATGTAGAAAAAGAGGGAAAAAAACTCCATAGGAATAGCATGGTAAGAAAAGCGAAAAAACTCACAATGTCAAGTGTGTAAAAAAAAAAAAAAAAAAAAACAGGCTCACACCGGAAGTAATAAGGGGACAAAATTGACTAGAAAAAGACATTGAACAGCGGGAACCGGGCGGGCTGGGGCATGGGCCCTATCGTCCAGGATTAATAAGTATAAAAACATTTCATAGAGAGATAAGATTTTAAATTGAAAAAACTGATAACTGGAAAATCTTACTAAACTTTTGAGCAGAGTGTATGCCAAGTCCGCATGTAAGGTTTCACGACATCAGAATTTTTTTTTCTCCTAAATATTAACTTATTTTAATGCTGTTTGGTGCAAAGATACACACATATATGTATCGTTTATGAATAATATGAATCTTTTAAGTTCAAAAAAAAAAAAAAAAATTACACCTAATAAGGTTAAAATGTACCGCGACAGGCATTACAAATATATATCTTATACTTACCTTTATCACACATTTGATCTAAACTGAGACACATCTGAAGTTCAAAAATATTAAATTTCACAATCAAGACTTTCATCTAATACGTATTTAAAAAAATCAAAAATTTACGTAAATAAATATATAAAAAAATATTTAATATTGTGATAGATATGACAAGTGTAAATTTAGAGTTATATTTTGCGTACTCTAATTTTTTATTAAATTAATTATTCATCTTTAGTTAAAGCTATAAAAAAATATTTTGTATATATTGGGTTGGTGCTACAGTGATTGGTATGCTCCAGTAATTGACATTTATCCCGAAGTAATTAATAAATAAGAAAATAATAAAATAATATATTTTACATATAAGAATTTTAACATTTTATGTTAAACACTGGATCATAGGGTCCTAATAACTGGTAAAATGAATAACTAGCAATGTCAAACACTGGAACATAGGATGCCAATTACTGATAAAATGAAAATCTGGCAGTGTCAATTACTGGAACATTGAGTGGGTGTCAAATAAAAATTCATAAAAAAAGATAACTGTTATCAAATGTATATATTTTAACATATATGTGGTTCTGGATGTCTTCCATAACATATGTACTAACTTAAGATTTCTAAAAATATTTTCTGATGATTAGAACATCAAAAACATCAGAGATTGCTCTAAAAGTGTCAATGTTTGGTGCACTTACCCTACTTCTTTCTTTTGTATTTTGCATTTTGTGTTATAATATTTGGTATGTTTCTTATACTTTTTGTC
Source organism: Salticus scenicus (assembly GCA_963930645.1). Lineage (NCBI taxonomy): Eukaryota > Metazoa > Arthropoda > Arachnida > Araneae > Salticidae > Salticus > Salticus scenicus. The sequence goes on along the minus strand of OZ005656.1, from coordinate 225,463,815 downwards.
ATGAACAATTGAAAATAACTGAGTTAATTTAAACTAAAATATGATATTTTTGTAGAATTTTGCAAGAATTTAATCAGCAATGAAATAAAATATGCACGTATTGGAACTTGGCGCAGATTTCATACCACTTCTTATGAGGGAATGTTTTCTTTTTAGTATATATTTTATTAAATATGATGAAGATTGGATTTAGCAAACCAAGGACCAAGGCCTAGATTTTGCGCTAAATATCCTTCTTTCAAAATAATAGAATTTTATTCTGCATATATTTCACTTTCTCTTACCCGTAAGGTAGAGAAAGTACTGTTTTTGGGTCAAAAATTCTAAAGTGAGTTTTTGTTATATATATACACGTTTTGAGGTCCCCTGAATCTGAAAATCATGTTTTTAGCGTTTAGTTTGTGTGTGTGTCTGTGTGAGGGGGTCTGGTCTAATTATCACATAAAATTCTTCTTCAGCCTAATTTGAATTGTTTTAACATAGGATTACATAAGAGTACTCGTTACGTTACCTCTTAATCTCCAACCTGAATTTATAGTACTAAATTTCAGTGTAAGAGAAAGTCATGCGAGTGACACACCATATTAAATATTTTTTAATTAATTGCTGGGGATTAATTACTTAATAAAATTTTATTATAATATTTATATATTTATTTAATTGTTTTTTTTTTTTTTTTTCAACGACACTGAGTAGTTTCTAGACTTAAAAAAAAAAAAAAAAAAAAAAAAAAAAAAGTCTGTAACTAAATTTATTTTTATTTATTTATAATTATTATATTTTTTTTTTAGGTTTAGCAGCACTTTCGAAATTTTATGTTTGTAAAAATTATTTATAAATCAATATTTTTACTGGTTTAAATAGAAATTCGGTATTTTGGGGTATTTATTATTTCTCTGATAAGAATCATTCTGATCGATTTATTTATTTATTTATTTATTTATTAATAAGAATTTTTCTTTAATTTAGAATATAATTTTCTTTCTGTCTTTTCTGTCTTTTCGCATAGAAAATTGTGAAAAGATTTTATTACCAAGACGAATATGTCATAAATTGCTATATAAGTTTTAGTATGACTTTTGAAAATTTTTTAAAGTTTAAAATTACATATAAATCAATATTTTTAATTGTTTGAGATAGAAAGCTAGAAGTGGGTGAACTAAAAATCGTATATTTGTTCCGATAAGAACCATTAAGATTAATTGTTTCTTTAAAATAGGTATATTCATTTAAAATCTAATTTTAAATTTTCTTTTCTCGCAGGAAAATTCCGAAAGAATGAATTTAAATAATCATTAAAAATCTGATAGAAAAATTTAATTTTTTTACACACAATAAAAGGTAAATTTTTTTTTTTTTGTTTTTCTTTTTTTTTCAAACATTTCATGCGTAGTAAGGTTCAATTTTTCATTCCTTTAATTAATGCTGAGATTTTTATATTATAAAATTTTAATGTCTCAAAGAGGATTAACATTAAATTTTCAAAAGATTTAAAAAGTATAATACTTATAGGTTTTAATATTTTAAGACAAAAAAGTACAGATTAAAAAAGTTGTTTCAAAGAAGAAATTTAATACTTTGTTAACTTTTACTTAAAAATAGCGTTTCTTTAGATTAAAAAAATAAGTTAGATTTATATTTATATTAATATTTTTTTTCAATCTATACATACATATATCACTATACATACATTATTGAAAAAAAGCCTACATTTAGAATAGAATGATTTTATAATTTTCTTATATATATATATATATATATATATATATATATATATGCAATCACACATACATACAGTAACACGTAAATAGAATATTTTTGGACCTACTATTGAGTTATACGCAAAGTTTAATTGAATATTTAATCTCGTGTTCACTGAGAAAATTATTATTTCCGGTTTTATTTTATTTTATTTTTTTTTCACACTTGACATTGAGGGTTTTTTTTTTTTTTTTTTTTTTTTTCATACCATGCTTTTTTCTATGGAATTTTGTATCTTTTTTACCATGTTTCTTTGAATTTTCAACCTTTTTCCCTCGTTTTCTACATTCTAAATTGCGGTGGCTCCCAACAACCCCCGCCACCGCATCATGTACTAGGCGAGACGTATTAATTCTCAACGATAGTTTTAATGCTCCAACCCTCCCTCCCGCTCTACCTTGTCTTTTTCTAGTCAAGTCAATTTTGTCCTTTTATTCCTTCCTGTGTTATCCGTTTTTATGAGGAATGAAATCGGACTTTCACTTTATATTAAAGTTTCACTAATTTCGGAACGTTTTATGTTACGTGTTTTTGATTTTTTTTTTTTTTTTTTTTTTTTTTTTTTTTTACTGCACGAAAAAAAAAAAAAATGCATTTAACGTAACTTTATATTAGTGAATTTTACATCATTTGTAAAGAAGTCGAACTTTGATTAAAAGGCATATTTAGAATATAATTTAAATCATATATGTATATATATATATATATATATATATATATATCACTTATATTACAGCTTCGAAAATTAACTTTTTTATTTATTTTCTTTATTTGTTTATTTTTTAAGAGGTTTAAAATAATTCTACAATATAAATAAATATAATAATAATAATATATCATTATGAAAGGAGGAGTATTAAAACAATAAGAAAACATAAGAAAAACAATCATCTTCTTTTTTTCTTTTCCGAACACACACACACACACACACACACAAAAAAAAAAGGGGGTGATTTACGCTCTGTGTACGAAAGCTAATGTCCCGGAAAATTTAATGTATGTATATGTACATATACATTTATTTATAGAGAGATATATATATAATAACTGAAATAAATCACTAAAATATTAATATGTATTTTATATGTAAAAGTTTTGTGATTTATAAATAAATATGAGTGTGTAATTTTCGTCTTTTTACAATACTTATAATTAAGATATTTCTTTATAATATGAAAAAAAAGAAAAAAGAAAGAAACACTGTTTTGATCCAATAAATAAATAATATACAAAATATTTTATTTGGCAATTTAAATTGTTTATACATTATTTATTTATTTTTGTTTTAACAATTAAATAAAGTTTTAATAGGAGTTTTTTTTAAAATAAAATTGTTTAGTAAACATAAAAATAATTTTAGATTATTAGCTTATTTTTAAAGAATAAAGGTCGCATATAAAAGCTAAGTGTATCTCCAAATGTATGCCGATAAATTACATTCCAAGCTCAAACAAGTACTGTCTTCCCAGCCAAAAACAAAATCTGCAGAAAAATCTACAGTTAATCTGAAGGAAAAAAATTATAAAATCTGCAAAATAACTGCAGTTTAAACGCAAAAAAATCGCAATTTGTAAGCAAGTATTTTTTCCCCTTATTTTTTTTATTGCTCCAAATACCTTTTCTGTAGTTTTGTGCAGTTTCTTTATTTATTTAATTTTTGTTTTTCTTTATTTCCTTCTTTCTTTCTTCATGTTTTAAAGCTGTTCTGAAGATTATTTTTAGCTGGTTTATTGATTGTAAAGAACATTCAGTGTAAACAATAATATAACTTTGCCTATTTACAAAATGTTCGTTAGGCTAAGGAAAGCTTTTTTTTTCCTTATGCAAATAATTATTCCCTTTCATTTATACCTTTTTGGTATTTTGAAAGTCTCTAAAGTTCGTGCATCTAGAATTTAAATAAATAGTGGACCTTATATATAGTTTCTTACAAATTTACTGCCTTACAGTAATGAAAATTCGTGTAAATATGCATTTCCTAAAAGAATATTAAGAATATTTAAGTGATCTGAAGAATAGTTTAATTTAATTTACAAATATTTAAAAACTATAAATATAAGAGAACTTCCAATTAAAGATTTCGAAAATCGCTTAGACAAATCTACTATAATTAATTTTTATTCCAGTGATAGATATTATAGATACATTATTTATTTATTTATTTATCTTTTTATGTGGGTTAATTAATTCAGAGGTATAAAAAGCTACATAAATTAAAAATAATAATAATAATAACTCTTTTTTATTAAATTATTAAATTTAAATTAATTGTGAATACACCTATAACGTTTTATTTAAGGTTTTTATTCTTAATGTGAAAAATTGTATTAATAAGTGTATATATTTTTTAAAGTATAACCTATTATTTTTTTTTTTATTTTTTTTTATTTTAAAATTAATTAAATTCATTTTTAGATAATGTTTGAATTTTAAATGTATTTCGAAAATTAATTTTATATATTAGTTTGTAATAAAAATGTATTTTTTCGCTATAGCAATAATACATATTAGAACACCCTGTAGATCTATTTAACATTCTATAGTATACACTTTTCAAAACTTATATATAAGGGACATTTTTATCAGTGTAACACTTTTTTTTTTCGTAAATACATACACTGTTAAAGATTTAGTAAAAAGGCTTTACACTTCGTCTCAAATAAGTAACATTTTGTGCAAACTTTCTTTACATAAAGTTTTATTTATAATTAATTTACGCATAGAAGACATCAAAGAACGTAACACTTGGGGCAGAAGTAATTAGTTTTAGAAGTTATTCATCCGTTATAAGTAACATTTTTTTTTTTTTTATTATAATAATCTAAAAGCAAAATTTTAAACTCAACATGAACGATTTTTTTTTTCTTTTTACATATATGGATATATTTGTATAAAATAAATTGTGGTTTTTCAAAGTGAAGATAATCACTTTACATTAACATTTACTTTATATATATATATATATATATATATATATATATATATATATATACATATATATATATATATATATAGATATATATATATATATATATCTATATATGTATATACCTCTGTTATATATATATATATATATATATATATCTATATGCAACCTATGTTTTGTATATATGTATTAAAGAAAGGTTATGTATCACATATTCTTTAATTTTTCTATCTCAAAACTACACAGAAACTTTTAAATATTTTATTTTAATGAATATAGGAAAACCAGTGTTTGTTCTACAATTATTAACAGGAATAAATTGTTGGGAAAATAAAATGTATCTGGCAAACAATAATTAGAGCTAGCAACTTAAATGTTAGGTTTTACAGCAACCTAGGAAAAACAGCACATTATGGACTTCTCTAATTTGTTATGTGCTAAATATGGTTATGTTAAAGGTATTATTCAGTCGGAATTTATGTCTACATTGTAAGTCAAATCTCGGATTAAGAGGTATAAAAGAAAAAAGAAATGGACGACCCCCTTTTTTTTTTTTTTTTTTTTTTTTTTTTTTTTAATGATAACATCCGATTCTGGTATCATATTTTTATTTCTTTGACATAGACAATCCGAATTATTATTTTTATATATGTATTATAAATGTTTTACAATTCGATGGAGTCATTCACATTTGTTTCATGGCTGAATGAAGAAAACAAAAATACACGTAATATGATTAAGCAGTTTCAAGAAAAATTGGGAATGTTGTGCTACAACATAAAGTGCTGTACAGCTCTAAGAAAGCGGTAATTTCTTTGATCCTACCACTCCAACTAACGAATTTTAAAATGAAAGATACTTTTATTTTACAATATGTTCTTGGATAAAAATATTCCATGCATAATTTGATTACTGAAAATTCCTGACAGCGTGTTTTTCAATTAACACACGGTCATTTTGACAACATTACTGTCACATCTTTTATGTAATATAATAGGAATTCTTTTTAACCGTGTAAGTTTCCATTTTTTAAACGTATTATTTAAACTATTACATAAGGAAATGTGGGAAATTTCCTCACTATTCCATTAACAAAACTCCAACAGCTTATACCTCCGAGTCCAAAGCTTTAATTTTATTAGTGTGAGGGTTTCATTATTATTATTATTATCATTATTATTATGTTCCTGAGTGCGAGTTCATGCTTCTGTTCTTGTGATTCTACGCTGTTATTGCGTTACGTTGCAAAAATGTGTGCTGCTGTTAAATTGTTTAATCGAATTCTTATCTAATAAATTAAAAAATAAAATTAAAGTTTTGTATAACTTTGATTCTGAATTTTTAAATAGTATTTTTAATTTAGTAAATTTTACAGTAAAGAAAAGAAAAAATAATTTAATAGTAATAATGTATCAAAAATATATTTTTTTTTTCTATTTTTCAGTAAATTATGAAAAAAATGTATGTAAATTTACTATGCAAATTTACTTTTTTAATATGAAATATCGTTTACAGTAATATGTATATATTTAGAAAACATTCGAAACGAATATGTATACGATATACAATAAAAATTTAAAGATTTGAAAAACCAACAAGGGAATTACAAACCAAGGCACGAAATTGCTCCAAAAAGGAAATGAAAAACTTAAAAATAGAAATAAATTAACAAAGTAATGAAATTAAATAAAACCAAAAAAGACACAGAGGTCTTCATCAAAGAGTCCCCATTCGAGCACTTATACCCACCATTTATCTCCATACAAATCCGTCCGTCACATTCTTTTCCTTTCGCAAAACCATATCACTCACACACTTTTCGCAAATCGTACTTCGTTTAACACACATTCATTTAATTCACATTCTTTCAAAAATTCCGAAAACATTTCTCTCTCTCTCTCTCTCTCTCTCTCTCTCTCTCTCTCTCTCTCTCTCTCCCTCTAAAAAATTCACTTAAAAAAAAAAAAAAAAAAAAAAAAAAAAAAACTACTACATTCATATTCTTTTCCAAAGAAATAGGCCTTACAACTATTCTAACATTTGTTTCTCAACAAATCTTTAAATTTTTCAGCATTTTTTCCACTGATTCACTACTACTAGATGCCATACTTAAAAAAAATAAAATAATAATAAAAAAAAAAAAATAAACAAAATAAATTAATAATAAAGATTAAAAATACTACCGTTTAATATAATAGCACTTCACCAGCTGAAATAGAATAGAATAATTAATAATTACTTCTTTATAATTAATTGCTATGCTGGTTGACACGGTAATAAAAAAAAATAATAATAATAATTAAAAAAAAAACAAAACAGAACGTTGGTTGCTATGAGCATTAAAAATAAACAGCAATCAGACTGCCATATTATACGGCAAAGAATCCAGAACGACATCGGTATCGTTCAAAAAGGCTCTAAAGAAAAATCGCCAAATAAACTTGAGGACGAACACTATACTTGTACCATTATTATAAAGTAAACAGCGATCAATTTAAAAACATGCGATACGTTTTAAATGGTGTACGTTTGTTTTCCTTTTTAAAACAAAGCTTCTCATTTCAAAGTGAGTGTAGCCGTTTACTTATTTTTACTATTTTATTTTTGAAAGTGTAGAATAAAGGCCAGTAGAACTCGTGCTCGGTCGTGTAGACGTCTAGCCGATCAGGTTTATCTGACTGCGTTTTTTTACGAAACTAAGTTTAGTATGAGTTAGTACTGTTTAGAATGGCCAACTAAGAGGTCATTCCTCGAGGTCGATGTAAGAGTATCGTATTTCAGAGAGAATTTCGAATTCCTAAATATTAAAAGCCCCACTATTGACCGAGAGATTCTTTTTAAAAATCTGGAAGACCGGAGGCCCCGTAGTCAATCCCAGGTCACAATGATCTGCATTTTCGAGCTTTCCGTGGTTATCTCCGAAACTAGCTTTACATCACCACAGGATTCCTTAGAAACCCCATTTAAGGCATTACAAATAGGCCTGGACCTTAATTATTCGGCCTTAAACCATCAAACCACAGCCATAATCTAAGCGATCAAAATTGAATTTATTTTACACACAACACCCCAAATTCACCTTCTAAAAAAATAACAATTCGTGATTTTTTTTAATATTGTCTTTAAAACGTTATTTAACATATTTATGCTTCAGGAAGATAATATATTTTCAAACAAAAATAATAAGTTTGGTTATCATTGTATTACGTTTCAACATTTATTTCTCTGTTGACTTACACCTAAAATACAAAGAAGTCTAAACTTTAATTATGAGTCTTCAGTTTATAAAAGGAAAATAAAATACGTATTTCAACAATTCGATAAAAAAATAATTTAAATTCTGAAACTTTTTATTTTGAAATTAGATGTACACTAATATTTAAAGCAGTAGAAATGTGAATTTATATAATATTGAATGCCACTATTCATTAGTTAAATTACATTTCATGACACTGATCGAGTCCCTTCAGATATTGCAGTATTAAAGTTATCAAATAATATCTCTTAAATAATTTCCTTTCCCAGCATGTTTAACATGGTTAAAATGTGTGTATAACAATGCTGCTAATTTTAAATTTGGAAATTTTACAGAAAAACGGTAATTGTTCCATCAATTATCCAACAATTATTTTATCGAACAATTAAAATTACAAACGCTATCTAAAAAGGACGTAATTAATAGAATGTTTAATCTCTAGCTTCATGTATATTCAGCATGAAAAGTGAAGTCACACGTACACATTTGTTCATTTTAAATATCCATTAAAAAAAAAAAAAAAAAAAAAGTAATTTTTTCTCATAAAAGTTTGGAGAAAAAAAAAGGAACTTCGTTTCTACCTGCGAAACTTTTGTCTCGATCCCGAGGGCTTAAAAGAATATATTATCAATAAAGTAAAATATGTATCATCTTAATTTGCCCTGTAAAAATTAATACTTGAAATGTGTTATATCTGTAGTTTATGATTGGGGATATTCTTTTAATTGCAGACATAAGTTTAAATAAGAATTACACGCATAGATATAGTAATATATGTACATCTAACACCCCCATGTTATCGAGAAAAAAATTTTGATGCCGAAAAAAAGTTCTAAAATCAACCATTAGAAAGCATTGAAAAAAAGGAAAAAATAATAACAATTGAAACTGTATCTGAAATTTTTCATTCACCTTTAATAAATAAATTATTCATAAATTTTATTTGCTAAATTATCCGTGTGTATTCCCGTGTGTAATGTATTTGGGAAAAGACAGCCATTAGAGTGACTTTTCCCGAGAAAAAAGGCATCACTTTTCCCCCTCAATGATCAATCTACATCTTATTACTATATCTATGATTACACGTACTTTAAATGTTTCTTCAACAAAGTCTATAATTTTTCGGAATATTTTGTTTATAACATGCAAGTTTTTAAATCCAAAGCAATGTTATTTTTTAGGAAACTTGACACACTCAAGCCATATTTAAAGCAGTTTAAATAAAACCTTACAACTTATATATGTATATATGTATCAGAATTGCCTCCATACTACTGTGTTTTCAAATTATCAAGCTAGAAAACAAACCTATGCTGCAATAAATCTAAAATATTTACACATATTATGCAAGAAAAACAATAGAAAATGCATAATCATAACTCACATAAAGATTTCAGTTTTAAATTTCATATTAAATTTCAGTTTTTAAATGTACTCATAATTTTGCGATCTTTAAAAAATATATGTATAACAATTACTGTGATGATTCATTTTTTTTATATAAATATTTAACCACATATATATTTAACACATATTTAGTGTTGTCATTCCAGAAATGTTCTCGTACTAGCATGAAAAGAACGAAGGATTTGAGTAAAATATTGATTTAGTCCGGTACATTTTCAATAAAAATATCCAACATTCATGCACATTTGCATATTATTTTATTTATTTTCTATTTTTAATTATCATAAAATTAACATAAATATAATGCATTAATCATACAAAAAATTATATGCTTTATCCACAGCAAACTAATAATTAGTAAAATAATATCTATGTTCAATGAAAAAAAAAAAAAAATGTTCGCAATTCTCTCTCTCTCTCTCTCTCTCTCTCTCTCTCTCTCTATATATATATATATATATATATATATATATTTCGAATTAATATTTTTTAAACATACCAAGAGATGCAAACCCTTTTATCATCTAAACCAGAATGATATTATTTTGTGAAACAATTCAATATATTTGTAAACAAAGCTACTAATTACAAACAATGTAGCATATTGTAAGTACTATTTCCAATAAAATGTTTCACAAAAATGCTAATTAACATACAAGATAAATATGCTGAAAGCATCATTTAACTGTTCTAAGAGGACATTTTATTTTAATGATTTTTTTTATTATTATTATTATTGATGATCCATTAATTATGCTGCATATTTGTTTTCTTGCAGAATATTTGCAGAAATACTTTTAGTTTTATCATCGCGTGCTTCTCGGTAAATAGAAAAAAAAAGTAAAATGGTTAAAAACAGTAAGAGTATATTTTTTAAAGAAGCATTAAATATTTTTTATGCTACTCTGTTTTACGTGTATGGTAATTAATTACTAATATCTTTACTTGCAATATCTCCCATTTTTGTTATTAAATAATATCGTCTCTAATTTGCAAATATAAGAAATTTTTCCGTAGCATGTATTCATACCGTCGGAAATTTATTTAAGGCATTTCCTAAATCCAACAATAAGCTTGTTATATGGAAAAATTGTTAAATACATATTAACTTTGTATAATTATATTATTTAAGCAAGCAAATATTTTTCTATTTGAAATACCCTAAATATTCTGTAAATCATATTAAATTATGTAACTTTATATCTATATATATATATATATATATATATATATATATAATACGTTTATTTGGTGTAAAGTGAAAGCATTAGTATTCGGCACGCAACATTAAAATTTTCACCAGTGTTTCCTATCCTCAGAAAGGACATATTAAAATAACCGTTAATTAACATCTATGAAATTGAATAAACTCGAGATAGATACTCCGGTTCTAGCGAATCATGTTGTTAAATGCTTATTTTAACATGTATTTTGTGAGGATGACAAACACTGGTGTAGATTGTGGTCGATAACGCACAATATAATAATATTTATGGTATATCATTGTGTGTATATATATAATGATCATATATATAATATATATACAAGTATTTCACGAAAGCCCCTGTAAGTTACTTATATGTACAAACTTGGAAAAAATATAGTAATAAAACCTTATAACTGTAAGTTGCGGGTAAATAACATTTTCTTTTCTAAGAAAAAAGAAAAAAAATGTGTGTATATATATATATATATATATATATATATATGTATACTTATTTATGATCAGCATTTCGCAACTAAGTTAAAGACGCGAATTTAAACGCAATTTATCTAATTTCTTAATTACCGTTAGTAATTTTTTTTTTTTTTTTTTTTTTTTTGTAAGCACAATCTAAAATAATATTTTTTTCTTTTTTCAAGTCTGTTTTTCGATAATTTAAATGTTACTCATTATTTATACAATTTAAGTTTTTTTTTTTTTTTTTTCAGGTTTTGCCTTTATCCATTCTTATTGTTTATATTATATTTAAGCTATTCCATATATTTTTCTTTTGTGAATTTTTGAATACTTATTTTTTAGGCTCAATAATATAATATAGAAACGCTCAGCTGCTTTTTACATATCTTAGTATTTCCATAATTCATTGAGCGGTTCCTCTGATGAAACTTTCATTATATTTTTGTGTCTTGCATATTTTACTTAGTTTATGTAATCGTTTTTCTTTCTTTGTAATTATTACGTGATAAATATTTTTATTTATACTTCGAAACACTGTTACAATCTCATATCGTGTATCAAAAGTATGGATGGGTGGGTGGTTGGGTTTTACGTCGCACTAGTGCTGCGCAGATGGGCAATCGGCGACGGTCTGGGACACACCCCTAGAGATAATCCGGAGATATGCCATCACAATTTTGATCCTCCGCGGAAGGAATGGCTCTCCCGTTTTGGTGACCCCCAGAGGTATAATTTTTTATGGTAACATGGAGGACATTGCGACCACGAGAGATTTTACGTGCACTAGCCACCATTAGTGTACACGACGGTCTTTAGCCGGCTCGAGTACCGAACCCGCAATCTTCCAATTACGAGGACGGTGCTCTACCGGCTGGGCTACCGCGGCCCCGTGTATTAAAAGGGCAAAAATATTATTATAACTTATTATTATTGCAATAAAATCTGTAACGAATAAAATATAACAATATAACAATAGACAGGTTTTTAAACATACATAAGAAATTTGCGTACATTTCTTTCCCTTAAGTTAATAAAATTGGCAAATATTTAATAAAATTGTAGCATTCGTTATAAATTTGAATACAGCCTTTGCAACGCATTTATTTTCAGTTACGTAAAGAAAAATATTTACACATAAGGTCGTACTAATGTATTATCAAAATCTGCAACTTTTGCTTTTAGCATTATATGTAATATTAAGATCCTAATTACTTTGTAAATAAAAAGCGTTTAATCCTTTCTATTAAATGCATTTTAATTCTTATTATGTATTTTTCTCTCACAATCTAAACTTAACTTAATCTTTTGGAACAGTATATTTATGTAAATCCTCAGTATATTTATGTATTATGTAACTCGAAACTTTTAAGGGATTAAATATTTTATAGTATTTATTTCTTTAGGGAAAATCCAGTTTATTTTATGTAACATCAGGGTATATTTGTTTACATTTGATTTCCTATATGGAATAAAAAATTTATATACGAACCAAAATGCCGATCAAAGGAATCTATATTTTATGAAAAAGTAAATATGCTTTCTTGTTCTTTTTATATTTTAATATATTATATAAATTATATAAATATTATTATTTATTCTGTGAATAAAATTTACTTATTTTTATAGAAGAATCTGATGTTTAAGCTTTTATTAATTTTCTATATCTGCAAAATAAATATATTTATATTAAATTAGAAATTTTTATTTTTCAATTCCTGCTATTAGGTCACACTCTCCCTATATATATATCTTGTACAAAACTTTCAATCGATTTTTAACTAACATCCCGACTAGCTAGAAATTTGAAAGTTTCAGGATTGCTCAGAACACGGTGACAACACAATACTTCGAAACCCGATTTTCGAATTTTTTATTAGTTTTCTTATAATAATTAAAATATGAAAATAATAACATCCTAATAGCGTTACAAAAGCCATTGGAATATTAGCTATAATTTATTTGTTGTCAAAAAAAAAAAAAAAAAAAAAAAAAAAAAAAATAGTACGAGTTTATTTTCTTTTGACATAAAAATAAATAGGGGAAAGCTGGATAAAACGGGATAGTCTGACAAAACGGGATACGTCGCATAAGGACCTGTCTAGTACTGCTATCGAGCGGACGACGACAGAAACTTGTTCTCGCCCGTCATTAGACCATTCTCAGTTCGTCCCGCCTCGAGACCACTAGTTGATGGAAAGTTGTAGCTCTTAGATTTTTTTACTCTGATTTCTTGGCACTTTTTACGTTTACTTGCGTTGTTTTCTAGATTATACTGCCTACATATATGGGAATACAATTCCGGTGAGTATTACATTTGATTAAGCATTTATTAACGAACATTCTCATGTGTAGTCTATCTAATTTTCTTTTCAAATTTAGCCATCAGCCATGTTTGTTTTTAAAAGCGTCTGAGTTGGACAAAATATGACATTTATGAGTTGGATAAAATGGGATACAGTTTTTTGATGCCGTATATTCGTCCCTCCTATGTTTGTATTGCCTCGAGTAAAGGAAAACCCACGACTCATGGATGATGCTTTCCCAGTATCAATTGCAGTGTATCACAAGACTGGCTGGATCACGGAGGAGACCTTCTTTGTTTGGTTTGAAAAATTCGTCGAATTTTCCAACCCTACTCATGAGAAGCCAGTGCTGTTGCTACTTGATGGACACAACAGTCACACCAAATGTTTGGAAATTGTAAATTTGGCAAGAGAAAATAATGCAAACATCCTAACCTTCTCCCCACATATAACTCATCGCGTTCAGCCCCTGGATGTCAGTTTCATGGCTCCACTGAGCGCATATTATGAACAAGAAGTTCAAAAGTGGCTGTTCAACTATCCAGGTAGGTACGGCATAATTTACGAAATTGCAAAACTGTTCAACGCAGCCTTTTCACGGGCAGCTGTTGCAGAAATTGCCGTTAAAGGGTTTAGAAAAACTGGCATAAGTCATTACAATCCTGACGTCTTCCCAGATTACTTATTTGCACCCTGTCACCACAGACCACCCTACATCAGATCTGCAACAATAACCTCCAGGCGTTGGGTACCAGACTGATATGATCAAAGACCAAGAGCAACCTTCAACTTCTTCAAGGGACATCGTAGGAGTGGACCAACCAACAAACATGTCAGGAGACAGCCTATGTCCAGACCAACCTGCAACATCCTCAGGGGAGAAAGGATTCGAACTCTCTTGTTATCCACCTAAGCTACCATTTTCCATCTCTCCAAAGTTTGTACTGCCTGTACCTCAAGTAAAAGGGCCTGAACCAGAAAAAAGGGCTGATAGGAGAAAGAAGAAAACTGTAGTAATAACATCATCTCCATATAGGAGTAAGTTATAAATGGAAGAAAAAGAAAGGGCTATTAGACTACAAAAAAGAACCAAGAAAATTGAAGAAAAGGCTGCTAAGAAATCCCTCTGAAAAGTTCCAAAAAAGAAGTTTGTAAAAAAAGGAAATGGAAAAGAGGATGAAAAAGAGCTACCAGGTCCAGTGAAACCTAAATTAGGCCTAGTCAAAACATAGAAAAGTTTAATAAACCTTCAGCTAGCAGCCAAGAATGCATGTCGTCATCGTCTGAAAATGAAACAGAGGGAGGAGAAACCTGCATATTTTGTAATGCACTGTACGTCGACTCTAAGGCTGGTGAAGGTTGGATCCAATGTTCTGGATGCCAAGAATGGGCTCACGAAGCGTGTTCTAATGCCAACGAAGAGGACGACACCGTTATATGACTTTTGTTCTGCTATAGGCCTAAATAAAAGGTCCCCTTTCCCATTTTGTAAATAATAACATAAAAAACTCTTATTTTTAATCTCTGATTACTGAAGATATTGTTCTTTCAAGCAGAAATTTTGCTTTACAGGTTTTTGCCAGTTAATTATCCTTTTCAGTTAGTTTTACACAAAAAATTAACCATTGTAATCCTTATCCCGTTTTGTCCAACTCAGGTATGCTAAAACGGGATGTGTAAGAGTTTGGTAAATATGTTTTTTACTATTTCACAGTCAATAAAATTAGTTAAAACTATGTTTTTTGTGTACTTCAATAAATGTTGTAGTTACAAAAAAAATAATGTGTGGTTTTCTTCAACACATTTTTCATTGTAAAAAAAAAAAAAAAAAAAAAAAAAAAAAAAAAAAAACCAAGAATGGTATCCCGTTTTGTCCAACTTTCCCCTACATTTAATTAAACGTGAACATTAAAAAATTATAAAAAGTTAAATTATGCATCTCACAAAAGTTTACGTCATTAGCACTTCAAAAATTTTATGCACATTGATAAGAGCTCTATGATTCATCAGAATATTCAAAACATGGTATATAAAAAGTTTCTTTTTTTTTAATCTTATAATTATTTCTACTTCATTTTGCACGCGCGCTTTTTATTTCCTAATTCAAAATTACTAAAAGAAAAAAAAAAACTTTTTCGATAGTGTTTGTAAGTAGGAATTGACTTAAACATTTTTTCTTTTATATTACTTGTTAATAATTAGTGTTTTCTTTTCTTTAAACATTCTTCGCTTTAAAGTCAAATTAAGATCGACGAATTTCGTCGAAATGAGAAAAAAAAAAGAACTACTTATGATTATTTGAATCAATATTAGCTAAATGTATTTAATAGTAAAGGTCTAACAGTTTAAACTTAATTTTATTTTTTAATTGACAGAAAATAATCATAGAGCACACGCAATCACATAGGCGAACGTTCATAAATAATTTAGGACCTATCAAATTGGGAAAATATAATCGGGAGCACGGAGATATTTTAATTTTTTCAACATAACGTTTTGTAGTTTAACATCAGATTTGTACATATGTGTATGTGTGTGTGTCAAAAGATTTCTGGCATTTAAAATTAAATGAAATACGACAAAGACACCAGTGTTCACCACCCCTAAACTATCACCAGCATTCGCCACCATCGCAAAAGAAATGTTTAAAAAAGCATTTAGTAACATCCATGAATTTAATCCACTCACACTGGATTCTCTATAATAGAATAATCTAAATCAGACAGATTCAAATTCATAAATGTTAATTAACGCTTATTTTAGCATTTCTTTTGCGAGTATGGCGACAACAGGTGCAAATTGTAGGGGTGGCGAACACTGATGTCTTTCCGCAAATTTATCCGAGTAACATGTACGTATAAATAACTTGTATAAAGTCCCTTAAAAATATCATCCTCGAAAGGCATACACCTCAACCTTAAGAGTTTAATGCAGAACATTTTCCTTAACGCTAAAAATAACCTAATACATCATTTAATAATCTGGTGTGTCACTCACACGACTTTCTCTTACCCTGAAATTTAACACTATAAATACAGGTTTCAGTTAAAAGGTAAGATAACGAGTACTGTTATGTAAATCTGTGTTAAACAATGTATATTAGGCTTCTGAAGAGCTTTATATGATAATTAGTTCTGTGTGGGGGTGCTACCGCCCCCTCAATTCCCCGTTTCATTAATGCACCTACATTTATAAAGAATTTAATTCGGTTATTAAAAAATAATTCTGTTATTAAAAAATAATTTATTAAAATTGTTATTTAAAAAAATTATCTCTTATGATAATGCAGACGATTTCCATATTACAGAAGTAGTATAACACCAAATATCCCAAAAAAGTCCATTTTATTCACAATATTGTAAAAAAAAAAAAAAAAAAAAAAAAGTTTTTTTTTTTTTTTTTTTTTTTTTTTTTTTTGCGTTAAAAGTAAAAAAAATCGATAACTTTGTTTTAAATTATCGGAGATCGATGATTCAACCATTCGTTTTAAAGGTATTGGCGAGCTCTTTTGAAAGATACCGATCATGAAAATTTACTCCCCTCGAGGGAGGACTTCCCACCAGGGGAGGAGGAGAGGCTCCTACATACACAATTTGTTTTTCCAGGTGACTATCTCTATTACAAAAAATATATATTCGTTTCATTTGGTTTTGTACAGTCTATAGACGTTAAACTCTACTTACCTGCAATTTCCTCCATCGACGTAATGTATTAGACATCTCTTGATTGTCCCTGTTCACGAACCATTTGCTTGATCTTAACGAAAAGCTTACTGTAGCATCCCTATATGATACACATTTAGAATACCAAGTTTGAACTTTCTGCCATAATTTGTTTTTGAGATATGCGGATAACAGACAGACACACAGACACACAGACACACAGACATACAGACACACAGACCATTTGCTAAAAACATGATTTTCGTATTCGGGGGGCCTCAAAACATGTAAATATAACAAAATCTCGCGTTCGAAAATTTGACCCAAAAACAATACTTTCTCTACCTCATTGGTAAGAGAAAGTAATACTTTCTGTACCATTTTGGTAAGAGAAAGTAAAAAATGTTTCTTTGTTTATAATTATCATAAAAATTTCATTGCTTCAAAAAATTAGCTGGTTGATAAAATGTTCAGTCTGAATGAAATAATATTAGAATAAATTTAAATTATAAAGGTAAATAAAAATAAAAATATTCAATATAAATCTGCATTTCTTTTAAAAGAATGAAACTCTTTTTTAAACTTTGCACTTTCAATAATGTTGAATCCGAAATTCATCTTCATTTCTGAGAATTTCATATGATTATATATATAAATAATAGGGATTGATTATAAAAACTCATTTTTATTTAAATTTCTCTTTGCATTGAACTAGAACTAAACATATCATTTCTCATAATTGCACAAACAAGTAATTCATGATACATTTGACAATGTGTGTATACTCTTTTTGTTTGTGAAATGTCTCTTTCTTTCTTTCTTTCCTATTTCTCCCCTATGCTGCTCCAAAAACTTTTCCACTTTGCACTACCCTACCCATCCTTCTAATTATCCAGTTTGTATTTTTAGACGTACTCGTATAAACGTCATCTAAATGATGTTTAAATGTAAAAAAAATAATTATTAAATATGGTTTTTATAATCAAAAAATATGATACCATGTTTAATGTTTTCTTTCAAAATTTAACTATAAATGTATACTAATATATATATATATTGGGATTGAACTTTTTTACTGCTGTCTTTTGAAGGAATATCACTGCGCTGAAAAATAAAAAAAAGAAATGAAATTCTAAACTCTGATACCAATCTTGGTAATTCTTATTAAAAATGACCTCCTGAATCCGAATAAGACTCCCACTTTGCCCAGTCACCCACCGTTTTTTCGGGGCACAACCCCATCCCCCATTTTTTATCACTGTTCGGTAATTTTATGGTCATGAATTTGATTTGAGAATGAAAAAGAATTAATTTAACACTTAAAAACAAATATATATATATATATATATGATGTTCAATAAATGACAATAATAGATTAAATGTATATATAAGAAATGTAATACATAATTTCAGTGGTAAACCCCCTCTAAATTTTCCTCATGCCGCAAATGCCCATGCTTTAGAATTTTCCAACTCTGTAGCCCCTCAGACGATATTTAACAGTTAAAAAAAACCTTTCCTCCTCCCCCCAAAAAGTCTAGTTTATGACTATAAAATTACCGGAAAGTGATAAAAATACGGGGCCGTCCCTAAATAACGGTGGGTGATACGGCAGAATAAGCATCATATTCGGATTCAAGGGGGTCATTTTAAAGAATTTTCAAAAATGGTGTTGGGTGCAATTTGCGCGAAGAGCAGTGTAATTATAATATTATACTAATATTAAATATAAGGAAAAAAAATAGTACATGGATTTAAAAGGAAAAAAAAAGATTAAATAATTAAATTAGTAATATTTAACCAATCAAGTAGAGTTATTTAAAAGAAAACTATATGTATTATAAAAAATTGTATGAGTAACTATTCATAAACTTTGTAAAACACATACACACGTACACACAAAAAAAGAAAAAAAAAAGAGGAAAAGAAATAGTAAAATGAAATCAATAGTTCTGAATATTTCATTGACATTGCACATTTGATTGTTTTAAATATCGCAAGTTATGTATGCAATAATATATATATATATATATATATATATATATATATATATATATATACAGGGTGATTAAAAAAAATGGACAAAATTAAATGGTACATCAGTCATACAACAAGGATAAAAAATCCCATAGGAACTGAGGGTCGGAACTGCGAACCGGGGCCGCTACAGGGCGTCTAAAATAATACATAACACAAAGAGAAGAAACAACACCATTACAGATCATTTTATTAATAATTACTCAGTCACATAAATATGACTGAGTAATAATTACTCAGTCACACAAGCCAAACGTTGAGCCTACAGAAGATGCTCAAAGTTTAACCAGATGCATCGAGACACACCTGGCATCTACGTTGCATAGAACGCCGCACCTTCTCAAAGATACCAGGTGTATCTCGAACACATCCTGAAGCCATAACGATTTTTCCTACCAAGTCTTCCGGAGTTGTAACAGGTGTTTCATACACAAGTCCTTTTAAAAATCCCCATAAGAAAAAAATCCAAGGAGACAGGTCTGGTGATCTTGGTGGCCATGCGATTGGTCCCCCGCGATCAATCCAGCCGCCAGGAAAAGTAGCCTGCTGGTGTGCTCTGGCGTCTGTGCTGAAATGTGCAGGAGCTCCGTCGTGTTGAAATCGAATGCGTTGACGAATAGCCATCGGAACATCATTCAGCATTTCTGGCAGAACCTCTTGCAAGAATGATAGATAAATGTGACCGTTAAGTCTTTCTGGGAGAATGTACGGACCGAGTAAACAGTCTCTTACAATGCCAGCCCACACGTTAACGGAAAATTTTCGTTGTACGCCGAGCGGACGTGTAGCACGCGATTTTTCTTCCGTCCACGTATACAGGTTGTGAAAGTTCATCACACCCTCTAATGTGAACTCAGCATCATCCGTGAAGAGAACACTTCCTGTGAAGTTTCGGTCTGCAGCACTTTCTTGCAAAATCCACCGCTCAAAATTCATACGATTGTTGTAGTCTCCCGGTTTCAATGCCTGGACGCGTTTTAAATGATATGGATGTAGTCCTTCCTTGCGTACAATGCACCAGACCGTAGCTTGGGGGATATGGGTCTTTCGGGATACGACTCGTGTACTCGTTGAAGGATTACGTTGGAGTTCTTAGACAACACTTTGTACCGCATCATCTGTCTGAATTATTCGTTGGCAACCAGCATCCGGCTTGTGCACGTCGATCGAGCCGGTTTCGCACAATCGTCGATGCAGAGTGGCAAAGAATGAGCGCATAGGCACTTTCTACTAGGATATTTCTCACGATACATTCGCAAGGCTTCTCGTCCATTGTAGTTGTCGATGCCGTAAGTTAAATGCATGTCAGTCATTTCGCGTTGCGTGTAACTAGCCATGTTACGCCCAACGCATCCACGGCTCGAATGAAGACAATCTCCATTTGCTCAGCTCTTGTTTGTATCGCAACGCCCTCTCGTGGTTCTAGCGCCCTCTACAGGCGTTTGCAACCCTCTGTTCCTATGCGATTTTTGATCCTTGTTGTATGACTGATCAATCGTATCATTTTGTCCACGTTTTTTTGAATCACCCTGTATATATATATATATATGCAATAATATACATTTATATATATATATATATATATATATACATAGTGATAACATAAAAAAAAAAGCATTAACTAATGTTTTGCACGAAAATAAATATTAAAAAATATATTGTTTTCCTTTTATTACAACAAAAGAAACATTTATAGAATTTTTCGTGCAAATATCAGTTTATGGAAAAAAATATATATAAAAAAAAGTATGCTTGTAAAGCACTGCTGTGTGTATTCGTCAATTTTAAGATTTATTTTACTTTGCAATGCTAATTGCATTTTAAATCATTCAGTATAAAGTATGATTTATGCAAAAATTAAACTTAAAATCTACTGGTTTACGTGGATTTTAACAAATGCAGGAAAAGTCGGTAGGATATTGTTTCTTTCAGATATATAGGTACACTTTTTCTTTTTTTTTTTTCACTTTCTTACGCACTGATGACGGTACTATAAAAGCAATCGAAACAGTTGAGTATAATTTCATTATTTATTTAGTTCCACGTCTGCTTTCAATATTAGATGGAAATTATTGTAAATATTTATGAAGTAACATATTTCGTTCAATTTGTTAGAATATTTGTATTTCTCCTATTAATTAATCTATTAAATCAATTATATATAGATTTAAACATCAAATATTCATCTAATTCAAAGGAATTTTTATTTAGAATTTATAAATATAAAGACTGAAAAATTATACAAGTATATTAAAATTCTTTAACATATAAAAATGCAACTTTACATATTTGTGTGCTCGAAATAGCACGTCTAAGATTCCCGACTGTATTTAAGAAAAAATGCTAAAGCTTAAGAACAAATTCGCATGTATCTTCTTCTATTATACTACATCAATATAAGTTCTGTCGTTCTGAATTTTAAATTTATGCGCACTTATATAGCACTATTAAATATAACAATTAATCTTACGAATTTATAAATATGATGGATGGCGCTTAAGTAAAACATAAATGCATGTAAAATTCGCATATGCGTGATACTGAATACAACTTCTTGGCATGATCCTCGTAATACATAAATGCATGTTACATTTGAGGGATAGCTAAAATATTCTGAATTTTATTTATTTATTTATTTATTTAGATATTTTAAATATGAAAAAAGTATCCTGAAAGACTATTAATGCTTTCATTTTTTTTTTTTTTTTTTTTTTTTTTTAATAGAAATATGAATAACAAAAGTGTGAAATAAAGAAAATGCAAAGTTCCTATATATCAACAAATGTTAGTTTTTATAATGTATCAAACATTAAATATTTCTTTTTTTTTTTCGGTAATAATACGCTGAAATTTTAAAAAATAACATACATAATAACTATAAATATGTACATGAACAGTACATGATACGAATTGTACTTTTTCAGAAAGGCTAGGTCATGTTTAAAAAAAAATAAAATAGTAGTATTTAGAAATACAAATTGGATGAATTCAATAAAATTATATTTTTGATTGTGTATATAATCTACCATTTTTTTTTACATATATTTACATATACTGACCCACATTCCTAGTTAAGCATTTTATTGCACGTTTTATAAAATTATTTCATACAGTAAGTATATTTTTTCTGTAAAAATACACAATTTTCTGTAAAAACTAGTTGGCATAGGTGGACTCTGCTCAGTTCCCCATCATATTTATGTTTTCAGAAATTTCTAGTGCGAGACATATTATAATAATGTTAAAAGAAATGAATTTCATCAAAGCTTGATACAGTGACAGAATGAAATCCCCGCCTAATAGGCTATCCACCGTTCACTTGGATATAATTATCTTATTCTAATTTATTAATTTATTTTAGCAGGGTCAATTCTGTTGTTTAGTTTTCATGCTACTATTTCCAATGCAATAAACCTCAAAATTCATATTTATATGAAAAATTTACAATTTCGCTATGTTGATAAAATCGTAAATTACGAATAATTTACGAAAATTTCCTAGTAGAATATTTGTATTCAATCATGTTCAAACAAATATCATAAACTTAATTTTGAAGTTGTCTAATGTATTTAGGATCCTCAAAATGGAAGTTTATGATCAAATTTGCCTTATTCTGACATGTTAAGTAAATCGTAAATTCCAAATAACTTACGAATTTTTTTAAATTGGAAAAATCATAGTCTATGATATTCATGCCAGTATCCTAAATAATATTTCGAAAGTGGTTTGACATCTTTACGCTGAAAATATCCCTCAAGATTGACGTTTATGTGAAATTTTGCTCTATTCTGACATGTTAAGAAATTCGTAAATTACCAATAACTTACGAAATCTTTATATTG
This sequence comes from Salticus scenicus, assembly GCA_963930645.1. Classification (NCBI taxonomy): domain Eukaryota; kingdom Metazoa; phylum Arthropoda; class Arachnida; order Araneae; family Salticidae; genus Salticus; species Salticus scenicus. Next base: position 225,440,940 of record OZ005656.1, on the reverse strand, counting down.
GAAAATTCATAGTCATTAATATTCATGCCAGTGTCCTAAATAATATTTCAAAAGTAGTCTGACATCTTTACGATGAAAATATCTCTCAAAATTGACGTTTATGTGAAATTTTGCCCTATAGTGCCATGTTAAGAAATTCGTAAATTTCCAGTAACTTGCGAAATTTTCAAAGTAGCATATTTACAGTTACTGATGTTTATTCCGGCATCAAAACTGATATTTTAAAACTGGTCTGACATTTTTACAGTTAAAAGTTTTCATTTAATGCACGTTTAAGTGAATTTTTGTCCTATTCTCCCATGTTAAGAAAATCGTAAATTTCTAATAACTTACGAAGTTTTTTAATTCGAATACTGCAAATGAATAGGGTTCTTGCCAGTGTCGAAAGTAATATTTTAAAACTGATCTGACCTCTCTGCGACAATTTGTTCTTGAGATATCGTGTACACAGACTAACAAACTAACGGACTGACCCACTAACAGACTAACATACTAACAGACTAACAGACTAACAGACTAACAGACACCCTACAGACAGACACCATAGAAATTTTGTCATTTTCGGATTCCTCACACCTGAAAACGTGTAGAAAAATTAAAAAACCGAGGTCGAAAATTTTCACGATTACCTAAGTTCCCCATACCTATAGTATGATGGGGAACTAAAAAGTGTAATCATGCATTATACTTCGCATTATTAAAGCACTAGAAATCTTAAAACCAATATATTCCGATGATTCGTACACACCGTCACACTTATGATTAGGACTATTGTCCAGGAATGGATGATTTGTGTTGTATTTGTTTTCTAACTTCTTTATCACAGACTCTCTGTTATAGTCAAATTAACTTACGTGATTTTTTACTTTTATGTAATATTTATCAGGTAAACTATATTCACTATAAAAGAAATTTGCATGTAATATAACTTGCTAAAATCTGCCTAATTAACAAAATGTTTTGTTTTTATTTATTTATTTGGAAATGTTTATAAATTATTTAGTAGGAAAATCTTGTGTGACCTTCTTATGCCTCCCCGTATTTGCTGTGTGTTCAATAAATAAAGTAGTATAGAAAAAAATAAACTTAACGGAAACACTATAATTGAAGATGTTACATGGGGGGAGATATGGAAATACTTCTGAAGACATCTCATAAAATAAAAATGACCTACATCTTAACTTATATAAACAATAAATTGTTTCATTCTCTGGTAATTTAATAAACGTCGGTGGCTGTTGTTTGCACTTACCTATAAAACAACCTATATAATATTTCACTAACTTGCTCCAGTTGCGACTGATTTTTATTTTCGAAAGAATACGACGAAACTACGTAAAGAGATTTATTGAAAATTTATTTTTCCGTCTGATTGAAGATAATGCCTGGACCGGAAGTCGAACCCCGGATCTCTGACTTACAAGCTCAAGGCTCTACCAATTGAGCTATCCAGGCCGACAACCGGTCAGCATTACTCAATCAGACAACCTTTATGAAGAAACATCTCTGGTCTATCATGTAGATAGCTCGACAGAAATAAGCCGCAGGAAATGGAAAACACCATTAAACAATGGGAGAAAGAAATACAATTTTTTTATTAAAATCACACAATCAACTGCGGAAGAGAATCATATTTATTGAAATTTTATTTTTCCGACTGAGGGAAAATAATGCCTGGACCGGGAGTCGAGCCCCGGATCTTTGACTCACAAGGTCAAGGCTCTACCAATTGAGCTATCCAGGCCAACAATCGGTCAGCATTACTCACTGAGACAACCTTTAGGCAGAAAGTGCTAGAAAGTGCTAGGTAGAAAGTTTTAGGGTTAAAGTGATGCCCGACTGGTCATACCAGGCCCAAATCAGGAATTCGGCTGCTAGAGATAAAGCAAATATAAGCGCTTCGGCTAGCGAATTCGGTTACAAAAATACAATACAATACATTTGAAATGTTTTTATTCTTAAAGAAATCGAAAAAAAAAAAGTGGTGAAACCTGCGCTTAAAATCTCATATTTAGAAGTACATTTCGAACAACGTAAATAAAGTTATTCAGCGCATCTAATGTCGGTTTTTCGGCAGGACAGTATTAGTATCATGTATCATATATCATTTATTAACTATGGAATTTCCGTTACGTATGGTAATATGTAAATTTTTAATTCGTCATATTTTAAAAAAGAATTGATTTGTAATGCAACAGTAATTTATTTCTAACAATTTTTATTGAGCAGCGAAATAATGCATTCTAAAATTGAAATTTCAATTACAATGTAAAAGTTTTAAATCTCTTTTCTTAATTGAAAAAGAAGAAGAAGAAGAAGAAGAAATGTTTTTTTTCTATGATTTTATTTATGGTATTTTTCTAAAACCAATATTAGTTATGTAGGTAGTGTTACGCAGATATTCTGCGTGGTAAGCTGTTGTAATTAATTTAATATTACCATTATCTTGAAAAATGACGTAATGTGGGCGTCAGACTTGGATATAATCCTCTGTAATTTACTTCCGGTGCGATAAATTCCACAAGCTACTTTAAATGGGGCTGAAAGAGCTAAAAGCCTTTTGATCTGCAGCTCTCGTTTTGAACTGAGTTGACGGAACAGAATAGAAAAGAATATGGTCATCATTTACGGAAAGCCACCACAGTGTTGTGTTTAAACAAGTGCACTTCAGATGGTCGGCGAATAGCGGAGGGCTACCGGACAGATTTTAAACAAAATAAAATAATTATGACACAATCACTAAAAGTGAGAAATTTAGGGAAAAGGCCGTTACCCTGAACAATGCCAAGTTGAAAATCGGGCCAAATGGCGTGTATATAGTTCAACTAATCAGATTTAAATAAGTATTTTCCTATTTCAGAAGAGAATTGAAACACAAAATGACGAATGGAAAAATTGAAAAAAAAAAAAAAAAAAAAAAGGGGGGGGGGTGGTAAGGCGTGAAATAAAATTGAATGACAATGTGTTCAAGGAATTTTAAAGAATAGAAAGTTCTAGACATACTACGTACAAATAATGTGAAATAAAATAATTATTTATTTTATGAGAACGGAATAATATTCTAAAATCAGAACAAAATGGTCAACTCCATTAAATTATGCTTGCAATATAATTATATCATAAAAACGACGTAATACGCTGAAAGTAATAATTAAATGTTTTTCTTCTTATATTTATTTATTTCCCCTTTTCTTTTCTTTCTTTTTCTTTCATGGAAAATGTGGGTTTCTTATTAGTTGAAATTTTAATTATATCAATGAAATGTCAGACAAAATATCCGGTTTCGAAAGACAATATTATTAACGCACAATTAATGTAGTATAAATAACAATACATTCTTTATTTTCTAAATAGCTCTAAATCTATCGGTTATAATACACAAAATTCAGAATAAATGCTGCATCATTTTTAATTAATAATGCTTCTAAATTCTGTCTATTAGTCTAATAAGTTATATCTTTTGAAATATTTAATGAAAAGATTATTAAAAGTTAACTATTTTAATAGACATATTTAATTTCCTCCTTTAATAGTAAGAACATACGTGGAAGGTTCTTCAAATAGTTACAAGATTATATAATTCTTGTAGAATTTCAGTAAATAGAAAGCTCATGCTGTAATCGTAAGAGACTAATAGACTACGCCATTTCTCGAGAATAAATCTCAATACTGAAAACATTATTTAATTCGATTAAATATTATTCTTAGACTATTTCATTTGGGTTGCTATAATTGATTTCTCGAATAACACTGGCTTACTCATATTATATTTTAATTAATAATTAAGAAAGATTACTAAAACAATGTTTACATACAGTACTGTTTCATATATATATATATATATATACATATATATTAATGGAGGTTAAATACAAATTTCTGATATTTAATAAGAATACTATTTAAATATATATATATACATAATAAGGGTAATATTGTTAGTAACTAAAAATTTAATACAATACCTAAATTTAAAAATATTTTAGTGTTGCGCGTTTTAACGTAGGCAATATTTTCCCTTCTGCAGTGTTATGAATTTTCCCAATGTATTTATTTTATATCCAATAAAAATTTAAAAAGAAAAAGAAGAAAAAAAAAGTATATACTAGTTGAAAAATAAAATATCTGACGATTTTAACGATTAATTTTTCCTAAAAATGGCACAACTGTTTTTGTCTTTTGGAAACCTGAAAACGAGCAGTGATTATTTGTTTAGGTAAGAATCCTACACAACCCTTGTATCAACTCAAAATTTGCACAAATATTTTCCACTGGTAGATTCTAAATAAGCTGTGTGAAACTTAGTTAGTAATTTATATAAATTTTTGGACAGAAAATAAATGATTTCCCCAAAGTCAAAGACTTGAATGAGACTCTTGTCATTGTGATAAAACGGTTATGGTACCGACGATTGATACACTTGTCTGTTGACCCTAGAAACCACTAACACTTTAAATATTTCTAGGGGTTCATATTTTATGAGGGTTTTTCTGGAGAACAATAACCTGCCTGAATTACTTGGTCCTAAGGATTCTTCCCTTTGATACAGATAACTAATATCGAACACAAGAAAACGCGATTATTATGTGGGGATACATTGTGACTTTTGTCTTGGTCTGATTATCTGGTTTATTCTTGTTATAGAACTCCTCGTCGTACTCATGCACAACGATTTATGATTCATTCAGACATACGCCGATAGCTTGTATATTATAGTTTGAAGTAACATTGTCTAAAGAATGAGGTAAATTTTTAACTCACTGCTATCTCAGTCTTATGAGTGGTAGAAGGCGTTTATCTAAACTATTTTCCATATATTAAAATACTCGTAATAAGAATCTTCATTCTCGTGCTCTTCTTGATACCGACTTTGAAGGTTATAATGTGATTATAATTCATCTATATGAAAATCCGCACGGAAAAATAATCCAGAACTAGACAACATCTAGGATAAGGCGATCAAGGTCAGGTATAAAGGTCAGGAGTCAATTATCTGGAGTCAACTTGGATGGGAAGCATCAGGTTCCAAATTCAATATTCTTGCCAATAATCGATAATTTGTATTATTCACTGCTTGCCAACCGATTAGAAAATAAAATGTCAAAGCATACAGGAAAACCAGTTTGAACTGCCCCGTTGAATGTCTTGTGAGGGTTTATAACAACGTACAAAGGGAGTGAAAGAAAGCTTATGGGAATATAGGTCGTATTAGTTGACCAAGCCGTTTGGATATCTCAGCACTTTTTTTTTTTTTTTAACTTGTGTAAGTATGGGCTAGTAATCCTTGGAAAGGCCCTCATAGTGAACATTATTGCAAAGCCTAAGATGTTCCTGTATTCTGTCGGTCTTCACCACTAAAACTCCACTATGTTCATCCCACACATTTTAAATTTGCACCCCTTGTCTTAAATTACTATCTGATTAGAATAGAAAAATATTTAAAATAGATTAAATAAACTTATAGTTCCATTTCATTATTAATTTTCTTTCAGTGATACATGTATAATAAATTTTATAGATAAATATATCCAATAAAATGCTTTCTTTTTACACTACTAATCTAAAGGCAAAAGTGTATTTACACTAACTTATTTAATACGAAAAATCATGTTGCTTCTTTTGTTTACTATTTACAAAATTGCTCTATTAAACTTTCCCAGTACGCATTGGTATTTTCTTTCTATTATTTTTTAATTTTGTGATAAAATAATATTCATAATTCACATTTAAACATTATTTTTACTTGTAAAACATTTTAATTTCGACTGAAAACCACCTTCTGTGAACCAAAACACTTGCATTTTCTCGCATCTTAAAAAATCAAAATAAGTTTGTTTATTTGGTTTGCGTTATATATATATACATATTGTGAAACATAGAACAACAGTTTCTATGCATATGTAACTAAAAATTCATTTATTTATTTATTTGTTCCATTTATTTATTCATTTTAAATAGGAAAGTCTTCTCGTTTTGAATGCTTAGAATAAAATGGAAAATTTAAAATTATGTGTAAAATTATGGTTGGAAACGGTGATTTATAGAATGCAACATTTTACTATTTGATATTATAAATATTTATTTTTGTAATAAGACATTGACTTATTTGTAATAAGAAAACATGAAGCTAATTATTATGCAATTTTGAATTTTATGGAGATTAAGCTCTGATTTCAAAATTTATCTAAAGGCAAAATGGTTAAATTTTAGAAGCTTACAATAAATTTAGAAGTTTGCAATAAATTATCATTAATAAATGAGTCCTTTTTTGTATCTATATCTTTAAATGAAGAAATTTTTATTATAACACTCTATTTTTATTGAAACAAAATAATCATATATTTGTTTAATAAATGGGAAAAGCCACAACAAAAATTTTTAGTATCATATTTAAGAGGGGGGGGGGATGCGACAATTATTGTATTTTAAATGTTAACATGGCGAGATTGTTCTTGTTCGTTCCATAATTGTTACCTTTCTAAAAAAAAATAAAGAAATTTTAATCTATGATTAAAAATTAAATCGTGAGAAGATTATTTGTATCTTAACATTTTACCAAACAAACATACAAAAGTTTGAAAATTCTCCCCACTCAAATGTATATTACAGTACGTATAAATTACAGAATGTAAAATTTTCATATTATATATATTTAAATTTAAATAGTTAATTGTGCTAAATAGACAGCAAATAATTTAAAAATTGTTCATTTCTATGATTTTAAACTCTAATTCTAAAGTTTACCTAACGGCAAAAGAATTTTAGGTGCAAACATACAATGGAATATGATTGATGCGTGCATACTTAAAATATATATATATATATATATATATATATATATATATATATATATATATATATATATATATATATATATATATATATATTAAAAGAATATTAAAAGAATATTCTTTTACTAAAAGAATTCGTACTATTTGCAATAATGAAGAAGATTTAAAATATGCTCTTGAAGACTTAAAATGTACCTTGCAAATTAACTGTTACCCGTCCCAATTTTTAACTGTGAGTTTCCAGAGTTTTCCTATCTCGGTTTGTTCTACTTCCTCATTCAAGGGCGATATTGAAGCACCGACGAGTAGCCCCGTCGGCCGAAGTTAATTTGTTTTCCAGATGAAGGGTTGTATTCTTATTTCATTTTATACTTTCTTGTTTACATTCAGTAATTCTTTATTGTATTGTATATATATATTTTTAATGAATTGCTGTAATTTTGTAACTTTTACAATTTAATAATTTTATGAAGTTTTTTTAGTAGTTTTATATATTATATGTATATTTGATTTCTCTTCAGTTATTGGTGGTTTTCTGTTTGGTGAGAAGTTGGGGGCTAAGGATAGCTATTAGCTTATGGCTACTGTCCTTTCAGAAACTTCTCGTTCACCCCTACACTGAGGGGCCTCCCTGATGAAGATTTCAGTGTTTTTGGGGTTTAATTTCATTTATTTGTTTATATATTTCTACATTTATGTATTCCTACATCTAAGTTTTACATTTCCTTTAGCTGCAATTTGCGCATTGGTTTGTAATTCCCCTTTTGGTTTTTCTAATCTGTAAAACCTATATATTTATAAATAGTTTTTTATATATCAATAGTTTTCAATAGTTTTCTATATATATATATATACGATTCTGAGATTTTATGCTACAACTACAATTTTTAGAATCAAAGAAAAAAAAATTGTATTTTAGACTTACACGGACAGATGATAGCTCTTGTGTTTTTCATAATAGTTACGATTTTAAAAACATGCTTTTAATCTTTAATAAAAACTGAAAAAAAAAAAAAAGTGAAAATATTTTAACTGATAACACGCAACTAATCATTTAAATATATAAAAAATCTCAAAACTCATTTGTAGAATATATCATATGTCATATATTTTCTTGGAAATAACCGCATTGTTTAATTTCAAGATTTTCATTCGAAATTATTATATATTAGACAATAATTTAAGTATTATATTTAGTTCAGAGATTTAGATAATTACTCTGTATATATATATATATATATATATATATATATATATTTGGAAATATATACCTTTATAAAATTTATTATCCTATGACTTTCGAAACCTAAAAAAAGATCATTTTAGTATATAATAGCAGGCTACGCTAGCTTCGTTGGTCATTGTATTAAAATGAGTTTTCAAAAGAATTGAATGACCATGTATTTTTTATATCACATTATATATATATATATATATATAAGCCTACATCAAAATTGCTCTAAACCTCACGGTTACCTGTTCCCTATGTCCTCCTCTCTTTATAATATACGAAACAAAGTATTTCTTCCGTTTAGCTGCCACATAGGCAAAAAATGTCATAGCATGTCTCCGGACCACTTCTATGGGTAAATCCCTGACCGTCGCCAATTGCCCGTTGCGCAGCAGTGGTGCGACGTAAAACCCAGCCAATAAACCATGCACGTTTTTTTTTTTTTAAACAATGCTCTATAGTCTTATTTGAATGCTTCTCAAAAATGAATCCACAATTGTTTACAAATTTAATGGATTATGTATGGGGAATAAGTACGCTGTAATTTAAAAATTACAGCTCTAAGAACTTTGAAACTGATAATTTTTAAAAAGTTATTCATTATTCTTTAATACTAGACTGTTTTTATTATTATTATATACTCTTCTTTTATGATAAAAGCAATCGGAGGATATCGCTTTGCGAAACTTTGCAACGTAATATCTTTAAATCTAATAACTTGATGTATATAGTGTCCTCACAAAAAAATGAACAGATTTTGGAGCGCTTAAAAAAAAATAAATAAATAAATAAAAAATAAATAAAATAGGACATGTATGCAATATATTTAAAAAAAAAAAAAATCATCAGTTTTTACTAAAAACAATTTCCGACTTTCTTCACGAAAGTAGTAAAATCTAGGCCAGTCAAAAATAGGATTTGCCCACCCGGATGTGTACCACCGGCAAACTCTTTACTTTATCTATGCAGATAATAAAAATTATTAAAAACTACACACAAAGTATGTCTGCTTGATGCACGTTTTTTCCCATCTTCTGAAATAAAAACTTACAAAAATTTCAGAGCATTTCAGATATGAATTATATCATGGAAATACTTTTAAAAATGTATGACAAATTTTTTAATTAAAAACTCTGTAATTTAAACTGTTTAGAAAGTAAAGCTAAGAGAAATTGCACGTATAATGGTTTAGCGGGCAGGGGTAGAGTGGGTGCGCTGAAACTTCACGTAGTTGTATAATATCAATGATTGAACGCCGACTTGATCATACATGTTTGTTACTTTTAGCGTTTAAGATAAAACGTGGTTACTTTTATCTCGTATTGAAAAATGATAGCATAAATTTGCATTACTCCTCCTAAGAACTTTTGAAGAATGATTGATTTTATTATTATTATTATTATTATTATTATTATTATTAAACGATTTCTCATGGACTATATACGTTACTTGTGGCAGTTAGTGACAGGAAAGCTTCACCATTTACAACAGTAAGTGGACAACCACAGATTATGTCGGCAGACATGAAGCCATTTAAACTGAAAAGTAACTGTACTTTAATTTAAACGTGTTACCTAATAACTAAATGTCGCTGTTTATTATCTGGTCTTTTTTTTTTCTTTAAATAAAGTTTTTCTTTTTATTTCTTTTCAAGTTTCTTTTATTTTTTCTGCTTTTCTTTTAATTATTAAATCGAAATAACCACTCGAAATACAAAAATATTTCCTTACAGAAACCTTACAGCAATGTCATTTAAGTGCAAATATCCTTGTTAACATTCAAATTGCATTTATAATTAAACTCAATATATCTCGATTTTATTACAGTTGTTGCTTTAATTTTCAGTACAGCAACAAAATACTAATGAAAATACATGATATATGAATGACTTAAAACTATTGAGCAGGACTTTGCGGAATAATAATAATAATAGTAATAATAATATTTGGATTTCTTATCTATTTCTTTTGAATTGTGCGATACTCTGCCAGCTTTAATTTACGTAATTGTATTTTGTTTTACAGAGAGGTGTAAATAAGCATTTATTTTTAGTTTATCCTACTAAAATAAATAAATAAAATAAAATAAATTAATATTTTAAAAATCATTCAACAATGTGTATGGAAAGTGTGAATTTCAATTTAATTTAGTAGTCAAAGCATAACAGAGAAAATACAGTAACTAAGCAAACGCTTGCTAAAGTAACTTAAAAGTTAATGCACAAAACTAAAACATGCATATGTATTGAGAACGCATATATAACAAAGTTTCCTTCGCAAAGTCTGTTTAAGTCCTATAATTAAAACATTATTTTCTATGATTTACTTACACTTTTATTAAACAAATAGCAGGAAGAATTTTTCAAGCTTTAAATTCAATAAAAGCGAAATAGCAAAGTCTGGATAATTAATGTTAATCTTTTTTTAAGTGGGTTTTTTTATTTTTGTAACAGCTACAAAATATGATTTACGTTTTGGTTACTCTCTTAGCTGATTAAAATTAATTTACATTAAAAGAAAAAAAAAAGTGTTTAACATTATTTAAAACAAGATTTTTTTTATATAAATATAAAAAAAAAATAATTTTTTTTCTCAAAAAGTTATAATAACTAAAAAAAAAATACATATTTAAAAGGAAAATTTTAGTTTTCTTGATATTTATTTTTTCCTATATATTATTATTATTATTATTATTATGTAATGAAATAAAATGATGTGCTTATATAATATTCGCTAAGAGCTAAATCCGTATCAATATTTAAAAATGCGCATTTTTTATTCTATAGAATTTCTGATAAAAGTGTCAATATGTTTTTTTCTTTATTTTTTTATTTAAGCAGATAATACATATGTATATAGATATAACCTTTATATTTCTATTCAATTTCTTTCTTTTTTAATAAAATTTGTATTACTGATAATAATTCAGAATAACAACTTCATCAAAAGAAAATAATTAAAAGTGATGGCGAAAAGAGTTTTTCTTTTTCAGTTTTGCTATATTCTGCGAAAAAATTATACAATAACAAGCCTTGTTGCATCATTTAAAATAACAAAGCTTCTAACTTGAGGCGAAATTGCTAATTTTTTAGACAATATTTCTTCTACCATTATTAAAAATATATTTCGCGTACTTTGTGGGTTTTTACTTGTTAGAGCATTGTAAGGGGAAAAAAATGAAAATAGCTGTATTTTCAACTCAGATATTTTAAGCAGATTTTAGAAATAAAATGCAACATAAAATTTACTAGATGATTTATTTATTTATTTATTATTTTTTTAGAGTTAAATTACTAATATATTTATTATTGTTATTATTATTATTATTATTATTTTAATATTTTAGGAATATTTCTGGTGTTTTAATGCGTGTGTATTTTGGTAGTAAATATAATCTTTAATTTTCCTTAAATATATCTCATTCAAAATGTCTTCCGGAATTGGAAATCTAGAATCATATACTTTTTTAAAAATGTTATAAGAACAATTTATCAAAAAAACAAGTTTCTTGGTTTTCGGTAATGATATAAATTTGTTTTTCACGTAGACTTATTGCAGAAAAGGAATGGTTAAACGTTTGTCAGGTGTCGTTAAAAGAAAAATGTTTCATCATTATTATTATTGTTATTATTAAAATATTTTTAATTAAATTTTTTATATTAATTAAGGATATGATAGTATAAAACATTATCATATATATATATATATATATATATATATATATATATATAATTAAAAACAAAAAAATCAAAATAGTTTAATGTACAAATTATTTGTGATATCTTTGAAATAATGTTTAAATATTAGACATACATTTATGTTAAGGCGAAGAGTAGTTTCTTATAGAAAAATGAGTAGATTAAAACTATTTATTTTTAAGGGTGATCAAGAAAATTAAACTCATTTTATATAGAATGTCTTTAGAATATATGAAAAAAATTTTAAAAATAAATAAGGTATTTCCCATCATGTTTTAAAATAAAATTTCGTTGAATAGTAAAAATTTTGAATAATTCCGAAATGGATTTTCTCAGTTGAGAATTAGTAATTACGACATCGTGACGAGAATAGTGCACGTTAAGTGTAAATGCATCAAATTCGTTATTATCTCTTTTATCATTTATTTATTTTTTGAGAATTTAAAAATCATTCAATTTCCACTGAAAAATTAAGATAAAATTACTATTACTATTAATTATTATTTAAAATGCTATTATCAAAACTAATTTTTAAATAAATTTCATTATTGAGAAATATACTTATGGTATACAATAATTAATACAGTCACACAGTTATTATCTTACAAAAAGAAGTTTTAAGTTATATTTGGTTCACAACATTGTTAAATTGAATATTTAAATTTTTTTTCTAGTTAACGACACCTTTAAGAAAAGTATTCTTTGCGATAAGTTAAAACAGAGTATAATTATATATAAATACACAGTTTTACACACCATTAAAATTCTAGTTACACTATTTTTTCGATGACTTAAATCTAATGTATAAAAACAAGTTTTATCTTTCTGTTTCTTTTACTTAAAATGTAAAATTATGGAAAACATATTACTGATAAATGCATTACAGTGCACAACAGTGTTTCTGTAAGTCATTAGCATATTATGATTTTTATAACGCCACAACTGTAAAAAACATAACGACCGCCATTTACGTATAATTGAATTGTTATGTTACACATAAAGTTTTCTAACTTCGGGCAAAATGTTAAATTAATCTTTATAGCTACGTTCCGTTATCGAAGCGAGATGTATGAATAATTATAATTCGAAACTTTTAAAGTTACCTAGTTTTAGAAAAACCTAAGGGAAATTATAGATACGGCTTCAGTTTTTGATTTTTAGTCTTGTTTTCTTTTCTATCTGTTTCATAAGGATTAGATTTTTCTTCTGGCGTTATCTGTAATTGTGAATTTAAATGCAACAAATAAGATAATTTTCTCTCTTTTTTGTGACGCCTGATGAATTATATATATATATATATATATATATATATATATATATATATATATAAATAATTATGAAGCAGAAAATATTAGATTATTTATTTACCAATGATAAATTAGGATAAGTAAACAATATTATGCAGTAGTACATTCTTAGTTTTTTTTTCTTTCTTAAAGAAATGTTAATTATTTCTTTTAACTATCCAGTTATATTACAAGATAAGCTACTTTTAGCAACATTTGGAGTGTAAACCGTTATAGTATACGGCCAGATTTAATCATCAAGAAATATGTCCAGTTCTAATACTTGTAACAGATTGCTTCAAAATCCAGAGTGTTGACCATTTATAAAAGACCCTTCCTTAATTCGAGTAAAATCATCGCAGCTTTACGAGCAGGCTTTTATTTTTACAATCAATGACCAGAAACCTTTTCTTCAATACTGACAGTAATTTTGTGCGCAATTTATTTACAGTGTACAAGTATTTGTAAAAAATGTTCTGTAAAATCCAGAGTGTTGATCGTTTATTAAAGGTCACTTCCCTTCTTCAAGAAAATTTCATGACAGCTATACAGGCATAAATTTATTTTGATGGTCAGTGACTGGAAATCTAATAACACTCACTTCACTAACCTTAATTTATCGCTTAAGTTGGCATACCTTCAAGGAATAATGATCCCTGAATGATCAACCAGAGGTGAAGCTTCCAGAAATCCTGTGAGGTTATTTTCCGAATTCGAGTATTCAATCAGACCATAGCAAAAGTAACATTATTTAAGAGGTGCCCCGGAAAATATTGTCTCAGTGTGTAGAGGGATAGGAATTTTGGATTGTTCTGTTATCTTACTTATTAATCTGATGTCCAAATTTTCATAGTTAAACAGAGCTGTGTCTTCTGAACTTGAGTGCATTTCCTTTCTCTAAAAATCCAATATAAAATTATATTTTCTCAGGAAATTATGTCCAATAATTAAAGGATAACTTATATTTCCTGCATATGGCACGTGTTTGTAATCAAAATTCACAAATTTTAAGTCATGTTCATTTCTCCATGGATGTTCGCTTTGTCGCCGGTCACAGTCAATTTAACGCAGGACGGCGTTGAGATAACCTTCCCTTTAAGCTCTTGAGCAACATTTGTTCTAACGATGATTATGTTGTACCAGTGTCAAGGATCATGCAGTAGAAAATGTCATTAACCTATCTATAAGCACCAAGTCCATTATCGCCTAATCGAAGGAACATAGAACACCATAGATTGGGTATCCCTAATTTTGGAAAAATTCCGCAACGCGAGATTTACTTTTCTAAATTTCCCTGCTGGGAAATTAAAATCTAGTTATTTTTATTATTCTGTCTCACTGGGCAGCTCACTGTTCTCACTGTTCATCTCTTTTATAGTCTCAGCACTTAATTTTCATATTCGTATCATCTTCATGATTCTCAAGGCTGCGTAATATGCTAGAGATATCTTCTAAAATTTTCTTCATATCCTTCAGATAAGCCTGCGAATAAACTAGAGACACTGCTCTGATGGTGTTTACGGCTTGTTGGTTGCTTCAAACATCAGTGCATACGCCAAAGCTTATCCGACATCCCTGACATTGCCAGCCAGGGGACTTTTTTGATTCTCTGGATCTCTCGCGTCATCGGCGTAGTAATCTGAAAATGCTAAGTCTAACAGCACCTAAATATATGATACCTGTTCTTGTAAGCTTTAATTCGCTTTCTAATAACTCAACTTTAACTGAAAACGACTATATTCTTTCCAGCATTTCTCTCCAAAACGCAGTTCTAGGGCATTTCTCAGAGCCTCAGAATCATGCTTTTATTCCTTTGAAAGCGTTTCCAGTCTGACAGCTGCGGTAGTCATAATAATTGTGATAAATAAACGGTCTTGACACTAACATCAAGTCCATTAGCCTCAGCTTCGAGAAAAAACTGTGTCTTAAATACTTGCCAAGATTATCTGCCATCAGAGTGAAAAATCTTTTTTGATTCTCGATTCGGTAATCTTTCATCTTTTTTTTTTTTTTTTTTTCCCAGCGTTATGAGGCATTTATGCTAATTTCTCTTCCCCCTTTCTCTCAATTTCTTCTTCTGTTTCCTAAAATTTACTTTCTATTTCGTTGAATCTTCATTTTAGCTCTTGATTAAAATTTTATTTTACTTTCTCTTCAAATCTTTCTTTTACCCTTAAAACACTAATTTCTATCTCCCTAACCTTAGCTTCCATTCCGTCCATTCTGTTTTCTATCTGAAAATTTATTTTCTAATACTTTTTTACGAATATCACATTTCCTGAGGAACTTAAACAGTTTTTCATCTCTTTTTGCCCTCTTTTCATTATGATTTTTATAAATTTTTATCTTATTTCAATGTTTTCAACGAATCCGGTTTCCACCTTTTTTAGACCGGCTTTCCAATCGTTTATCTAGGCTGCCAAACTTTCCAGAAGCCTCTTCATTCCTTGCTCCATACCACTGGTTATGACCATTCAGCAGACAACCACAAGACACTAATATTGTTGCCTACTCGGTGTTCGGGAATTGTCCGTGAATAAATGACAGGTCTTTGAGAGACCTAAAAGTTTATTTACAGAATATTCCAGAAGATTGTATGTCTGTTAAACATGTATCAACTTCAGTTTCACCGGAAAACAGATGACATCATAAAAATCACAGTATGTGATCTGTAATCATTATCAGAGGTCTGATCAACCAGAGTAGTTTATAGTGCGAAGATTTGGCTTAAAACTGAATACTCACGTTGGGATGCTATCCTTGTATATAGCCTTTTACATTTCCATAATTTTCAAGCATTTCTCGAAATATTCGATTTAGAGCTTAGATAGTCGATAAGTACTTTCTCGCCATATTCGCCAAAAAGCGGTAAACTGGCCATATTCATCGCCAATGCCATACTCCAGTGAAGTTTTTAATGACTTCCTTATTTCTTTAAAAACAAATGAGCTATTTCAATACCAAAATAAGCTGGAAAATGCAGAAAGTTAATGTAAACCTCTTTAGATGAAATTGCATAAAAATAGCCACTATTATTTACAAATTTGTAGCAACTTTTTTCTTTCCTAATAACTAAATGTGCAAGTACGCTAAAGGAAACCATTCTCATTCTTTATATAAAATATGACGCTAAATTT
The DNA here is from genome assembly GCA_963930645.1 of Salticus scenicus. NCBI lineage: Eukaryota > Metazoa > Arthropoda > Arachnida > Araneae > Salticidae > Salticus > Salticus scenicus. Next base: position 225,424,798 of record OZ005656.1, on the reverse strand, counting down.
TATTTATGAACGCTGTTTTTATAATACTTATTGGTTTTAGTACTTCATAATTAATTCAGATCTGAAAAAGATTTAAATCGGAAATTCTGATTATGTGCACTTAATTTTATAATTATTTGTTTCTATATTTTATCAATTATTTTTTTATAATTTAAGTTTAACATAAACTGAATTCAAATATTGAAATATAACATTTATTTTAAAATTATTTTTATATATTTATTTATTTATCGTTTTAAGAAATAGGTATTTTTAATAGTAATAATATTTTGTAATTAGAAATATTATGTAAAATTAATTTAACGTAAAAAGTATAAAATTCAAATTTAGGATATTTCTTTTCACACAACTTGAACCTTTTTATCATAAAACTATATATATATATATATATATATATATATATTGGGAGTACAAATTAATTCGGTCCGTTTTCAATAGATGGCTCTGGCTGATTTGTTTACTGAATAATGATAGATGTTTTTGGCATTGTTAGAAAGGTTTTACCTTTGTCAACCATATTCAGTCAACGAAGCTTCGAGTTTTATACAACAACATTGGTTTTTTGAGCATTCAATATGTCGAGTTTTGTGCTAAAGAAACAACATTTGCGGGAAGTTTTGATTTTCTTTTTTAATTGGAAGAAAAGTGCCGCTGAAGCGCATCGATCGCTTGTGGAAGTTTATGGTGAATCTGCGCCATCTGATAAATCATGTAGAGAGTGGTTTCGACGCTTCAAAAATGGTGATTTTAGTGTCGAAGACAATGAGCGCCCGGGCCAGCCGAAAAAGTTCGAAGACGCCGAATTGGAGGAATTGCTCGATCAAGATCCGTGCCAAACGCAACAAGAGCTTGCAGGATCGTTGGGAGTCACTCAGCAAGCAATTTCCGTGCGCTTAAAAAAAATGGGAATGGTTCAAAAGCAAGGAAATTGGGTCCCATACGAGTTGAAACCGCGCGACGTTGAAAAGCGATTTTTCATCAGTGGACTTCATCGTTAAAAATTACTTGGAAACGTTGAAATGGGAGGTCCTACCCCACACGCCGTATTCGCCAGACCTTGCTCCTTCTGATTATTGGTTGTTCCGACGGATGCATCACGATTTGGCTGGACACCGCTTCACTTCTTTCGAAGAAATTCAAGAATGGCTCGATTCATGGTTCGCGTCCAGAGAGGACTCATTTTTCAGAGATGGAATCCGAAAATTGCCAGAAAGGTGGACAAAAGTTGTGGCTACCGATGGACAATACTTTGAATAACATGTTTTTTCATTTTGATAATAAATAAAATGTTTCTTTAACGAAAAAAAACGGACCGAATTAATTTGTACTCCCAATATATATATAACTATATATCTTAAAAACTTAAAGAATAAAAATTACAGTCTACTACCATTTTTATTTATTTATTTATTTTATTTTATTATTATTATTATTATTATTATTACCGCAATATTAAAATAAAAATTTTGCTCTACAGATTATTTACTTGACAACATCCATTGTGCAATAGACTTATTTCCATTTCTGCTTACACCAGTAGAAATATCAAATAATAATTTGTGGAAGAGTTATTATATATAGATATATATTTATAAATTTTATTAACCAGATTACGTGCAAATCGCTAAGCACAGTTTTATTTTTAGAGAATCCCTTATGTATAAAAAACTTTTTAAACTTATTTTCCTTAAACATTATATAAAAATATCATTATTTTAATATACGAATAATTAAGTAATTGGAACATAACTTTCATTAATGTATAATTTTCATTTCATTATGTCAAATTAAAAATTATTTTTCGAATTATATATTCAATTAAAATAAACAATACTTGCTTACACGCATATTAAAAAAAAAAGTACACACAGGTAATTATTTTTTAATTATTTTAAAACTATTATTTTATTTTTACGTGGAGGATTAATTCGGCAAAATAAATTAATTTGACAAACCCAGCATTATTTTTAATTAATTATTTCTGTCATGTTTTAAATATTTATCTTAAAAGAAGTTACGTTAATTAATCATGAAGCTTTGTCAATTGAATTTTTTTCATGGTTGTTTTAAAGAAGCGAAAAATAATCTTTTAAAAACCACTTATTAACACATAAATTTATTCAGAAAAGTGTTATTATTATTAGTAGTAGAAGTAGAAATATTGATTAATGTTATTATAATTTTTATCATATATTGAAAAAAAAGACCGTTTAAAAATAAAGAAAATATTATTTTCCTACGGTTAATGCATTATGCATAAAAACGGATGTAACATTTGATTATAATCTTCATTACACATGAAATTATTTTGAATAGAATCCATTCATTTGCATTAGTTAAAATTTTTAATGAAATGGAAGAAAATGCAACAATTTACAGCTATAGAAAATATATTTTTTAATACATTGTTATAGCAAATTATTCTAGTTAATACTAGTGGATCTGCAGATCAGGAGCCACACACGTTATTCAATAGATCACTTTTTTTTGTTCCTTATTATATAATATTATATATTGATTCGACTGATTTGCTGCATAAACAGAACGGTTTCAGAGAGAGGGGTATGCTGACCCCTCAACTCCCGCTATATTTCTCTTTTTATAACTATCTGTATATATATATATATACATTCCTAATAACTGATTGTCATGTATTAATTCCCTGCAATTCATAAAGAGTTGCACTAAATGTCATGCAAAATTATTTCATAACATATCAAAATTATTTTGAGTAACCCTGTAAATGAATTACTAATTCTATGCCCACATTTCTCCACTGAAATGCCTTTTTTTTAAATTCTAACAAAATTTCATTATATTTAACGAGGTGTAAGCATGTTATATACATTTTTAAGAAATACCGACTATAGACCGTAATAGTACGAAATTCTTTTATGTATCCCAGAAAAGGAGCCCCTTTAATTATTCACACTTAAAAGAATACATCTATTTAATTAATTATAACTCATTAATATTTCAACCTGATTTGACATCATAGTACGTCATCGGAATTCTTTTGTGGGGTCCTGTAAATAAATTATTTATTCTATACATATCCTTTTTCCTAGGGTAAACATGCTTTTAAGCATCTTTATAATATATGTTAATTCCATTACGTTGAATGCAGCATAAACGCATTAAAGTGCGCTTAAATCAAAAAATGTTCATAGGCTCTAATGTCACAAAATTATTTTGTGTGTCTCCGTAAACGAACCATAAACATTTTATATATCAGTAAAAACTATTCAGCTTATTCTAAGTTTTTCATGAATAATTATTCGAAACTTGACGTGATTTGGCTGATTACTTTACATTGTCAGAAGACTTTTGCATGGTCCTGTAATAAGGAAGACTAAGAGAACATATTTTCTGCGGAAAACACTAGTTTAAGGGCCCTCTTCACTCACCGCCACCGGAAGCCGAAGCTAATGTTTTTCTATGGGAAATTTTTCTTTACAAATAACTTATTAACTAATACATATTTTTAAATTCTGTTTTCACATTCTGAAAATTCCCAGCTGTTAAATTGACGCACTTTTTCTAAAAAAATATTTTTTTTTAATTTTTATTTATTTATTTATTTATTTTTTTTTTGGCGCTGCAAAATAGGAATTTTCAATATGTGAATTTTTTTCATTTTGCAATTTCGAAATAAAATATTAAAAATTAAAAAAATACATTTTTAAAAAAGGTCCGTCAATTTAACAGTTGGGAATTTTCTGAATGTGAAAACAGAATTTAAAAATATGCATTAGTTAATAAGTTATTTGTAAAGAAAATTTCTTCATAGAATAACATTGGCTTGGGCTTCCGGCGACGCTGAGTGAAGAGGGCCGTTAAGCATCTCAGTAATGTACGCTAATTTCATTTTGTTGATCGGAAAGTAATAATGTCAGAATGCATTTAAACGAAATTCTCCCCATATGTTGTAATGATAAGATTTTGATGTGTCCCTGTACACAATCAATAAAAAATATAGACATAAAAAATATATTGCTATTTCTTTGTAGAGCATGAATGTGTGTGCCAATTTAGCAAGTAAATCGGAGCATTTTTGTGACCGCTAATGCGGTACATACAAATTCTGCTCATGATCTGGAATGTCTAAGAAACAAATTAATCCCTGTACACGAACTACGAATGGAATACACAACCAAATTTATACAGCTGATTCCGTGTGGCACATGAACATGTGTACCAAATTTGAAGTCAATAGCTTGAGTTTTGCGGTGACTATCGTGGTACATACAAATTCTTTCCATAGGCCATAATAATAAGAAAAACTTTGGTGTGTCCCTGCACACGAACTACAACTGGTATACACACCTAAAACTATACAGCTGATTCTGTTGTACTCATGCACCAAATTGCATATGTACCAAATTGCAAGTCAATATCGGGATTTTTCCCACCACTATTGCGCGACACACAGACAGACGAACAGACACACAGAGGGAACCCGAATCCTTTTGAGCCTCAACAGAGGGCCTCCACTGACGTTTCGGGAAAAATCGCAAGTCAATGGCTTGATTTTGCGGTGGCTATCGTGGTACATACAAATTCTTCCCATAGGCCGTAATGATAGAAAAAAAATTGGCGTGTCCCTGTACACGAACTACAAATAGAATACACACCTAAACTACACAGCTAAATTCTGTTGTGCTCATGAATATGTGTACCAAATTGCAAGTCAATAGCGTGCTTTTACGGCCGCTATCGCGGTACATACAAATTCTTACCATAGGCCGTAATGATAAGAAAAAATTTGACGTGTCCCTGTATACGAACTACAAATGGAATACCCACCCAAAACTATACAAATAATTCCGTGGGAACATGAAAATGAGTACCAAATTACAAGTCAATAGCGTGATTTTTGCGGCCGCTATCGCGCGACAGACAAGCTCAAAAACAAACAAACACACAGACGGAATCCAAAACCGTTTTGAGTCTACACAGATGGCCTCCAATGAGGTTTCGGCAATTAATCATGATAAATAATATTTTTATTGTCTCAAAATGTGTGAAAGTGTGCGTTACATATATATTACTATTATCAGAAACGTACAGTAAAAAAATGAATTATTTATTTTTATTTATTTTTAGCCAATCATTCATTTTATTTAACGACAAATATAAAACGACTTTTACTTAACGTATAATATATCATTAAAACTGTGACATACGCGACATGAAAATTATTAATGATAAAAACATATTGCCTAGCTGTTTTTTATTATTATAATATTTTATTATATTAATATTTAAATTATAGAACATTCGTGATTAACAAATCCTACAGAACGAATGTTTATTCAATAATTCCATATTGTTAAGTTAAATTAATAATTATAAATGTAAGTATCAATGTTTAACATCAATACAACCAATTATAAATTTATAACAGTAAAGTGAACTTATAGTAGTTGCACTGAATCTGCTCGATTTACTCAACATATTTTTTTTAGGAGGCTTTAACCTTTTCAGCCCTGACCTCCTAGTATTAGAACACAATTTTACATTACTTTAAATTTCTTATTTTCAAGAATTTCAATCTCGAAATCTATTGTCCTACAAATTATACATACAAAAATAGCCGTATACTACATTTTTTGCTCAGTAGATGGTAGGACCAGGGATGGAACACGGGCGCAGAATTCATACCGGAATCCGTTTAAGAAATATCTCTACCTATAATATCGTTGATTTAAGAAGTAGAAAATTTTCTTACATTGATAGTGGCATGAATTCTGCGCCCGTGTTCCATCCCTGTAGGACGAATAATGGAAGCGTCTAGTAATTTCCAGCGAAAAGGTAAAGAAGTCTTTTCTACTAATTTACTTCCTTTTGTGAGAAATGTGATGCATTTTAATGTTTTCACGCATTTTTTTTTTTTTTTTTTTTTTTAATGTTTCTCGCAAATTAATTGTAAATTGTACATAGAATAAATTGTCATTTTTTAATTAATTCTAACCTAGTGTCCTACTATGAAAACATATTTTAATGAAAAAGAAAAATGATGTTTGTGTACGTTAATCATATTTTAATAAATTTGGTAATTGACAGAATGTTTTAATAAATACTTCATAAGTAAGATACGTACATATAACGTAGAATATCTTTGCATTTATTGATTTTAAGTTCCCCATCATAATATAGGTATGGGGAACTTAGGTAATAGTGAAAAATTTCGACCTCGTTTTTTTTTTTTTTTTTTTTTTTTTTTTTTTTTTGCTTTTTTACACGTTTTCAGATGTGAAGAATCCGAAAATGATAAAATGTGTATGATATCTGTCTGTAGGGTGTCTGTTAATGTGTTAGTCCCGTTAGTTTGTTAGACTGTTTACACGATATATCATGAACAAATGATCGCAGAGAGATCAGACCAGTTTTAAAATATTACTTTCGATACTGGCAAGAACCCTATTCATTTACAACATTCGAATTAAAAAACTTCGTAAATAATTAGAAATTTACGATTTCCTTAACATGAGAGAATATGACAAAATTTCACCTAAACGTGCATTAAATGGAAGCTTTTTACTGTTAAAATGTCATACCAGTTTTAAAATATAAGTTTTGATGCCGGAATGAACATCAGTAACTATGAATATTCTACTTTAAAAATTTCGCAAGTTATTGGAAATTTACGAATTTCTTAATATGGCATTATAGGGCAAAATTTCAGATAAACGTCAATTTTGAGAGATATTTTCATTGTAAAGATGTCATACTACTTTTGAAATGATATTTAGCATATTGGCATGAATATCACTATGAATTTTCCAATATAAAAATTTCGTAAGTTATTAGAAATTTACGAATTTCTTAACATGGTAGAATAGGACAAAATTTCACACAAGCGTCAATCTTGAGGGATATTTTCAACGTAAAGCTGTCAGACACTTTTGATATATTATTTAGGATACTGGCATGAATACCACAGAGTATAAATTTTCTAATTTAAGAAATTCGTAAGCTATTTGGAATATACGATCCTCTTAAAATGGCAGAAGAATACAAAATTGAGCATAAACGGCTCTCTTCAAGATCATAATTATATCAGACAACTTCAAAATAACATTTATGATACTTGTATGAACATGACTGATTACAAATATTCTTATAGGAATATTTCGTAAGCTATTCCTTATTTAAGATTTTATCAACATAACAAAATTAAAAATTTTCCATGTAAATATGCATTTTGAGGATTGTCGCATTAGAAATAGTAGCATGAAAACCAAACTACGAAATTTACTCTAATAAAACAAATTAATAGATTAGAATAATATAAGTATATCGAAGTAAACGGTGGATACAATTTTTATTAAAATCACACAATCAACTGTGGAAGAAAATCATATTTATTGAAATTTTATTCTTCCGACTGAGTGAAGATAATGCCTGGACCGGAAGTCGAACCCCGGATCTTTGACTTACAAGATGAAGGCTCTACCAATTGAGCTATCCAGGCCGACACCCGGGTAAGCATTGACCTTGTAAGTCAAAGATCCGGGGTTCGACTCCCGGTCCAGGCATTATTTTCACTCAGTCGGAAAAATAAAATGTCAATAAACGGTGGATAGCCTATTAGGCGGGTATTTCATTCTATCACTGTGCGAAGCGTTTTTTTCAAATTCATTTCTCTTTACATGATAACTATGTTAAGACAATGTCCTGTTCTAGAAATTTATGAATATATATATATATATTTGATGGGGAACTTAGCAGAGTCCACCTATGCCAACTAGTTTTTTTTTTCTTTCTGCCTTTTTGGGAAGAAAAGATTAAAATGTGTTTGATTCTGCAAATAAATAGATAATTATATATGCATGTTTTTAAATAAGTCAAAATTAAACAGAGTGTGTGAAAAATTCTCGACGCAATTATATGTTTGTTTCTTTGTTTGTAATCTACTAATGACTATATTGGTATCCCTATAAATGAACAATGAGCGCAATTTCCAGCAATAGACATCATAAAGCAAAATTTTAAAGCAGACTTTAGTTTCACTTTTTTCTGTATATTTTATTCACTTCAGATAATTAACATACAAAGGACGTGATGTGTCTAAATCCTTACATACTTAACTGTAAATGAACTAGAAATAATATATTTACAACATTTGCCTAAAGCCGTCTATACTGTGTAGTGGTTAGTATCCTAGAATCTCCAAAGTTAGGGGCCGAGTTCGAATAGACGAGACATGGATGTATTGTCTCTGTTAAGGGAGAAACCACCCTAAAAGTGTCCCATCAATAATGAATATCTTTTTGGTGACCTCCATCCAAAGCTAAATAGGAAGTGCAGACTCATTAAAATTAAAATAAAAGATCATTAATTTTATATAAAAAATATAACAATATAACTTAATGAAGTTTTTTTTCTGTGTTAAACAATTAATCATTGATGAAACAAACTTTTATGCTCATGGATCGCAATGTGTATGAATGTCATATCACATTAAAAATTTATAGAGCTGATTTTTATGAAAATTTTCATGATTGTGACAATGACCAATAACATCTACTTGTTTATATACTTGCGATCATAATTGTTCTAGCTACACGAAAAAAAAAATATTCAATGGAATCCTGTAATTAGATTTAAATTGTTCACTTTAAATTTATATTATATATGCATACATAAATTAACTGGATATTTCTGTTGAATTTCATATTGATCTATATAAGAATAATTATTGTAAATAATGTACGGATTTTTATGATTGTTTTAGGTCTCTTGAAACCTAAAATAAAATATGTTAAAAAATTATAATTAGTGATATTTAAATGATTTTTTATGTATTCTATTAATCATTTAAAAAACTATCTAACAAAATACTAAATGGTTAATATTTATTTTCTGTAGATAGCCGAGGATTTCATACAAATTTTTGTCGATTTTTTTTTTCTTATTCGGGCATAAACATTAATGACATTACTTTCCTCATATAGCATAATGCTTGGTATATTTTTTCGAATATGTTTAGAAATGTGCCAAATATGATTTAACAAGAAAGACATTTTTCCATTACAGAATGCTTGTTTTATTAAACAATAAAATTTAGAAACCTTTTTCTTAATTAAAAACCTTAACATCCGAAATGTAAATCTTATATAAGTTATTTTATCATAAACATTTTAAATCATAAGCATATAAATAAATACTGACTAGTTTGCAAATACGAAAGCAACACCAACAATAAATAAATAAATAAAATTAAGACTTTTTTTTTCCTTTTAAGAAATTTTCACGTAATGGTATTGGCAATCATGTCAATAATTCAAGTTGACTACCTCATTAAAATAAAATATTCTGAGAGAAAAGCGAGAATATTTTTGAATTAAAAAAAGTTGAAATAACTTATGGTTATTGATTTAATTATAATTTTATAAAGTATATAAACTTCAATCTTGGACGAATACGGATGATTTAATATGACTGCAGAATTTTTCTGTCTTAATATATATATATATATATATATATATATATATATATATATATTTAATTATGCAGATTTGCACATATTTATTCTTTTTAAAGTATAAGAAACAGATTAGTCAAATTAAACTGGAAATTTTTTACAACTTGAATAAAAATATAATAGCAATTTTGAAAGTAGGATTTTTCTTTGTGTTAAAAAAAATAAAATAAAAAAATAAATAAAAAATACATGCGCTTAGATTTAAGAAGGTATATCATTATTTGATATTACATTGATATAAAGAATGGAGTAATGTCACCACTTTAAATAAACAGTTAAGTGCTAAAATTCAATTTAATATCAAGTAATAAAAGTTTGAAGCAAAAATAATTTTTAAAAAAACTGGAAAGAAAGAAAGAAATAATATAATCGTTTTGTTAAAAAGTAAACAAATAAATAAGTAAATAAATAAAATAAAATAAAATAGAACCGACTTCCGCAATACAACTAAAAATTAAATGAAATCGAAAATTGCCCTGAAAGTATGAAATAAATTCTTTTGCCAAACAACACAAACACTACACTACAAATCATCATAACTTTTTAAGTGGGTGAAAAAGTAGATACAATTAGATTTTTTAACAGATTTGTTTTTAGACAGATAGTTACAATTGCTGCCTTCCCAAAGGATTGATAAATCTTCATAGTTTCATTTTATCACTGTATACAATTAAAGCATCAGTAGCATTTAAAGAGAACAATGAACATCCTTTGAAATTCAGTATTTATATGTCTAAGAAGTTAAACGTTTTTTTTTTTTTTTTCAAACTTGGTATATAGCTTTGACATTTGTGGTTCTTGGCAGTTTTTGGAATTGGTGATGCAATCGTAATACGAAAATATACATGCGAGATGTATATTTTAGTTTAATACATTGTAGTAAATATTGCTTCATATTCTTGATTGCTCTCTTATTATACCTTATTAAAATAACCATGATTTTTAAAAGGAATTTCATATGCTTGCCAGATAAAATGGCGATCACTTTTCTTTTCTTTTCTTTCTTTCTTTCTTTTTTTTTTTTTTTTTTTGCTTACAAGCGGCGACAGCTACCATGTCAACTCCGCAAACTTTTACAGCTTAAGACATCTCAACCGTATTTAAAATAAAATAGTTTTCGGCTGCATTTTGCCGATGTCAGAGTGAATTGTACATTTCGAATAGAATTTGATTGTTGTTCTGAATAAAACTATCAACTTTTATTTAATTTACCACCGACTTCAAAAGTTATGATTAATTGTAGCGTTTATCTTGTTTGGCGAAAACATTTATATCATACTTTTAGGCGCAATTTTCGATTTTCTTTAATATTTAGTTGTTTTAATAATAGTTGTTTTGTTGAAGTCGGTTCTATTTTTTTTTTCCTTTCAGTGAAAATGTATTCATAGCAGAACATCAGAAGACGTTCGACGACAGTCTAACTTGTTGCAACCCGGATAAAAAGTGGCAAACTCTAAAAATGGTAATTTAAAGTTTATGTCTCTGAAATATATATGAAGTACCTCAATGTACAAAAAAAAAGTTACATATCAATATCGAAAATTATGCATTAGAGAGGCCGTTTAAGCCAATGCCTTATACTGCATTTTAAGTTTGTGTCACTTTTTTTTTATTTTATGCGATATGTGGAAGAAAGAAAAACTATCAATTGAATCCACATACTTTACATTAAAAATGTTTTAGAAATGTAAACAAAATATGTTATAAAAATCCTGTTAGGCAGGATTTTTGATTACGAACGTATTTTTGTTGCATGTAGTATAAAAGTATCCAATATCAGTAAATATGTGAAACATATTTTATATGAAAATAGAAGTAGCTTGAAAAGAATCGAAAGAGCAGGAAATTCCAAACACACAGATGCACGATAAAAACGTTCTGCTTTTAACATTAATATTTATAAAGTGTCATTCTGTACTAAATCGATGATGTTCTACAACTTTGTAATTTATATTTCTTCCCGTACTTAATAATATTTTCGAGATAGAAACGTTATTTCCGCTGTTTTCCACCAAAAGCGCTGTAAGTTGTCACGTATCGAAACACATGGCCACTGTTGTACTACTATTACGAGTGTAGCTGCAGCCGTTCATCATTTAAAAGAGTGAAAACGGAATTTTGTGAGTATCCTATAATTTGTTTAGATCTTAATGAAATCATAATGAAACCCATTTCAAGTCGATCTTTACAACAAAAGAAAGCATTAAAATCGGAGCATCTCTTACGAAATTATAAGCTAACAAACAACAACAGAGGCAAAAGTATATGGTTTGAATTAAGAACCCCTCCTTTATTAAGTCGGTTAAAAACGACAATGCGCTAAACGATATGACTGCTTACAGTAACCGTATTTTGAAATACATAGCATAAGTGTCACCAGCTACGCTACGACGTGTGCAATGTAGTTCAAGTGTGCATAGTGTGAGAATTTGCGAACAAACATATATACGCTTATCGTTCTATTTTTAGCATAAATGTCTACAAACTGTCTTTTTGTACTAAATCGATGATACTCTTCAACTTTGAAATTCACCTTTTTTATGTATCTTGAACAGTTTTCGTGATAGGAGCACTAACTCCGCTATTTTCCACCAGGTAGCGCTGTAAGCGGTTTAATCTTGTAGCGCACGGCCAATTTACTATACCTACATACCACTTTTATGACTATAGCTGCAGTCGTTTTGTAGTTAAAATAGTTGGGACTGACTTTTTTGGGCACCCTATATTTTATTGCAGTGGGACCTACTTCAGACCAAGACACTTTCAAGAAAACAAAATGTATCAAATTCGGAGCAGCCGTTCAGAAGTTGTGAGCTAACAAACAAGAACAAAAAAAAAAAAAAAAAAAAAAAAAAAAAAACATACGGTTTGAATTTAGAATTTCCTCCTTTTTGAAGTCGGTTAAAAATGAAAAACATTTAAACAAGGGATATTGTAAATATATTTTTAAAGTTAACAATCATATATATTATCTTTCAGAGATATGTTACTTCAAGTATATTGTATAAAAAAATAAAAAAAAAAGTTTTTCTAGGTAATAGTTTGTTTAATCGGGAATCCTTTTCGATTGATATTAAAGCATATTTCTTTCACGCATAGTATGTTTATCCAAGTACACAGTTTAATGGCTGAAATGAGCATGACTGATACACAATAAAGGCTCTTTTGGGATTTTTGTGAAACATAAACTTTTAAAGATAAGTTAAATGCATGTGAAAAACATGTTAAAAACATATAAAAAGTAAAACCTAACAAATTTCAATAAGATAATTTAAAGTAAAGCCGATGTTGTGCTGCTAAGGATTACAAATAATTCTAATATAATCTGAAAATTTAAATGGTATAAGTGTTTTTTTTAATGAAAATTACACCAAAAAATTTCATTTTTATAACGTCTATGGGCACAGTCGGTAACAAAAGTGCCCGAACACTAGCAAAAATTCCTATGTAAAAAAATGTAAACTTCATACGGTTTAGTTAAATAAATCCTTGTCGAATCATATTCTTAGTCAGTGTAAGAACATGATTCGATAAGGATTTAGTTAACAAAACCAGATGAAGTGATTATTATTATTTTTTTTTACATCTTGTTAGTGTTCGGACACTTTTGTTACAGACTGCACATATTACGATAGTATACAGATGATAAATGTAAAATAAAAATGTACATTTTTCGTAATTTGTTGATCATGTGATAGAAATATGATGAAATTTCATTAAAATAAGTCCATACATACGACTGAAAAAAAAAAAAAAACAGATCCATATATACATTTATTTATTTATTTATTTATTTAGAAAAGTGATAATTGAATATAAAAAAAAAAAAAAAAAAAACGACAAAGTTTTATTTCCAACTCTACTATAACGTTTAATAAAGATTAACACATTTTTTGTAAATAAGCATGTATAGTGTTCAAATGACATATAATATCAAATAATAAATACAAAAAAAAATGGCTCTTTATCTATAAAATAATATATATATATATATATATATATATATTCCAATTACTGTTACTATTTTAATACATCGATTCCCAGCTAAAAAAAAAAATAAATAAATAAACCTCTGAAGAAAAACTATTAAAAAATAAATAAATAAATACAAGCAATCTCAAAATGTTCTGAACAAAAATCATAAAACCTGCAGAATAACTGCAGTTCGAGAAATTTGCAGATAATTTTTTATTCCTCTTTTTAACTTATCATTGTTGTAAATACCTTCAGATTATTTACAGGTTTTTGCAGTTTTTCTTCATTTTTTAAAGTTATTTTGAATATATATATATATATATATTAGTTGGATTGAACCTTGGATTTTTAAATGATAGAAAAACAAAAAGAAATTACAAGTAAATAAAAAATATGCTCGAAATAACACAGTTTTAAAATATAATAACAACTATCTAAAAAGGGTATCTGAAACAGTGCTTAAAGAGGAGTTGAAGTATATATTTTTTTATATAATAAAGGTGTACGAAACACATTTTCCATCATAAACATACTTCGGAAGGTTACGGTATTAACCCATTTTGTGCCAAGCATTGAAAAAATACTTTTCCTTTATAAAATCTTAATATGTTTCTTCTGTTTCTCTTATGTTTCTTTATGCGTATGTATACACAAAAAAAAAAAAAAAACTTACCAATTTTTTATTAGCTTAATCGTTACATGTTGTCCTAAAAATAGGACAATGGTTTAGGAGAGTCGGAAATATAAGGAAAACAGGTCACCTAGCTATATATATATTTATATATATATAATTGTTTACCAGTACAAAGGTGAAGAACATTTCCTCACTAAATGTCCGTTATTCTTAAACGTAAATCCTTTTTGCAATAATGTGTTGAAAATGTAAATAATAAGTGTTCAAAATCGTCGTTTTAAAAATTGAAAAAAAAAAATATATATATATATTAAATGTTAATTTAAACTAGCGATAAAGACACATATGTATTTATTGGACTTTTAAATCATATATCGCCTTTAATTTGAATTAAAATATTCAAAAGAATTTATATAAATATCACTTATGCCCTATTTTTAGGACGATGGTGAAATAAGGGTTAAAACTGCAGTTAAACAATGTGCGTTCGTTGTTTATTTATAACATTAAAACTTTTTTTCCAACAAACAAAATATAATCGAAATAAAAAAAAAAATAGTTTTTAAAATATGGTAAAGTAATTAAAAAGTTTAAAGAAAACAAATATTTAACTAACAATCTATTATAAAATCAAATGAAAATATTTCTATATTTAACTTTATATTTATAAACTTGAATATCATACAAAAGAAAAAAAAATATTTAAAAGTATTTGAAATATGATACATATTCGAATTAATTTTAATATGTTATAAAAATTTAAATTCTAAAGTAATTATAAATGTAACAGTTTATTTAATATCTAAATTCAAAACCATTACTACCTTACAACATGAAAAATATTTTTAAAGCTGAATATTTCATAATAAATTAATTTTTTTTTTTTTTTTTTTTTTTTTTTTTAAGTTTAATTTTTTTTTTTTTTTCAAGCTCTAAATTGTAATTATACTTGTATATCAAATTGGAAAATCCGATAATTGAGTCATTATCGTGTATTGGAATGAAAATAATCATCTTTGAAAACACAAATTTGATAAAACTTATGCATAATTGTTTCTTTACTAAGTATTAAAGAACACACAAAATGTATACTTCTATTACACGAAGCTTATTTATTTTAAAAATGGTATCACTTTTGAAACATTTTAAATTAGGTACATTAGTAATTAACTAACTTACTTAAAAATATCGGAGATAATTTTATTCTAAATTTAATGGAAGATTTAACAATAATTTAAATTTTTGAATCTTTTGAAGTGAACTCTTAAAAATTATCTTTTGTGAAAATTACCCTGATTTAAAAGTCATAATGATTCGATTCCATTCTGTGTTTTTTGTATACACAAAGCTAGAATTCATTTCGTATTCTGAATTCACACAACATTAAACATTGAATCAGTAGAAATTGAAGTTTAATGTACACATATAAGCTTTTTCTTGGAATAAATCTCAAGTTAATCATTTCTGTCCCATTTAATAGCAGAAATTAAAGCTGAAAGTAACCAATTTTATTTTGATTGCTTTAAGTCATATGTGTACATAAGAGATTTTAGTAAAAATGTAGTTAAATATTTTTAATTTCTTTCACTTTGTAATAGAATTTTATACTACGAATGACTATGACACTTTTGAGATTAACTATTTAATCGAGTTATCGAATTAAAATTATTTTAACTCGGTTCTTTTTTCAACATTATGTCAATACACTTATATGATATTGTAACACGAAAAGCATTATTCTGATGATTATCGATTTTATTCTCAGAATTAATTAATTAGAAGTAATTTAATTAACAATGAGAAAAAATCATATTGGTTGTCGTTCCAAATTTTTTCTATTAGTGAAATAGGAAGAATGAAATGTAATTTATTTTATTCCTAACATAACTGAATAAAGATAAACAAGTTTAATCTGTTTAAAAAGAGTGCTAGTAATATTTTTGTATATATATATATATATATATATATATATATATATATTCTTGATTTTGAGAAATGAAGAAAGCATGATTTAGGAGGGGAAAAAAAAGTCGCAATTGAAACAATGTATTCAAATAAATAAATAAATGATAAAATAAAATAAAATCTGTGATTAGAAATACTTAACATATAAATAAATAAAAATAATAGACACAATTCTATGTAAGACAAACAATTGGAAATTTCGCTGTTTTCTTTAACAGCTACTACTATAAATCCTGTCACCAATGCAGGATTATGTCTTGTGAACCTTCCTCATACAACTCCGTACCTGCTGTGTGATAAACAAATAAATTAGAAATACAGTATTATAATTTATAATGTACATTAACCTTTAAATGCCCAAAATATTAAATTTGGTACCAGACTTTAAATCGAATTGTACACTTGCAAATGTTTTGTTTTTAATATTTGGCTGTATGTATGTTAACATTTCATGATGTTCTTTGGAACAAAAGTAAAATAAAATAAAACAAAATAAAATAAACGTCAGCTATCAAAATTGTTCAAATAATATCCCTTAAATACCGTGTGCTTTCTTTCGGTAGCATACCCAATTCTGTTTTCTAAATTACTATTAGAATAATATAGAACCTCTAGTGCCTAATGTTGCCAATACGTTGCATACTGATAGTATTATTAAATATATTTTCCTCATGTAGAGGCAACACTAGTTTTAAAAATTATTGCATGGTCAAGTATATAGTCCATATTTAAAATTTTATTAAGTAAAAAGTATTATTTCAATTGAAAATTAACCGATTGGCAACAAATCGCTTTTTAGCCGAAAACCATACCTAAAATATCGTATGGTTTTTAAAAGTATTTTTCTTAGGATTTATTTAAGAAATGAAAGCTGAAAAACATTTTTTTTTTTTTTTTTTTAATTGATTAAAAATAAATAAATAATCAAATAAGCATTTAAAGATTAATTGTAATTAGTAACTTAGAGAATAAACAAGATCATTTCTCTAAAGGTTTCATAAAATATTAAATATAAATTCCCTAATTCTTACTCTTAAATAGAAGCAATAAATTATTTTATTCTCTAACAGATTATTTTCTCTATTTTATGGACTTTTAATTTTATTTATCAAAAAAGGATATTTACGAATATATATTTTTTTTAATTCTTTAGGCATTTGTAACGTACAGAACAATTATATGGATGAATGGAATGACTATGTTGAAAACTGCATAGCAATCATCGATGTATAATTTAATGCTTTACGCAATATCGCGGCACTCATGTATATTACTATTATTTAATTCTGCATTAAAGTTATGTAGTGCATGATCACCGAGTTCAATATTGTAGCGACATCAAATACTTGAGACATACAACTGCAGCAATTTCGTAATGACATGTAGTGCTCATATACGATTTGAGTAGTGTTTTGTTGTAGTTGCAATGATATAAAAATTACACTGCACGTGCTTAAATATTAATTTTATATTTTGGTAGAGAAACGCGTATTTATATCATATCATTTTTAATACTTTGTAAATAATATATTTATCATCATTTTATGATTTGACAATGAAATTGAATATATTCATTTAGAGAAAGTGTTTCTATTAAAAAAGAAAAAAATAAAAAAAAATAAAAAGAGAGAGAGAGAGAGAGAGAGAGAGAGAGAGAGAAAATTAAAAAATTCTTTGAAGTATTGCAATATTCCACGGTTTTTACTTCTCTTATATGGCAGAGAATGTATTGTTTTTGGATCGAATTTTCGAAATTGAGATTTTTTTATACCCGTTTTAAGATCCCCTGAATCCGAAAAACACACTGTTAGCGGTTCATTTTTGTGTGTTTGTTAGAGGATATGTCTATGCCTGATTTATCACTATATGTCATAAATAAATAACATCTGGAAATTAAAACTCTGTACCCTAAATCTGTATTATATAGGGATGCTACACTAAAAGATTCGTTCAGATCAAGCAAATGTGTCGTGTACGCGTAGAGGGCTAATACTTTAGATCTAAGGGGGAAAATGCTGGTAGAGTATAATATTTATAGCTTACACTAAACCAAAAGTAATGTATGTAGATATGTATATATATATATATATATATTATATGCATAAAAGCAAGTTTCATGTAGAATATGGGGTGAAAATCATTCACCGTTAGAACTAGAATGCAGTGGGAGAATATTTAAAAATTGTTGAAAGTGCATTTCTGGATGTGCTATGTATTATTAATATAGGATTATATTTGTGTACATCTGAAGTTTGTGCAATACTTTTAGAAGTTATTCCCTATGCAGGCCGGCCAATGTTTGAGTGAAAACATTCATTTTATAGAATGCGAATAGTAGAAGTGATTTACAATTATATTATACCAAGTACAGGAAAATTCATCAGGAATTAAAATTAATTCCACATATTCATACGTTAAATAATGTATTTTTTATGTAAAATATTCATCGCTTATTTTTTGTATATTTACACGATTTGAAGTTTTTTGAATGTCGAAGTCAAGTTTTGAACGTTTGATCTTTGTAATGTCTCTTATCACTATAACTTTAGAACAAATAATTTCAAGCAATTCAAATGTTGTAATTTGAAATTAATATAAGCTTTTTACTTGAAAAGTTTGATCAAGATTGGTAAGTTTCACGGAATGGTGTGTCTGAAGTTGTTTTTAAAAAAATAAATGAACTTTGACATTTAGTAACATGATTTAATTCTATATAAATGAATTTACAATAATGAAACGGTGAGAGGGGGTTGAGAATGCGGTATTTCCTCTTCAAACAGAATTTTTTTCAATAAAATGTCTTCAGAAACATAACTTGAATTGTTTTCAATGCCAGAGTTTCTATAAGAATACTCGTTATCCTACTACTTCAATATCTCCAATCAGTATTTATAGTATTGATTTTCAGGGTAAGAGAATGTCGTGTGAGCGTCACACCAGATTGTTTTACTTAAAAAAATTTAATTTTATAAATAAAAAATTCTAATTTATTACATTTAAAATTAATTTTATTTTATTTATTATTTGTTTAAGAATCTTACCGTACATTTTCATGACTATCATAGTGCGTTTACAGATAAATAATCGTAATTATGATTCCATAACTGTTTTTTAAGTCGTTGTTTATATCATCGGGTAAACAGATTTTTTATATGGGCTGCATAAAGGAAATAATAATAAAATAATAATAAGTATTTTATTAGAAATGTGTCATAAGAATGATTTATCAAAAAAATAATATTAATAATTGTCAATTGCAGAAAAGTTTTCTCTAAACAACAAAATTTGGAAATATGTATATATATATATATATATATATATATATATATATATGTATATGTATGTATGTATATATGTATGTATATGTATGTATGTATATGTATGTATTTGTTGAATAATATTAAGAGCAGAATTAAACAAGTAATTATGTTCTTGATATAAATTCCATTGTTAAGAAATGTCTTTATTCTAAGCATTATAGCTTTACTAACAACAAACAACAACAAAAATAAATAAAATAAAACTAAATAAATATTTTTTATAAAATATTTTCACGTTAATGGTTTCTGCAACGATGCCAATAATTCAAGATGACTACCTCATTAAAACCAAAAAATCTCGCTGAAAAGAGAACATATTTTTTCATATTCATGCATTTCGAATAAAAGATTGTAGAAAGAAGTTATGGTTATTGGTTTAATCATAATTTTATAAATTACGGAAACTTCAATCTAGAAATTTATACCTGAATTATTTTTGGTAGGTAAATATTCTATCTATTATTAAAAAGAGTGCTTTTTCTATAAAGTATGCATGCATATATGCACATGTTTGATGTATTAAAGTTAATCAAATAGATCTTATTAAATTGCAAAATTTTTATGATGGGAATTTGAAGAATATATATATATATATATATATATATTAAATTTGCAAGATACTTTTCTTTTTTTCTTTTTTTTTTTTTTTTATTATATGTTCTTAGATTTTAGAAGTACATCATTATTTAATATTATTTCATTGATATTACTAAAGAAATATTTACAATATTATGTATAAGAATGGTTTTAAAAGCTTATACTTAGGTACTTCAAAGTTTTTAAAGAGAGAGAGAGAGAGAATCAGAAAGTTGAAACTTAAGGATTATTAAATATTATCGTCATTCAAACAATTAATATGATAAAAAACAAAGAACACAAAATCAAACAAAAATGGAATATATATATATATATATATCAGACAACATGAAAGTTTTCCCCTTGAGGTTAACGTTAACGAGGTTTGCCTTTATATATATATATATATATATACCGGGTGATCCAAAAGTCAGGACCAACTTTAAAATTGAATAATTCAAAAACAAATCAAGATACAAAGATACGGTTTGCACCAAACGGATGAAAAAGAAACCGGGTTTTGTGTGGCAAAGGAAATAAATTAGTTCTGTTGGCGACCAACAGATGGTGGTATAGTGTTTTATTTCACCAAAAGATGATTTACAAATGAAAAAAAATGCTGACAGCTTACAAGTCAGCTTAATTACAGTTAATTAGTACTACTACATTAACCGTTCAATGTCCATCATTCAGAAGCACAGCTGTGAGATGATTCACCACATCGTTCACAGCATTTAGTAGCATTTCTTGCGTTATGGCAGACACATTTTGGCGGATGGCATCTTTCAGTGCTGCTAGTGATGCCGGTGTGTAGCGGTACACTCTTGACTTCCAAGAATCTCCCCAGCCAAAAGTCACAGGGTGTCAGATCGGGAGATCTTGGAGGCCATGCGTGATTAAGGTAGCGACTGAGAATGCGATATTTCGATGCATATAAGCTTCTAATACCATTATTTGCTATAGTTTTTCCTTTTTATATCGTTTGTTGCTTTGCATAATCCTACATCAGAAATACGACAGCGCCATCTGTTGGTCGCCAACAGAACTATTTTTTATTTCTTTGCCACACAAAACCCGGCTTTTTTTCCATCCGTTTGGTGCAAACCGTATCTTTGTATCTTGATTCGTTTTCGAATTATTCAATTTTAAAGTTGGTCCTGACTTTTAGATCACCGTGTATATATACAGTGCGTCAAATAAGTTTTAAGACTTGTCGCAGAGTGCATGTTGTAAAGATGCTTTAGTGTAAATGCGCCTGTATCATAACGTCCATGTTGACACACTGCCAACAAGTTGTGCGCATTTCGTTAAGAAGCTTAGAGAAGGCGAGTGTTCATTTTAAAAGTGAATTTTTTTTCATGTTATTTTTTTAAGATGGATCAAAGAGCTGTAATTAAATTTAACGCAAAACTTGTTAAAAGTGCTTCGGAAACATACCAACTCATGAAACAAGTTTGCGATTATTGTTGTTTAAGTAGAACAAATGTGTTTGTGTGGCACAAACGTTTTTTGGACGGAAGAGATACGTTAGAAGATGATATGCGTAGTGACGACCAATTTCGTGTAGGACACCAGAAGTTATTGAGATAGTACGAAATTTCATAACAAACGATCGCTGTGTGACACTGAGAATGGTGGAAGGCACTTCAACATAAAAAAAAGAAACAATTCGAACCACACTGTATGAAGATTAGGGGAAAACTATTGTATCCACAACTATTATCCACAAATAGTTTGTTCCAACTGGACAAACAATTACAGGTGAATAGTACTTAGCTGTTTTAAAGCGTTTGACGGCCAGAATACCTCGCATTCATCCAGACTATAAGACTGAAAGCAGTTGGTGCAACAATGCACTCACAAAAATGCACTCAGTCACACCTCCTTTGTTGATCGTCGATTTTTGGCAAAAAGTAATATATGTGTGTTGAACCATCCACCGTATTCACCATATTTAGCACCGTGTGACTAGTCCTTATTCATGAAACTTAAAATGAAGTTAAAAGGGCGTTATTTTGAGGATATTTTGGCAATACAAGCATATTCGACGAGCGCTTTGCAGGCTATTCCACAAAGTGATTCACAACATGCGTTAGATTTCTTTATAAATCGCTGTAAGAAGTGCATTAAAGCAGGAGAGTCCTATTTTGAATAAAAAATCAAATCAGTTATTAATATCTTGTTTCCACCTTCTTTTTTTCTTTTTTACAGACACAGCCTTAAAACCTATTTAACGCACTGCATGTATATATATATATATATATATATATATATATATATATATATATATATGTATGTGTTAAACATAGAATTTTTTTCAAAATAATTACTCTGATTCTTTAATGTAAATTTCGAAAAAGAAATAAAAATGGTTGTGAAGAACTGAATAAATGAAGAAACGGTTATAACATTTTGAAATTTTACACTTTACGTAAAACTGTATATCTTGGAGCAGAATACTTACACTTAGTGATGCCTTTTATTTTGTTCTATAAAGGAGTTTCGACCGAGAAACAATTATATTTGTAAAGTTTAAAAATAACTTAGAATTATTATTTGTTGATGCTGAATTACAAGTTAATGAAATAAAATGTATAGTATAGTCTGTCCCCATTTTACACGATCTTTAAACTGGTTAGTTGGGTTTTTAGTCACCCTAGTACTGCGACAAGGGTTATTGACAAGGTCTGGCAGGCATCCCTAAGGAATATGATGCTTAGGAATCACGCCAGTATGGTGACAACTATCTTCAAGTTTATAATAACTTTCGTGAAAATTGCAAAAAAGTGCGATAAATTACGAGCTTAAGATAATTGTCAAAATTTATATTTTCAGAAATAAAAACATTGCGACAAATCATAATGTTCCTTTTAGATTACAGAGTAAGTGATATCATTAAAAGTAGCAACACAATGACAAAAAAGAAAATTTAATTGTTCTCTGTCACCCCCCCCCCTCCACCACAATTGCTTGTAACTCTTTCTGTATTTTGTAATAAACAGTAAATGTTTGCTATACAAAATATCAGGCAAATCGGTAAGAGAGTGATATAAACAATTATTTTCTTTCCAATTACTAATTAAACGCATAATCGAGAAAAATCATTGTCAACAACTTTTATCAATAATTGGAAAGTAATGGCAATATACATGTTTGTGCAGGATAAGACATTTATTTATTTATTATGTACGGCACATTTTACGCTAACATTTAATTCAAACAAAATACAGAATCCCATTGAATTAAGTTTTAGATATAATCACTCAGTGATCAGTTACAGATTCTTTGTCTCCCTTGTATATGGTTTTATGTTCCACAAACCTGTTTGAAAATTCTTAAAAAAAAAAAAAAAAAAAAAAAAAAAACTAGCTTTAATTAATTCAAGCTTATATTCATTAATGTTTACTAATTCTTTTTGTAGTCCTTTGCACAATATATAACATTTATACATAACTTATAACTTAATTAATTATAACTTAAAAATTAGTTAAACTTAAAAATGCATATCATAACTGAAAACACGCTTCCAACAATTACCTCTAAGATACATTATTTCAGATACAGTGCTGTATCGAAAATTTTTGTATGTCTCTGTTCAAAAAAAAATGTATATATATATATATACATGATAATTATTATATATTAAATAGAGTAACGCACCACTATGCAAACAGTTTTCATAGAGAATTATGTAATGAAACTCTTGTGAGGCTGTGTAAATAAATAATAAATGATTTGCAACCCCATATTTATTTGAATTTAGGTATCAGTACACTTCATTAATGCATATCATTTTTATGCTTTAAATGGTAGAATGGAATTAAAATACACTTGGAAGATATTTTCTTTTTATATTCATAGAAATGTAATAATACTTTTGGCTGTCTCTGTTAATAAACTATAACTGCTACACGTTACATTTTAATAGGGATCACGCCGTAATAAATATCAATGACATAACAAATTTAGAGCAATCCGAATGTATGTATTACAGTTACAGCACGGCCAGACTGCTAAAACGTTTACGTCCTAAACATTTTAATCTTTATTTCAAACTATTAGAAAAGATCACATGTAGTCAAATGCCATTACAAAATTACGATACGGAGATATTATGACGTTTTGATTATTTACTCCAGTAAACTCAATGTGAAAATTAATAATCACCTCCCATACAGCACAGAATGTTTTGGTTATGTTGCAAAATGCTTGTAATCTCTCAAAAACGTAACACATTTATATATTCTCTCTGATACCTTTCTGAAACATTCGAACTTTTCGATGTTCCACACGTTAAGTGATTGAAACATTTCAGTTACGCATCCGTTTTATTTTACGATCGCGAACGTTTCTACGTTTTTGAAAGTAATCGGAAAGCAAATTGTTAGTTTCGAAACGTTTTTGAAATATTTACAATGTTTCTGTGTTATATGATTGTTACGTTTCTGGAACATTTCATGCTGTTAGGGTTTGTATTTCACGATTCAAAGCAATAAATAAAATTGCATAAAAAGCGGAGAGGAAAGGAAATACACTGTACAACGTGGAATAAGGAAACTTTCCCATGTGGGGTGACTTTATTAGGGTGCCATCCTTTTAATTCCGGAGCAAGTTAGAGTAGGAACGTTATTATTCTAATACGTTGTGTCATCTTTCATCCTTTAAGGCACTCTTAATAAGGGTTTGGAATATTTCACCCTTTTTAACGGTGTCATTCGGCAACTCTGGAGGTATCCTCAATGAGACAAGATTTGCACTCGCAGAGGGTGTCATGTGTCGCCTGTAGTTTTAACAGTGTAGCACTTATGGATGCATTGACGAATACTAATATCAATTTAGGGTGTATTCTCCTTATTAGAAACATTTATAAAGAAGCAAGAGCCAAATTAAAACTCCATAAAACGAGTAATGCAGTCATTTGAGAA
The DNA here is from genome assembly GCA_963930645.1 of Salticus scenicus. Lineage (NCBI taxonomy): Eukaryota > Metazoa > Arthropoda > Arachnida > Araneae > Salticidae > Salticus > Salticus scenicus. The sequence goes on along the minus strand of OZ005656.1, from coordinate 225,399,913 downwards.
AGGGTGTATTACAAGGGAACACAGTGTTACCTAAATAGGGTAGTTCAAGTTTTTGAAAAATTAAATATGGAAGAGAAAGGCATAAAAATGTATAGAGAGTTTATAAATTATTTGAGATTTCCGGATGATATTGCATTGCTTGCCATCAAATTTTAAGATTTGCAGGAAAAGCTTCAGGAATTAAACAAAGAAAACCGGTTCACTGGATTGAAAATGAACCACAGAAAGACAAATTTTATTTCGAATATTTATATATATATATATTCTACAGAAGATCACGGTTGATATGGATGAATTAGAGACGGTTATACTTATATGGGACAAGTGCTTACGATGAACAGGATGATGAAAGAAATTAACAACTGAGTTAAATATGTATGGAGAGCAATAGCGCTACATTCGAAATAGTCGGTCATTTTTATAGGAGGTCGCTTTAGAATATGGCGCTTTGGAAGAAATAGCGCTTGATTGAAAGTGAATTCCCAATTAGTTTGAAAATAAAAGTTTTTGATGAGTACATTTTTTGACTGTTCTAATTTATACTTCAGAAACTTTCACATCAATGTGTAAAACTATACAAAAACATAAAACAATCCAGCAAATCATGGAGAGATATATATTAGGATTCACCCGAAGAGACAAAAATCCTGTATCCTCCATCGTGTATAGCATTGATAAAGGCTTAAATTGATGAGATATATCTTCTAGATACCTAGCACAGTTTCTAATAAAAATAAACATACATAATTATAATAAGCACCACAGAACTGGCGTTTTAAAGTAATAAGTGCAAAACTTTGAATAAACATCATCAAATGCAATAAACTCGTAACAATTGTTTCGATGCGAAAGGACACTTCAGACTCAGCCAGGAAACAAAGTAGTACTGCAATAAATTTTAACTGAGTTAATTGTTTTAATGAAATGTATTGTTTTACGCCACTAATTCTCGGCAATGAGAACAAAAGTAGGCTATCTATACTCGAATGATTTTCATTCAACTTTAGGCTGTGCAACTGCCGAAAAGAGATTCAGTGATAACCCATAGAGTAATATTACTGAAAAAAAAAACCTCTGTATTTACCTCAGTGGTATATATAATCCTTTTATCGTGAGTTTTCTGGTAGGAATAGCATCTTTTTTTTTTTTTTTTTTTTTTTTTTTGGGGGGGGGGGGACTTGTTTTCTTTTTCTTTTATATGATGGTACTATATCTTAAATACAATGTTGTGTTAGATAGCAAACAACAATATATTGAAATCAAATAAAAATATTATTTTTAATAAAAGTATACGCTTTAACGTAGAAGAAATAGCCTTTTAATAAATAGTTCTAGAAGTGGAAAAATGTAAAAATGTTGCTTATGCCATTCTACGTTCACTATGGTTGAATAAGAATAAAAGTCTTAAACTATTTTCTTGTTAAACTTGTTTTACTATTATAAACAAGTATGTTGTGGCCACCACGAGACTTTCTTCTATATTTTCCTATACAAATTCACTCAGTAACAAAAAAAAAAAAAAAAAAAAAAAAAAAAGTGGGACTTTGACAAAATTTTGGGTAAAATGTGAAAATTTGTTAAAGTTTGTCAAGACACGGAAACCGCAGGACTTTGACAAAATTAGGGGAAAAAAGCAAAAATTAGTTTAAGTTTGTCAGAACACGGAAACCGTGGGAGTTTGATAAAATTAAGGGGAAAGAAAAAAAAAAAAAAGATTTTTTTTCTAAGTTTTTTTTTTCGTAAAAAGTAAAAAAAATCGATAACTTTGTTTTAAATTGTCACAGATTTATAGTTCAACCATTCCTGGTACTGACGAGACCTTTCGAAAGATACCCATCTTGAAAATTTTTGCCCTATATCACCTGTTAAAAATTTAGAAAAAGCCGGATGGCAACGCAACCTGTAAGACGATTTTTACCATAAGTTGATAGGCACTAATTTATGTCAAGGTGCAACTACATACCAACTTGTATGAAATTCTGTGCAGTAGTTCCAGAGATACAGTTGCCACAAAATTTTGTCACACACACACAGACAGACAGACATTTTCTAAAAATGGTAAAATCGTGTTCTACAGCTCTCAAAACGTGTAAATCCATCAAAAACCCGAAATCGAAAATTTTTACGAATCCAATACTTTCTTCTATTGAAGATAGAAGAAAGTAAAAATATGGTTGAGCTCTCTCAGTGCTTATACTCGCCCTACATTAAAATAGGCATATTATTGCAGTTTAATGCGGAAAATTTGGCGGACTGCTTTAGTACATGTACAGCGTGAATTAAAATAGCGTACAGATTTAGAATACCAAATTTGTATTGTCTCTGATATTTCTGTACTGATAAGTATAAAGGATTTAAGTTCAAAAATGTCCATTTTGAGTTAAGTACATAGTCAGACTAAGAAAAAAGTCCTCTACCGATTGGTAGTCATTTAGTCTTTGAGAAAATCCATTTGTAAAAAAAGATTCAAGTCAGAAATTTAGCATTAATCTTTGGTATAAAATATTTAATTCAAATTTTCCCTTTATTAAATGAAGGTTGACAATCACTGAATGATATAAAGGGTATAAATCAACATAATCCTTCTCTCCTAATCGATTCTTCTAATTAGTTTTTAGTTAGTTAAACTTTGTTTTTCGTCTCCTGAAAAATCAAGAATATGGACTTAATTCCTTTATACATATCAGTACAGATTTATTCTTGAAATATGGCGAGAAAAATCCCTCTCTTTTTCACACACATACTCGCTGAGCATGAGAGACTAAGATCTATACAAATCTGACATTTGGAATCAAGTGAAATTTTACCAAAAGGAATTTTACCGTTTTATAATCCAACAACTATACTTGGCAAGTGATTTTCTACGTGGGCAAGAAAATAACAAAACTGTTAATTTTAGATTCTAGTTGAATAAATTGCTTGTAATATTATTTAATAATCTTACTCCAGGAATGTAAATCAATGATTTATTTTTAACAGATAATACACATAAATATTTATCTAAAAAATAGTTTACAAAACATACAGAAATTATTTAAAAATAAACAAATTAAACAAAATAGTAAATGTATGTTTATTATAAATTTAAATTAAACTGTGTGACTATTTTATTTTACATTTCTTAAAACTTTATACATTTCAATATCAGTTACAAAAATATACTATTAAATAAAATTTCTGATTTTATAAAACTACAAATTGGAAGGTGAACGTAAATAAGATATAATTTATTTAAAACACATTTAAAATAGACTTACTGCTTTTAGAATTAACTATGTGTTAAGTAGGATATGAAAACTCAAGTTTATTTATAGAAATATTTAATTATAAAGTTAAAATTATCTTTCTTTCTCATTTCTCCGAGCTTAAATTATCTTAACGATAACTGTACACTTTTTCTTTTTTTAAATATTGAATCAACTAACTGAGGCAATATCATTTACTGGACTGAATAAAATATTCTTTAAATGCGCAAATTTAATACTTTTTATGCATGGTTGTTTTCTTACTAAGCATAAATCGCCTATAAACATTGTTTCTATCTCAGGAAGCTTTTTGCTTTTAAAACTGCGTACAATTTGTTTACGTTTAAAATAAAGTACCCGAGTCTTTTACAATTTGCTTATAAAGTATCACGGAACATTTAATTCTAAGATTTAATGTAAGTTTTAACAGTAATGTCTGTTTTTGAATCCTTTTAAATGAACTTTTAAAAATTATCTTTTGTGAAAATTACACCGATTTAAATTTTGGAAGTCGTTCGTTTCCATCCTTTTTTTTTTTTTTTTTTTTTTTTTTTAATATATATACATACACAAATAGATTTCTGTACGTATTCAATTATCACACATTATTAAACATGGATTTGGTGCTTGAAACGCTCAAAGAAATTCCTTTCGTGGACCGAATCCATAAATTATGTCTTACTTAACAGAAGAAACTAAACATTTGTATAACCGTCTGTCTTTTAAATGTCAGGCTTTTAAATTTTTCTTAAGGGAATTTAAGTTTATAAAGTTAAGGTAATTTATTAAGTTTTACCTAAGTAAAATTTTATTCGAAACTACTTAGATGCATTCAGTTACGTAGAAAATTTAATACTGCGAATGATCACTAAAATTATATAAAGATTTATTGATTTAAAAATAAATAAATAAAGGTGTTCATTGAAAGTTATCGAGTTAAAAATTATTATTACTTGATAAATCACTTCAATAAATACATATCACTTGAATAACCCTCTAATACCCATGGTAGCATATTTGCTACCATGCATTAAACTCTAACTTTTTAAAACAGGAACGCCATGAAATGTTGTTTTTGGATCATAAATTAAAAATTGAAACCTTCCTCCTGTATTATTAGCAAATTTTAGGCATAAATCTCAGCACCAACCTAAAGAAAAAAATTTAGAAGGAACATACATGCAGCTAAAATAGCAAACACGTTTTAAGAGGTAAATTGTTAGTTGATTTTAGAAATATTTTATTAATAAAAAAGCCGATAATTACGATATATACAAAGTAAAAGAGTTACTTTATCACATGGTACAAAACCTTTTAAATAAAATTTGTTTTTGATGTTAAAATGACTTTTAAAATTTATGGTAGCAAATATGCTACCATGGGCAATTGTGTATCTAAGCCTAGCAGTTCTCTGAAGAAAATACATCTTTATATTGAACTCAGTCCATGAACTTAATTCTTTATAATCTTACGAATAATATAGCCTCAAATGTCATTTATAAATTTAAATTTTGTAAGTTTAAATTTCAATATTTTTCTATTTTTAAAAATATTTTAACATGTATATATGTTTAAAAAAAAGAAAAAGAAAAAAAAGAAGAAAACTCGGAAATTCATTTTGAGTTTTAATTTTTAATCTTTTATTAAATCTCTTAAAGTATTTTAATATGCTTGTATTTTATTTATTGAATAATATTAAATTTATTTCTAAAATTTTTGGAATTTTGAATAAAATCTTGATTTCTATTTTTTTTTTCTTTCATCCATGCACTTTTATAGATACATCTTTCCACAGAATGAGAGGAACAAATATGATTTAAAGAAACAGAAGATGTGATAGCATATTCGAATGATTTGAAAAGGGATTTATCCAATATATCGAAGAAAATTCTCTGGAAGAAAATAATAAATAAATAAATAAATAAACAAATTCGCTCATATGAACCACCAACAGTAAGAATTATATAATTGTTCAAGCCTAAATATAGCTATTTTAACCCTAAATGTTTAGTTTTCAACAATTTTTTACTTTTAGGATCAAAGGACTGTGCATCACTGGCCATTGTTTATTTCGAAACGACAAAGGTGCTATGTATAGGAACACTTACACAAGATAAAATCGAAAACTGTGACAAATATCTTTGTTTTAACAGAGACAGAAATTGTTTTAGAGCTTATCATTTGTAAATAATTGTAATTAAACCAAATTAACCCAAACTGAATCACAAAAAATCATTTTTAAAATTTTTGAAAATCTTTTGATTTGTACTCTAATATGCCCATGGTAGCATATTTGCTACCATTTAAAAAACATTAAAAAAATATTTTATTTCATAATTTTTAATCATATTTGATTTATTTGACCTAAAAGAACTCTGTTTCAACTAAAAAAAATTTTTTTGTTTGGAAATTTTTTATAGTGGGCATTAGAGGGATAAATATAAACATGCTCAAGTCTAAAAGAATAAGAAAACACCACAGAACTGGCGTTTTTAAGTAAAAAGTATAAAACTTTGAATAAACACCATAAAGTACAACAAACTCGCAACAATTGTTTTGAGTCGAAAAAGGATATGACCGCTCGTCAGACGAACAAACCAGGCTCGAGTGCTGCAATCAAAGCGGCAGCACACCTACAAAATTTTGAATAAACACCATAAAATGCAATAAACTCGCAATAACAATTCTTCACCAAAATTGTCTTCACCGAAAAACTAGATAAAAAATTTAAAATAGAAACAGAAAGTAGAATATTTTTATTTTCCAAAATGTCCGCCTTGTTGTCATGCTTTGAGACTTGGTAAATTATTGTTACTTAATGACCAAATTTGTTGAAAATGACATTTTTATTTATTTTATTTTATTTTATTTTATTTTTTTTTTTAAGGACTGAGAACTATTAGTCTCAACTGGGATTTTTGTGGTGTCATTTTTTGATACTTTGGACATTTATCGAACTCTAAAATTCATCGAAAACATAATTGAATAATTTGAAAGCGATTAAAAAAAAAACTAATGATCCTCCTTCCTAAACTAAATTCTGCTTTTCCAGAATTTCATCAAGGTCATTTTATTTATTTAACTATTTATTTTATTTTATTTATTTATTATTATTATTATTATTTGAAAAAAAAATCAATAATAATCAGTATCGAAACAAACACTACCGAAAAATTTTATATATATATATATATATATATATATATTTTATTCCAAAAAAAGGGGCCTTTTTTACTTATTAAATGAATTTAGCCCTTTTCAATTAAGTTTAAAAGTTTATATAACATCGGTTTTTCTTTCTTTTAGGCCGACCTGTACCTCTCTTCGTTTTTCTTTCTATCTGTTAGATCTCTAAATTCTATAAATATTCTAATGTTGGCTTGATATTAATGTATGAGATTCTTCTCGCATGTCCTGTATTAATTAAAAAAAAAAATGAATAAAATAACAGGTTTGTGTGAAGGGATACTCCTAAAAAAATTTTATTCATTATGTTTAATGAGAGTTATTTCTCTAAAGCATGATGTCTTTAATGCACAAAAAGTTAGATTAACAATATGTCTGTGATCAATCGCGTTTCGTGTTTATAACACTCTTAAACGAATCCTAAATGTAGCTATGACTTCGAAATGTGAAACTATCTAGTGACCAAAAATTTCGTTCACATTTGAAAATTCAATAAATCACAGAATAATGTGTGTGCAGTAGTACAAATTACGAACATTTTTTAAATGACATGAGATTTTATTGAAATCACACCTCACAAAAAATGAGGGTAACAGCTCATGAGGATGCTCGATTTTGTATGGATACCATTGTAGGGAAACAACCCCTCAGCGTTCTCCAAGTAGTAGTGCCTAGAATTCCAGTATGACATGTGACATCACTTGCACTGACTTCCCAATGCGTAGACGAACCTGCTAAAGTCTTCATCTCTTCCTGAATTGTCACAGTTCTTCGTGTGCTATTTGGTTCCATCTACTGCAATATATGAAAGGGTTTTATTATATATATATATATATATATATATATATATATTATTTTCTACATTCTTTCTTTGCATTTTTATTTAAATCGTTTGTATTTTATTATTAGCAATCAACGAGTTAATTTCTACCGGCGTATGTATACATGAACAGCACTTGAGTTAAGATGATTTCGCATAAAAAAATTCACAAAATATTGTGGCATTTTAAATTATTACATATAGCCCGGACTTTGCTATTTTAAGTTTGCTGCTTTGGTGTCACCTGAACTGAAGCTGCTGATTTTGAAGCTGCTGACGCCCTAAGTATAAATTTCTAGAAATACATTTATGATGGAGTATTGCAAAGACTCCCCCTATGCCAACAAAGTTATTTCATTTTGTCTAATTTTAGTTTTTAATCGAATATTTAATAATTATTAAGTATTTAAAACAGTTTTACGTATAATATTTGTTTTAAAATAAAGTATATAGAATGTTTAAGTAATATGATTTTGTGATTTTAATACTTAAAATGAACATGATTTGTATTAAACAAATATGTAGTATATGTTTATTTCATTTTTATCTAAATCTATACAGCTATGTATGAAAGATAACATATTTATAGAAATATTTCCTTAATATGAAACTTAAAATTCATCAAAATTACATTCAGAACGATACACAAAATTGAATTTTCTTTTTTTTGGTCTAAAATATTTTCTAAAAAACTATATATTTTAAATATGCCATGAGTGCTTTCGTTATCCTTTGAAAAATTCGTAATTTTGAGTTGTGTCTCAAAATCCAAAAAATATCACTTTTCCGAAAGAAATAAAAATCAACAATTTTGGACAATACTGCTTATAAATTGATTTATATATTTTTACAAATAATACAAGACAGTTTTCATTATAGTGCGTTTTAAAATTTTAATTGACATAACATCTTTAAAAAAAAAAAAAAAAAAAAAAAAAATCATTTTCTGGGATTGATGATTGAGACTATAACTAAATAATTTCCATGATTTTTTTTAATCCAAATTATATATAAATCAGTTGTAATGTAAACCGAAATTTTAATTATATTTCTAAGCCTTAAAAATCATTACAAGTTTATCTAACGAATAGGCTTGATTGATTGAGTAAGAAATTCCACATTATTCAAACAGAAACTTTTGTTTCTCGTTTAGTGCTTCAAAAAAAAAAAAAAAAAAAAAAAAAAAAAAAAATCGCATTCAGTACCAATTTTTTAGTGCACTGTATTACAATCTTAAATTTTCTAAGGGCTTTTAATTTTATTATTATTATATTTTTTCTATTTGAAAGGTATATACGATTATATTTTTATAGTTCTAGGAAATTTAAATATAGAAGATACTTAAATGCACGAACAGAATGTTGATAGTTCTATAACAGTCACAGATGAACAATTTTATTTTTTACGCAATTATGCAATACACTGAAATACTCCGAATTGCAAGTACTACATCATCATTGTTTAATATTCGGAGCTAAAACTATATACTACATAACTAACCGTAACAACGTTTTAGTGACATCATACACTTGAGATACACAAATGCCACGAGTTCTTAATATGAATTGTCCTCCTATATGATTTCAGTAGCATTTTGGGGAAGTTGAAATCATGTAAATATTATACAGAACGTGCTTAATTAGGATAACGATAAAATTGCCCGCAGGTACAATGTTAAATGAAATGAATTTATTAATCGTAACTATGTCGTTTCATATTAAAATAAAATATATTAAAAATAAATGATAAAAATTGCATTATTTTCATTTTTTTCAAATATGGACTACTAACAATATTATTTTTGAAAAGAACAACGTACTAATACTACATTAGGTTTATGACACTTTGTAAGTAATATAAGCAGCTATTAAAAAAAAAAAATGCATAATTATATTTTTTAAACTTTTTAAAAATTGTTTTTCGAAACTATTTCACGGATATTTTATTCTTACCCAGCTAAAGATAAAATAAAAAAAGATTAAATTAAATGCAGAAAAAACTTTAAAAAATAATCTGGTGTGTCACTCACACGACTTTCTCTTACCCGGAAATTATTACAACAAATACAGGTTGGGGATTAAGAGGTAAGATAACGAGTACTGTTATGTAAACCTGTGTTAAACAATTCAAATTAGGTTTCAGAAGATTTTTATATGATAATTAGGTCTGCGTGAGGGTGACTGCCGCCCCCTCAACCCCCCCCCCCGTTTCATTAATGCACCTACATTTATATAGAATTTAATTCGGTTATTAAAAAAGATTACGTTTATAAAAAAATAATTTAATAAAATTATTATTTTAAAAAAATATCTTTTATGATAAAGTAGACGATTTTCATATTAGAGAAGTAGTATAACACTAAATAAATAAATAAAATAAATAAATAAATAAATAATACAAAAGTTGAATTTATTCTTGATATTACATTAAAAAAAAAAAAAAAAGATCGATAAATTTATTTTAAATTATCGCAGATCTATGGTTCAACCAATCGTTTTAAAGTTATTGGCGAGCTCTTTTGAAAGACACGCATCATGAAAATTTACTCCCCCCGGGGAGGAGGCTAAGTTCCTTACATACATATTTTTTTTTCCCAGTTGACTATCTCTATTACAAAAAATATATATTCGTTTCATTTAGTATAGTGCAGTCTATAGATATTGAACTCTACTTACCTGCAATTTCCCCCAGAGTGTTTGATTACTTTTGAGTGTCCCTGTACACGAACCATTTCCTTCATCTCAACAAAAAAAATAGTGTAGCACCCATATATGATACAAATTTAGCATACCGAGTTTGGAATTTCTGCTACTATTTGTTCTTGAGATATGCTAATAACGCACACACACAGACATACAGATATACTGACATGCAGCCTCACAGATTATTCGCTAAAAACATGGTTGTCGTATTCAGGAGACCTCAGAACATGTAAATATAACAAAACCTCACGTTCAAAAATTCGACCCTAAAACAATACTTTCTCTACCCTATGGGTAAGAGAAAGTAATAAGAAAAAAAAAATCAGCACAAGACTGTAAATAATCTGAAAGTATTAAAAAGAGTGATGGGAAAAAAAGAATATTTGCTTCAAAATTGCAATTTTTTTTTGTGTCCAAACTGCAGTTAGTCAGCAGACTTTATGATTTTGTTTCAAATACCTTCAGATTATTGGCGGATTTTTCTTTTCTTTTTTTTTTTTTTTTTTTTTTTTTTTTTTCTTTTAAGCTGCATATTAAAAAAAAAAAAAAAAATCTTCATTTAGTCATTACAGTTAGTGCTAATGCTTTGCTCCGTACATCTGCAAGTATGCATAAAAAAGTTATATCACATAGCAATCGCAATGATTATTCATATACTTTGGTAAATTATATAAATTAAATTTCACAATTCTGAGGTCGAATACAAACTTTGATCCCCATTAAAAACTTACACATTACAATTGTAAAAACTTTAGCCAATAATCCAATTACTTAACATTTTGATCGCCGCGGCCAGATATATTCGTTCACTGAGCTATTGATTTCCATACGCAATACACTTACAATGCTTTATTATTATTATTATTTCTATTTCTATTATTATTATTGCTTATAATAAAGTGTTAAGGATATTATATTGTAGTCATAAAATTTACCTTCTAAATTACAGTTATGTTTTTAATGTGAAAATAATAAGGTGTAGTGTAAAATAATTATGATTTTGCCTCTTTTTGAAGGCGGTCAGGCAGCGTTTGTTTTATTTCGTTATATGAAAAAAAAAAAAAAAAAAAAAAAAACGGAAAAACACTGGGTTCTTGAGCGAAAATTTTATCTCATTTATTGTTATATATTATAAATATATTTACGTTTCCTACTTTATTGAACATTTATTATGCAGTTAAAATATTAACGAACATATTAAAAAAGTGCTTGTAATTTCTCATTTTATTCCACGGATATAAAAATAAAATATATAGTGATAATTGTGATAATTAAAAAATATATATAATCATATATCATCTTGATTTATAGAAAGGAAACATAAACACATACACATATAATGTATAAACATTAAAACCCACAAATATAAATATAGTAAAGAAAACTTCCTAATAACAAATAGGCTTTTCATAGTCATATTTGTTTAAAATATTTTTCTAAAGATTAAGACATGTTTGTACTGTAATATTTTTAATAAATATGTTTTTGCATATCTTCAATCGTATTTTATATTAATGTATTCTAAAGAGAAATATACTTTAAAAGAAAGGAGTTAATTACATTATGAAATATTAACTTTTGAAGGATTAATCAAGGATTATTCATATTTATTTTTTTTTAATTTATAATAAAAAAGTTTATTAATGTACACATCAAATTCCATAATATTTACGAATTTTTCAGACAAAAGTAATTTTAATTTCAAAAACTAACATCATTATATTTATGTAAATTATATTTTCGTAAAAGATTAACAAAAAAAAAATATGTTTTTTTTTTTAATAAGAAAACTAGAATATATAAAATAAAATATAAAACCAATTATTTTCGAAAACTCGACGATTACAAATTATTTATGGCACATTGTATGTACACAATATTTCAGGTAAAAATACCATTTTTGGTTCATACGTTTCTAGTTAAACAGAGCAGTTTATTTTTCAATGTATATGGGAATTCATGATATATCTTGAACTAGATTTCCTTTCATAAATAAGTGTTGATTATTTAATAACGATATTTAGATTTGCGCTATATATATACATATATATATATATATATATATATATGTATATGTGTGTGTGTGTGTGTGTGTGTGTGTGTGTGTGTGTGTGTGTGTGTGTGTGTGTGTGTGTGTGTGTGTGTGTATTTATTTATTTACTTTTGCAGATCATCAAATAAATACTGAAGATTTAAAATCTTCCACCGTAATGAAAGTACAAACAATAAATATTTATACCAATACTTCTAACATAAAATACATTTATATACCAGTATCAATAAACAAAATTAACAATTAAAACAGCCATGTATTCGCAGTTTTTAACTATATCTTGTAATTAAACAAAATCATCGGCATATGTAAATGAATATTTTAAATTTAAAGTAACTGACATTGATAAAATACTCCAGTTTTCATTACTGAGTTTGGTAATTCTGCTATCAATTCTGCTTGCCTTGATGAAAGGTTTCATAACATATATTAATCACAGAGTGTAATTAATATTTTCTCCAAGGAATTTCAACCATTGTTACATTTTCTATAATTTGCGTAATGCATCATTAAAGGAAGTTATAATTAAATTCCATGGTTCTAAATTATTGTAAATAAGTAAAAAATAATTTTAATAAATTATTTCTAAAATACATGAATTTTGCAATAGAAAAAAAAATATATAACTTTAATTATTTAACGTAATATGTTTTAGACATAAAGGCGATGTATAAATATTTTCTTAAAATCGTTAAGTTTTAACGATGTAAAATAAAATCATAAGTACAATGAGATTTTCATAAGCAATACAATGCAATATTTGGCGATTTATTTATTTATTTATTTATTTATTTATTTATTTACTTCTTAATTTATTATAAAAAATGTGGAATGACTTCACTAGACTTTCCTAACATTAATTAATTGACGGTTGTTTAATTAAATTAAGTAAAAAAAAGTTATTACATAAAAAAAAATAAAAAAATAAAAATAAAAAATATATAATTGCGTTTTGCGTATTTATCCCCAAATAGTGTGTTGTTTAGTTTAACGCTATTACCCTTCAAACAACTTAAAAATGGGCCATAAAGATACAAATGTTGTCGTTGTGCTCTTGGAAAATTTTATAAGGGGTAGATTCACCAAAATTTAGGCAGTTCGTGCAATGTATAGATTTCATTTCATTTAAATAAGGAATTTACACGCTATTGCACTTTAAATAACTTGACCACATAGACCAAAATGATAAAGAATTTTTCTTTGTGACTCTGAAAGAAAAAATAAGTGCTAGATTAAAAAATTCATTGCAGTTCGTGCGACTATGACTGATAACTAATGTACCAACTTTCAGTTTATTCGAAAAATGCGTCAAGATACTATCGTGTTCACTATCGCTCATACACACACACACACACACACACACACATATATATATATACATATATATATATATATATATATATATATATATATAGAGAGAGAGAGAGAGAGAGAGAGAGAGATCACCATAAAAATATCCAAAGGCAGTCAAGAGATCTCAAAACACCAAAATATGAAAGTCGAATCTTTCTCATAAGTATAATAATTTCCTTTTCTATGTATGTTCAGAAAGTAAAATGTAAAAAAAAAAAAAAAAAAGTAATTTTAGCATTAAAATTATGGTAGCTTTGTAACTAAATTATGGCATTAATGTATAGTATTATTGTAAATTTAGTATTCTAATTAAAAATGAATGGAAATAAATAAATTTTTATAACTTTTGTACGGAAATATACTGTTTAATATATATATATATATATATTATAATATTGCTTAGAATTTGTTTGGTGCAATAAATAAATATATAGTTATATAGTTATTTTTTAAAAAAATATATAAAATAATGGTTATTTATGCGATTTTTATCACTCAAGATAGAAATTTAAATTTTGTTTTCCAGAGTCAGTGTGCTTTAAAAATGATGAAACAACGCCAAACAGCAATACATTTTGGATTAAATCCAAACAAAACTAGAGAGTAAGCTGGTTGCCGGAAATTTATCATAAACGTTCTTGGTTTGAATATTTTTAAAAGAATCGAGATTGTCGAATAATTATTAAAATAAATAAAAAAGTAAATAAATATTAGTTATTCGATATGTGATTTTGAAGGAAAGATTTTATGAAAATTTAAACGTGTGTAATTTTAAAGTTTTTATTAATATTCAGTAATTAATATTTTCGATCTAAAATAAATGTAAAATAGAAAATTCTATGGAACAAGTTTTGCGTTACTTCTGTTTAGAAATTTCTCTTATAACTACTTTTCTGATATTCTACAACAATATCCTTTTAACTTCATGAACTTTAAGATTATTTCTGTAGGTTGTAGCTTTCATATAGCAATCAATCATACGAATGCATAAATGATGGATGACTCGCTTATAAGATATAACTGCATACATAGCATCCCGGCTGCATTATGGTGAATACAAATTCTTGGCATGATTTATGTAAAAAGTTTAAAGTTTGTGCGTGATCTATATAGTGATTCTGAATTTTATGATTTTGCCAAAAATATCAAAACTATATCAAGTATGATTTTTTTTTTTCTTTTTTAATACTAACTGTCGCATTTCTTTGTGTTTAAATATGCAGAAAAACAAACTGAGGTTTACTACTGGAATTTCTCCAATGTAACAAGTAGGACAGAACGGAAACATTTTTTTTTTCTATTCGTATACTAAATTTATACAAAATAGATTACACATTAACATTAAACTTTTTTACGGACAACATATGTTGCTAAACTGTATTTAGTTTAAAGTGTAGTATTTTGTTAAATATGTTTGTTTATCAACTACTATTTATTGATCGTATGGCATTTCCTTCATTTTATGCTCATGGATGTTTAGTTTCATATTTATTAGAATATTTGCCCAATATCTGTTTAACTGCTAAAATTATTTCCTGAAACCGAGGAGAACTTCACTTAAGTTTCTCTACTTCACAAAGGCGTGAAACTATATGAGAGGAAGTTTGAGCAAACATTATTTTTCTCTTAATTTTCAGTACTTACTCCTTCATTTAATATTATTTTTAATGAAATAAAGCAAATCTATCATATTTTGAAACCTTTGAAATTCCTGGCAATGAAAAGTGGAATACGTATAATCCCAGGGGAGTTTTGAAACCACTTTTTAGGAATAATTATTTCCTCCTCATATAAAAGCATAAATGTTTCATACTATATAAAAGGATTGGCGCTAAATATGCATTAGATTGCGACAATTTTAAGCCATATTCTTGTTATATTCGATTAGTACACCTTAAAAGATATTAGCATATAAAAGCTCGCCAAAAGTCGCCAAGCAGCGGCAAAAGCGCCAATTTTTTCGCCAAGGCCATTAACCTCCATGGCGAAGTTTTCTATTTATATATTTATTTAATTTATTTTATTTTATGGTAGGAAAATGACCTATTTTAAAGCCAAAACAAGTTAAAATTGCAAAATATTAACGTTTTATAACCTGACTAAGTCTTTTTGAATAAAATTAGAAGAAAATAACTACTATTATTTACAAATTCGTAACAATACACACACACACACATATATATATATATATATATATATATATATATATATACTCTAAGCGACAAAAAAAAAAAAAAGCCGCACTGCAGAAAAAATGACTTATACCTTTTTTATTTGCACTATCTTTAAAATTAATGCTTGAAACAAATAAAACTGTTCTGTTTGCATAATACCAAAGGTATGAAATAATACCTATGTATATTTTAGATTTAATAATTCGCTTTATTGCACTTTACGAAATACTTTTTAAAAATCTGCATAAAACTTTCTTTTTGAACATAATGCAATAACCATGTACTTTGCATTCTATTATGATTTATTATATGAAATAAACAAGTTATATTTTAATATATGAAATAAAACTATTTATTTGTTAGATCTAAGCAAATTTTCGTTAAAAATATGTATTTTGCATTGGGTTGATTCCACCTTTATATGGAATTACTGCATTAATGCGCAATGGCATAGTTTTATACAGTGTTTTAATATAAATCTCAAAAATTTCAATGTGCCAAATATCACAAATTATTCTTTCTAGTTCTGGCAGAGTTATAGGCTGCAAATTTCGAATCCTCTCCCCTCCCCCCCCCACACCTTTTTATAAACGAAACGTTTTCGAGTGATCGCTATTTTGACTATTTCCATGTCTCGAAAAGAAGAAATTATACTATATCCTTTGTGGTATTTAACTTAAAGTGAAAAAAGATATGATTACTTACAAAATTATCGGTTCTTATGGGAATGTATAAGAATTTTTGACAATTTGAAGTTAATAAACTTACCACAGACGCCGTGTAGTAAGGTGCCTTATTATCTTCAAATGCTGTTTACGGAAATGTCCAAGATACCCCCAAAATAGTCGGTAAGGCACCACTTTTATACAGATTGTGTTTTATTTCGAGTTAATTGATCCCTTGAGCATAAAAATTTTCCCGAGTGTTTGAAAAGATATGCAACTCCGTACCATAATGTACGGAGAATGTGTCATTGTTTTAAGAGTGTGATTTTCATTAAGTCGGTCAAATTTCCGTTGTCAGATCTGCTTGTTTTCTTTAGCTTGAAATAAGTTAAACTTGACTCATGAGAGAAAACCAGTTTAGCCCAATAATGAACTAATCATTTTTTAATTTTTTTAGCCATCTGAGGTCTTCCTTTCCTACTTCTCTTCACTAAGAATAGAATTTTTTCAAATTTTCTGTCATTTAAACCTGATTTGTTTATTAGTTGTTGTACTGTAGTTAAAGGAATTATGCTACTAAACACTTTTTCTGAAGCTCTTTTATGTTCTAAATGTAATACAAACCGATATTATAAGCAATGGCTTTTTCACTTACGATCATCTCGCTTGGATGAGCAGTGTGGCCACCTAAAACCAAATTTCCAGTTTAAACGGCCAAAATCTTTTATATCTTGCTGAAACCCTTTTACCAATATTTCGTTAACATTTAATTATTTTGCCATCTCACGTATTAAAATAATTTTTGATTTTCATTCAAAAATTAATACGTCTTGTGGCATCATTAACTGCCTTATTCTTACCATTTTTGAAATAAATTCTAAAATTACAAATTTCCTGACAATTGCATTTTGTTTTTAACACTGGACTCAAAGCTAAAGTGTATGCGGAGGACAACATACTAAAATCTGTTCAAAAATTTGCTTTTTAAACGATAAAATTGGCTGCTGTAGAAGGCGAAAAGAAAACATTCAAGTGCGTTTTTTTTTTTTTTTTTTTTTTTTTTTGTCGTTTAGTGTATATCTATATCTATATATATATGTATCTATAATTTTTTTAAAAGATAAAAGCTTAAAAATGTAATAATATATATATATATATATCAATATAACTTCGTCATATCATAGTAATTAATGAGGATGGTGGGGTTTTACGTCGCACTAGTGCTGCTCAGATGGGCAATTGGATGGGAAACACACCCCTAGAGGTAATCCGGAGATATGCCATCCCAATTTTGATCCTCCGCGGAAGGAATGGCTCTCCCGCTTCTGTGACCCCCAGAGGTATAATTTCTGATGGGAACATGGAGGACATTGCGGGCACGACATATTTTACGCTCACCAGTCACCTTTAGTGTACACGACGGTCTTTGGCCGGCTCGAGTACCGAACCCGCAATCTTCCATTTACGAGGCGGGTGCTCTACCGACTGGGCTACCGCGACCTAGTGATTTATGAGGATTTAATGAGGTTAAATTAGAGAGCGCGGTCATCCCTGGAAATGAATAAACCTTTTTTTTACAATTTAACTGTAAATTACCTTCACTATATCAACATTTAAAGCAAATCATTGGTTTAAACTTTTGCATATATAGGGGTTTGTTTGAAGAGTGATTTGAAGTTTGTCACAATATACATTATTTCACTGTTTTTCACCCATCACATGAGATAATATTGATTTACTTCTCCCGATTTCGAAATAACTGTACTTCTTACAATCTCTGTAATAGTTCGTAAGTCACTCCAAATCTGTGATGTAGATTATTAAATATAAGTATAGATGATATAACTTAATTTAATTATTACACTTCTGTGTATAGTCACACACACACATTATTTTAAAGCGCGTGTATGTGTGTAACTGTTTTTGTGCTTTATTAAGTTGATGTGGATAATAGTTTCTTTATATTTTCATTAAAATAATAAACTGAACAAAAGAAAGCACTCTGCGATTATAAAATGGAACATAAAACACTTAACTTCTTTAATACATTTTATGACACGAACAGATGACACACAACAGATCTCCACTCCGTCCTCTAGCTTGACACCACTCACGTCGCAAACGGCAGTGGTTTGGAGTCAATGGAATGCACGCTACAGGGCGTCTGGCTCGGAGCTGTCCTTGAAGTAACCGATTTGTAACAGTTCGTTGTGTCACTGTGGTGCCAACTGCAGCTCGAATTTCAGCTGCAGACGCAGTACGATTAGCCACAGCCATACGCCGAACACGGAGGTCTTCCGTCTCAGTAGTACCACGTGGCCGCCCGGAACCCGGTCTTCTTGGGGCAGTACCTTCCCTTGACCACTGCTGCCAACACTCATGCACAGTGGATACATTCCTGCCAAGTCTTTCTGCAATATCGCGGAAAGAAAACCCACCTTCTCGTAGCCCTACTACACGACCTCGTTCAAACTCAGTGAGCTGTTGATAATGGCTTCTTCGTCTTCTTAGAGGCATCCTTGACTAACATTAACCCACTACGTCAAATGCCAACTGTAAATAACGATCACGAACCTTACAGCGCTTATTTAAAGCAAACCTCATTTGCATGTTCATAGTGTCGCTACTAGCGCCACACTTATGCGCGTAGCTCGAAATTTGAATCGACGTCATCTTTCAGATGTATAAACACGCCTACCAAATTTCGTTTATCTAGCACAGCTCCTTCCTGTTGTTGGGATTTTTTTTCCATCGGTGTATATAGAAATAAATATTATTTATAACAGTAAACAAACAATTTAAACTCATTTTAAAAAAAATAATAATAATATTCTAAAAAGTTTAGGGACGATAATAATATTTGTGATAATATCAATAATTCTAACCGACTACCTCATTAAAATTGAATATTCTCAGCGGACTGCAAAAATTTCATTTTTATTACTGCTGAAATATGTGAAGAAAAAAAAAAGGAAATAACCTACCTGAATTGGCTTCGTTATCACTTTTAAAATAACGAAAGGCGGAACGGCTGAATTATTTTTCTAAGACAGTTTTTCCTTTGCTATTCTTTAGAAAAGTTTTTCGCATATATTTTGTGGATTTGCACTTGTTGAATAGTTATTAAAAAAAAGAGAGAGAGAGAGATTGGTAGCTGCATCTATAACTCAAATTTAATAAGAAGCCGTGAGAGACAAAAATGTAATATTAAATTCACTATATTACATTAGTCTGCAGAGTAAAATTCTAAAAGAACTTCATACTGGAAATATTTAAAAACTATATTTTACAAAATAATGACAATAATGATAATAATTATAATAATAATAATAATAATAATAATAATAATAATAATAATAACAATAGTTGAATTTTTTCATGAATAATTTAAACGTGTTACTAATGACGAAAAATTATAAGGTTTTATTAGCAAATGTATTCTCAAAGTTAATTGTTGGTAAGTAAAGATTTTGAAAACTTTAAATATCTTTCATTTTCTAAACGCTAAGGTGTTTCTAATGTCCTTTTTTTTATGTTTTGATAAGACTATAAATGTTACCATTCTAAACTATTAAAACTTTGTGGAAATATATTATGTTGCACCAGAACTCGTAAAAATGTTTCGAGTCGAAATAAAACAACGAATCTCCGTCAGGCAAACAAATTTGAACGAGTTCTACAATCAAAGCAACAACGTGTTTTCCAGGAGAAGAGTCAGTGATTTATTTCGACCCGAAACAGTTGTTATAATATTTGTTTAAATTCATTGTATTTTTACACTTTATGTGTACATACATATATATATATATATATATATATATTAGTCGTTCAGTGCAATGTTATTTTACTTTACAATGTTGTTCAACTTGGCTGCCATTTATATTAAATAAATAAATTCATGAAAACGCATTAAACATTTAATTACGACACTAAATTTATTTTCAAGCATAGAAATGAAATTGTGAAAAGTCTAAACTAAATGTTTCATTTGTTTTAAATTATTTATTTAAACTTCATGACTTTCCTAATCCATTTAGAAACATTTTTTTTTTTTTTTTTTTCAATAAAGTATATATTTTTTTTTTTACATATAGAAATAAAAATTATTAAGTCTAAAGTGCTTTATTTTGCTAGCCAATTTATCAGCATTTATTTTAAAATTTACTTAACTTAGAAGTTTGCACATTTGAAGCAATGATATACGAAACTATATATCTATGTATCACAGTGCTACATATATACACATCCATTTATCTATCTATCTATCTATATATATATACATATATATATATATATATATTTATATATATGACAAATTTCATGCCCTACATTAAAGAATACGTCAATATTTCATGACAGAAAGAAGTTTAAAAATATTTTTTCCCAGAGAAATTAACAAACACGCAACTTTAAAATACATATATTTATTTGTTTTTGTTTTTTATTAAAAAATGTATAAATTAAAAATTTACATAAAGCATAATATATAACAACAGTTTCATTTCACAGTTGTTATAGTTCGGTAATACTAATGTATTGTATGTTCATTTTATAAATATATAATCTGTGGTTTAGGAAATTACATTCCAGACAAATGCATTTTCTTTCATAATCAAATTTCTTATTATTAGTAAAATACATTATTTATTTATCATTATTATTATCTCATTCTGGAATAAACCAATAGATAAGTGACGTAAAATTGAATGTTACATTATACATAAAGTGCCTCAGCCTGGAGCTAAAAGCGTTGTTTAATAATTGCTGCTTCGCTCCAGTATTGGATCGAGTTGTTCAAACAAAACTACTTTTCAAATTTAGATTACTTTTTAAAAACCCAAGGGAAATTACAGAAACGTGTTTAGTTTCTTTGATTTTAGACATTATTTTCATAGAGTATTTCTATTTCTAAACTGTTATAATTCTTTCTAACATTATTCATTTTCTTGTAATAGAATATATAAAATAATGTATTTTTCTCTTTGCTAAGACGCCTGATACTTTTATATTTAAAGCATTTTAAATGCCACAAATTCTGATTACTTAGAAATTATTTCGTCTCACGGCTAGTTAAGATGAAAATAAAAAATGAGAGGCATTATTACAGTTTCTTTTTTATATTGAAGTATACGTTTATTTTAAGTAATTTATAAAATATTATGTTTAATTGCTTATTAATTTATTAATTGTGAGAAATTTCTGTTTGATAACCTTTTAAATATTTTTGTTAACTTTATTTATGTCCAATATATAAAGAGATATTTGTTTCCGCGTTTATTAAAATTTTGTTATATATATATATTATATTATTATAATAAAATTATAAAGTAATACAGTATTAAAATGTATTATTATATATAGTATTAAAATATATTCTAATATATTCTAAAAAATATTATCTTATATGTTTTATTATAATACAATTTTTTAATTATATTTGTAAGATGATAAAATGAATTATCATAACAATATATTAAAATACAATATATTCCCATCTGGAAAGGAGAAATACTTTTAAAAAAAGTTTTCGCTGAAAATGCACATAATACACTCTAGAAGTTAACACACAGGCTAAATTTTCCAAAAAATACAGTGCATGATCAGTTGAAGGATATTGGGTATGTAATATTCTATCATGTGTTGGTATCATATATTGTATCACCCTGGAATACTCTTATTTGGGTATTGCATGTCCAATTTTTTTTTTTTTTTTTTTTTTTTTTTTAATGAATCACTACTGGTATTAAGAAGTAAATACTATACAATAATAATAAGAAAGAGCATTTATTTAATTCAATCTGGCATTTATTTAATCCCGTGTTCGTCATGCAATTTAGGTTATATTGGTCAAACTGGGAAGAGTTTGAAATATAGAATAAATGAACACCGTCGGAATGTTCATAATGAAGAGGTTTTCAAGTCTTTTACTGCTTCCTATTGCTGGGCTCATGGTCATCGATTTGATTTTTCTAAAACTAACATAATTTCATCTCATGTCTCCTCTTCCCAATTGTATACCTTTGAACCATTTTACAGATTTAAAAATTCGAATATTCTTGTTAATGATATTTGTTCCACCCCGTTCTTGTCTGATGCTTGGAAACTACACTTAATTTCGATTTTCGTTTAATTTTGATATTTTTATTTTTTTTCAATTTTGTTATATTTTTAAATTTTATTTATTTATTTACTTTCTTATTTAATTTGATTATTCGGATCACACCAGGATTTATTTTTACATTCGTCTTTATATATTTTTGCTCTTCATTTAGTAAGGGTTTTGTGCACTGCCGCTTTGATTGCAGCACCCGTGCCAACTTTGTTCGCCTGACGAAGGGTCGGGTGCCTTTTCGACCCGAAACAATTGTTGCAAGTTTATTGCATTTTATGGTGTTTATTCAATGTTTTGCTTTTCTTACTACACAGTAATATAACAAGGAAGATGTCATGTGTTAATCCAAATGAATTTGTCCATATATTATAGAGAGGGGAATTGCAAACCAAAAAAGAAATGCTCTGTGTGTGGTGGGATTACGCAGGAATTGTTTACCACCAAATCAGTCTATAAATTCAAAAACATGGTGATCTCAAATGACAATTTTGAAATAAAAATCAGAAAAAAAAAAAAAAAAAAAGCGACCACAACTTAAGCGATATGTGTTAAAGATGCTGCTTTCCAACCGGCAAATCCTACATTTCAGTTAATAACAGACAATGGCTTACTAAGTACAGTTGGATTTTTTTTTTCACCTACCGTGTTTACTAGGTTTGATACTATTGAATTTTAACAGCTTCACCTCGCATTAAATATCTTTGAAATGGTACAAGATCACTCCTTAAAAGACTACTAAGTACAACCTTTATAACTTTTTGAGAAATATATTTGATGATTTGTATAAAAAAAAATAACTTCTAACAGAACTGCGCAGAATATCATAAAACAAGATGGTGCCTGTGTTATTTAATAACATTATTATGTTTTTATGATACATATTTTTGTTCATTATGTTCTTACATTATTGTTAATTACCTAAATCATCGAATGAGTTGCAGCTTCATTTAACCTGGTGCATTCAAACATTATCCTAAACAATAACTAGATATGTCAGTTACATGCCTGTAAATTTATTTATTGAGCAATTAATGCTATATTTATGCACATATTAAATGTGAGTTTTTCACACTTTCGCAACATTTTTCGTACATAAGAATTTGTAAGCGAAGAGTGGAGTAAAAAGCATTCTTCATTCTGTAAAATACAGTAGTTCGTTAATAATTATAGTATAGTAGTTTCGAAAAGCACTTAAAATGTAAACTGCATCAAGAAATAAGTCGAAAACGTCAAGTAAAATATTTGTATACTTTTTTATTTTACTAAGGAATTTAAATTCTTATATGTCATATTGATTTTTAAAACTTGTTCTATACATAAATTTCGAATTTCTTTTAGTCCATATTTAATTCTGTTAGTTCAGAACATACCAAAATACCTTAATATTTATATTGTAATTCAAAAGCACCACTTCTTTTTAACACTTTCCAACAAGGTTGAAAAGTATTTATAACTTGGGTTTGTCTGTCTGTCTGTCTGCCTGCCCGCGCTCTAATTCCCGTAAATATTTATATAATATCTTGAAAATGATATATGTTATCCAAGTTCACTATCGGATGTTCCCTATTGAAAATCGAGTTTATACCTCTACTGGTTTTTGTACAGGGACCCCCGAAAATATTTCAAAGCATAGTGTTCTATGAGAGGAATTTCTATAAACCATATTTTCATACCCTTACTATACAAAAATCTTAATGAAATTGAAATATGTTATACAAGTTCACTATCGTATGTTCCCTATTGAAAATGGAGTTTATACCTCTACTGGTTTGTGTACAGGGTCCCACGAAAATATTTGAAAGCATTGTGTGTTTGAGAGGCATTTCAATAAACCATATTTTCATACCCTTACCGAACTAAAATCTTAATAAAATTGAAATATGTTATAGAAGCATACTGTCGGATGTTCCGTGTTAAAAATGGAGTTTATACCTCTACTAGTTTGTGTACAGGGACCCCCTAAAATATTTCAAAGCATTGCGTTCTATGAGAGGCATTTCTATAAACAATATTCCCATACCCTTACTGTACACAAATCTTAATGAAATTGAAATATGTTATTCAAGTTCACTATCGGGTGTTTCCCGTATAAAATTGAGCAAATACTACCCCTGATTTGTGTACAGGGACACACAAAAGTATTCCAAAGCATTGCGTTTATGAGAGATAATTCTATAAACTAAATTTCAATAAGTTTACTTTGCACGAAGATTTATGGAATTGATATGTGTTATTTATAAGCACAAAAGAAAATATTTTGCATAGAATATAGCATGATTAGCATTAGATTTACAGGATGACACAAAAATATTGAGTTATATAAAGAGCTATTAATAAATATTTGCTAAAATTGTACTTTCCTTTACATAAATTATGCATTTTTAACACTTCCCAACATGGTTGAAAAGTGTTAATGACTTCTGTTTGTCTGTTTCTCTGTCCGTCCACCTGCCTCTCCACGCTCTAATTAGCGTAAATATTTGTGGAATTTATTGATCTTATATATGTTATTCAAGTTCATTATCGGATGTTCCCTTTTGAAAATGGAGTTTATACCTTTAGTGGTTTGTATACAGGAACACCCGAAAGTAGTTCAAAGCATTGTGTTCTATGAGAGGTATTTCGATAAATCATATTTTCATACCTTTACTGTACACATATCTTAATGAAATTGAAATATGTTATTTCAGTTCACTATTGGATTTATCCTGTATACCTTTAATCCATTTGGATTAAACGTAATTTAAAGTTATGTCCAGGTTTGGATTAAAGGTTGGTATTTAATCCATTTTGGATTAAATACCAACTCTGATTTATATACATGGACACTCAAAAGTTTTCTAAAGCATTCCGTTCTATGAGAGATATTTCTATACATCAAATTTTAATAACTTTACTTTCCACAAAGTTTTAGGAAATTGAAATATGTTATTTATATGCACAAAAGAATGATTTACATAGAATATAGCACGATTAGCAATAGATTTACAGGGTGTCACAAAAATATTCTGTTATATTAAGAACTATTATTAAAAAAATGCTAGAATTCTGTTTTCGTTTACATTAAGCGTTTTTAAAACTTCCTAACATTTTTTTAAGTGTGAATATGATATCAATTTGTGTATCTGTCCACCTGTACGACTGTCTGACCACCCGTGCTCTACCTCCCGTAAATACTTATGGAATTTTTGTAACTTATATATGTTATTCAAGTTCACTATCGGATGTTTCCTATTGAAAATGGTGTTTATACCTCTACTGGTTTGTGCACAGGGACACCCGAAAGTATTTCAAAGAATTGTGTTCTATGAGATGTATATGTATAAACCACATTTTCGTACCTTTACTGTACAATATCTTCATGAAATTGAAATATGTTATTCAAGTTCATTATTGGATGTTTCTTTTATAAAATAGATGACATACCACCACTAGTTTATGTACAGGCACACTCAAAAGTACTCCAAATCGTTGCGTTCTTTGTGAGATATTTCTATAAATCAAATTTTAATACCTTTGCTTTCCACGAAGTTTTAGGAAATTGAAATATGTTATTTATATGCACAAAAGAATGCTTTTCATAGAATATAGCATGGTTACCATTAGATTTACAGGGTGATTCAAAAATATTCAGTTATATTAAGAGCTATTGATAAAAAATTGCTAGAATTGTACTTTAGTTTACATTAAACGTTTTTGACACTTTCTATCATTTTTTAGTGTGAATATAATTTCAATTTGTGTATATATCTGACTGTTCTTCTGTCGGTCTCTCTGCCTCTCTGTCTGTTTTTCTGCGCTCTAATTCTCGTAAATATTTATGGAATTTCTTCAAACCGATATATTTTATTGATGGTTACTATCGGATGTTCCCTATTTAAAATAGGGATACAATATTACGAATAGGGTTCCCTATTGAAAATACCTCTTCTGGTTTGTGTACAGGGACACCCAAAATTATTCGAAAGCATTATGTTCTATGAGAGGAGTTTCTATAAATCATATTTTAATACCTTTAATGTATAAAAACTTTAATGAAATTTTATATGTTATTCAAATCCCTATCGGATGTTTCCTATGTAAAGTAGAGTACATTTCTAACTGCTCTGTCTACAGGGGCACTTGAAAGTACTCCAAAGCATTGTGTTGTATGAGAGTTATTTTTATAAAGCAAATTTAAATAATTTTATCTTCCACAAAGCTTAATGCAATTGAAATATATTATTCGTATGCAGAAAAGAGTGTGCCTTCTATATAATATTGTATGGTTAGCATTAGATTTACAGGTCCACACAAAAATAATCAGTTACATTAACAGGTATTAATCAAAATTTGCTGGAATTGCACTTTTGTTTACATGAGCGTTTTAACACTTTCTTATAATTTTAGTGGTAATAAGATTTTAATTTGTGCATCTGTCTGTCCGATTGTCTACCTTTCTATCTGTTTGTCTCCGGCTCCTATCATCCGTGAATATTTTGAGATTTTTTTAAAAAAATGATACACGCATGTTCCCTATTTAAAATGTTCTTAATAGGTCCTGTACAACTAGTTTGTTTATAGGGACAACAACAACAACAACAAAAAAAAAAAAAAAAAAAGGCCAATGTATTACGTTTTAGGACAGAATTTTTTAAAAGTTATATTTAAAAACTTTCTACTACAAAAATCTTAAAAACTTTGACATGTATTATTAATATTCTAAAATATTGTTTTGTATAGAATATGATATGATTAACTTTCAGATTTACATGGCAACAATAAAATATTTAGTGTGTTTAAAAGCTGTAATTATAATTTAACGGCTGCATTTTCTTTTGCGTTAAGCCTTTTTAACACTTTCCAAAATGTCTAAGAGTAATTTTAAAATCAGTTAGTCTATCTGTATGTTTTTCAGTCCTTCTGTATGTAACGTAGGCAAAGAATATTATTAGTTATTCGATACAACAACGTACAGTTGGAAAGTGTTACTAATCAATGCGTACTGCATGATTTTTCTTTCTTGATTTTTTTTTTTTTTTCTGTAGAGAAAACCAAAATTTTTAGAAAACAACGTCATTTTGTTTTATGATATAATATATATAATTTATTTATTTATTTATTTTTTATTTTATTTTATTTATTTATTTATTTATTTTATTTTTTTTTTTTTTTGCATTTTATAAACTAATGTATGTTTTTATTTAAATAAAATTTAATGCATAAACACAAGAAAAAAAAAAAAAAACTTTTTTGTGACAACAAAATTTAAAAAAAAAAAAAAAAAAAAACTTTTTAGAGACCACAAAATTTAAATTAAAAATCTTGAAGATGCCTAAAGCGTTTTTTTAATCGAAGGTGTGCACTATTTTCTTTTAAATTCTTTAATTAGTAATTTACATGAAATAAACTTTAAGCGTTTTTTTTTTTTTTTTTTTTTTTTTTTAACTTCTAAATTTTGGAAATTGTTATCTAAAGCATATTATTTATGCTTTAGTGGATAATGCGCTTTTAAAATTTAAGAATACAGAAAAAAATAATCTACTCTTCTTAATAGTAATAAATAAATAAATGAAAATAAAAGTGAAGGTACAGCTAGATAAATACATAAGTATATTTGAAGACACAGTTATATATGGACATTTTAAAGAAATAATCCACATAAATAATTATTTTAAGGTATTGAGTATATGAAATTTTGAAATTCAATTTATATATTATATATATATATATATATTATTTTATAAAATAGCTTAGATTAATTAGAGCTTTTGAAATATGTTTTACTATATGATTTTAGAGACATATAACAAAAAAAAAATAATTGAGATCCTCTGTTTACTGCAATTTATCGACTGTAGTTATTCATAACTGTAAAAAAAATATTTGGGGTTGTTAATAACTAACAACCGCAAAATTTCATTGTTTAAAATTGAGAGACTATAAAAGAAATTCATAACATAATTCTATTTTAATAATTTACTTAAATTATTCGTGCTAAGATTCGATACTAGAAGTTTGAGTATTATTAGAATATCTGGAAGTCAAAATGCGTAACAATATATATACTCGTATATATATATATATAAACATTCGTAACATTTATTTATAAAATATTTATAGATAATTGCGATGATTCTTCCGAATAACATTTACATTTATTTATTATTTTCTTATTTATTTATTTATTTTTTTATTTTATTTAAGAACATAACACGTACAAACTCTTTCAAGTATTAATCGCCAATCTTTTTCAAAAAAAAAAAAAAAAAAAAATATATATATATATATATATATATATATATATACAGAGAGAGAGAGAGAGAGAGAAATCACATTATACTTAATTCACTGGCAAAAATTTCAACTGCTGAATCGTAACAAAAAAGCCCCAAAAAAACCTGTTAACTTTTATTTTTACAATGCTAAATAGGAAAAAGTCTTAGCATTTCTAAGTAATCCAAAATTCTGATTTTTTGTAACATAGCAGAATAGAACCATATCTGACATAAACATTAAAGGTGGGGATCATTGCATTGGAAATATTATGGAATTGTATAAAACCAAAATAGTAAACTCACCTAACTAAAATTAGTCAGCAAATTAAGACAAGGAAATTCTACCGAATTAAAAGGTGATTAGCCTATAAGGTAGCCCGTTTCATTTTCCAACCGTATCCAGTAATCGGCAAAATTCATTTATCTTATCATGATCTTATCGTGATCTTATCATGTATTACAAATTTATCAGAACAAATATATGATAGGTAACTGAGCGCAGTCCACCTATTCCAACTAGTTTCCATTTTTAAATGTATAATAGGGTAGACTGAAAAAAAATGAAATTCATTTTACTGAAAATTAATTTATATGAATAGTTGTGGCTTGGCTCTATACATTTTTTTAATTTTTTTTATTCTAAATAATAATATTGTTATTATTAATTAAATAATTAATTAATTTTGGCTAATTATTTCAGTCTGTACAACAGACGAAGTTTCCGAAATAACTGCAATATTTAGAAACTTTTTTTTTTTTCGATATACATATATTTTCCGATATATCTAGTTAATTATACTAAAACTAAGTAAATGTTTAATTATGAATTTTTATTACCATATGAGCAGAAATATACAGATTTGAAACTTAATTTGTAAATGAAAAACAGATGAAATCATAACTTTAATAAATATGCAAAAAATCGAAAAATACCTTGATTTATCGCATATTTATTTATTTATTTCTATAAAAGCGATCATATAAATATATTTATATACATATGTATATATTAACAAATTAACAAATATGTTTCCCCTTATATTTCACATAAAAATTACTCCTTTGATTATAACGATTTGGTTGTAACAATTTACGGTAAAAACATATTATATTCTTCATCATAAATTCTCTTTTATTTAAAGAAAAAGAAACTGCACATAAATACATAAAGATGATTTATTTGTTGTAATAATGAAATTTTTATTGACTTTAATAAATCAATGTAGCCTTTCTCATTAAAATGAATGAAGAAAGTAAGTTTTTCATTTTTGCTGAAGTATTCTGCAGAATAATAATAATAACAATGACTTATTGGCATCGTTATCACTCTTAAAACAAGAAAACTTAAATTTTGAAGAGGATTTGTTGAAATGTTTTCTCAAGCCAATCTTTTATTTTTCTACATTTTATAAAAAAAAGTTTCGTATAAAGTTTGTGGATTGAGGCTTCTTAGATTTTTATACGAAAAAATTACTGAGAGAATCTACAATGTAATTTTTCAAATGAGATTTTTCAATAAAAATTTATAAATTAACTTCATAGGATTTATTAATTTCATAAAGATGTTCCTAAAAAAAGGAGTATGGAAATGGTTTATTTCATATTGTTTATAAAATAGCTCATATATATATTATTCCATCATTAGATATCTGAACCTCGGCATTATACATGTAAAACAAGCAAATTCCATTTTCCGAGATAAGAAATGAACATATATATATATATATATATATATTTCCTCATTAAAATATTTTGTATTTTCATCATAATAAACCAAAGATAAAGCAATGAATAATAAATAGTATTTGAAGTTTAAGAAAATTTTAAAGACATGCAAAACGGTACAAAAATATTTTATATTATTTGTTTATTAAATGAAAATGTATATATATATTTATATATAGTTGATGTAATAAATAATTGTTAATATAAAAACTTCCCTTCAATGTATTTACAACAAATTACATTTAATAATTAATCGAAAGTATTTTTCGGCAGAAATTTCTTTCCCGCTTATACATCGCGTTCCGGTCCACATCGTGTTCAGCAGCATCATGCACAAGTGCCGCAGTCCACAATCAACTTATTTTCACTTTACATCCAAGAAAATAAGTGCAATTAATACCCATATTTGAAAACAAATCTGCGTACTAAAATCACCTCTTTTATGTAATTTTGAGAAGAGTTACGTTTCAAAATGTGCTTTTCAAACTCCCTACCCTCGTGTAAATTTGAAAAATCAGCAAAATCCCGTTAAAGTTTTTATTTTTTTTTCATACACTTAACCAACACCCACGCACCAAAATTCTAAAATTCTTCATATTTTAGTATAGAGCAAAGTTACGTTTAAAAACCTGTTTTTTGCACCGCCTTCGTTCCAAAGGGAGGGGATGTTCAATTTTGCAAAACTGCTTTATAATGAGAATTTGGTACACATAACCAACAAATACTTACAGAATAACAATTTTCTTAGATAATTTGTAGCAGAGACATGCTTAGAAACACCTTTCTCCGTCCCGTCTACGAGGGAAGAAATATAGGGATATACAGTGTTGCCAGACTTGCCGACTTTCATATTCAATAGCCACCAACAATTTTGAGAAGAGGTATTTGATATACATAATAAATGATTAATCTTCGAAGTGATTAGGGAACCGTTACATTTAAAATTTTGTGGTGGATATTGGATAAAAAATCCCCAAGTATGGCCACACTGGGGATATATCAGAATTCCGTCACAACGGGTATTGGACGCACATGACAAACCAACGTACCAAAAATTAAAACCGCAACTCCCATAGATTTTCCAGTAGAAATTGAAGACAAAAACGGAGCTCTTTAGTTTGCCCTCTCTCTCTCAACTAGAAAATCGTAGACAACCGATTTGAGAAAATCCTTAAGCAGATGCATGGACGTTTCCAACTTATATGTATCTTTTTTAGTAGAATTCTACACGATTTGCTGAATTTCTCGATATTCCCCAAAAGTCAATTATCCTTTCCCCCAACCCCAACCACACACACATTTAAAAAACGGAAATCCAAAAATCGCTGTATATTTTCCCTTAGTTTAATCAGGAGCAGTTTCTTCAACGAGAGGTAATTTGGAGACGTGTTATGCTCGCAAATATGTTCTCGATTCTTTAGACATAAAAAAATAAATAAATAACATTAAATTTATTTAAGCATATAGGAACATTGTTGTTTTTCAAACAAATATACCTTCTTTTCTTAATTGTAAAAATAATTTTAAACCGTTCAATTGTATGTTTGTTTTATACTCGACTCTACCAACAAATCTCTTCATAGTTCGACACTATTAACTTAATTCTTCAAATTTCGAAAACTAAAAAAAGAAAATTATTTTAATTTAAGCGTATGAAAAAGTTGATATTCGAGCCAAAATATTACACATTTTTTCTTTCATTGCAATGGTTCTTTTAAACCATTTAATTTGTCCGCTGTAATTAAAAAATAGCATTGCGCTAATTTAAGCGTACGAAAACACTGATATTGCTGGAGCAAAGATCGTATTTTAAGTTTAACAACTTAAAATACTTAACTTACCTTACATGTAAGGAACAGATTACCTAAGTAACTTGACAAATGAAACAATTTTTGATTTTTTAACGTATCACTCTAGTTAATCTTCGCATTATCTGGATAATCTATAGAATACTTGATTTTTGCTCTTTAACGGTAAACCGCACATAATTATTTAATTTGTTGGTATCCTAATTACAAGATAGTTTAAAATTAACGTAATTAAATTAAACAATGTGTAATGAAGAATAAATCTTGGATGTTTTGCCATTATTTCTTGCAACTACCTTTAACAGAATATACCTTATGTTTTATTCATGTTGACATTCTATACATGATTATTAAATATATTCAAATTAACTAGTTACCAAATTGGCCTTTGGGAATTTTTTAGGTGAATTATTTATCCGTATATCTTTCGTTCTCATTATTTTCATTATTTTCATTATTCTCATGATATATATATATATGAACATAGTGTGTTATTTTAAATGATTTGAAATATAATCGAACAAAAATATTTTTTTTTCCTTCTTCTTTCCTGAAAAACTACTCACACGTTTTCTTATTTAAAGATTACAATATCATTAATTGTATGCTAAAAAATGAAATTATTATCGTTAATATAGATAATACATAACCTTGGTCAATGATTAAATCCCCTGCAGCTATTTCAGAACCATTTATTTTGTAATTATCCATTTATTCGTTTCACTCACGTTGTTTCTAATAGAAGCTTAAAGAAACTTTAAAATGTGAATAATTTACTTGTTTCTCTTCTCAGAGCATATAAAACATTAGTTTCTTTAATGCAAATGCCCCTAGCGAATTATAATAATAACGATTCATTTGGGAAGTTTTGAATAAATATATATTTATATATATATATATATATATATATATATATATATATATATATATATATATATATATATATATATATATATATATATAATAATACTTTCTTATTACAAGAAAAAAAGTTCATAATGCAGACAATTTTTGTTAATAATTTAATAAAATAAACATATTTTGCATAATTTCGTTTTTGTTTCTTGGATAAAATTTAATGGATTAATTTCATGTATAAAATATCCTCAAAACCATAGTACTTAATTTTGTGTAAGATATTATTATTGTGTTCTGACCGTATATATGTAAAGAAAGTATCGCAATTATGTTAACAAATTCCACTTTGAGATTTTTGTAATTCCGTACGTTTTCAGGTCCCTGCATTATTTTTTGCTGTTTTTACAATGCATATATATATATATATATGTGTGTGTGAGTGTATGCAGGCATGTTATTGTACTCGCCATTGAGATGAAAGCTAGTACGTATGTTATAGGTCACCGCTTCCCGATATGTACACATTTTAATAAATCTAGCAGTTTTTTTTTTTTTTTTTTTTTAAACGACATAAAGATAAATTCTTACTTAACATTATAGACTATGGGTTGAAATTTAAAGGGTGATACCCTCTAAATTCTTTTCAACTCTGTTGAAAATTCGTATTAATGTTATAAGTCACCGTCTGGTGAACAGTATAGAATTTGGTGATTCTAGTACTTATATTTTATTTACAGACACATGAGGAAAGTACATTTAACAAGGCCTATGTGCTTAAATTATTTATTGTGTGATAGAGTCTAAATGCTTTATTCGATAGAGCTTATATGTATACCTACATTATTGGTCACTGCTGCACAAAATATATAGATTTTGGTTAATCTATAACTTTTATTTATTTATTTATTTATTTATTTACAGGGACACAACGAAAAGTTCTCTAACATTACGTCGTGTGGCAAGAAATTATTTAAATTGCGATAGCGTCTAAATACCTATTTACATTAACTTTAAATTAATATACATGTTAAAAGTCCCCGATGCCTGAAATGTAGAGATTTTTTAGAAAATTGTACTTATAGACTTTTGTAGAGGCACATTTTTTTTTTTTTTTTTTTTTTTTTTTTACAATTATTAATTATGGGCTCAAGTTATTTTCGTTTTTCTCATTCAAGGCGATATTTAAATACCGACGAGTAGTCCCGTCGGCCGAAGTGTGTTTGTTTATCTGGTGAAGGGTTTTATTTTATTTCATTTTGTACTTTCTTGTTTACCTTCAGTAATCCTTTATATTGTTGTATATTTTTTCAATGAAATAATGTAATTTTGTAATTTTTGCAATTTTGTAATTTTATGACTATTTTAGTATTTCTATACATTATATACATGTGTTTGATTTCTCTTCAGTTATTGGTTGTTTTCTGTTTGGTGAAAAGTTGTGAGCGATAGATAGTTATTTTATTAGCTAATTGCTACTGTCATTTCAGAAACTTTTGTTTCACTTCTACACTGAGGTTATTAAGATCTCAGTGTTGTTTTTGAAGTTTAATTTCATTCATTTGTTTTTATATTCCTAAATTTATATATTCCTACATTTAAGTTTTGCATTTCCTTTTGCTGAAATTTTGCGCATTGGTTTGTAATTCTCCTTTTGGTTTTTCTACTCTTTAAATTTATCTATAAATATAAATTTATTTCAATAGTTATATACATATATATATATATATAGTTCGTTCTTATTGCTTCTCTATATATCCAATAACGGCACACAATGTGCTATTTTTATTTTCATGGAACGCACTATATACGGGCTTTGCAAGAGATTAAAAATTCAATGAATAATTTACTGTGTACTACTTTAATGTTTTTTTTTTTTTCCTTTTTTTGTATCCAAATGTTGAAGTTGAAATCTAATTATGAATCTGCATCTAATAAGAAAAACCAATAATAATTTTAAATTATCATTCATTTTACCGCATTGGTGCTTCTTTCTACTTATTGAAATACGAGATGGAAACTTCAGAATACTTAATGGGATTTATCTATTATTATCTTTAAATTTTTAAATGAAAACATGCATAAATAATATGCAGTTTTGCATTATTTTTTTCTTGTTAAAAATTTTAATATCACCTGGGATTTCTCCACTGGGAAAATATGCACTTGCATTTCTTTACCATTAAAAACTAAAAGAATTTTATTAACTTAATACACAATAATCTTAACGTATTTTTGGTAAAACGAAATATTTGTTTTTAGGATTCGATATAAAAAATGTGATAAAAAAATTAGCACTTTTTTTTTAATTTTTTTAATTTTTTTTATTAAAGTACCTGCAGTCTTTGCCCGCTTCGCTGAGCACTATACTAAAATGAGTTGCCAAAATTCCATATCATTATTAATAACATATTTTAAAGTTTCCCCTGTATTCCGTAGAGGTTTTTTTCCGCTCGCAAAGTGAGATTTCCATTTTCGTGTTCCTACTGCATTCTGCAGCAACTCACTCGCTTCTTACTTCCCCTTCCCAAGCGGCTAAGTTAGAAGTTTTGCGAAATCTCAACAAAGTACATAATGCGTACACCTAATCAACATCCACACACCAAAACGCATCATCAAAAATCAAAAATGTGTTTCAGGTAATATCCTAAGAATGTCGCATAGCTTTTTTTAGCATATTTGTTCCGTTTTTGGTAGAGTTCTACTCCAGTCAGGAATTTTCGAAATTTCCCACCAAAAATCGATGTCCCCCCCCCCATCTTTCCCTTAAATATCGAAAATTCCTAAATCACAGATAACGTTTTATTTGTACTCATGTCTAGTCTCCCCATGCGGAATTTCTTGATTGTGAAGTAATTAAGAACCGAGTTATGCTTCAAATGCGTTTTTGACTTTTGCCCCTGATGGGGGGAACAGTGGGAGAATTTCGGAAAAGTTGTTAGATAAAATTTTAAGTTGGTTAATGACCTAAATTTCTGCCAAGCGCCGTTGAATTCCGTCTTGCCGTTCTCAAATGATACCCGGACAAACGCGTTTTTCTCTTTTGCTCCCCAGGAAGGAAGATGGGGAAATTTCTGAAAAAGTGATAGATATAATTTTAAGTTGGATAAAGACCTAAATTTCTGCGAAGCGTCGTTGCATTCCGTCCAGCCGTTCTCAAGTGATACCCGGACAAATGTGTTTTTGTCTTTTGCCCCCCAAGAGGGAACGGGAGGGGGAAAAATTCTGAAAATTTGATAGATATTATTTTAAGTTTGGTAAAGATCTAAGTTTCTGCCAAGCGCCGTTGAATTCAGTCTAGCCGTTCTCAAGTGATACCCGGACAAACGTGTTTTTGACTTCCCCCCAGGGGGCAAGGGGGAGGATTTCGGAAAAGTTGATAGATATAATTTTAAGTTGGGTGAAGAACTAAGTTTCTGCCAAGCGCCGTTGAATCCCGTCCATCCGTTCTCGCGTGATGCCCGGACAAAAAAAGCAGACAGGAAGTCATTTTCGGCTTTCATGGTGTGTAAAACGTGCAGATATAGCAAAATTTTTCGATTCTGACAAATTTACAGACAAAAGTCTGATTTTATTAATACAGATAAGATATTTCATATTAATGGATGGATTTCCACAGGCTAGAATGGTTTTAATATGATACATTAAGTCCATAATACCAAAATATATGATTTTTTGGCTAAAAATATTGAAAATGAAACTTAAAAACATGGATTTTTTTTAATAAAGTTTTATTTTAAGAACTTAATCAAAAGTAAAGATTTTTTTTTTTTTTTTGTTTAATGTAAAGCAAGGTTTATATATATATATATATATATATATATATATACACACACACACACTGAAGAACAAAAAGAAAACAAAGAAAAAAATCTGGTACAAGCGTGCATATGAAAATGACAGAAATATGGAACAAAGCAGTGTAATACGATGCTGTCGGCAGTACTTATATAAGGTAACATGTATCTGTGCATATTTACTACCTTTACTCTAATTTAAACGGGGATGCAGTTTGACGTTGCTGATTGGTTCCTATCTTTTATGACGCAATGGTTCTCCACTGATTATAATACTCAATTTAAATCTATAATAATCTACAATATTACTATCGTTTTATGCGAATAAATTATTATGAATATTTGAAAGAGTTTTCTAACTGTATTTGGTAAACAACCTTTTCTTCTGAGTAATTTAAATTTTACCAAATTAAATTTGTGACAGGTAAAATTGCTTTAATAGAATAATTCTGAAAAAAAAAATATATTGGCGCCATCTGTATTTTCATTGATTTTTAATTATTATATAATATTTTCATTTCATTTTATTTTTTAATTCCTCTTATTTTCTTAATTTATGTAAGAAGTTCGGATAGCTTTCTCGCAAAATTCCTTAAACATATTTTTAAGCACTTCCTTAAAAATAATTTTATTAAATAATTATCATTAATATTTATTTAGGCATTTATTTTTAACAACAAAAAATATTTTTTATTTTTATTATTTTATAGTAAAAGTAACTTTTTTACTTTTATTATTATTATTATATATATATATATATATATATATAAGAAGTCTGATTTCAAAACTAAATAACTACATGTAATACTAAATACCTTGTTAGTATTCTAAATACTTTATTGGTTAAAGAGATAGATAGAAAGAGAGAAAGAGAGAGAGAGAGAGAGACTTTCTGGAAATATGATTTCAAAAATATATAATTATAGGTAGTGCAAAACACCTTATTAATTTATTGTACTTTCGGAAAAATAAATAAACAATTTATTATCATTTAAGGAATATGGCTTATCCAGTAAAAGTCATAGTAATATATTATAAATTCTTGTATACTTGAAAATATATGTCTTTCTTTTTCTTTTCCTTCTTTTCTTTCCTTTCTTTTTTTTTTTTTTTTTTTTTTTTATTTTTTTATTTTTAAGAAAATTAATATGAATTTCAAAACTAAATAACTACCGATTATACTAAGTTAGTATTCTAAAAACTTTATTGATTAAAATAAAAAGAGAGAGAGAGAGAGAGAGAGAGAGAGAGAGACTTTTTGGAAATCTGATTTTAAAAATAAATAATTATAGGTAGTACTAAATACCTTATTAATTTATTGTACTTTCGGAAAGATAAATAAACAATTTATTATCATTTGAGGAATATGGCTTATCCATGAAAAGTCATAGTAATATATTTTAAATTCTTGTATATTTAAAAATCTATAATACATTTTTTTTTTTTTTTTTTTTAAGAAAATTAATAGGATTTTTTTTTTCTCGCTCTTGCATTTTTTATCCATTTTATGGTAAAAATAGCTTTTTATATTTCACGGTACAACTTTTTCTTACCCATATAGTCGGATAAAAAGTAAATTTGTATTACTAAGAAATATTGAAATACATAGATGGCAATTTTTACTTCAAAAATTTCATGAAAAATATTTTTTCTGTTGTTATTCTCATCATTTATCTCTGAGATGAAGATTAACCCTTTCACTACCGATGTCTATGACCAATGACCTGCTTTTTAGATTTTTTTTAAGAGGTTTTAAATCTAATTTCGAAATTCTGTCTGCAATTTTAGTTATTTTCTTACCAAAAGCACTAATATTTTAAAGTAACAATAGGTGGCAGCACCAGACCGTTTTATTTCATTTTTGAATATATTTATTGTTATAATTTTTATTTTATTTTTAAAATGTTGGTATCGAAAGGATTAAAACAAAATACTATAACTAATTGAAAAATAAATAAGTAAGTAAAATATAGCTCTTTTGTAACGCTAAATTAAAAAAATTTCTTTTTCTGTATAGTAAAATCATTCATGCACATTTTTTTTCGATATTCTAAATAAGATTCCAGTTATAAAATGTAAAATATATATGTTATTAAAAACCATTCCTCCTGTTAAAAGTTACTCGATTTAAGAAGATATTATCTGACATTGAAAAAAATAAATAAATAAATATTTTAAATAAAATATTTTAACATAAAATAGTTCGAAATTTCAAAAATAAATATATAAATAAAAAAATAAATGCTTATTATATAAAAAGAAAGTAACATAGAGTACAGATGCACATAAATTTCACTTGTATCCTTATAAATTATAACTAAAGTATCTTGTAAAATCTATTAATATAAAGTACTTAGATAAAATAAATTAAAATAAATAAATAATAATATTTTACGTGCATTAACTAAAATACAGACGATTATACAAATTAACGATTATACAGATGGCGCCACATTTAAACATATTTTTAAAATATTTATAAAATGTTTGCGTATTGACGAGCCAAAAAGATTTAAAAATTAAAAAAAAAATAAATAAATAAACAAAATAAATGTAATTGAAATTAAAATTAAAAACAGAATAGGAATCGTATTAATTTATCTCTCAATTTATTATTATTATTTACATTATAGATTTTTCTTTAAAATTGCTGTACGATAACTACGATACATATAAAATTAAAATGGAGCGAAAAAAAAAATAATAATAGTAATACTTTTGAGCAAGCGAATATTTGAGTTACTGATCCTGAGCTGATGATCTTGGCTTTAATGATCTTGATTTCGACTTGGTGTTTGTCAAATCACCAAATTCTTGTATCCATTTTCCATACTCTTCTATATACATAAATATATATATATTACTGCGAATTGTATTTATTATCAGCAATTGATTCAATTTCATGAATGAATGATGGAGGAAATTTGAATTTCGAAACTGCAGACATTTTACAAATAAAGTCCAAATACAACAAAATATCATTAAAACTTTACGGGATAGAATTTTCCATCAAATCTTTGCGGAAAGCGTGACTTCAGATATGACACGCAAAACACAAAAAACAATCAAAAATGTCGAACTGCATACCCGTTTGATTTTGAGTAAAGGTAGTAAATATGCAGCCTGGGCCTGCCAATAACGTCATTGGATTTTTAATGGCCATGTAACACGTAACATGTCCTCACATGTTTCGTTTTCACCAATACTGGTTGGATGAATGCGTACCAGTAACTATATATATTAGTGAATTCATGGACACTATGTGAAATGTTCAATCTGTTGAAGGTTAAATGTTTATAAAATATCATTTAATGAAGAAAATATTTTTTAACATTTAATCATGAATAATTAAAAAAATTCCAGTAACCGCAAATAGAATGTGTGGATATGGTAGATTCGGGTTATTTTAACATACGATTTTCACTAAACAAAATAAATGTTACTAATTGTTAATGATTGGCAATAAAAAATAATTGTTAACATCTGTATTACGCGAGGGTGAAATAATAAACAGAATTTTTTTTTTCTATTCAGCTATTGTGATTGTTTCAAACCTTCAATTAATCTTTGCTATACCCACATATATGTTAAATTTAAAGTAAATATTTTTTATAATACATAAAAAGTTATTTTATTTTATTTCGTTTTCTATGGGGAGGGAGGGGGGGTAAAATATGTTTACTATTGTCAACAAATATTTTAAAGCTACAGAAAGAAATATTTTATTATTTAATCATCTACAAATTTTCTGAACGATATTAATATTTGTGACAATATCAATAATTCATGCCAGCTACCTCATTAAAATCGAATATTCTGAGATGATGGCAAAATTTTAAAACTTTCATTTTTATTACTACAGAATTTTGTGAAGAAAAACGCATGGAATAACTTATAGTTATTGGCTTCGTTATCACTTTTAAAATAACGAAACTTCATCCTTGAGGCGGAATGGCTGAATTATTTTTCCAAGGCATTCTTTCTTTTGCTATTCTTAAAAAAATATCGTTCACATATATTTTGTCGATTTTCACTTGTTAGATAATTATAAGAAAAAGAGACGGGAATATGGATCTATAACTGAAATTTAATAAGAAGGTACGTGGAATAAAATTGTAACATTAAATTTACTAGGTGAACATACGTTTTTCTCTATGGAATATAATCCTAAAGAAATGCCATAGAATAAATCGTTCGAAACTATACTTTATAAAGATACTATTTGATATATATATATATATATATATATTCTACGCTAATTTAAATCATGTTATATTTTAGATATTTATCAGTAAATGTGTACTCAAAATTAAATTTTGATGATTAATTGTTTTGTAACTTTAAAATGACTTTCCGCATTAAAACTAAATTATTTTTTATTTATTTTTCCTAGGCTACTAATAATAAAACTATCCTGAAATACTGCCTAGCAAATTACAATAAATAAATAAATTAAATAAAAATATAAAAAAGAAACACTTTAAGCCTATTTTTGTTTTCTAAGTAATATATATATATATATATATATATATATAAATAACATTCTGTACAAAACAGAATTTAATTTAGTACTGGAGGGCTTTTTAAAAATCTATTCTTCCATATATAGGCATGCAGCAAGTGTTTCATTCCCTATCATTGGTTACTATATTTATTTCCTAAATTTTCTTCGGTATAGCTTTAGCAAAAAAGCACATTTGCGTTTTTTTTTTTTTTTTTTTTTTTTTCCGAATTTTTGTTGTCATTTTGAAATTAATTAAAGTGACTATCGCAATTGCATAAGTAAATATTTTGACAAGAAACAACCGTGTTATTTTGGTGCCAAATTTTAAATTATGCCAAGGGGTTCAATACTATTCATTTTTTACGACTTAAAAATAAATATATTTACATATTTATTTATTTAGTTGCTCCTATTTAATCATATTTATTTCTATTTATTTGTTTATATTTATATTTTACAAATTTGTCATATTTTCAGATAGTTTAGGAAAGTAAGTATTAAAATTGGAAATTGGCAGAAATCGTAGAATATACAAGGAGAAACACTACAAAAGGGGAAAAGCTAAATCTCAGTTTGAAAGAAATAGCTTCATCGTACAAATTATGAAAATAAAAATAACCTTTAATGGAATTTTAGAAATTAAATTATCAAATTTTCAGTTTGAATTATTATGTTTGTTTTAAATTATGTATATAAAATGATGTATGATATTAAAAAAACTATTTAAAACCATATAATTTATAATCAAATGCAAAATGTAAGCTATACGTATTTGCAAGACAAAATAGTAATTACGTCTAAAATACTTTTGATTACTAACTCCTTCTTATATTTAAATTTTTAATGTTATTCCTTTTCAAAATTTGCATATTTTGGGACTAGATATTAGAGCTTATAAATGAAATAACTTATCAACTAAATTACTCCTACTAATACTTGATTAAAGAAGAAAGTTAAAAAATTATTTAATGCCGGTAGAGAAGTACAAATTGACACACATATTAAAAGGAGATTTGGCGCTGGATTATTAAAACCAGTAAAAACTACAACGTCAGTAACGCCAAAGAAAAATATTTGGGAAGCATACAGCTGTTTCGGTAGCTTTAAGCGTATCGTCTTCAGTGCATAAAGAATTCTGGAACTGGAGAAGTGCTCGTATATATAGAAGAGGGACCGAATTCTGTTCAACCAATAGGATTACCGGGAAGAAAGGGAGAGTGGATAATAGGAATTATAGAAACTCTCCAAGAAGTTGGTTACGCGCATCCACTTGAAAATTTGCCAATCTAGTTATTGCGTCCATCTATGGTATATCGATAATAAGTATTTTCTCGCGAAATTTGGCGTCAAATCCATAACCTGCTTTATTGGAACTTTTTAATGCGTTTTTAAGGAAAAATTATGCTATTTTAATGCTAAAACAAACTAGAAATGCAGAAAACTAACATTTTATCAACTTATTAAGCCTCTTTGAAAGAACTTCTACAAAAAAAAAAAAAAAAAAAAAAAAAATTGCAACGATATCTTAAATGAGCAATTTTCTCTGACATTTTGATCCAAGTGGCAGCCACTTAATTTTTCAACACGATGACTTTTGAGATGTTGAATAAATTTGAACTATATGTGTACAGTAGACTTCTCTCACAAATGCATTTAATATATATGTCAACTTAACCCACCATTTTGTTTCAAAGCACCGGCCACTTGAAAATTTAATATTCACACAAAAAGGTATTTATTAACCGATTTGCTTAAAACTCAATATGTGCGTAGCCTACATCAATATTTCTACCAAGTCCATTAATAATTTGTAGCCGCTATTTTGAAACAAAATGACGGCTACTTGATAAGAAAAAAGAAATCAACCTACCCTTACGATTAAGCCGGAAAGACTTGTTTTTCAAATGTTTTCGTTAAAGAATATATCGTTTTAATACATACAAAATATTAATTATAATAATAAATTCTCCGTTGATTATAATCATTTAAATAATATGTTACAAAATAAAAAAAGTCTCGATCAAGTGTTTCGCTGCACAAATAAAAGTAAAATTATTATAACAAAGAATTAGATAAATTTAGTCTCTGTAGATTAATAACACTTATTATTTTGAGCTGATTTATTATATTTATTTACGTTTTGTTTGTTAAATAACTCAGTTTTTTTTTTAATTAAGTGATTAAAAGTCATATTATCATTCTCTGATATACAAATGAAAAAAAAAAAAAAAAAAAACATGGATGATTAATTTATTGAATATTTCTATTTCGAAATTTTATTAAAACAATGAAAATTCAAATTGAAAATTTATACCCCCCCCCCCCTTCTCAAAATAAGTAATGAAAACATATTTCTGTTTTAATGCAAGTTTTAGCTGGCTTCCGTAAATTAATCAGAAGCAGAAAAGTTATATTACACAACTTAGGGACTTTTAAAGAGTATTGATCTCTCTATCAATGTGATCAAGTCGGAAAGTGGAGAGGTAAACCCGCATCAGTAGAGGGTTCATTGAATGCGGAATTCAATTTCTGTGGAGTACGTATACGGGCCTTTATTGTTGTCAATCGACCTTAAGTCCCAAAACCAACCAACCAATTCTCGTCAGAACAATAACGTCGGTGAATGAGAACTGGAAATTATCAACACCTAGTAAAAATCCAAGACCGTGGCTAAATAATAATTTAATAGTTGTAACTTCGTTCCATTATAGAAACGGGTTCTAATTTATTATTATTACTATTATTATTATTATTATTATTATTACTTAAAAGTGAATCCCACTTAAAAGCACAAGAAAAGTTAGGGAAAATCTCTCTTTAATTTGATTTTTTTTTTTTTCTGTTTCCAAATGTTTATGATCTTTTTAACTTTTCTTTATTTACGTATTTGCAGGCTACGCCCGCTTCACTGGTCACCATATTTAAATGAATTTTAAAAAGAATTGGATCAATATTTATTATTTACATCACATTACAGAAAAAAAAAAAAAAAAAAAAAAAAAAAAAACTGAAATCGCTTTAGATCTCGCTTCTTCGGGTACCCGTTTCCTAAGGCAGCTCTTTTTTCTGCCCGTATTGCATCGGGTCCAGTTCCCCACTGTCTACAGAAAGGTCTTGCTAAGATGCGCAGACGATTACAATCGAAGAATAAATTCATAAAAATTGAAATATAAAAGTCAATGTTTAAAATCGAAAAAGCATGAATTTAAAAAGTTTAAATTCGAAATTAGAAAAAATATCGATTAGGTGCACACTTGCAGGATCCCAGGTACCAATGTGCCAAATTTGGAGGCTCTGCGATTAGTAGTGTGAGCACTAGAGTGCAGACTGACACACACACACAGACACTTCTCTTTCTTAATATAGATTTTAAGAAAAGGAAAGTATCTCTCTTTCGTAAAACGCCAGATAGTTTTACAACGTTAAAACGGTTAGAATAGATGTGTGACCCGGTTTTCCAATTACGTTTCTTGGCGCAAGAGCATTTTCAAGATATTGTTAAACAGAATGTTATTGAAGTGTATGTACAGATTATTAATTTTGACTTGATGCAATTTTAAATGTAAAATATCCAAAATTTGGTAAAATTTCATATTTAATAAAAATTACGTAAAAGAAAAATGAAAAAAAAAAAAACGCATTTTTGCTTTTTAAAATATGGTTTACCGAAATACTTTTAGTAACA
The DNA here is from genome assembly GCA_963930645.1 of Salticus scenicus. Taxonomy (NCBI): domain Eukaryota; kingdom Metazoa; phylum Arthropoda; class Arachnida; order Araneae; family Salticidae; genus Salticus; species Salticus scenicus. Next base: position 225,354,972 of record OZ005656.1, on the reverse strand, counting down.
ATGGTGCCGAATTTCTTTTAAAAAAGTTACTTCACTTTTAATTTAATACACTTAGTTACACATAATGCAATTTTGACTGTATTGTGAAATCGATCAAATATATTAACAACAAACTATGTATTTCTTTTTTTCCTAACGATTTTAAAGTGTTATATATCTTATTAATTTTTAAAATCCGTACCAAAAATATTTTTAAATAATGTAATAGTTTATATTTAATCGAAACAGCGTTAACCGTAGGGTGTTACTTTGTTTTTAATCTTGTAGTAGATATTCACTGTGAACTTTTTTTTTTTTTTTTTTTTACAAAAACAAATATTTTATAAAATAAACATTTAAAATTCTTTTAAAAATTTATTAAATACTTTTTATTAATATTTTATTATGTTTGTGTATATTTACATTAAAATTTAATATCATACACACAAAAGACATTTTTTTTTATATATAAAAAAATAAATAATAAATAAAATTTTTTAAACTACATATATATTTTTTTCTTATATGTTTTCATGATAACCTATTGAAAAAATGCCTATTTGTGTTTTTCTAAAATTCAAAAATATTTTTAATTAATCAGTTTTTTTTTTTTTTTTTTAAGTAAACAATTTGCGTTAATTAAACATTTTTTAAAAATATTTTCGTAATCTTCTAAGTTTAAAGAAAAAAAAATAACTGTGGAACAATATTATTTTCGATTTTAAGAGATAACGTTTCTTTAATAACTAAATATATAGAATTAAAAAAGCTAGTATAATATATATATATATATATATATAAGGTACATGTAACCAAATAAGTAATTTTTTTTAATTACTTATTGTATGAAATTTTATCATTAAGTAAATAAAAATCATACATTATTACATTACTAAACTAAATGTAACTAAATATTCAAATATTTTAAACAAAACAGTGAAATAATATAATAGAAATAAATTGGGTTTTGCAGTTTACCTAAGTTTATCATGATGGAGTATTATTAAAAATCCAAAAAAAATTACATCTTTTAAAACCATGAATATATAAGGGATATACAGAAAATAGAATTCTTGTGTGTCATTGTTATGCTTGAAAAAAAAAAAAAAAAAAAAAAAAAAAACAGCAAAAGTTGTGTCATGAAAAGGAAAAAGGGACCGATAAAAAATTAAACAAAAATCAAAATAATTTGGGTCATCCTGTGAAGGTAATGCTTTCAATGCATCTTAGCTGTAGAAGGTAATTATGGGGACTTATCATTATCATTATAAAACCTTATGAGGCTACAACATATATTTATGGAGATATAAAGGTTTCTTTTTTTTTTTTTTTTTTTTTTAAAGCAAAAACAATTTACACTTTTTAAATTATAACACGTAAGGTGCAAAGCCAATTTTTAGACACATGGCATACTACATTTGACACAGCATACAGCATTGAGAATGAGAAAAAAATGACAAAAATAATAAATATCTTACGAAATACCAGCACTTTTACTAAATGATTTTTAACAACGCTTTTACAATATTTATAAAACATACATTTGCATAGTTTAATAGCCAAAGATATTGATCAACATGTAAAGATGAATCCTAAAGAACTTTTGAATGTATTTGATGAAACGTTAAAAGAGAAAAGCGTTCACATTATTTTGTCACCCATGTGTATATAGTATCTAGACATAAATATATAAAGAAACTTGCTTTACAACGTTCTGCGTAATATATATATATATATATATATATATATATATATATATATATACATATATATATACATATATCGAAATTCGACTCAATTTGTTTGTAATAACACATACAATTATTCTTATTCAACCTTTTTTTAAGAATAAGGTACAGCTAGGAATGAATATGCACAATTCAACCGAATAAATTAAAAAGTAAAAATAATATAGTTTTTAAAAACTCTCACTGAATAATTTAGAACCCATTTGTGTTTTATGAATTTTCATTGCCACTTTGTTTTAAAGCTTTTATTAAAAGCAAAAAAAAAAAAAGAAAAAGAAAAAATAGAAAGTGGTAGAGTCAATTTAATTTTTACTATTCCTGCAATGGTGACCTACAATATTCGTATAAAGCTTCATTTCCATTGCATAAGGCATTTTGACGTTATCGAACATAAAACATTTAGCCACTGTATGTCATAATGATAAAGTATTTTTTGTTGTGTCCTTGTCTATATATATAAAAATGAATTGCTGTTCGTTAGTCTCACTAAAACTCGAGAACGGCTGAACGGATTTATCTTATCTTAGTCTTGAAATGTTCGTGGAGGTCTAGGGAAGGTTTAAAAGGCGAGAAAAAATCGAATAATTTCCGGGAAAACCCTAAAAACAGCCCTTTTCTATTTCCCATACAAACGTTTTCTAGAGTCAATTTGAACTTTATTGCTATTCAATAAAGTTTAGGTGTGTTCCTAACGGCTGATGGCTGAGCTACAAAAATTTGCATGTTGATTCGTAATGACCTCCCCTGATGCACCTCGAAGCCGGATTTTCGAATTTTGTTTTAGTTTTCTTTTAATTAATTAAAATGTTAAAATAAAAACCTTCTAATAACTGATAAATTGGCCATTTAATTTTAATCCTTAATTTAATTGTTGCCAAAAAAAATTATTCTTTTTTGGACAGAAAAAAAGAAAAAAAAAACGTGAACAATAAAAATTACATTTATTTAAAATATTTAATTTTATTCCTTAATTTAATTGTTGCCAAAAAAAATATCATTATTTTTTCGACGGAAAAAAAAAAAAAAAAACGTGAACAATAAAAATTACATGTATTTAAAATGAGGAAAGTAAATTAAAAAAATTAGAAATATCAGTCGTATCGTTACAAATAAGATACCAAATGAAAGATGCAATTTTTGTGAATCCAACGGATTAAACAGCTTATCGATCGGACAATTAGATTTTTTAAAATTAACTAATGTATGTATTTTATAAATTTTCTTTCACAAACACAAACGTGTAGTATACAGCCTTTACAACACTAGACCAAATTGAAGTTCAAATTTCATCAATATGATACCAAATGAAAGATGCAATTTTTGTGAATCCAACGGATTAAACAGCTTATCGATCGGACAATTAGATTTTTTAAAATTAACTAATGTATGTATTTTATAAATTTTCTTTCACAAACACAAACGTGTAGTATACAGCCTGTACAACACTAGACCAAATTGAAGTTCAAATTTCATCAATATTTAAATAAATAAATGAAAATAAAAATATGCTTAATGGGAAATATATATAACCATTAAAAGTTTAGTTGTCTAAAATATGTCAGAAATAGCGCTCATAGCATATTGTTACAAGGTATTAAGTCTTATTTTTACAAGGGATAAAATCTAAAATGGTGACAAAAATTCAAAAGTCGCCAAAGAGAGCTATATTAAGGCGGTACTATGATCATGCTTACAAACCATGAATACTAATAACCACAAAAAATTAATTGTCTCATGCAACAGACGTAGCCGGTCATAGCATATTATAATATTTAGCGTGAAATTGTTATCATTTTTATGGTTGATCGGGGATAAACAAAATAAACATAGGAAATAACGTAAAAGCAAATATTATGTGCACCACGTATAGTGTTGTTCATATGTAACTGGGATTCAAATATAAAAGGGATACTTCATTTTTTTTTTTTTTTGATACTATCTATTTTGAAACTGTTATCTAATAAGGACTTAATGCAAGCCTATTGGTAAACCATTGTCTCAGGTAATAGGGACAAGCACCCGAGTTTTAGCGGATGACCAAATCGCTACCGAAGGCAGCAGGGATCCGAAGCGAGCTTTTGAGCAATTTTAGTATTTTATTTTATTTTTATAAAGCTATATAGAAAAGAGTTTCCTTTAAATTTAGTGACCAGCGAAGCGGGCAAAGCCTGCTAGTAAATATATATATATATAAGAGCTATATTCGCCAAAATAAATAGGGTTCGTGCTACAATGACCTATAACATACATACCAACTTTCAGCTCATTTGAACAAAGTATTTAAACGCTGTCATGTTTACTCACAGACATAGACAGATATAAACACACACACACACATACACACACAGACACATAAACACATACATTACCGTAAAAATAACAAAAATAAAGTCAAGAGATTCAAGCACGGTAAGTTAAGAGTTAGATCCTGATTTAAATAAATGCTGATTAGCTCCTGGGATGTATCATCCAATGGGTAACGCTTCTACGTTGTATTTCCTTCCCGTTTATTGAAAGCTATATTTCAACTTCTGCTGGTCGTAAGCGCAACTATCATTTTAATGAGATGGACATTATGCAAAACTATGCTGTTTTAATTTAGATGTATATCGACTGACACGTGCCACTAATGTTTTGTAATTTATTTCTGTTTACGAGAAGGCGATGCCTCAGCTTCTAAGATATGTGAATGAACTAACGTTTGTATGTAAAAAGGATAATATATAAATCCATGCTGTTTCAAACTGGGTGCATATCGGATCAAAAGTGGCACTGTTATAATACAATTAACATTCTTTTTCGGAAATGTCATATTTCAGTTTCTATATTATATGTATATGTATATGAAAGAAACTCGCTATATATTGCATCTATTTATTTTTAGAATAGTGTCTAAGATCATTGTTTACACGAAATTTTTGAATTTTTATATTTATTATTAAACTTAAACAACAAATAAAAATTAAATTTAGAATGTAGTAATAATTGTAGGAAAAAAAAAACATATATGTATTACAGTTCATACATAAAAGAAAAGTTTCGTCTTTCAGTTATAAATAATTTATTACTTCAAATAAAATGAAATAATCGTAATCAAATTTAAAAAATGCATTGAAGAATTTGTATAATTAATAAATTAAATTTAACTGCAAGTTCATGACTATGCACACATTTCAAAATCATATCCATTTTAATTTTGTTAAGTTTACTCACCTTTCAACCATATTAATTGAATTTTTTAAAGTGAATATTAAACATTTTTTTTAAGATGAAAATTGCCAGAAGGCATTATGCTACTGTTAATTTTATAACTGCAGAATCAGACTTTTCGGAATTTATCCCAAATATTCTTGAGTTTATAAGAAAAGTAATAATGATAAATAGAACAGCTTTATTTAGAACAGAAGTGCAATGAAATGCATAGAAATTCTTTTCCAGCTAAGCTTGATAGAACTCTCCAAGATGCAGTACTATCCTGTAAATATAAATGTATTTTTATTTTATGTATTTAGCCATTATTATTTTTTTTAAATTTATATCTGGAAGTATTTACAATGCTTACAATGCATTATTTAAGAGTTTTTTTCTAATTTACAGCTTTTTTGCTAAACTTTAAAATGATTTTTAAAAAGAAAATGCATGCAGTAATTGTCAAAATCTTAAGCAAAGCATTAATGTTTCAAAATAAGTTCAAAGTTTTAGAGGATTTTAAATAAATTGTATGCACTAATTGTCAAAATAGGAGAATAACATTATTTCTTCAAAGTACAGTAAAGCACCATATATACTTCTCTCGTTTATACGTCTTGTATATTTATACGTACATTTAGTAAAGCCCCGATTCATTCCTATTCATTTTAATGCAAAAATCCTTCGTTCATACGCTGCTAAAATCGGTTACACGTCTTTTACACTTTACTAAAATTAGTAATATTTCTTGATCTGTCATTATTTCCCATTTCTAAATAAGACAGTTTTTTCCTTGAAAGCATCTTAAATGGAAGAACATAGGAAAGATCGAAGAATACTGATCACATAATCAATTGAATTCACAGTAGAAATTTTAATACTCATAGACAAGCAGCAAATCAGACGAATATTAAAGATTATTAATATTATTAAATAACTATGTGTATGGGCATAAATCGTATGCTTATTATTAAAGATACGCAATATATATAATTAATATTCAAAATGTGTTATATAATAAAATAAATATAATGTAATATAATACTCAATATATGGTATATCTAATTAGTACCCTGCCATGCTTTAACAGTGTGATTTTTCTCCTTTTTTATAAAAAAGCTTTTTTTTTTTTTAATTAATTATTGTTTTTAAAAAATATAAATAATATACTTTTATTTTAATATTTTTCAACTTAATGTTAAAAAAAAAAAAATTAGCGTTAGATAAAGATAACTTCAATTTTCTCCTTAATGTATAATAATAAATTAATTTAAATAAATAATAATAAAAAAAAAAAAAAAAAAAAAAAAAAAAAACGGATTCTCTAACTAAATATTTCAGCATAACTATAATCTATAGCATTATATATGTAAATATGATTTAATTTGTAAAATATGTTTTTTATCCAAATATCCCAGACATATCTCAGTAATAATTAAATGTTCGCAATACCTGCTCATATAATGGGAAGGTTTTGTACATGTGAGTTACTTTAACCTACGACTTGCTGAAAATGAAACAAATATTCTAACATCTATTATTTATAAATTTATAAATTTATGTACACAAACATCATTTAATGGGAATATTTTTTTTTCTATTCAGGGGTTATGGTCATTTCACAAAATTATTTAAATTTTATGATACCGGAAGGTATAACTATCTTTATGTTATATTTCAAGTAAATAATATTACACTACATTAAATTATTTTTGTTTCATTATTTGATTTTCTGATAGGGGGAGGGATAAATAAAATATGTTTACTACAGTCAACAAGTATATTAAAGTTATAAAAAAGATATTTTATTCTTAAAATTTCTAAAAAGTGTTGGGACGATACTAATATTTTAAAAAATATCAATAATTCATGTCAGCCATCTCATTAAAATCGAATGTTCTTTGCGGAGGGCAAATTTTTAAAACTTTCGTTTTTATTACTGCAGAGTTTTGTGAAGGAAAAAGATGAAATAACTTATAGTTATTGGCTTCATTATCACTTTTAAAATAACAAAACTTCATCCTTGAGGCGGAATAGATGAATTATTTTTTCCAATGCCGTATTTCTTTTGCTATTCTTAAAAAAAATATCGTTCTCATACATTTTGTCGATTCTCACTTGTTAGATAATTATTAGAAAAAGAGACAGAAATTTAAATCTATAAATTAAATTTAATAAGAGAGGGGAATAAAAATGTAACAATAAATTTACTAGATCAATTTATATTTTGTGTGTAGAATAAAATCGTTAAGAAAATCATATGTAAATTCTTTGGAAACCGTATTACACAAAGAATATATTATTTATCATTTGATTTTTTAGTATTTTTTATGAATAATTGAAATTATATTTCATTTTAAGTTTTTATATGTAAATGTATACTTAAAAATCTTTTTGATGATAATAGTTTTTATAATTTTAAATAACTTGAAACATTAGAAATTAAATATTTCTGAAAAGTTATTCCTAGATTATAAAAAGATTAATTATCAGGTTATTCTGCATGACATAAAAAAAAAATTACTAAACAAATAATAATAATGACATTTTATTTAAAAAAATACTTAATCTTTAATAGCAAACATACAAATTATCAAAAGTTTATATTGAATTTTCTGTTCATTTTAAATTGTTTTTTGTATAAGAAAAAGAAAAAGAAAAAAAATGAGAGAGAGAGAGAAGCTTAGATTAAAAAGAAAGAAAGCTATATAAAATAAAATCCATTGTAAAATTTTATTTACAAGAGAAAACAATACATAAATTATACATTTTTTAAGTTAAATTTTGAATGTTACATATTTTAGACAGTTGCATGTTTCGGGATAAGCCATCAGAACTTAGAAGTGAAATGGAATCTGCATTTATTTTAAAGAATAAATTACTCTTACCAATATGTCATTAGAGAATAAAGATAAACGTATTTTTTTCCAGAGAAATTTTGCAGCGTCACTTGTTCATTCGATGGCAGCCAAAATTTACAATTTTCCATTTTCCATCGAAACCTGTATGAATGTCAATTTGTGTCTAGTTCTCATTATTCCTTCTTGGTGCGTCTTTTTATTTATTTTTTTTTATTATAGAATGTATATAACAAAATTTTTAACGAATGTAAAATTGGTCTAAAATTTTAGCAATTAACTATGTATCTTTCTTTAACAATAAACTATGTATCTTTTTATGTTCTTAATTTTGCTACTTTTTAAATTACTGCGGAACATATTTTTTCTTTTTTTAAACAAAACAAATATTTGATAAAATACACTATTTTTTAAAGTGTTAGTAAATCCCTTTTTATGCATATTTTATGTGTTTTTTTTTTTTTTTTTTTTTTTTTTTTTTTTTCTAGATTTATATTAGCATTTGACGCTTTATCAGAAAAACTTTTTTTTTTTTTTTTATTTCTTGCTTTACAAAATAAAAATTTCAAAACTATAAGAACGTTTTCTCTGCATGTTTATAAGCTAAAACCAAAATTTTCTAAAACACATACACACTTTTTTTCTAATATTCAAGCATATTTTGCTTAATCAGTTACTTATCTAATGTAAACAGTTTGTATTAAATAATATTTTTTTAAATAATATCTTAAACTTTTAAAACTAAGAAAAAAAATAACAAAGAAACAGTTTTTTTTTTTTTTTTTTTTTTTTTTTTTTTTTTTTTTTTTAACAGGGTACTTTTTTTTTTTTTTTTTTTTTTTGTAAACATATAAGTAACCAAAAAAAAAAAAAAAAAAATGCTTATTATTGGAAATTTTAATTATTGGCAAAAAATATATATATAATTCCATTAAGTAATCAAAAATAGCTACTATACATTTAAAATTTTGAAGAAGACATTTAAAGAAATATAACAGAAATCAAGTGAAGTTGGCATATTACGTAATTATATTAGATGAGTGTAATATTACAAATCCAAAAAGTTAAACTTTTCAGAACATGAGTGCATAAGAAACTAACATAAAACGCTTATGTTTCAATATTAATTCGGAATAAAATGTTGATATAAAGGTTCGATATTGGATGCTTGAAAGTTATGTAGATACTTTAAATGCAATAATTCTCCATAAACAAAGAGATAGTTAATCAAATACAGTTGTTTAAAATATTTGTAAAAATAAATAAATAAATAAATAAACTTGAAATTGGATTGAATTAATTTATAATAACGCATACGGTTATTATGTATGGCAACATTTTTAAAGAATATAACACTTAAATGAAAGGAAATATAAATTTACATACATTTATTACAAACCTCTTAAAAAAAAATTCTCAAATCAAAATTTAAATATTATTTTATAATTATTTTGTAATTATGCATACAAGTATTTTTGATTGAAACCTTTGTAACGGATAAAACTCTTGAGTGAAAGCAAATACAAATACCTACAAATATCTTTAAAAGAAATTTGTTAAGTACAACATTTAAGTAAGATTTTATGATTGTTTTATTAAGAGTTACTGGGTTTTGATAGTGATTTTCACACGGAATTATTCTATTTAGTTTCATAAATTTTCTAGAGGATAAAATTCGATATTCATCTCCCATCAAGCGATTTAATTTTGATAATAAAACTTATCCACAGTGAGTACGTGGATTGTATCCGTTTGTTCACATTTAAAGTTTATAAACAGGTGCTTTTTTTCAAATAAGATATTACAAATAGAAGTGAGTTCCTTATTCTATTACCCACACAAGGCAAGCGGAATCGGTCATAAATTTGAAGCAATAGGAAAATAAATAAATAAATAAATACATAAAATGTACATAAAATACATCTTGAATTCATACTTGTGGGAGACACAACGTGGTTCAGCTGTAAATTATATGACTTTAAAAAATTTTATTTTATTTTATATATCGTGTACTAAAGTATAAAATATAAATGGAATTAAAAATTATAGTAATAATATTGTACTAAATACAATTCTTATAAAATTTTAATAAAGTTTCAAGACTTCAGTTTGGATCTCCCTGAATACAGGTTCAAGCAAGCCATCCATAGTAGGAAATGGATTTTATGGACTTACAGCTACTAGGAGTTAACTCTACACCAATAATTGCTTCCACCACCAGAGCTATGGACAGTAGTTTCTTACAAGAAATTGCCTCCACCAGCACAAGAAACGGGATGTCTAGAAACAATCAGCCTATTCCTCAGGGCAGAATCGTCCGGGAGTAAAAATTAAGCAGCAGTAGTCTTCAAATATGCGGGAAAAAGCCAGAAAAAATAGAAAAGAAACTAAAAAAGGCAAACAAATAAATAAATAAAATAAAATAATGTCCAATGCTTGTCTTATTTTCTTTATTTCTTGTGGTGCTTGTCTCGTATTTGGTGAAATTTCCCCGTACATATGGGGGAAGATGCCACGATTAAGCGAGTTTATTTAGCATGAAATTAGTCAATCGTGCACATACTGGTAAAGGAATTTATAAGTATATATAACTAATAAAACATTAAAGAACACATTATTTTCATTATCATATCATTTCAATTTTTCTACTATGTAAAACATTCTTACATATGGTGTCTTCCTCCAATTTACCTTATATATGTGTATATATATATATGGTAAATATATATATAAATATATATATATAATATATATATATATATATATATATATATATATATAATATATATATGGTATAAACAATAAAAGCTACAAAAAATTACAATAGTATTAATAAACATGAAGAAAGTGTTAATTTTAAAAACTATACAAGCTAAAATTCAATATAAGCTGTATTACCTTGTTTAGCAAGAGGCAATACAGCAATTCAAAGAAATTGTGTAATTCCGTTAGATTTCAGAAGACAGGACAAGTTAGCATACTTCATAACATTTTTACAAAAAATACTTTTTAGTAAATATATACATACACATATATATATATATATGGGTGATTGCCAATCTAAGAGGTAGAAAACGAAGACTAATTTGAAAATATAAAAATTTTATCAAAAAATTTTGAAAAAATTACTTAATACCTTCTTGACAACTATGAATTTAATTTACTTGATGAGCTATCTCGTTGGCTATTTTTTGGTTGGTAATTAATTAATTTCAAAATTAATGTTTCAATGGAGCGGACATCACTGACCACGGAGTGGACTCTTTATGAATATCCAATCCTGAAAGTTATGTTGCAGCTCTATCTTTTCATCCATATTGTTTTACTTGTATTTTAGAAAATAATCAACAAATATTTTTACTTTAAATCTTTTGAAAAATGAAAATAACAGGAAAATAATTGTTAGTTCCGCATATTCTTTCATTTTTCTTTTCTTTTTTTTTTTTTTTTTTTATGTGATTGATCTGATATTTTAAAGATACTTGTATTTCTTTGCTATTTTTTCTGTTGAACTTGGAAGATTTCTTTAAGTTTCTTCTTTGATTTTACGCCTTTAAAACTTTCTTTTATTGGCTCTTTTATAACCTTGCAAAAAATAATACATTTTTCATTTTCTTTTAAATTTGCTTCTGTGATAATTTTTTTTTCACTTTTCTATTGGGTATTTCAGAATCAGTAGTATTATTTTTGTATTTTTCAAGCTTCCTAACCAATTTTTTTGTTTTCTTAACGAAGCTTTTCACTGTTCTTTTTCGATCTTTCTCTTCTACTTTCTAATCTGTTACATGATGATATAGTTGGTCTTGTTGTCAGAGGTGGATTAATTTGTGGTAGTGTGATGTTTATGGCTGCTGAACAAGGTGTCTCAGGAGGTGTATCATCTCTGAGATGTTCTTCAAAGATTATGCTGTTTCTTAAATCTCTCCCTTTGATTTCTGTTTTGGTTCTTCCATTTTTTCCAAACACTTCTTTTCATTCCTTCAGACATTTCAACTACAGTATTCTTCCTTCTGTGATATATTTATCTTTCTTTAGTTTTTCCTTCTTCATGTCTTGCGGGATCATTTCTTATGCTCCTATTACACACAAAGATGTTTCACGCGACTTTCATTTCATCTAATTTTTTCTCCAATTTTTGGAAGCTGTAAACCGAAAGAATGTTACAATAGTTGAATCAAAAATTGCTCGAAAAACTGGTTTACACGGTGTACAGTACATGTCAAGGTACACCTATTTATCGCTGATTTAACGGGGATGACATGGGAGAGCGAAGAGAACAACGGTGAATGAATTCCCACAGCCGCTGTCTTTTCTCGGCACATAAGGAGCTTTCTTCTCACTGGTTTATCACAGTCTGACTAGCCAGAAAAAATTGTTCGTATTCCCAATTTCTATTACACTGGACATTGACGTGATTTGAGCCAAATTAACAATTGTCTCAAAAGTTGTAGCGAAAACTTGTTGTGTGTAATAGGAGCATTAGTCTTTCTCGTGCTCTCTGCATACTTTTTCTTTTTTGTTCTTTACTTTTTTCTGTAGTTTGTCTGGAAAGTTTCTTTTGCTCGTTATTTTTTTTATCTTTTTGATTTTCAACTGCACCTTATTTTCTTTTTGACTGAGTTTGAGCTAAGGTCTGTGCACATTTGTTTATCCTGCATTAGGTTACATGTGAATTTCCATATATTTTGAACGGCATAATAAATTTCTGCAAAGAAAATAAATATATATTTCAAGTATTGTTTTTATAAAAAAGTTATTCAATTAATAAAAATACAAAACAATTTCAGTTTTGCTGTAAAACAAAAATATTTTTAATTTTTTTTCTTCTGAAACTAAATTTAATTATACTTTTGCAATTATTTTTCTAAAGTGTTATGTCACCTTTTCTACATTTTCCTTTAAAACTTTAAAAAAAAGACACATAGTATACATCATACCTTTTGCATTACTCTGTAAACAACACTCATAGAACTGTTCTTAAATTTATATTATACGAATTATCTTTTTACATTTAAACCATGAAGAGAAATGCTTAACAGTTCAGTAAAAAATAGCAAATACTGTTTTAAAGAAGTTGAAATGACATTTTTATAAAATCACGAATAAAAATATAAAAGTTAAGGGAAAAATATATTTTCATTGCACATTAAGCAATCAGTAGGCTAACAAAAAAAAGGGATAAAATTTATTTATCAAATATATTTAAATTATTTTTCAAGTGTATCTATATTTAAGATTAATTTTGAAAGTATCCACTCCGTCGAAAGAAGTGTCCACTCCGTGATCAAATGATGTCTACGGAGTGGAAGTCCACGGAGTAGACAGAATGTCTGATTTTGAATTTTAAGTAACAAAGCAACAATGTCAGGAACAATTTAACTTTAGTGTCGAATTAAGCTATGTAATCATTAATTGTAAGAATAATTAGATAATAAGTAATCCTTATAATTACTTGTATATTTCTGACCACGGAGTGGACTTATGAGATAGCCAAATAGAGGTATCACAGATGAAATCTATTTTAACAGAACGAAATAAAGCATTGAGTTCAGCACATGTAGGTGAAAACAAAGATGGCTTTAACCTCTTCCTTCTCAGTTACACACTGGTGACAGGCAGTGCCATCTACTGAACTTTATGGGAAATTAAATAGTTGTCCACGGAGTGGATGCATTTCATTAGGGACATTTGTTATAAATTAATTAAAAAAACAAGATTTATTTTATAACTCTAAAATTTAATAAACATATTTTTAAGGATAAGTATGTCCTGCTTAAATCAAAATGTAATTAAAAAACATTAATACTAAGCTTGAAAATAATGCTATATTCTGCAGACTTCCCTTGGGGACAGTCCACGGAGTGGATATTCCAGGTTTTTATCGATAGAGTTCTAAGAAAAATAAATAACATTAAAAACTTTTATAATAATACTGAACTAGAGAAAATCGTAATAAATAGCCTAGCTGTAAATTTTTTTCTGATTGAAAATATTTTATATTTTTGAGTGCTAAGGGACATGGATTCTACCCCTTGTGTTGGCAATGACCCATATATATATATATATATATATATATATATATATATATATATATATATATATATTTATAAATATATATACATATATATATATATATATATATATATATATATGTAGTAACAACCCCTAACCTTGCTTGCCCGCAACTGCTGAATCCAAGGCTACGTAGTTTAGTTTTTGTTTCCAGTACTCAGAAGCCTAGCCAGCTGATCATTCGACGGAGTATCAGAATATTAGAGGAAATGCGTGCTTATGACGTGAGTGAAGCTACTTCCTGAACAGGTTGCTGCTAAGAGCGTTGGAGGATAGAAATCCAGATTCGTCGGAGAGTTGACGAAGCTTGCGTACTGGACGGATGCAATGCTTGTATTTAAGAACTTTATTTTTCATGTTTTGTCGTATTTAGAAAGCGAAGACGTAAATAATTTTTGTTACACACAGTACGACGTCCACGGACATTACCAAATTAACATCCTGATTTACCAACATTTTTCTGTATATATTGTAACATATTTTAACTTTCTTTATTAAATTTTAAGTAATTAGTAAATAATAGAATTGGTATTTAAATAATTCTTAAACGCCCACAATCGACTGGAGACCTCATCAGAAGCAGGATAAAGAATGTGGGATGAGGAATAAATCGTGAAATTTACTGATAAAAGATAAATCGAAATTTTAATTTAACTATTTTTACTTTTATAAAATGTGAACTCTTTTTTTTAAAAAAAACTTTTTGCGAAAGGTATTCTTAAAAATGATGATGCACCTGGACTGATAAAATATAAATTGATAAGCTGTTCTTAAAACAAAAACTGAACTTTTAGACTATTTTTGAACTGTGATAAGTGGTGAATTATAAAGTTTTTCGTCATATTAGGCAACGATGTGTGAAATATGCTCTTCAAGGTTCTCAAGGATTAAAAAACGGCAAAACGACTGGATAAAGATTTGAATAAAAATTCAGAACACCTGCTGTTTTGGTTCTACAAAGTGCAAGAATTAAAAAACGACAAATCGACCGAATGAAGATTTAAATAAAAATTCAGAACAACAGCTGTTTCTGCTCTACAAAGGTACGTACATTTTATTTTGTTATACATTGGTTTCCTTAGGGGATATTCCCAAAATTGGCGCTGCACTGAGGACTGAGAACTATAGTAAAATTAAAATTCTGCATCGGTTTTTATTCGATGATAACGGCGATCGCAGGAACAGATGCAGAATAAAAAAATTCTCAGGATTCACTTTCGCTATTCGACGAAAAATACATTGAAAAACAAAAAAAATTGATGACAATTTTTCTTTGAACGAACTCATTCTTATTTGTAATATATTAAATGTCCCTTTTGATGGGAGCAAAAATGAATTGCGAGATCGACTGTTGTTAAATTTGTGCGACACAGAATTACTAAAACAAGAAAATTCCGAAAATAATTCAGATGAGGAAGATTCTCAGAATGAATCGAGCAGTGAATCCGAAAGTAGTGGCGATAATGACGTCGAAAAAATTGACTCCTCTGTGCAATGCCATATGAATGATAATAAGTGCCATGAAAATAATTGTGATTATGATGATGGCAAAATTAAAAAAAGTGAAAATTGTAATAATGGATCACTTGGTGCAACTGTTTCTTTCAATGATTTTGAAAATTCCATGTCTAAATTTAGCGGCGAACCGCATGAAAATATTATTGATTTATTTTCCGAATTTGAAGAATTGTCAATAATGTTTAATTTAAGTGAATTACAAAAAATTGTTTTCTGTAAGAGATCGTTGAGCGGAAACGCTCTTCTCTTCATTAAATCCGAAAAACGATTATTGACTTATAAAAAATTAAAAAATGCACTAATTAATGAGTTTAAAATCGAGGTAAATTCCGCCTCTTTACACGAAATGCTGAGTAAAAAGAAAATGAAAGCCGGTGAATCAGTCACTGAATATTTCTTTAAAATGCGCGAATTGTCAAAAATCGGGCACATTGATGATGCCGCAATAATGCACTACGTGATCCAAGGAATTAATGACAAACCTGAAAATAAAGTCATTTTATATGGTGCAAAAAATCTTCGCGAATTCAAAGAGAAAATAAAATTATATGAAATGTATAAAAGAGACAATGAGAAAAATAAATTTAAATTTGATAGAATTGATAAAGTAGAATATAGTGCAAAATTGAAGCCCATCAAACATAAAGTATATGAAAAATTTAGTTCTAAAAATGAAGCAAACAAAATATGTTATAATTGTAGTGAAAAAACCACTTATCCAGGGACTGCCCCCATAAGGCAAAATGCCTGAAGTGTTTTACGTGTAAGCGGTTTGGGCATAAAAGTTTAGAATGCCCGGGTTCAAAACCCAAAGTTGAATCCTTATGTATTGGTATAAATCGTAATTTGAATAAAATTATACAAATAAATGATGTAAATTTCAGTGGCATCATTGATACGGGCAGTGAGGCAACACTGCTCCGTAAAAGTGTTTTTGAAAAATTAGAGGTTAAGGGGTTAAATCCAGTGAGTACCACTTTGAAGGGAATTGGAATAAATTTCATAAAGCAGTTAGGCTCATTTAAAGTGAATCTTAAAATTGATGAATTGCAATGTGAAACCAATGTTTATGTTGTACAAAACGAGGCAATACCCCATGACGTCATCGTTGGGCTAAACGTGTTAATGTTGGGCGAGACGACAATAAATGTGAATGGCATTATTGTAAAAAATAAGCCTAATCCTATTGAAATTAACTTTTTAACAGTAATTCCAATAAATGGATATCAAAACGAAGTCCAGACAGATATTGCTTATGATTCCCCCTCCCCCCCCCGACTTTTAAAATGAAGTTAGGGATTTGATTTCGATCTATGAATCTAAAAAGACATTGCCAACTGATATCGACTTAAAAATTATGCTGAAAAGCAGTGAACCTATTTGTCATCAGCTGCGGAGATTACCATTTTCTGAAAAAAAAAATTGTGGAAGGTCAGATAGCCGAATGGCTAGACGGGGGTATAATCGAACCAATTTCCTCCGTGTACAGTAGCCCAATTGTACTAGTAAAAAAAAAAGATGGTACTTCGAGAATCTGTATTGATTATAGGCGTTTGAATAAAATCATAGTTAAAGACCGATTTCCCCTGCCGCTGATTGAGGATATTTTGGATCGTTTACAGGGTGCACGAATTTTCAGTACGATTGATTTGAAGAACGCTTTTTTTCATGTAGATGTTGACAAAGAAAGTAGAAAATACACCTCATTTGTGACCCACGAGGGTCAGTATCACTTTATTAAAGTGCCATTTGGACTGTGCAATTCACCTGCCGTATTTCAAAGATACATAAACACAATTTTTCGACCATTAGTTAATTCCGGTATTGTGTTACCCTATTTAGATGACCTAATAATATTAGCATCCTCCTATGAAGAAGCCGTTGACAACTTAAGACAGACCCTAACTCTTGCTAGTAAATATGGCTTAGAAATAAAATTTACGAAATCTCATTTGTAAAAAAAAAAAAAAAAAAAAAAAAAAAAAAAAAAAAAAATGAATTCTTGGGCCACGTAATCGAGGAAGGTAAAATCTTTCCATCTCCCTCTAAGACGCAAGCCGTCATGAAGTTTCCGGAACCAATTAACTTGAAGCAGGTCCAAAGTTTCCTAGGTTTAACTGGATACTTCCGAAAGTTTATTCCATACTATTCCATCATTGCTAGACCATTAAGTGACATGTTAAGAAAAGATCGCAAGTTTAAGTTTGGCGATGAAGAGAGAAATTTCTTTAATTGCTTGAAATCTATCTTGGCTGATAAACCGGTTTTGGCCTTATATAGCGATAACTATGAAACAGAGTTGCATACTGATGCCAGTGTTGAAGGGCATGGCGCAATTTTAATGCAGAAATCACGAAATGACACTAATTTCCACCCTACATATTACATGAGTCGTAAAACCACAGATGAAGAAAAAAAATATTCAAGTTACGAGTTGGAGGTACTAGCAATTATTGAAGATCTGAAAAAGTTTCGTATATACTTATTGGTAATTCCATTCAAAATAGTAACTGACTGTGCAGCATTTCAAAAAACAATGGAAAAAAGGGATTTAGCCACCAGAGTGGCACGTTGGGCTCTTCTGCTACAGGAATTCAATTATACGATCGAACACCGCGCTGGAAGTATAATGCCCCATGTTGATTCATTAAGTAGGGCACCAATGGATGTGTTGTGCATATCCATACAAAATGTCTTACCACGAATTAAAAATGCTCATGGTATTGATCAGCACATAAAAACCATTAAAGAAGTATTAAAACATTCTAGTTATGAAAATTATTGTACCAGAAACGAAATTTTATATAAATTCATAAATGGGAAGGAATTAGTTGTAATACCAGATAGCATGCAAACCGAGATCATTAAAGAAGCTCTTGAGAAAGGACATAAGGGAATTAATTACACTGAGAAACATATTGAAGAATTTTACTACATTCCCAAACTGCGAGAAAAAATTCAAAACATTATCACTAATTGTGTACATTGCATTCTCATGAATCGTAAAAGCGGAAAGAAAGAGGGACTGCTACACCCACTTCACAAACAAGACATACCACTTCATACTTATCACATGGATCATCTCGGGCCATTAGAGAGTACACGGAAAAAGTATAAACATCTTTTTGTCATAATTGACTCATTTACCAAATTTGTGTGGATATATCCTACCAAAAGCACGACGACTTCAGAAGTGTTAGCTAAATTGGAAACTCAGAAGACTGTTTTTGGCAACCCATCACAAATAATTTCAGACCGCGGCCCTGCCTTTACCTCTAAAGAATTTGCTGATTACTGTTCAGGCGAAGGCATTAAACATCATTTCACTAGTACCGGTTTGCCAAGGGCCAATGGCCAGGTCGAACGAATCAACAGGGTCATCATATCAGTACTTTCAAAGTTATCACTAAAAAATCCTGCTGAATGGTACAAACATGTGACCGAATTGCAACGCACAATAAACTCGACATACCAAAGAAGCATCGACATGACGCCCTTTGAACTATTGTTCGGTACTAAAAAAAACACCAAGGGAAATGATAAAATAAAAGAGATGTTCGAGTTCCAGGCTGATTTTGAGTCCCAGAGAGAAGATCTGCGCAAACATGCAAAAGGACAAATTCTCAAAGTCCAGGAAGAGAATAGAAAAAATTATAACTTACGGAGAAAACAACCTAAAACTTATATAGTAGGCGACCTAGTTGCCATCAAACGAACGCAATTTGGTCCTAACCTGAAATTGAAATCGAAATACTTTGGTCCCTATAAAATCGTAAAAATAAAAGGTGGTAACACCTATGATGTAGTAAAGGAAGGATGTCATGAAGGCCCTCATTGCACATCCACTCATGTTGAATTTATCAAACAGTGGATAGCTTAATATATATATATATATATGAAGATTTGTAAAAAAAAAAAAAAAAAAAAAAAAAAAATGTAAATTAGTATGTTATTATTTTGTGTTGCTTTTGTGTTTGTTTTTGTTTTTTGTATTTTTCAGTGTGACCGCCTGGAGGACCAGCCGGATGCAGGACGGCCGATCTTGTAGTAACAAGCCCTTCTTTTCCCCTAACCTTGCTTGCCCGCAACTGTTGAATACAAGGCTACGTAGTTTAGTTTCTGTTTCCCGTACTCAGAAGCCTAGCCAGCTGATCATTCGACGGAGTATCAGAATATTAGAGGAAATGCGTGCTTATGACGTGAGTGACGCTACTTCCTGAACAGGCTGCTGGTAAGAGCGTTGGAGGATAGAAATCCAGATTCGACGGAGAGTTGATGAAGCTTGCGTACTGGACGGATGCAATGCTTGTATTTAAATACTTTGTTTTTCATGTTTTGTCGTGTTTAGAAAGCGAAGACGTAAATAATTTTTGTCGCGAACAGTACGACGTCGACGGACATTACCAAATTAACATCCTGATTTACCAACGTTTTTCTGTGTATATTGTAACATATTTTAATTTTCTTTATTAAATTTTAAGTAATTAGTAAATAATAGAATTAGTATTTAATTATTCTTAAACGCCCACAATCGACTGGAGACCATATATATATATATATATATATATACTAGCAGGCTTTGCCCGCTTCGCTGGACATTAAACTTAAATGAGTTGTTAAAAGGCCATATCTTTATTAATAACCTAAGTTCTCGCTGTGATTGGTAGAGATTTTCTCGCTCCCAATGTGAGGAGTCTGGGTCCCCACTGTCTTCGGCACAACTTACCCACTTCTTACTTCCCCACCCTCAGCGGGTGAGTTCGAAGTTTAGCAAAATCCCACTAATGTACATAATGCGTATACTTAATCAATATCCACACACCAAAATTCGCCATTCTAAGATAATTCAAAGCGAATTAAAACGGAAAAACATGTTTTTACACATGTTTATTGCACTCCGACTCCGAGAAGGAGGGGGGGATTTCGAATTTCGTGAAATGCAGTTACAATAAATGCCGGATGCATACAAAGAATTTACGCACCAAATTTCGTGACCACAGAAGTCTTTAATAGACAGTATTATAAATAAATAAATACAAAAAGCACAGCTTAAGTAGCGGAACACTTTGGTGACTGATATTTTAAGCCATTTTTGCGATGAATTGAATTGGCTATCTCAATTGTGCAATTAAAGATCTTGGCGAGAAACGTCCTAGCTACTTCGGTGTCGAATTTCAAATTGTGCCAAAGGGATCCAATACTAAAGCTGTTCCATATCGAATCTGGGTTGAAAACGGAAAAAGGGTAAAATAAATTAGAAATATCAGACCTATATTTATAAATTTGATACCGAATGAAAGGGGCGATTTTGCTGAATCCACGGATTCAAACAGTTTTTCGATGCGACAATTAGATTTTTAAAAAATAACTAAAGAGTGAAATTTACGTGGCAACGGAAAAACGGATAAAGGGAAAAATAAATTAGAAATATCAGACCTATCATTACAAATTCAGTACCAAATGAAAGAGGTGATTTTTCTGAATCCTGGGGTGTAAACAGTTTTTCGATACGACAATTAGACTTTTTAAAATTAACTAAAGTATGAAACTTAGATGGCAACACTTCATTTCAATCTTTTCATAATTTGTAGTGCGAATCACGCGAATACAAAAGTCTTTAACTTAAAAAATTATTTTTATATTTTATTTTTTCATTCAAAGCATTTTAGTGAAAAAATATTTATGGCGCATGCGCAGGCGTTTTTTACACACAATATAAACACTACTCATAATTTTGAAAATTTCTATAGATATAATTTCAAGTTGGGTGAAGACCTATGTTTCTGCCAAGCGCCGTTGAATTCCGTCCAGCCGTTCTCGAGTGATGCCCGGACAAACGTGTTTTAGTCTTTTACCCCCTAGGGGGGAACGGGGGGGAATATCTGAAAAGTTGATAGATATAATTTTAAGTTGGGTGAAGACCTAAATTCCTGCCAAGCGTCGTTGATTTCCGTCCAGCCGTTCTCAAGTGATGCCCGGACAAAAAAGGCGACATTCGGACACACACACACACACACACACACACACACACACACACACACACACACACAGGCAAAATTTTCTGAAGTCATTTTCGGCTTTCATGGGGTGTGAAACGTGAAGATATCGCAAAATTTTTCGATTCCGACAAATTTACAGACAAAAGTCTGATTTTATTAATATAGATATATATACGCTTGAATATAAAATATCCACTTGTTCCATTCAAAATTTCGGCTTTCGTTTCAGTTCAGGCTCGAAAACTTCATAAAAATCAAAACTCATAATGCTTTTTCCGTGTCCAAGGATTTCTAGTTCAATTCCAGATTGGTGGTACGTTATATATATCCACACATCAGCCAAACAACAGTCCTAAATGCTGGTCTTTGAGTTGTTAACAGGGCATCCACAAAGACCACCAATCAAAGGCTGATTCTTAATCCTCAATACTGTCACAAACTGAAATTTTGCTTTCCTTGTATGATATAAAATGAACTTCAAAGGATAAAAGTTCTTCTAAAATAAAAGTGCTTGAGAATTATAAATTTATTTACTATAATTAAACTTGGAAAATTACATAATATTTTAATTCTTAATACTTCATTCATATATACCTTAGGTTTTGTAATTTAAATAGACAGCCAGTACTTCATCCAGTTAGTGCTAAAGCTCTTTCTCTTATCATATAAATCAGTACATAAAATATTTTTTTATATAAAAGAAATGTCGGAAAATTCAGCTTTAAAATCATTTTCATTGGTTTTATTTAATTTTAAAATATCTAAATATAATACTATTAAAGTATTATGGAAATATGTATTAAAAAGAATCAGATTATATATGCATGTTACGAAAAATATTCAAACTAATAATATGAGTAACAGAAAAATATATATTAGAAAAGGAATAAGGAAATGTTTCAGAACTGGAAGAATAATTTGCTGTCCTGCCAACACCACGCGACTGTTTAAAAATCATATCTTGAAATACAGTATAATTATTATTTAAAAAAAAAATTATATAAACTGAGAAATAATTAGATATTTAATTCATTCTTAATATAAAAATTATCAAGAATCTGAATTAAAAATCACTGGAGTTTTTGCATTTAAGTTTAAAAAAATCATACATTTTATTCAAAGTGCTTAACATTAACATTTAGAAATACTGTTGGTACTTTATGCTCTGTACATATAGGGTACAATAACATTTAGGGAACCAAGTAATCCCGATATAATTTAGTTTGTATTTCAATGAACTTCTTCCTTGATTAAGTAAAAAAAAAAAAAAAAAAAAAAAAAAAAAAATGGAAATTAAATGGAAAACACTTTTTTCAGTGCTGAAATCTCAATGACATAAGTCTGAAAACTGAAGCTTAAATCATTCATCAAACATTGCATGACCCGTCAGTATATTATAACCTAAAATGTCTTGTTCCAGTAGATTTTTAAAAGATTTCTACAATTATTTCATTATACAACTAGATCATTCATGGTTATACCGTGCAATGATACAATCATACCTTTGCACGACCAAATAAATTTTAGTGTTTCCGATTAAGAGGATGAATTAGTATAGTTAAAATAACTGAAAAAATATCTAACTTGATTAATTAAACAATTAACTGAAAAACTGATGCTGAAAACTTTAGTTTAAATATATTCTTTAAATTTCAAAAGTAAATATACACAAGAACGATATCTCATGCGGGGCACATTAATTATTAACATTCATTAACTGTACGTACTTGTTATATCGTGTAACTTTCAATGTTCATTTCCTACGTTATCACACAACGGACAGACAGAAGGACAGAAAAACATACAAATAAATTAATTAACTTCATAATCAATCTTAAATATCTTTGGAAAATATTAAAAATGCTTAATTAAAAACAAAAACAAAATGCAGCCTTTAGATTCTAATTGCAACCCTTAATGTATCTGAATATATTCTTTCATCTCTGTAAATTGGTAGGTCTAACTTATTCTATACAAAAATTCATTTTATCACATTAACAATAAATGTAATTTTTTTTTTGTTTTTAATTATGCAGTAAAAAATTATTTAAATATTATTTATTTAAATGTACGTCATAAAACGCAATGCATCCGTATTGTTTGAGCGGCCCCGTGCACAAAACATTTATACAGCACCTATTAATGTCATTTTAAATTGGAAATCTTGCATAGTATACATGATTCACATGTCATTTATTTATTAAATTCTGAAAATATTTATGGACGCTATGGGTGGAAAGACAGACAGATAGACAGATAGATATTCGGACAGACCGGTACATAAAATCAATTCACATCCACACTTAAAAATTGATAGAAAATGTTAAAAACGCTTAATGTGAACGAAAATGCAATTCCAGGAAATTTCCAACAATATCCATTAATGTAATTAAATACATACATATATAATTTTATTATTTTTATTATTATTACTGAAAGTAAATTGTACAAATTAAGATAAAATGAATGCATATTTTATTACTTTTAATAGTAAGCATAAACAATAACATAAATATTTATTCTAATTCTCATTCTCATTAGAAAGAAAGGATTTAAACTAACAGTAATACTCAATTACCAAAAAAAAAAAAAAAAGAAAAAGAAAAAGAAAAAGAAAAAAAAAAAAAAAAAAACTAGTATGTTGTGGCCAACACAAGACTTTCTTCTACATTTTCCTTTACAAAGTCACTCAATAAAATAATAATCTATTGAAATTATTATTTATTATAATTATACGCCATGGTGAATGTAGACAATTTTCATCTTAGAGAAAATTTACACTAAATATCCAAAGAAAGGCAGTTTTATTCTGTATAAATAATAGCTTAAAAAATGCATTTTTATTTCCATTTCAAGTTTCGTACTGTTATACCCATACAGGTTCAGATATTATCTTCTCTTTCTCGGACAATATTGCAGCGTCACATATTAGTCGATGTGCATCAAAATTGAAAGAGTGGCCTCATTATAGCCTTCTAACATATCAACTTTTGTTTGATTATACGCAATAAAACCTGAGATACAGCTTTCCTTTAAATTGCACAAATCGCTGTATAACGGGCCACCTTTTGAAAGACTAACACCAAGCGTTTACAAGAACTTATCTTATGTTAAAATTGATCTACATATAAATATGTATGTAATTTTGTGCAGTAAGTACTGAGACATAGCCTTCCCTTAAATTGTAGAAATCGCTGTATAGAAGCCTAACCTGTTGAGAAATCAATACTAAAACCTAATACCCACTTACTCAAGTCAAGGTGCATCTACATATAAATTTATACGGGCATTTATGCAGTAGTCCCTAAGATATAACAGCTTTTCTTAAATTTAGGAAAATCGCCTTGTAGCAGCACCACCTGTTGAGCAATTAACACGAAAAGTTATCCGGTCCTAGGTTAGGTCAATGTGCATATACATATAAATTTATAATCAATTCTTTCAAGTAGTTACTAAGTTAAAGTCGCCGCAAAATTTTTGTCACACACAAACACAAACGCACCCAGACAGACAGAGACTTTCAAAAAAAAAAAAAAAAAAAAAAAAAAAAGATCAAAGCAGCACCACCTGTTGAGCAATTAACCCGAAAAGTTATTCGGCACTAGGTTAGGTCAATGTGCATCTACATATAAATTTACAATCAATTCTTTAAAGTAGTTACTAGGTTAAATTCGCCGCAACATTTTTGTCACACACAAACACAAACACACCCAGACAGACAGAGACTTAAAAAAAAAAAAAAAAAAAAAAAAAAAAAAGATCAAATCATGTTCTGCATCTTACAAAACATGTAAATCTTTCGAAAACCAGAAGCCGAAAATTTTTAAGAATCTAATACTTTCTTCTACTGAATATAAAAGAAAGTAATGATAATAATAAATGTATATTAATTTACAAATTTTGGTTTGGTGTCAAATGCTTTTCAAAAGACAATGAGCGCTTCTGTCGACTTTAGTACAAAACGTCGCATTTCACTTAAATTTGTGAAATACCGTGCATTCTCGATTTAAAGCGATGTTCGGATCATGCCTCTACATGATAAGTGATTATTCCGTATAATCGAATCTACAAAAGCGTAGTCTACCTTCAAAGTACACTAAACTAGTTTAATTTCCAGTTCAAAGTGAAAATTTTCTGTGAAAGCAAATAATTGTCTTCAACAAACTCCCAACCCGATTACATTATCGTAATACTTGCATATTACCATATGTTGCAAGGCCTATAATTTTTTAATGTTTCGGTTCCATTCCCCAATTCAGCAGTTTTAGCAAGACTAACCAACAGAATTGTCCAATAAAATTGTTTTTAGGAGCTATGATAAACAATTATATTTTAGCTAATACAACTCGTCGACTGGCGTAGGCATAATAAATTATTTGTATTATTTTTTAATTTATGAACTTTATGCATTAAAATAAATATGTCACCCGTTAAAAAAAAAAAAAAAAAAAAAAAAAAAAAGTAAAGCAAAGAAAGAAAAATGAAACGGAATTTTTACACTTGTCTTCTTTAAACAATTTGCAGAACAAACTATGTAAATTATTATAGAATTAATTTAAATTCTAATTTAAATATTAATTTAAAAATCAATAGTTGTCGAAAAATAAGTAACATATATTAAAATTAATATATAAATAAAAGTTCTTCTGTCTTCCATGCATAATTTATTTCTTAAAATAAAGCAAAATAATTAAATTTATTTATGGGTTGAAGAATTTGTAAAATTAGCAAATTGAATTTATGCATAAAATCATAAGTATGTCCCATAATTTAAATTTGTATTCATTTTATATTTAGTTTACTCCTTTCAGCCATACTAATTGAATTTTTAGAAGTGGAGATTAAAATATTTTTTTCTCTTTTAAAGATAAAAACTGCCTAAAGTTATTCTGCTACAATTTATTTCTATCATTTCAGAATCAGACTTTCTAGAATTGATATAAATAATAACAAGAACTTTAAAAACAGTTTTTTTTTTAGAACGCAAATGCAATGGCATGTAAGTAGTTTTTTTTTTCCATTCTAATGATGAATAAAATATCCAAAAAGCATCGTTGTCTTGTAAGGAACTTTTTATTGTTATGAAACTGGAAACATTTGTAATGAATTATTAGCTTTAAAATTAAAATTTATCGATTTTTTTTTTTTTTTTTTACTAAAATTTCATAGCAAATTTTACTAACAATGTATACCGTACTTGGCAAAATTTTAAGCATACTATCACGTTTCAAATTCAATTAATTTTTTCAATATAATTCTTTAAAAAAATGTTTATGTGTGCATTTTAATCTTTTCCTGTAAATCATTTTTACTTTAAATTGTAACTAAAACTTTAGAATGTAACAAGCGTGTACATGTTATACGCACAATAATTATTTAAATTTATGAGAAATTAATATGTATATATAAACACTTAATTTTTCGTTTATTACGTTGAAAGAATTGCTGATGGAATTGCTATACATGGTATTCCAGATCAATTTATTATTTCATTTTATTTTGATTTTTTAACGAAGTGTTTTCAATGAAGTTTAATAAATTTATATATGTATTTATATATATATATATATATATATATATATATATATATATATATATATATATACATATATTAATTGGTGATTGCTTATTAACGAACCAGTAAAATATACCTGTAGAAATAACCCATAGAATTTCTATTGGAATTAGACCAGGAAAGTCGATACCAATTTCTTCAAAGCACTCTGACATTGATGTTTGTGTATGACACAGGGTTCACAGAGGGGGAAATTTAAATAGCACTATTTTTAAGCAACTTACTTTTAGACTTCATTAGTCGTTGATATATATTTAAAAAACACTGTATAAATTTTTTGGTACCAAAATTTCTCTTTTTGAGAACTCTAGTATGGAGTGATGCATTATCCTGTATAAAAATCAAATTTCTTTCCACCTAAAATTTCTAGTTTATTACATATATTATTGTGAAGGTTACACTGAGAACTGTTATGAACCTTCATGATCAATAGAGACGCTTTTATAATAAAATTATGTTTATTACAATAAAATCGTCACTTATTTGTTTACTAAATATGCTGATTCGTTCTATAAGTTTTGATAATAATATGAAAAACTTTCAAGACAATCAAAATCCTTTTTTCCCATACCTGAATATGGAATTTATTTATATACAAACGATATGTGCAGTTTTGACTAATGTCAATAAGTTTATTTATCGTTATTATTCAAGCATGATAATCGATTAACACAAAAAATGTCTTGAGTGTCCGAGTTCTACATCATTTCTTATGTATTTTATAATTGGCATTTATTATTTTTATTAGCTATCGAGCATAATTTCTTGTCGAAACACTTCTCGTGGTATACCAAATTTAGCAACTTATAGTCAGTCATTCGTTTCCTTTCTGAAAAGGATAATCATTTAAAATTTTCATGACGAATCGAGTCTTCATTAACTAACTAACTGGTTTGATTAATCTATAATTTACGTACATGGACTTAGGTTTTATTCTTATATACTAGACTTTAAATAGTACGCTATGGGAAAAATTTCCAACTTTTCCATTTCCATTAATACAAAAACAACAACCCAATACTCATATATACATATAAAACGTATTCTTCTTCAAGTGTTTTTTTTTTTTTTTTCTTAAATCTGCATAAAAGTATATTTCTTCGTACGTTTTTTGTTAAATCTGCATAAAAGTTTAAAGATTTCAATTAATGAGGTATAAGTATAAAGGAAATGAAATAAAATTAATATTTAAAAAGTGTCTTCAAAGTTTGTCATTGTGTTTAAAGTTTTCGCATACACAGTAATAGTAAACTTTAAAAATAGCTTTTATGTTTGTTTATTCTTAATACTACCACTCTTGTAAATCTGGTTAGTTTACTGAATAGACAGTTGGCAGAAAAATTATTAAAGCAGATATCCACATTTTCATATATACAGTTTGGTCACACATTTTTTTATCAACTTACTTCCTTATAAACAGTATGAAAACTAAGATTATGACTCGACTAATATTTGCTTAACAAAACACTATTTAGTGCACATCTTTTAAAACAGAACTATCTCTGGCGCTTCAATTTTTTTACCACCGACTGTGCATATAAGTATATACGAATATGTATACATTTATAAGATTAGAAAGAATTAAATAATTAACACGATAATTCTGTTACATATTTCTATATTTTTTGGAGCATTAAATTAAATAATTACAAGATAAAAAGATCTTTTTATATACCATTTTTTAAATTTTCTGTTGAATCATATAAACGCTACCGAAGGCAACGGGAACCCGGAACAATTGGATAAAAGTGTTAAAAAAATTCATTGCTCTCGTTTTTTGACCTATTATAAAAGTTTTAAATGGCCGGGAAGTTAGTTAAAATTCATTGCAAGCTTTGTACTGGTAACACTGCCGAAGGCAGCAGGGTACCGAAGCAATCGGTTAAAAATATTTAAAAATGTATTTTCACCGTATTTGAACTATTCTGAAAGTTTCAAATGTCTAGCTAGTCGATAAGTTAGTTAAATAAATTTTCTGTTGAATCATATAAACGCTTCCGAATACAGAAGGGACCTGAAGCAGTTGACTAAAAGTATTTAAAAAAAATGTATTGTCACCGTGTTCTGAGCTGTCCTGAAAGTTTCAAATGTCTAGCTAGTCGGGAAGTTAGTGAAAAATTGATTGCAAGCTTTGTACTGGTAACGCTGCCGAAGGCAGCAGGATTAGGAAGCAGTTTTTTAAAAATATTTAAAAAATACATTTTCACCATGTTCTGAACTATTTTGAAAGTTTCAAATGTCTAGCTAGTCGGAAATTAGTTAGATAAATTTTTTGTTGAATCATATAAACGCTGCCAAAGGCAGTAGAGACCTGAAACAGTTGACTAAAAGTATTAAAAAATGTATTGTCACCGTGTTCTGAGCTGTCCTGAAAGTTTCAAATATCTAGCTAGTCGTAAAGTTAGTTAAAAATCGATTGCAAGATTTGTACCTGACAAACAAACAAACAAACAAACATACAAAAAAATCGAAGTTAATAAAAACATGATAAGAATGTAGCATTTCAAATATACATAAAATAAACATTCTTCTTATTTTATAAAATTTATTTTATTTTATTTTATTTTATTATATATATATATATATATATATATATATATAATTTAAAGATGATTTATTTGTTACAATAATGACATTTTTATTGACGTTAAAAGAAATGTTGCGCTTCTACGAAACGAGAAATAACAAGGAATTATTAGCTTCGTTATCATTCCTAAAACAAGAAAACTTCTATCTTAAAACGGAACTGTTGAATTATTTTTTCTAGGCAAGATTTTACTTTTTTTCTTGTTATATATATATATATATATATATATATATAAATGTTTCGCATAAAGTATGTGAATTTAGGATTGTTAGATTGTCATAAGATAATTCGCTGTAGGGAATCTAATATTTATTTTTATTAGGACTGACTATTAGTCTCAATCTGGGATTTTTGCGGTGTCATTTTTCGATAGTTGGGCATCTATCGAAATCTAAAATTTATCGAAAATATAATTGAATAATTTGAAAGTAATGTTATAGTAAAAAAAAAAAAAAAAAAAAAAAAAAAAAAAACTAATAGTCCTCCTTCCTTGCAACTAAATTCTGCTTTTGCCAGAATTTCATCAAAATCATTTTTTTTTTCTTTCAAACGAAAATTAATAATTATCAGTATCGAAACAAACACTATCGAAAAAGTTTTTTATTTTTTATTTTTTTATTTTTGAATTAGGAAAAAAAAAGTGCGCGCTCAAAAAAAAAAAAAAAAAAAAAAAAAAAACGAATTTACCGATTTAATTTTCATATAAAACATGATCGCATGCTAACTTAAAAAGTAGATGTAAAATTTAAAGTTTATGTGGTGCGTGTGGCATCTATAAAAATTGTTTTAAGAAATACAATAGCAACGATGTTGGTTGCATTTTGTTATATAGTTTGAATTTTTGAATTTTATAGAAGCAATATCTACCGTAGGAATAATTTCTTATGTTAAAACTATAGGGAATTGTTATGCGAGCACGAGCGATGCTACTTTTTAATTTTTTTAATTTTTTTAATGAGATTTTTGAGTAAAAGTGTAAAGTTAACATCAAAATATGTTATTTTGTAAAAATTATCCTGAAAAATTTTGTTGAACTGATTTTACATGTAATAGCGCATATTATTTAATTTTACTTTTTATTTGAGAACATTCCTTCTTTATACCGTGTATCCTACAAGTCCTCCTGTAGACATTTTAAGTTATGAAATGCAAAGGAATTAGAACTGAACACGGTAGTTGACATTTCCATCAATAGAGGGTGTTATCTGCGAAAAAAAATTCATATTTCTGGAAAAACCATATTTATTTGCATGTAAATGTTTATAGGCATGTAAATCTTGTTCTATGTGTCCGACATCACTACAGATTACAGTTTGCAAGACAGTTACCGCTAACTGTACCTTCAGTTGTAGTTTTTCACTTAAGGAAAAAAAAAAAAAAAAAAAACTTTACCAATAACGCTTTATTCACTAATGTAGCATCGCAATTAATATATGCGCAACTAGGAGGCAAAAATAAGCTGTTTTAATTGTTAAACTGTACAATTTTTAGGACAGTGATTTGTATATTTCTCGTAAAGCATCCGTGCAGAGCCCTCTATCGACGAAAAATGTAAACTTTTTTTTTTTTTTTTAATGACCGTAAAAAAAAGAAAAAAAAAAAAAAATCTTTCGACGGGGTCTTATAAAAGGGTATTACCCAGATTTGATATACATGTAAATTATATAATTTTACAATTCCTTAAAATCATTGAGTCCATCTAAAGATCACTTGAAAATGAAACACTTTACAAAATTTTAATGCAGTATTACTGAAGAAAGGAAATGATAAAAAAAAAAAAAAAAAAAAAAAAAAAAAAAGTTTATTGCAAATACATATAAATAATCTTCAGAATCTCCAGGGATAGTATCTAGATCAATCGTTTCGCTGAATGGAAATAACAATTAAAAACGAGTATGTTGTGGCCGCCACAAGACTTTCTTCTATATTTTTCTACACAAATTCACTCAGTAACAATATTAAAAAAAAAAAAAAAAAAAAAAAAAAAAAAAAAAAAACGATTTTTTGTTGTTGTTGTTGTTGTTAAAAGTAAAAAAAAAAAGTCGATAACTTTGTTTTAAATTATCACATAGATACAGTTCAACCATTCGTTTTAAAAGTATTGACGAGACCTTTCGAAAGATACCCATCTTGAAAATTTACTCCCCTCGAGGGGGGACTTCCTCCCAAGGGGGTGGGGGGGTTGCGAGGCTCCTACACATACAAAAAATTTTTCCCAGTTGACTATCTCTATTATAAATAATTCTTGTAAATTTCATAATGATTACTAAAAAATAATTCTCTTTATGCACATTTATACAAAATTTTGCCCTATATCACCATGTTAAAAATTTAGAAAAAGCGGGATGGCAACGCAACCTGTTAAACATTTTTTTTCCAAAAGTTGATAGGCACTAATTTATGTCAAGGTGTAACTACATACCAATTTGTATGAAATTCTTTGCAGTAATTCCTTAGACACAGTTGCCACAAAATTTTGTCACACACACACACAAACACACACACACACAGAGACAGACTGACAGACAGACAGACAGACAGACATTTTCTAAAAATGGTCAAATCGTGTTCTACAGCTCTCAAAACGTGTAAATCCACCAGAAACCCGAGATCGAAAATTTTTACGAATCCAATACTTTCTTCTATTGAATATAGAAGAAAGTAATAATAATAATATTTTGTGATTTTATAGAAGGATATTTTATTAACGGTATGAGGCAATTTCGAGAAACACTCACAAAAATTGTGTCTAGCGTTCAACGCTGATTTCCTAATTCAGAAAAGACACGATTCATTTCAAAAATTTAAATTGTACAAAGTATTTAAACTTAAAATTATTGAAAATCATACATAATTAAAAAAGAAAAAAAAAACATTCTTGGAAGTCGCAATCGACTTGAAAGCATATAAAAATTTAACAATATTTTGTACATATATACAGATATTACTAACATCCATATTGTTAAGAATTTATCTTTGTTTGTGATTTTAATGAAGGGATATTTAATTACTGTTATGAGACGATTTCGGGGAACAATCACAAGAAATGCGCCTAGTATTCGACACTACATTTCTGATTCAGATGGACACAATTGATTCCAAAAATAATTATATAAAATAATTATACTTTATTGCTTATAAAAACATTGAAAGTAAGTAGAAAATCTGTTTTTCATTATACAAATTCATCTTAATTATTCTTTATTGTTTGTAATTTTACTTCAAAATGTATTTATATATGTGTTTTCCATTAACTTTGTTCTGTAACATGTAGTGGACATTAAACTCGCAATTATTTTTACGTAACACAACTACCATTTATTTACCTTAATTATACAAGTAAAAACAAAACATGTTTTATTAGCAGAAAATTTTGGTAATTTCATGAAACCTTTACAGGTATTGTATCCGTGTTTACATCATTACAACTTGTACTTGTAAGTCATTTGCGTAATAATTTAATTAGTTTATACTACCAAACAAGCTTTAGAAATTGAAGGCGAATTTTCGAGAGTAACTAAATGCCACCGTATTAATTATATGTAACATAACTGCACTGATTAGTCATTAAATATTTTGCTTTAGTAAATGTCGCTGTAATGGGATCAGAATTAAAAATATCTATCTTAAGGAGTTAATACGTAACCTAATTACTTTTATAAAATTAATGAACTGAATTTTAATTCAAAAACAGTGAAATTGGACTTTTTTTTCTCACATTTGAAACTGAAAATACTTTATATATTAAAATATAATTTTTTAAGCGTTTCTTCAGTTGTTAAAAATATATCATGATTCCTATTTTTTAAGATAAATATAATTCTGACAAAGTTTTTTTTTTTTTTTTTTTTTTTTTTTCACTTTATAAATAATACAGAATTTTGTTTAACTAGAAAAATAATGACAAATATAACAAATTAATATTTCAATTGTGTACGTCTAACGTGCACTTTTTAACCGCAGACAAAGTCAAGCGTTTCTGTATTATTATTATTATATATATATATATATATATATATATTTTTTTTTTTTTCATTTCTATTTGCACCTTTATAAAAATATCTCATGAAAAAAGAAAAAAAAAAGAAAAAAAAAAAAAACTATTAACATTTTTAATAAACTTTCTTTTTTCTTCTGTAACAGGGCTTAGTTTAATTCAAAAGAAAACTGTTTATTATAACCTCAAAATGATTCATTGAATGCAACTATGGATTTATTGCAGATTACTGTCTTGCTTGCGCTGATCTTGGAAGATTGGAGACTGATATCCATCCTTTACATAATTAAGGAACAAATATTAAGGACACCGTGAACAAAAGCATAGAAAACTGCCATTTTGGGGGTATGTGGGTCACATGACCGAAAATGGGCATGCAGTGAGACTGCAAATTTTTTAGGATACACGGTGGTGGAAAAGCCACCTACAGTACGTAAAACAAGGGTATCAAGGAATTGAAGTGAGCCATTATTTTCTATTTCATAAGTGAATTGGATATTACTGTCTATAAAATTTGTATTTTGAAGACATGTTCAATATTGTGACGAGATGTGTCGATAAGCGTGGAAGTGTCATCTTGCGTTGTCCCATTATATGGGTATTATTAAATATCATTAAAAAAAAAAAAAAAAAAAAAAAAAAAATTGCTACTTATTTACCCCATCTTACGGAAAATGTAAGAATTTTCTTATCGAATGTAGTTATAATTTGCAAAGGTTATTGTAACTATCAAGTTAGGTAATTATAACAACAAAATCATTTTAAGATTTATTGAAACTTATTTATCTAACATGGGAGTAATTTTCCATAGTGTTGAAAATAAAATGTTAAAACATTCTTTTATGGTACTTACCCCCATTAAGGTAGAAACGAAAATGATTTTACTTATCCGTATTTAACACGAAAATCGGCATATAAAGTTTTAGTGATTAAAAGCGTTCAACAAACTAAATTAATTAAGAAACACTTGCTTTATAATTATTTTTAAACTAGCGCTGGGAATTAATCAACATCATATGATTATACAGTAAAATAGTACGTACAATTCTGAAATTTATTTTTAAAGATCACATTTTTAAAGTTTTTCTGCAGCTGAAATTTAAGTAGCGATTAAAAAAAAAAAAAAAAAAAAAAAAAAAAAAAGGAATTTCTTGAAATATCATTTGGTGTTAATTTTTATTAGAATGTGTTACATAATTTCTTTTACAAATGACTACGTTAAATAACATTTGAAATTATAATTTTAAAGAATCACTGAACACTTTTAAAACACAATTTTCAAACACAACTACTTTAATTTAATTTACTTTTAAAACAGAGTTTTAAACAACCGTCTATTCAAACAATTATGTCAAATTAACCCCTCACTTTTTAAAAATTTCACTTCAATGGGCTCTTTCCAGCGTCGCCTGTCAATAACGTGATGTCTGAATAACATAAAATCGAATTCCGAGAATCGAATACAATTAAATATTGTTCTTAAGATGAAAAGTGTTAATATTTAATATTAAATAATATAAAAGTAATATTGTGCATTTGTAAACAGTAGAATAATTGTATTTGTAATGTTAATAATTTTTAAAAGAACAGTTTATGTGTTTATATATTTTTACCTGTAAGAATCGATTTTTGTATGTTGTAGTGTAACTGTAACAATAACTGATCTAGCAATAAATAACAGCTTGTTCTTGTGGAATTTTTATGGATTATAATTAGAAATTTTAATATGTTTTCAATTAAATTTAATTGCATAAATGTGTTAAAACAAGTTAATTAACTTAGTTACTGGTCTAAATGGCTTTACACCGTACTATGTTGCACTGTCAATGATTTAAGTACCAAAAATCAGAGTATTTAACATGTTTTCCACGAACACCAATAACAAATATAAACTATATGATGATTCTAAATGTATACAACAAAAAAATGATGATGATTAATGATGTAAAATGGATTAAACATGATGATGTGTAAAAAACATAACACAGATTAAAAACGATTGACCAAAGATAAGAATAAAAAATATGTCATTTCAGCAATCGTTACAGATATAGAAGACTTCGTCTGCTGTTTGTTTTTCAAATATCATGTAACCTCTGACGTCAGGTGGGAAGAGCCAATTGAAACCTTGCATTTAACTAATCTGCGACAAAACCAAATGAAACCAAATATTATGATACAACAATTTAATACATTATTAAAAAATACCCTCATTTCAATATCTTCAAATTTTAAATCGTAAAAAAACATATAAATTACAGAAAATCTCGTAAAATTAAATAATATCCCCGCTTGAAAACTGATTTCTTAAATAAAATGGATCTCGATTTTCTGTGAAAAAGCATTCAGTATTTATCGCACATATAAAATTCAAAAGTGCTTGCCCTTTTTTTCTTTTATTTAGTAACTTATTTATTCTTTTGCTAGATAGCAAATATTTCATTTATTTACCTTTATCTTCAACAAAAGTTTTATTTCTGTGAAAAAGACACGGCACGTGCTGTTTCCATGACAACACGATTTAAAAGACCATCCAAACAGTTTCAAAGATGAGAAAATGAAATGCTTCTTTTTATTAAAACTGTAATCATTTTGGTAAAAAGATTGGAACAAGAACATATATATATATATATTTTTTAAAGGACTTAGATGATTAGATGATATTTTACTTTCCGAAGACTATAGTGAGGAAAGTATTGTAATCATGTAAAAAATCCGAATTCGAGATTTTGATGTTTCTATACGTTTTGAGGTCCCATGAGTCCGTTTTCACTATTTTTACGATGATGTATGTATGTGTGTGTGTATGTGTGTATGTGTGTATGTGTGTATGTCTGTGAGTGAACACGCTAGCGTCTAACCGCTTTGTTCGATTAACCTGAAAGTTGGTACGCATATTGTAAGTCACCATAGTACGAACCCTATAGATTTTGGTGAATCTAGCACTTATAGTTTTTTTACAGGGACACAAAGAAAAATTCTTTATCGTTATGGCCTATGGGAGCAAAATCTTAAAAGTGCGATAGCATCTAAACGCCTTATTCAATTGAGCAAAAAATTTATACACATATTATAGGTAACAAATACTCAATCTGTATAGATTTTGGAGAATCTAGCACTTATAGTTTTTTTACAGGGACACAAAGAAAAATTCTTTATCATTAAGGCCAATGGGGCCAAATTTTTAAAAGTGTGATAGCGTCTAAACGCCTTATTAATCTGAGCAAAAAATTTGTACACATGTTATAGATCACAGTTGAACTAACCGTATAGACTTTGGTGAATCTAGCACTTACAGTTTTTTTACAGGGACACAACGAAAAATTCTTTATCATTATGGCCTATGGGACTAAATTTTTAAAAGTACGATAGCATCTAAACGCCTTATTAAATTGAGCTGAAAATTTATATGAGCATTATAAATCACTGTTGCACTAACTATAAGCATTTTGGTGAATTTAGCATTTATAGGTTTTTACTGGGACACAACGAAAAATTCTTTATCATTATGATCTATGGGCTCAAAGTTCATTAGCAAAAATTTCCAATTAGTACATCTTTTGTATCATGTTAATTACCTCAGTTTTGTTGTATAGAGACCGAGGTTCAAATTTACAAGTACATAAAATCATATAATAAATTTAACACAAAAATAAATAAATAAATAATAATAACAATATATATATAGACATTTTCATTTTGCACATCAGCATGAAAAAAAAAAAAAAATAGATTAGAAAAGAAAGACATAATGCAAAATGTATAATCACAAACATAGCTAGCAAACTAATTTTAATATACATATTTTAATATACATAATTTTAATATTCTAATTGGCCAGAAATTTTCGTATAAGAAATATAAAATATAATACATTACCGTTATATTTTTAATGTTTGTAAATAACAATAGAAAATGTAAAGTATTATTACAAAACATAAACAATGGCATCAACTTGTGGCGTTTGCGTTTCTGCAAACTCCATCTTAACTTAAATACTTAGATTACTAAGAAAACCAGAGACGTGAATTGAACAAACAATAAAAGTTTATTGGAACCAGATTAATGGGTGGGCGGCCTGGAACTAGCTCTTAGCTCAGTCAGCGTATTATTAAATCAAAAATATATAAATCAACAATTTAATTATCTTAAATATCTCACCACAGCAGATAGTCGAAGGTGTAGAGACGGTCGCACTCGTACTTCAATACTACGGCTTCACTATGGGACAGAGGATTCCCTTCTGTCCCAGCTTGAACTTTCCGAAAACTAGTAGACACTCACCAACACTCAACACCACTTAACTTCACGCCACTAAATCTTCACTACTCTACTTTTCAATATCTGTCAACTAAGATTCATCACAACCACTATAATATCCTCCGACATCCACTATACGATCCTCCAACATCCACTATACGATCCTCCAACATCTACTCTATCTACTAAAACCATCTCTATTTTTATACTTCTTCCTACACCCTCCTTTCACTACATTTCAATCCGTACTTTTAAAAATCACTTCTAATTTAACTAATATTCAAAATCTAAGTCTTTTAATGCAGCACCCTGCAGAAACAAAACTACTCCGACCTCAACCGTCACCGAGTCACTGGCGACGGAGTGATTTTAACCGTCCCCACTTCCTACTTCGCTGGATCCAGCTTAATTAAAACAGCTGTGGTGACGTTCTGACGTCTCAACCTCACAGTCCCCCTCCTAGAAAAAAATTTAGTCGGGAAAATCCCCAACGGGTTTGATCGATTAAATTTAAATAGCTTCATTACCTCTCTAACGATTTCAAATCTCTGAAGTGTGCATATTTGCAGAAAAATGATATATATATATATATATATATATATATATATATATATATATATATATATATATATATATATATATTTAATCGGGTAATGCGTTTTATGCATGATTTCCTTTTATGTTTACGCATTGCTAATTTACTTTTTTTGTATTACTTAATGTCACTAATGAAGAGGCAATTCTTAAAATTACTGATGGATAAAATATCTGCGATTATGCCCCTTCTTCCCAGTCACATTTTTATGTAAATCACACGAATTTATAGCAGATAAATCTAAAATATTAAATAATTTATACATGAAACAGTGTCGAATTTATCTTAATTACAATATTCATTAGGCCTACTATGTCGAATACGTTTATTTTTCGAATTCTAATGTATTACAGTCCCTTAATTCATCTCGCCATTCTCGTCGATGAATAAAATGCTTTAAGATAACTTTCTTATGATTTCAATTTTTTCTTTGCAACCATTAATTGCATATTTTATTAATTTATGTATCTCTCATCTGCTATTTTACATAATAAAACAAATTATCTAGTAATGCATAAAAAAATTATTATTTTTTTAATGGTAAAATAGCTCTAAATTAACTACTGTAAATGGATTTAAGAAATTTCACCGTGATTTGTAAAACAGAATTCTATTTAAATAACTGATCAACAAATAATTAGAAAAGCTACGTAGTTCTTTCCGTCTTTAGTGTTAAATGCTCCAATATCAGTAAATGTATACAAACTACTTTTTTCCCCTTTATAATTCAACCTTGTTGGAATCAACATGTCTCTTTATTTATTATATGATTTTAAATTTAAAATAATCGTATGTCACATGTTGTATAACATATATGTTAATGCTGGAGATAAAAATAAAATGAAAAACATATTTAAAATCCTTTGCGTAGATGTAATGTTTTACTGCCTGCTATATTTTTACTATGTTTTTATTAACTTCGATTCTTGTTTGTTTGTTTGTCCGGTACAAATCTTGCAGTCGATTATCTAACTTCCCTACTAGCTAGACATTTGAATAGCTCAGAACCCAGTGACGACAAATTACTTCAAATCCCGATTTTCAAATTTTGGATTAGTTTTATTTTAATTAATTAAAATATGAAATTAATAACCTCCTAATACCTATAAAAGTAGACATTGAAATATTAGTTTAAAGTAATTGTTGCCACAAAAAATATATATATATATATATATATATATATATATATATATATATATATATATATATACGAGTTTTTTTTTTTCTTTTTTTGACGTAAAAATAAATATATTTAATTAAACGTGAACCTTAAAAAAATGTAAAAAGTTAAATTATGCATCTCCCGAAAATTGATGTCAATATCGCTTTAAAAATTTTACACTCATTGATAAAATGCTAATGTAGTTCTACAGCTATGATTTAACAGAAAATTTAAAAATATGGTCTATAAAAAGTTTTTCATCTTATAATAATTCTTACTATAAGTTTAAAATTATTGTACGTACTTTTGATTTAAAATTAATAAAAATATATATTTACTATTTTAAATGCACCATATAAAAATGAGAAAACATAACTGTCTTTTAAATTAAATCCAAATACTTCTCGTTTACTCGAATAACAATATTTTAAAAGCAAGGCGTTTTAAAAAGGAACTTATGCAACAAACATCATTTACGTACTACACCCACGATATAATATAAATAGGTAACTAACTTGAGAAACTCGTTGAATATTCTTTATCGTCTGACATTTTAATCAGAAATGCTATATTTCATCCAAAATTTACGATTAATTTGCATAAAACTTAAGTTACCGGTAAGAGATTATTATTATATGTATATATATATATATATATTGTTAACTATTATTTTTGAAATATCATATAAATATCAATTTAGCTAAAATCTTTGAGTTTGAAACGGAATTACTCGAAGAGTGTTTGTTAACTATTACTAAATAATTTTATACCATTTTTATCTTCCATATATTTAAAAGTAATATTTATGAGATCCAAAATAAACTTATAAATTAAAAAACAACGTTGACTAAAATAAGTATGTTAAATATAAACATACTAGAATAGACTAGAGAACTCCGAATGCGGGAAAAATTTCAAAATCAAACTCGAAATGTACAAAACTCAGCGTGATGCTGTTTGCGTGCAAATAGATAAAAATTAGTTAACGAAACCATTTTTAAATTCATGAAATCAATGAAGATAGTGTAGATCTTATCAATAAAAAGATCTCCGAACAGGAATAAATGAACGCCTATTGCATGAGACAATTAATTGTTTGTGGTTATAATAGTAGTTGAGTTAGTTAATAATAGTTGGTATATATAAAAATAATTAATTAATTAATTATGTAAACCTAATCATAGTACAGCCATATAGCTCCCCTTGGCGACTTTTGAAATTTTATCACCCTTTTACAGATAAAATACTTAATTTATGATTTTTTTTTTTTTTCTATTTTTCAATAAATTATAAAATATTCAAAAACAGAAAAAAAAAAAGCAAAGAATAGAAAAATAATTATAATCAGTTCAAATCAGTTTCAGAAGCCCTTTTTTAGACAAAAATACATAAATTATCTGATTATTGTTATTGTTTCGTAGATTGTTTCTTTCCTTCTTTTTTTTTTTCAATAATTTATAATTTATTTATATTTTAGATGCGTTACTTGGCTTAAAGTGGTTTTGCGAAAGTAGAGTCCTTGGCGAGAAATGTCTGGGGTTGATGCATAGTGGGTTGAAAGGAAAGTGATGATTAGCAAGTTGGTTGGTGCCAATTGTCTACACAAATTGATATTTGTTATACATTTACTTTCGAATATAGTTTTAATATTAATTTTTACCAAAAGTGTTTAAAGTAAGTAATTTTTAAGCAGCAAATTGATATAATCAATTAAAAATGAGTATAAACATTTGCTCAATGTGAGTGCTCAATTATTAGCAAAATTTCATTTTCAATTTGCATTATAAACAACATAAACTTTAGAAAAGGGAACAAAGAGATATTTCTCCGTTATTAATATTGATTAGTACTTAAATATACAGTCATTGTTTATATTATAAAATGGGATAAAACTTCATGACTATTCCACGGAATGAGCAATTGCTCGTTTATCCTGTGTTTACAAAAAAATTCTCTTTATCGATTTTTTCATGTGTGTATGTATTTTGTCTTTTACAACAGAAAACTTTTAAAGATTGTAAAGTAAGGTGTGTTTATTGCTGAGTTGTCAAACAGTTTCGATGTCAAATTCCATTCAACGCAAGTTATTTTTACACAAGTAAATTAGATGCGAATTAAAAATATTAATCGTATTTGACATTGAGTAAAGCTTGTGTGTGTGTGTTTTTTTTTTTTTTTTTTTTTTTTGCTTCCGAGGCGAGAATTCTGGAAAGTAAAAAATTATGATTGTTGAAAAAAAGAAGCGGTTTATTTTCATTTTTATTTTATTATTATTTTTTTTCAATAGGCATTTTGGTTTGGTGTATTTTTTTCTTTTTAAAATAAAATATGGGAGATGAGTTAACAAAGAATTGAGACATTATCTCCGTTTTAGATAAGTTAACGATGATTAGTTTAAAGTTATAGCAAAGTCGTGTCGTATGCTTGTCTTTCAAAATTAACTAAATGATGCCTGGCACTATTGTAGACAATATCTTTTAAATAAAGATTTAATAAATAAATAAATAAATAAAAATCCAGAATTATCTGTACAATGAAATATTAATTATAAAAAAAACCCCGCTACGGAAAAAAATTAAATGTAGCTCAATTTTGCCTCCAAACTTTTACTTAATATATTTACGTCTAGTGAAAATAGGCTGATATAAAATCAAGCTTATAGTTTAAAAATTATAATAATGATATCACGTATAATTT
The DNA here is from genome assembly GCA_963930645.1 of Salticus scenicus. Lineage (NCBI taxonomy): Eukaryota > Metazoa > Arthropoda > Arachnida > Araneae > Salticidae > Salticus > Salticus scenicus. Next base: position 225,312,736 of record OZ005656.1, on the reverse strand, counting down.
CTTACTAGAAATAAATTAGATATTTTGCTTTAAATATATATATATATATATATATATATATAATATATTACAAAAAAACATATTCAAAACTGTCACTCAGAATTTATGAAAAGATTAGCATTTATTTAAAAGTTAAATTGTGTGACCTATCGTATAATTTAAAAATAATGTATGTCGAAATAAATAACTAGCTAACTTTAAATGATTAGATAGGAACTTAAAACCTATATATATATATATATATATATATATATATATATATATTTTTTTTTTTTTTTTTTAGAAAAACAAGTAATATCGTTTTCTTATTCATTTTAATTTCATTTTAGATAAACCATACATTAATAATTTATAACTGTTTATAAAAAATCACATAAATTTAGTCAAATATTAAATCGCCTGAAGCTATTGACGAACCATTTATTTTGCAATTATGTATTTAAACATTTCAGTCACGATGTTTCTAATAGAAACTGAAAGAAATTTTTCAATGAAAATATATTATTCATTCCCTTTATCAAATCAAATAAAAGATAGAAATGTGTATCTCAAACGCCTTAGGTGAAATATAATAATCGCTATTCATTTGGGAAAAATTCACATTAAATGTAATGATCATTTCTGATTGTAGATATAAAACTTCGTGGTATACGTACTTTTATCTTTAAAAATATAATAAAAAGATTTCTGCAGAAGGTATTTATTTATATAGTTATTTATTTTTCTGTTTTTCAGATATGAAATTCAATATTTAGTCAATATATTAGTTAGAAGGTTTTTAATTGAAATTGACTTGGTCATCGTGTCTTCGTGTCACGCTAGTAAACAAGGCGCCTTCATTTTAAAGTAAATATAAACTATTTTGTATGTCGTTCTGTGGCTCAGTTGGTAAGAGCGTCTCGTTAGTAGCGCGGTGGTCGTGAGTTCGGTCCTCGGAAGATCTCGCGTGTTAATTTTAGTAGATAATTAGTAGAAAAGGTGTCAATTGATACAGAAAAATTTTCTTTGCTTACATACTAAAAAATTTTTAAGAAGTTTCTTTAAGAAGAATTTTTTTTTTTATTTAGATATTGGAAAACACAAAACATTTTAGATATTAAAAAAGCACAAAATGAAATGTTTTAAGTAAAAAATACATAAAAAAGTATTTTTAGAAGCTTTATATATACAGTCGGTAACAAAAGTGTCCGAACACTAGCAAAAATTCCTATGTAAAAAAAGTACACTTAATCCTGTTTTGTTAAATAAATCCTTGTCGAATCCTGTTCTTAGTCAGTCTAAGAATAGGATTTGACAAGGATTTATTTAGCAAAACTGTAATAAGCGTACTTTTTTTACATAGGAATTTTTGCTAGTGTTCGGAAACTTTTGTTACTGACTGTATGTACATATTACTATTATATGAAATTGAATTTGTCATCGGCTTTTTGTCACGTTAAAAAACCAAGACGCTTCCAATATATATATATATTTAAAAAAAAAAAAAAAAAATGTAAGCAACTCATTGTATCTGTGAATGCATCAGCTGGTTACAGCGTCATGTTGATAACGCGAGAGTCGTGTGTTCGATCCTCGCCGGGCCGAGATGTTATTTTTTGCAAATAATTAATAGAAAAAGTGTCAATTGATAAAAGAAAATATTTCGTTGTGTGTACAGTATCCTAATAATTTTTCGTTTTTTAAACGGCTTTTTATGTAGTTACAAAAAGAACAAAATAAAAATGTAAGTAAAAATAAATAAATAAATAAATAATTTTTTTAGAAGCTTTTTTTTTTTTGAAATTGGAATTTGTCATCGTGTCTTCGTGACACGCCAAAAAACAAGGTGCCTCCCCTTTAAAGTAAATATAAGCAACGCATTGCATTCCTCCTTAGCTCCGTTGGTTAGAGCATCATGTTGATAACGGTTGGTTATGAGTTCGATCCTCGAAAAGCCGATATGGTAATTTTTGGGGTTATTTAATAGAAAAGGTGTTAATTAGTAAAAGAAAGTATTAATTAAAAAAAAAACCTGAGTCCAGCAGGAGATATGCGGTTGAAATAGTTTAGACCTGAAACTGTTGAATCTCTTTTTTTTCCAAGTAAGATATTTTCACCCATTTTAACTGATTTTTATTACATGAAGTTGAATTTATCTCCGCGTTTTCTGTCACGCTAAAAAGTAAGACACTTCCACTTAAAAAAAAAGGTTTGCAATTCATTGTATTTCTATTTCTTAATGGCTCAGTTGGTTACAGCATCATGTTAATTTTTCAAATAATTAATAGAAAAGGTGTCAGTTGATAAAAGGAAATATTTAGTTGTGTACATATAATCCTAATAATTTTCGAAGAGTTTTTTTTAAATAGCTTTTTATCTAGTTACTAAAAAGCACAAAATAAAATTTAAATAAAAATAAATAAATAAATAAATATTTTTTTTTAGAAGTTTTTAATGAAATTGGATTTCACTATCGCGTCGTCATGTCACGCTAATATATAAGGCACCTTAACTTTAATGTAAATATCAGCCGTCCTTATAGTTGCTTGCTGGCGCAGTTGGTTAGAGCGTCAAATTGCTAATGCTATGGTGCCGAGTTCCATCCCCGAATGATCGATGTGTTAAATTTTGCAGATAATTAATAGAAAATATGTCAATTGATAAAAGGAAATTTTTTCCTTGTCTACACAGTATTCGAAGAATTTTTGAAGAGTTTTTTTGAAGACGCCTTTTTTTAGATACTAAAAGACACAAAGTAAAAAGTTAAATATATATATATATATATATATATATATATATATATATTATTCTTTTAGAAACTTTTTATTGAAATTGGATTTTTATCACCGTGTCTTTGTGTCATTCTTAAAAAGAAGGAGCCTCCACTTTAATATAAATTTAAACAGACTTTTTCGTCGCTCATTAGCGCATTTGATTAGAGTGTCATGGTGATAACGCGATGCTTGTGGGTTCGATCCTCACAAGCCGATGTGCTACTTTTTTGCCGATAATTAATAGAAACGATGCCAATTGATAAAAGAAAATCTTTCATTGTCTGGGTGAAGTCTTCCTTTGAAAGTGATCGGACGTTAGTTTCTTTGCTCCTCAATGGAGGGCTAATACAATAGGAACGGGGTAAGTTGGAGTTATGCACTATACTATTTTCTTTTCCTAAAGTTATTATCTTTCTTTTGATACTATCCATTAATCTCTAGCCCAAGTTGTTCATGAATAATTTGTATAAATGTAAATAGTAACTTTTGTTTCCCTCAGCAATGGTCTTCATCGTGGCTGATTGCTATTTTCTTTTTAACGTTGCGGCTTATTGCCTTTTACTATTTAATAACTCAATCAAAATTAAAATTCGGAACATTTACCCCCCCCCCCCTCCGCAATCATGTCCCGAAGACCATTGCTGACCCAAAAATTGCATAATGCCGTATTACGAACAGCTAAGTTAATTTAAAAGTTAATTGCAAATATCATGTGCCTTGCGCCATTTTGATAAGTTTCCATGTAATCCATGTACAGGTACTTGCCTATCCCTGCGTGTCGTCATGGACTATGCTCACCCTGTTTCAAGGGATGTCCGCTTTTACCATGATGGCATACTTGGGGGTGGTCGAGTGCCAATTAATAACCATTGGCAAAACTACTATCTATTCGCCAGGACTTTAGAAATTTGATTTTAATAGGGGACTACAAAAACTTAACTTTAATTCATTAAAACCACTAATAATCTTAGGCTTAATTAATTAAAACCACTATTAATCGTAAGCTAAACTCTTGATTGTTGGGGTTAGGACTTAGTTTTTTTTTTTTTTTTTTTTTTTTTTTTTAACTATTTAAACTTTTTAACCAAGTGCCCTTAAAAAAAAAAAGAAAAAAAAGGGAAAAAAAAATTTAGGCTAAAAGTTAAGGCTTCTTTCTTCCCTACCTCTTAGGATACCCTCACAGTAAAACCACCTTAAAATTAAAATTCCTGCTAAATAAGCGCCAGTTCATCAAAAACCTTTTCAAAAGTTAGAGTTCCTCTTGTACCACCCTCTGGGATTACATCCACTGCCCCACCCCCTGGGCTAACCCCCCACAATGATATTTCCAATGATCTGGCAATTCATCTGCAAAATTGAACCCCTAATACTGCAACCTTTCCAAGAATAAACACAATGTTAAGGATCTAGCTTGCCCCACCCCTTGGGCTCACCACGTGTCAAATCAACTTAAAACTTCTAATCCTGTGTGCAAGGTTTCAATTTTACTGGAATTACGAACTCGCAGAACTCCAACCTGCCCCACCTCCTGAGCTCCCCAGCTAGGATTTAACATTGACTGCCCCACCCCCTAGGTTTCCATCCTTTCTCCGGCTTTTGTTCTCCCATCGCTCTTTGCACCCCCCCCCCCCTTGGCTTTCTGTGGGTCCTCTCTGGCGACGAGATCGGCGACCACCCCGGAGTCAACGTAAAACTTGGCGACGGTTTTCGCGATTAACTCGGCGACTTCCAGAGCAGTTTTTTTTTTTTTTTTTTTTGGTTATTTTTTTAAACCTTGTAACCAAGAGCCCGTAAGAAATTTTTTAGGCTAACAGTTAAGGCTTCTTACTTCCACACCCCTTAAGATAACCCTCACAATCAAACCACCTTAAAATTAAACTTTCTGCTAAATAAGCGCCAGTTCATCTAACCTTTTCAAAAGTCAGAGTTCCTCTTGCGCCACCCCCCGGGATAACATCCACTGCCTCACCCCCAGGGCTATCTCCCACAATGATATTCCCAATGATCTGGCAATTCATCAGCAAAATTGAACCGCTAATGCTACAACCTTTCCAAGAATAAACACAATGTTAAGGTTCTAGCTTGCCCCACCCCTTGGGCTCACCACGTGTCAAACCTACTTAAAACTTCTAATCCTGTGTGCAAGGTTTCAATTTTACTGGAATTACGAACTCGCAGAACTTCAACCTGCCCCACCTCCTGAGCTCCCCAGCTAGGATTTAACATTGACTGCCCCACCCCCTAGGTTTCCATCCTTTCTCCGGCTTTTGTTCTCCCATCGCTCTTTGCTCCCCCCCCTTGGCTTTCTGTGGGCCCTCTCTGGCGACGAGATCGGCGACCACCTCGGAGTCAACGTAAAACTTGGCGACGGTTTTCGCGATTATCTCGGCGACTTCCAGAGCAGTTTTTTTTTTCTTTTTTTTTTTTGTTTTTGTTATTTTTTTTTTTTAACCTTTTAACCAAGAGCCCGTAAGAAATTTTTTTTAGGCTAACAGTTAAGACTTCTTACTTCCAGACCCCTTAAGATAACCCTCACAGTCAAACCACCTTAAAATTAAAATTTCTGCTAAATAAGCGCCAGTTCATCTAACCTTTTCAAAAGTCAGAGTTCCTCTTGCGCCACCCCCCGGGATTACATCCACTGCCACACCCCCTGGGCTATCTCCCACAATGATATTTCCAATGATCTGGCAATTCATCAGCAAAATTGAACCGCTAATGCTGCAACTTTTCCAAGAATAAACACAATGTTAAGGTTCTAGCTTGCCCCACCCCTTGGGCTCACCACATGTCAAACCAACTTATAATTTCTAATCCTTTGTGCAAGGTTTCAAATTTAACTAAAATCACGAACTCGCAGAACTCCAACCTGCCCCACCTTCTTAGATTCCCAGCTAGGATTTAAAATTGACTGCCCCACCCCTAGGTTTCCATCCTCTCTCTGGCTTTTGTTCTCCCATCGCTCTTTGCTCCCCCCTTGGCTTTCAGTGGATCCTCTCTGGCGACGAGATCGGCGACCACTTCGAAGTCAACGTAAAACTTGGTGACGGTTTCGGTGATGATCTCGGCGACCTCCAGGGCAGTTTTTTTTTTTTTTTTTTTTTTTTTTTTGTAACATTTTAGAGAAAGCCCGTAAGAAATTTTTTAGGCTATAAGTTAAGGCTTCTTACTTCTTCACCCCTTAAGATAACCCTCACAGTAATCCATCTTAAAATTAAAATTCCTGCTAAATAAGCGCCAGTTCATCTAAATTCTTTTCAAAAGTCAGAGTTTCTCTTGCGCCACTCTCTGGGATAACATCCACTGCCCCACCCCCTGGGCTATCTTCCACAATGATATTTCCAATGATCTGGCAATTCATCATCAAAATTGAACCCCTAATACTGCAACCTTTCCTAGATTAAACACAATGTTAAGGTTCTAGCTTGCCCCACCCCTTGGGCTCACGACATGTCAAACCAATTTAACCAATGTATTACTTCTAACCCTATGTGCAAGGTTTCAATTATATTAGAATTTCGAATTCGCAGAACTCCAACCTGCCCACCTTCTGAGCTTCCCAGCTAGGATTTAACATTGACTGCCCCACCCATAGGCTTCCATCCTTTCTCTGGCTTTTGTTCTCCCATCGCTCTTTGCTTCCCCCCCTTGGCTTTCTGTGAGTCCTCTGTGGCGACGAGGTCGGCGACCACCTCGGAGTCAACGTAAAACTTGGCGACGGTTTCGGCGATGATCTCGGCGACCTCCAGAGCAGTTTTTTTTTCCCCACTGCTAGGCTTCTGCTTCTCTTAAGTTTTAGACACTTCGCCTTTTGCTCCCTTCCCTTAGGTCTGCCTCGAGTCCCCTCAGACGATGAGGTTGGCGACCATCTCGGAGTCAGGGTAAAACTTGGCGACGATTTCGGCGACGGCCTCAGCGACCTCCAGGGCCAGTTTTTTTTTTCCCAGGCTCCTTCACTTAAGGTTTTTGACACTTCGCCTTTTGCTCCCTTCCCTTAGGTCACCCTGGGGTCCCCTCAGGCGACAAGGTCGGCGACCATCTCGGTGTCAAGGTTAAACTTTGTGGCGTTTTCGGCGACGGCCCCGGCGAGCTCCAAGGCCCTTTCCTTTTTTTTTTCTTTTTTTTTCTTACCTTTGTTTTTAACCCACTAGCCTATTAACCTCAACACTCACGCAGTTCAATGCTCAGCGAGACCACAGTCCAGTCGTTCAAGCTGTTCATTTCCCCTGCCAACCTTAACTCTTCATACAACCACAACTCCTTCAGTCGAGCGGGAACTTCGTTTCCCTTGGGCTATTTTCTTTAAATATTTCTCTTAATATATATACATATATATATACATTTTTTTTTTTTTTTTTTTTTTTTTTATTATACGGATGGTATCAATTTAATTACATTTCTTTTATTACTTTTTCTCTTGGCTACTTTCGAGAGTCTAGGCTCCTGGTTTTTGCTTTTTTTTTTTTTTTTTTTTCTCTCCAACCCCCTTTTTTTGGTATAGTGTAGACGCTCCAGCGAGCCCCTACCGTATCATTAGATTGATTGTTATCATTTAAATCTTATCATCTCCTAATTATCTAATTAGATTATCCAGTATATTATTAGACTGTCCAGTATATTATTAATATAATCTTTCTTCATTCTAAAACAAACCAAAAAGCTTTTCTAAAAGCTAACCTAGCAAGCAAATCAGTCAGCAATTCTTGCCACATAAACATGTCGGACAGTGACCTAATACATCTCGATACAGAGGATGGGGATGATCAAGGTGAGGCAACGGACTCTTCAACCTGTAGCAGTTATTCTAATCACTCAGTAAAGTCCGGTGTTTCAACCAGATCCCAAACATCCAAAAAGAAGAAAAAAATCATCAAAAACTTCAATGTCTGCTAAACAATTTCTAAAAGTAGGTGACATATCACCAAAAGATACATATAACCCTAACGAGGACTTCAGTAATTGCAAAACAATTATGTCCGTGGCAAAAGCAGCAATTGATATTATTTCTAAAGTAAGGAGTAGTGGTCGAAAAGCCCCTCTCACTCTGTTCGCCAAGGCTTTCATGCGCATAAAGACACTCAGTAAAATTGCCAGGACCAAGGCAATCTCAGGATCAGCACCTATTATCCAACCAAATGTTTCCGCTATGACATCTCAACCTCAACCAATCAGTGCTTCCCCATCGACTCCTCAAGCTCAAACAACCATTCTACAATCCCCAGAGGACCTTCATGAATTGATTAAGCTAAATCATCAACAAATTAACGAGAAGCTGGAAAAGATTTCCACTCATCAGGAAAATATCTTAAAGAAATTGGGAAAGCACCCTCTGTCTTCAGCTAAAGAATCAAGGCCACTTTCACCGACAAATCAGCAGCAACAAAATTTGGAATCTCCAGTCATCCAAGAAACAGAAACTCACAATCAGCCAACAATTCTAAAGGAAATAGAATTCCCTACCCTAACAGATTCCCTCCAAGCAGGTTCCATGATGGCAGCTTCTCAAATAACTACACAACCAAAAGTACTCCCTAACAAAAACTTTTCAAAGGCACTCCACGAATTCCACACAGCCCAAAAAACTGTTTATATAACTTCAAAGTGCTCCACAAATAGTGGCTATGAAATTCTTCAGACTCAGAAAAAATAGAGTGGCAACCATGGCAAATATTGTTGACACAAGAACTTTCAGAAAGTCACTGGATCTCTTGTGTAACTCTAAAGACGGAGCTCAATCCCTGATCCAGGACATACTCAATTGCAAGGTCCTTGCTGAGAAACTACAAGTCAAACTAAAGCCTTGCCCTCAACAGCGGTTCATAATTCTAGGTGTTCCTGAGGAGTTAACGGAAGATATAATCAAGCAAAAGCTGCAGGACAGCGGCTATTTAACAAGTAGCACCAAAAACACATTAAAAACTGTCAGGCTAACGGCATCAAGAGGGCAAGGCCTAAAAAATTGGATACTACAAGCTCCCATCCCCATTGCAGAAGCCATTATTAAAATTAGAAATCTGCAGATTGGGTTACAGAGATGTCAGATTAGACCGTACACGCAAGTGACACGTTGCTCAATCTGCCAGGGCTTGGATCACTCTCCCTCACAGTGTGAGCAAGAACAGTTTTGCTCACATTGTGCACAAAAGCACAAAAATGATAATTGCCAAGAGGAGCCGAGCTGCATTAACTGCGCGAGGGTCAACCTCAAAAACGCCTCGAAAGGAATACGACCCTTCAGCACAAACCACCCGGCATACTCATTCTCATGTCCAGCCTCTGAACAAGAATACAAGAGATGCAGAGAGGAATTGGACAGGAGATTCTATAGTGCATCGAACGAACCCCATAAAGAACAGCCAGGACAATCCTCAAACAGCGCCAGACCTATACGCAAGACAGCAAATAATGCCCGGCATCAACGACAAAGACCAATGGGATATGAAAAGCAGAGAGAACAAGTCAATTCCAGTCCACATCCTTGGCTTTTCAATCCTCACAATCCCTTCTTGCCTTATCTCCAGAATAATGCGCAACAAACAGCTACAAACTCTACGCACAACTACTACTACGAGGGAAATCAGCGGTTCCTACAGCCATCTGGACCTCTGGGCTATTCATCTGGAGCTCTGGACTACTCATCAGCAACTCTGGGCCATCCGTCAGCAGCACGAGGGTAACTTTTATTTTTCTCTTTTATTCCTTCACCCCCCCCTTTATTATTATTATTATTTATTTATTTATCTTAAATCCAATCAACTCAAACTTAATCTGCTATGTCCAATTCCAAACGTGTGCGCTCCTCTCCTTCCCAGGAAGCACTGTCCTCTAATGAAACTCTCCCTCCTAACTTTAATAGTCTTCGAATCCTACAGGTTAACCTCAACAATTGCAAGGCGGCTAACTCGGCGGCTCGGGATTACATGGACAAAAGTTCCACTGACATCGGGCTGCTGCAGGATGCCCACTGCACTGGAGAGGGTGACCTGTACGGATTTCCTTCCTCCTGGACCAAGTTTAGCTCAGCGCAACATTCCTCACACATTGTTATACGAACTCAAAATCTCGTCTACACCCATATCTTTACTGGGGAACATTGTGTTTTCATTACACTGACCACTAATGAGGGTGAGTTGATCCTTGGCAGCGCATATGCAGCTCCGTCCTCGGACTTTGACTTTTGTATGCAAGAGTGGCAGCACTTAATCACACACAGAAAATTTTTCCTTTGTGGCTGCGACCTTAACGCGAACTCTCCTCTATGGAATTCTCCAAAAGAGGACGTCAGGGGTAGCAGCCTAATCGAATACATTACTATTAACAGTCTCTGTCTGGCCAACATAGAAAACTCCATTCCTACTTTTCAGAAGAATAACGCGCGTGGCTGGCCAGACTTCACACTAGTTAACCCAAAAACCTTTACACACATTTCGAATTGGACTGTTCAGGACATCTTCAACTGCTCAGACCACAAATACATTACCTACTCTTTAAACCCTCCCCCCAAATCCTACTCAAACAAAAGATTCCAAACTAAACGTGGTAACTTTAGCAAATTTTGTAAAACTCTCCTAAATTTCTCAGAACAGTTTACAGAACAAATAAATTTAATCTCTAATACACAGCAACTAGAACACTTTACCATTCTTTTAATTTCTTCAGTCCAATCAGCTGCAGCCTCTGCCTTTAAACTAAAAAAAACAGGACGTCAGCGCACCTTCAATTTTTGGTCTCCCCAGCTCAGATCCATGCGGAATCATCTCACTGCACTCAGACGGCAAACACAGTACATTAATCCTGATTCATTACCACAGCACAAACAAAAAATTAAACAGCTCGCAGCAACATATAAAAAACAAATTAACCAAACCAAACAGGCCGCATGGAAAAAATTCTGCACACAACAAACAAACCCATTTGGCGTAGCACAAAAATTTTACTCAAACAAATTCTTCACCCCTTCTGAGCTAAAACTTGAACGTCCTCCAGCTCACTCCTCCAAGAAAGACAACCTCGAGTACCTGACCTCCATTCTATTCCCACCGAGCAATCTCGACTCGGCTCAAAGTCTTAATTTCACAGCTCCACCTGACATACTTTTCTCTGAGGCAGAGGTCAGGTCGGCTCTTTTTAGTTTCAAAATTAAGAAGGCTCCTGGCCCAGACAATATAGACTTCAGAATTCTTAGAAATACCTACAACATTTTCCCGAACATCATCCATAAATGGTCAAACCTCTGCCTGCAACACCAATATTTCCCATTAACACTACGCAGAGGAGAAGTGGTGTACTTCTTAAAGCAAGGGAAGTTACCCTCTGAACCCTCATCTTATAGACCAATCTGCCTTTTGCCAACATTAGGAAAATTGCTAGAAAAATTAATAGTGATCAGATTAAATTATTATTTGGAATCCAACAACTTACTTCATCCCTCTCAATTTGGATTCAGAGGGGGCAGATCCTGTGAACATGCATTGAAAGAAATACTAACCTCCTGCGCCGTTAACATACAGTCTGAAGAATACACCACTCTGATCTCACTCGACATCAAAGGAGCCTTCGATAATATTGAATGGCTACATATTCTAAATTCTCTTAGAGATCTTAACTGCCCGAGCAACTTGGCGGGAGTCATCCGTTCGTATCTATCTAATAGGAAAATCTCCATTAATTGGGGACCGGATACAAAAGACCTTCCTCAATCCAAAGGTTGTCCCCAGGGGTCTTGTTTGGGCCCGTTATTGTGGAACCTAATAGCAAACAACATACTAGTTGAAATGAATTCCAAAGGATTTAAAACTTTCGCATATGCGGATGACTTCTCCCTGGTTGTCTCTGGCAGAACGAGGATTGACCTGGAGAACCAGGCCCGGGAGGCTCTAAACCTTTTTAGTAATCTTCTCACCAAATTTAACCTGGAATTATCAACCTCAAAAACGCAAGCTTTGACGTTTTCGGAACCCCGCACTCTACAAAGGACCCCGGTGATGAGGATAGATGGCGTCAGTGTCAATCATGTACCTCATCTCAAATTATTAGGAATAACAATAGATAAACACTTTAACTGGCTAGAACACATAAAAGAAATTAAAATTAAAACTCTAAAAATTTTTCACAATTCTGCGAAAATGGTCGGCAAGAGGTGGGGTACATCAACAACTCTTCTTAAAATCTGGTATAACTCAATCATTGATAAAATTCTAACATATGGGGCTGGTATCTGGGGAGGGCATCTCACACAAACAGCAAAAACGAAAATTAACTCTGTTCAAAGAATGTTTTTACTCCAAATTTCGCGTGGCTATAAAACCATTTCAACAGACGCCCTCACAGTCATCACCGGGATCCCCCATGTACATCTCCAACTTAAATATGTTCACAATAAAACGAATATCTTACAACTTCAAAACTCAGATCTTTCAAATTTACTTCTTCCTGGCGTTAGAGTGCAACATCTCCTTCCCAGCTGGCAAATCCACCCAGCTCAAGACATTGCCTCCTTACTCACCTCATGTTCCAAAAATAGTTTTTCTCCTTCGGTTCCTATGGCGGCCTATACTGATGGTTCTAAAACGGAACACGGGGTCGCGGCTGCCTTCTGTGTTCTAAAAAACAATGAATGCATCCATCGGTGGGCATGCAGACTCGAAGATTATAATTCAGTCTTCCAAGCGGAACTTTTCGCAATAGAAAAGGCCCTGGAGTGGATCATAGCCCAACATGATATCAATCAAAAATTCCATATCTTTAGCGATAGTCTATCGGGTCTGCAGGCCATAGTCCGTCATAGGGCCAGACACCCTCAAGTTATTAAAATAAAGCAACTCTTAAAAGATTTAAATTTCCTAATATCCCTGGCACACGTTTCTGCCCATAGGGGCGTGTTTGGTAATGAACTGGCAGACTCCTTAGCAAAGGGTGCAACGGAGAATAATAGTATAGATTATTCTCTTCCTGCACCTCCTTCGTACATTAAAAGTACACTGAAACTATCAATGCTTCGGGAATGGCAGACCTGGTGGGAGGACTCAGAAAACGGAAGATATACCTTTTCCTTGATCCCGCATGCGACCGCAAATGATTGGTCACTCTCTCCTGAGTCTGCTGCCTTCCTATCCGGTCACGGGCCATTTCCGAAGTACCTACACAGATTCCACTGCCGACGCACGCCCCTATGCTCTTGCGGAGAGGAGGGCACACCTGAACATTACTACTACAGTTGCCCTCTTACAAGTATATACCATATTAGAAATCCCTTGCCAAGACCCGAGGGCTGGCTGGAAAACATTGTTACGCGTCCTTCCCTCCTAAATAAATTGAAAAGAATATACTATCTTTTGAAAGACATCTCAAATAGAACAAATTAATGGAGTTAAAATTTAATTTTAATTTATATAATTTTTATTATTATTTTTTTTAGTTAAGTTTTTTACTGTATATGGTCTGAGTATGTGAATGTTTTGTCTGTCCTCTAAAAGCATGTGTGCGAGAATGTGAATTTCTGTACTCTCCCCCTCTGTGCTGCAATCAGCCCAGTTTTAAGTCATCACTTCACTGCAACAATAAAAGTATGAATGCGTTTCTGCGTAATTTCATTACTTAAAAGCGCTCCTTGTCGCGAAGGGTTAATTCCCGGCGCAAGTTCAGACAAAACATATGGACTAATAAGTAATTCAGGACTTTCAAATAGGACAGTTCTCACCAACTATCATTTCTGTTTTCAACCTCAGTTATTTATCAATTAACGTCCATTGTCGGTTTGGTTTAATTCCGGCGTGACTCTCAATTCGTGCGGTGTCCTTCTCCAAGTTCAATCATTTCTAGTCACTACAGCGCCCCTTGACGCGAAGGGCTAATCCCCGGCGCAACTTCGGACTATAACCATGGACTCCTCGTTATATAAGACTCTCAAATTAGACATTCCTCATCAACAATCATCTCTGTTTTTAATCTCTGTTGCCCTCCTCATTAGAAGCCTAAATTTTGTCTTTTTAAGTAACTGCTGCCCTCTGTCGCGTGGGATTTCATATCTGGCAGCAATTGTAATTTTTTTTTTTTTCTTTCTTTTTTTTTTTTTTTTTTTTTTGTGCAATAAACAACGGGGGAGACTTAACCTCTAGAAACGGGCTCTTTCAGAATTTCACATTGTTATGTGACATTTGTCGTCAGAGCCCCTCTTTGGAGGTTGAAATCGCTCAAAACCGCTGAATAGTGGTGAGCGGCCTCCTTCCGTCTTTGAAATCTTTGAAATCTTTCATTGTCTACACAGTGTCCTAAGTAATTTTGATAGTTTTTTAAACAAGCTTTTTCTACTAAACGCACAAAATAAAAATTTCAGGAAAAATAAAAATAAAAATAAAAATAAATAAATAAAAATAACACTGAAAGTTTTTTATTATTGTGGAGCCCTAAAAAGCCTAAAATAAAAATTTATTCTTGCAGAGACATGCTATAAAAATCATAAAAGTTTCAACAACAAGAAAATTTTAAAGAAAAATATAGATATTTCACTTTTGCAAAACATGAAATATTTTAAATATTCCAAATATTTTAAAAAGCATTCGAGAACAATATTCCTTTTGTATAAGTATTTGTTAGATTTTTCTAGAATGTTCCACGAGTTTTCTTGACAGTTCTTAGACATTTGGTTAGAGCGTCATGCTGATAACGCTATGGTCCCGGATTCGGTCCTTGAAAGATGATTAGTACTTTTTTTGCAGATAAATAATCGAAAAAAAAAAAAAAGTCAATTGATAAAAGAAAATCATCTGTTGGCTACAAAATATCCCAAGAAATTTTAATTAGTATTTTTAAGAAGCGTTTTCTTTTTTGGTAACTAAAAATCACAAAATAAAATTTTAGTAAAAAATCATTTTTTAAAGTTAGAAGCTTTTTATTGTGAAGCCCTAAAAAGCATAAAATAAAATTTATTCTGGCAAAGAAACGCTACAAAGAAATGAAAGTTTCAACACTAAGAAAATTTTAGAGAAAAATATAGGTACTTTCCTTTTGCACGAGATGAAAATTTTTTAATGTTCAAAATATTTTAAAAAGCTTTCGAGACATTTGAAATTTCTGGCCTAACGAATGATTATAGAAAACCTAATAAATAAGAATATTGGTCTCGAAAGCTTTTTAAAATATTTTGAACATTAAAAAATTTTCATCTCTTGCAAAAGGAAAGCACCTATATTTTTCTCTAAAATTTTCTTAGTGTTGAAACTTTCATTTCTTTGTAGCATTTCTTTGCCAGAATAAATTTTATTTTATGCTTTTTAGGGCTTCACAATAAAAACCTTCTAACTTTAAAAAATGATTTTTTACTAAACTTTTATTTTATAATTTCTTGTACTATTTATTTATTCAATATTTTAATATACTATGCTTATAGAAATACATTTTATTATATTCAGTCTTCTAAAAACATCAGAAAGAATTATTTATTTATGTATTTATTTATTTATTTTAAATAATTCAACGAACAGTTACAGTTAATGAAGAGGAAACTGTGTTTTTTAATGTAATATTTTTTGGATATGGCAAGGATTTATGTGTTTACCAAAGCAATTAAAAATAATGTACATTTTTTTCCCTCATAATATCTAACTTTGCTGAGAGAAAACTGTCATTACTATTATTATTTAAATATTGAAAGAATTCGTTTGAAAATTAATCGAAAAGTGATTGGCGAAAAAATCGTAACATTCATATCTTCTATATTTAAATATATTTTAAAATTATTGTTATCAGTAAAACGCCTTCTCTTACAAAAAATTAAATAAGTGAACTCCAAATCAAATATACATAATCCAATTTTTTTATTATTATTATTCTGTTTATTGTTTCTTTCAGTTTAGCTTTCGTATCTGCGTGCTGTTGAATTAATTTTTAAACCGCCATTCATTCAGTTCTTTTTTTCTTCATATTTTTCAAATAGAAATGAAATATATTTAAATCGAAAAGCTCAAAATAGCTCCGAAACAATATTATACACTTAAATTTGAAAACCCATGTACTCATTTTTGAGTATATTGACATGCTCAAAAATGGGGCTGACCAATAAGAATCCCAATATCCCCATGTTTGACATGTCAATATACTCAAAAATGAGTACATGGATTTTCAAATTTAAGTATATACTGTTTCGGAGCTATTTTGAGACAATTTAGCTCATTTTTAAGAAAGCATTTTTAACAGTGTATAAATTCTTTTATGAAGAAATGTAATTAAGAATTGCGCCCTGTAATTCTTGCCAAACTTTGATGATATTGAATATATTTAACATCATTTAAAATACGCCTGAATCAAAAAAAAATATTTTTTAAATTTTTTAATATTATGCATATCTGCGGATTATAGATCTTCTATTGCATGTTTTAAATCGTCATGTACTATAAGAAACACATTTATTCAATTTTCCATGAAATAGATAACTCAATTACTCCATGTAAATAGGTTAACTTTAAATCACATTTGATATTTTATTTAAGCAAAATAATCTCTAAGTATATTTTCGATAAGGAATAATTTAATAAGTCATCGTATTAAGTAATATTATAATTATTATATGTCAGTCATTTCTGATCCCGCGTAGTTTTTAAATGAATCTTAAATACATTATATTCGATAAATTGTCCACTCTCTACGACTTTATTTTATTTGTTTACTTATTTCTTTTTTATAAAAAATATATAATTCTGGAAATATACTCTAATCATTTTTTGAAAATTAAAAAATGAAATGGAATTTCATTCTATTTTTCGTTTTTAGATCAAGATAATACGTAACATTATTTCAAATATAGTATTCTCATTACTATAATATTTAAATTCTCAAAAAAAAAAAAAAAAAAAAAATCAATTGATGAGATAAATTTTATTTTATTCGTTTTACCAAAAAATGTAGGTTTAAAGAATTACCAGTGCATGTAAGTAATT
Organism: Salticus scenicus; assembly: GCA_963930645.1. Lineage (NCBI taxonomy): Eukaryota > Metazoa > Arthropoda > Arachnida > Araneae > Salticidae > Salticus > Salticus scenicus. Next base: position 225,296,049 of record OZ005656.1, on the reverse strand, counting down.
TGAAATACAAAATGAAATATTTAAATAATGGTAAGAATTATGTTTTTAACAACAATTTGTTTTAAACTATGTATTTCTTAATTCATTGTGTACATAGGATATAGCAAAGTTTAAGTTATAATTATGATTCCTTAGAAATTATGCTTTTATACTTGCTAATTTTAATCCTTTAAAATTTCAACTGGATCTAATATAGAAAAACGAATCCATTGAATATAGTATGTATTACCTCATCATTATCACCAATTTTAGCTTTTAATATTCCACTGCAGGATGAAAGCCTCTCCCAGATGAAACCAATTTCTCTGTCTCATGCAAATCTCTATTCTGCTCTTCCAAACTGCACATTTTAATCTCTAAAACGAAAATGCGGTCTTTTCTTCGGTCTTTGCTTATGTCTCCATGTCCTAAATAGACTTTCAAATGACATCAGTAACTCTGGTTCGCTTAATATCTTGCTTTCATGTTTCATTGGTTAAGCGTGGTTTAGGAGAAATGGGAGTTGATATTTTTAAATTTATATTTTGTCTGTAGTCTTTAAGACGTATAGAAAATCGCCTACTATTTACAAATGTGCAAAGAAGTATTGTTTTAATGTATACATTCATTCTTGGATTTTGTTAATGTATTTTGAATTAAATATTCATGTGACTTAATTTTTCTTCCTATGAAGTATTTGAAAATAATTAAGATTAAAGACTATTAAAAGTTTAAAATTATAAAACATTTCACGTGTATAAATAATATAAAAGGTAACAAAACCACTTTAAAACATGTATATACAATATTTTTATTAAAAACTACACAAAGCGTCCTTGGAGTTAATAACTTTATTGTATTTAATAACATTTACGAGACTTTCAAGACCTGCTAATAACAGAAGCCGTAAATATTATCAAATACAATAAAGTTATTAACTCCAAGGACACTGCATCACTTCATAAAATTTGGCACGCGTTGTGCTCATAGAGGAAAAAAAAACTGAAAATAATAATTTTTATTGTAACTGTAAATTAAAATTTTTATTGTAACCGTAACTTTAAACCATTTGAACTTCTTTATTTATATATTGCTAGTTTCTATGTAACGTAATTACACCTGATGATGCTATTATTATGATAGCGAAAAGCTGTGTGTAGTTTTTAATAAAAATATTGTATATACGTGTTTTAAAGTGGTTTTGTTACCTTTTATATTTGAAAATAGTTTTAATATACATATGTGTGTGCGTATAAACAAGTTACCTTACACACAAATCTGACATATATTCGGCAGAATTTTTGCTGAGAATTAAATCAAATAAAGAACGTACCAAAGGGGTTTTGTAAGCAATATAATCACAAAAATTACATTAGTAAATTAATTATATTTTGTGTTAAAACAATTAAATTTAATTATACATAAGCTTATTATAATATTTTGGAATAACAAATAACATTTGAATATTAAAAATAATTTGACCCCGGTTTAAAAATTTCACTTTACAATGCAAGAACAGCAATATATTCGTGCAGATGTTACATAAATGATTTCATAATACTTAAATTAAGATTAATGTATTAAAGTTCAATTTTTTTTTTATTATTATAGGTAAAACAATACAGTATATGCAGTTGTCGAAAACATTAGGTGAAAATAACTCATTACACGGTTTAACGTTTATACTAAAAGCAGAAATATTTACAAGATCTAAGAGTTATGTTTATTTATTTATTTATTTTACAACTAAATATCAGTATAACATTTCATAAAGCTACTTTTTTTTGAAAATATTACATAAATGTAATAAATTTTACAACAGAAGAAAAACAAAATAAATAAAAAAAGACACACCAAGAACGAGTAATGCAAACAGAACACAAATTGACATAAATACACGTTTCGATGTAATTAAGCTCCAATTCACCATTATCGACCCTGCTACGTGCAACTGGTACTTCAGTGACATCAAAGACCCTTAATAGGCGGATCAGTAAAATGGGGTTGTGCTCAGTCCCCGGATCTCTCTTCCACTAAGGACATTTGGGGCATCACAAAAATGGTCCTATAACTAGCTCGGGATTTTGCCAATTTAACGCACCAATTGGACAGAATTTGGCATGATACTTCCCAGGAGCACCTCTGCCAACCCTATTAATTAATACCAAGCCAAATAACTGCGTACATAAGGGCCAGAAGTGACACGTTATTGACTTGTTTACTTTGTGAAGCCCTTTCTTTTGAATAAATCGTTAAATTTTTTTGAAACTGTAATCAATTGTTTTTCTCCACATGCACATCACATCTACCAACTCCTTTTTTCTATGTCTTTTTTTTTTTTTTTTTCCTTGTTATAGAGTGTATTTAAAAACGTATTTAAACGAGTGTATTTTTAAAGTGTTATGTTAAAAACAAAAAAAAAAATGATAAGAGCTCAATACATTTTTTCTTTCATCGTATTATTTAATACACATTTAATAAATACATTGTGTTTAACTTTTTACTTCCATTCCTAGCTTTTTGAAGATAAAAAGAAAAGAAAAGAAAAGAAAAGAAAGAATGATCCAAGAAAAATAAAGAAAACAGAAAAGGAAACAAAAATTATTTTGTTTAAAAGTTAACAATGTTGTAGTTGTTGTGCTAAGTGTCCAGCTTGATGTTTTTATGTCTTCATGTTTTCTAATTTAATTTTGTTTTTAAGGGGGAACAACACAGTAGAAGCTTTGTAAAATACATTTTTTTAAAATGAATTTTGCAATGATTGAGATAAATAAAACATTATATATTTTTTTTGTCTTATTCTACTTACCTTAATCTTCATTTTAAAATGTAAAAATTACAAAAATCAAAAAAGATATTTTTAATATAACACAATCTTTGAAACTGTGTTTTGCAATTATCGATAATTGGCTGTATGCATAACTTGAGTAAGAAGAATGCGAAACTGAATCTGTTTAGATTTTTTTAAACTATATAAATATAGTTTTCGTTGCACGTAGGTTTTTTTGAAAATTTGAATTTTTCACAAAATGGCGAAGTGTTTAAAAAAAACTCAAAAAATATTCAAAAAAAGGAGTACATATTCTTGGATTACTGAAAAACTATAAATCAAATCAAAAAACCCCTACGTGCAACGAAAACTAAACATACTGTGAACACGGTGTCAAAATTTGAAGCAAATCGGTAAAAAATTACAGTAGTTAGAGCGACAGCCGTTTTGAAAAACTTGGTTTCGAGTAAAACACGTTTAAAGTTTTATGAAAAATCATTCGTTTATAATTTATAAAATGCTTACAATACTACAATGCATCTATACCAGGTCCATAAGATGTTTCTTCTTCATTATTTTTAGCAGTCTCACGTGCTATTTCAGCGATTTTTCTAGATTTTCTACCCTCCTGTGATGCCTCATATGCTTTTAGAGTAGCAGCCGAAATTCTGCGATTATCTTCATTGTCAGCGTATTCTTTGGATATTGGGCCTATACTTATTTCCAGTTGTTCCATAACGTTCAATAATCCTTTGCTACTTATATAAAAAATCCTTTTTTAAAAATCAGAACTGTCAAATGAACACATCACTATGTATTAAAACACATCAACACTTTATTGTTTAAATAATTAACGAATTAATTTAGTTAAAACGTAAAACAGTTAAAATGATGTTACTCTACTATAACGTTTCGATAAAAGTGAGCAAATGTAACAATTAATCGCGCGAACAAGTTCACTCGCTCGTACATGTTGAAGCGCGTCACGAGTCGCATGACGCGCTTTACGTATTACGCTGTAACTTCTACATTTTAACGAAAATCAATTTAATATTTTGGCATTATAATCTTAAAAGTATAAGCTATCAAAAAATACAATATTTTTTTTTTTTTCATTTTTCGAAAATTTTACTGTGTTGTTCCCCCTTAATAATTAATAAGAATTAAAAGCCTTACAATAATTTATATATAATATGTGCATGTCTTTATACGCTCATATGTATGAGTTCGTATTTGAGTATATACACGTGTCTCCTAAATTTTATAAATATGTGCACGTAAATTAAAATAGATATTTCAATTTAAGGAAAAGCAATTTCACTGAAGAAAACTCTCAAAGGTAATAAAATTGATTACATAAAGCACTTAACTTCTTCAATACATTTTATGACAAGAAAAGTTTTAATGTACAAAGAAAATGAAATTGACGTTCTTTTACTTTTATGATCAATATATATCTGCTTCGTTTAGTAATATTTCTTTTAAAAATTACGATTTTTGGAAGATTATTTTTGTTAAAAAAGATAGATATTTCGTAAATTTTAACAAAGCTTTCTTTTCTTATCATTCAACTAAATATGGTACTTCGATATCACTAATTTCATAATGTTTAACAGAAATTTCAATTTTATTCAGTCATGCAAATTAAATACGTTTTAAATAAATTTTATTTTCAAGCTTACCAATTAAATTATTCGAAAGACTCAGTTTAGAGAAAACGCGGGGCAAATTTACAATGGATACTGAAATACGTACAGAAAAATTTAACAGATACTAACATGGAATATATAATGCAGTACGAATTAGTTTCACTAATTTACGAATTATTAAATTGTAATGAATAGTAACGAAGTTTATGCGCTTAATAATTCTAAATTCGGTGATGGAAAATATGTTCCAGGAAAACACATTGTGATTCATCATAAACTTTTTAAAATTCATTAGCTTTGGTTTTAACGAGCAATATCCTTGGCAAATTGAAGTGTTGTTTTCCTTATAAAAGTTTCCAGCCTAGAGTTAAATGTTGTTTTAATTGTTGCAGTTTTGTTCAATATTTGATTCGCGATGTGCAAATAATCAAACTTCTCATATTTATAAGTAATTTAGCTTTGCAAACACCTTTAGTAAATTTCACGGAAATGGTTAAATTTTAGACTTTTTTTTTTTTTTTTTTTTACTGTGGCGCCGTACATTCAGCAATGTAACTAGGGCTATAAATGCTCAATATAATGGTTGTTATTCATTAGACTAACCGTTAAACGTTGCACATTGAAAATGCTCCTAAATTAACTTCAGTGTATGCAATATGACGTCTCTTGATCGGACGGATTGGTGTAAAATGTGAAAGGATACTGCGAATACAGCGCGATATGTCGGCGAAACTTGTAACTATTATTTTTTATGCTTTATATATATATATATATATATATGAATATATTGTAACGGAAGAATTTGAATGCAAAAAAAGAATAATAAAATTTCTCAATAACCCACAAGATTCCAAATTAATAAATAAATAATAAAAATAAAATAATAAGCATGACCACAAATGATATGAAAAATTGGACTAATTTTAATTTTAAATAGTTTTTTTATTTATTCTTTTTTCAATATATAGCTACCATGGTAGTTTTAAGAATAAATACATTTTTTATTTTTTTTATTATATATATATATATATATATATATATATATATAAATGTATTTCATATTACTTTGGATTAAACAGCAGCATAATTTAACGTAAATGAATTTTTGATGAAACTGAAAAAAAAAAAAATTACTTTTTCTACTGTAAGTATGATCTTCAGTAAAATCGGTTTCTTTTGTGTAAATTAAAAATTTTAACTGTGAAAATAAATATGTATATATTTATTTGTTTTATATTACCCCAAACCCAATAACACTTATGTAACCTTTTTAAGAATTATTTAATTATGAATGTTATATTATGACTACATTAGTTCAAGATTATACCTTTTCTATTTCTTGAATAAAGATTACTAATAAATTTTAGAAAGATCTTAGTTTCTTTGTATACATTTCAAGTACACATTTTATTTATAGTTTTTAGATGGATAATAATTTCAGTAAAATTAATTTAATTACACTAAACAAGATAACGAGATTTTACTCTTTATTAATTAATACCATCATATTTTTATCATCTATCTCAAATGTTTTCATGCTTAATAAATCATGAAGTGTTCATAATTGAAATTATTTCTGAAATATTACGATTTCAGCAAATAAATAAACAAACAAATAAACAAAAATATTCTAAATAGTGTTATTCTTCATAAAATTCCTGTTTCTCTATACTTATACTTATTAACATATTAATTAATTGAATAACGCGATTTTAATTTCTGTTATTTTTTTTTTACAATTAAAGATATGTATTTTCTTGAAAATGAGAACAAGTATATTACATTAAAAAATAAATAAATAAATAATAAAAATAAAAATAAAACGAATATGTGACAATCTCAGTTGTAAGGGACTTTCTGTTTTCAATAATACATAATTAATCTTATTTTAATAACCATGGCGTGTTTATAATTAAAAAGATAATGAATTATTATTGTTTTAAATAAATTAAAAATTATTGTCATGGTTTTTGTATTTAATATCTTCTTTCAGTCATAAGAAAATTAATTTAAAAATTATGTCATTGCTATTTCATTAAGATAAAACTGTGAAAAGCCTTTTATGTATAAATTTAATTATAGCAAAAAATCACAAGTTATTTCTCTGTTTAATTTAATAGTAATAGCAATAACAATAATAATAATAATAATCCCCTCAAGTAATTATTTTTTATTTCCCTTTGACGAATTTCATTTTTTAAGCAGTTACATTTTTAAATAGCTATTGCATACCACAAAATAAACGTAATTACTCTAAACGAGATTTTATTAATCTTAAATTAATTCTGTTTTTGCTTCTTCTTCTTCTTTATTTTTCTTTCTTTCTTTCTTTTTCTTTATATTTATTTTTTTCACAAAAGTTTTTTTATTGAGCATGAGGCACTGACTGTTGAAATTAATTGAAACTAATTGATAAATATTGTTATTAATCTATTTCCTTCAATAAACTAGTGGGTCTGCAAATCATGTGCCTCAGCGTCCAGTTTGCATCACTGATTACCCAGCTGATAATTTTTATTTATTCCATGTTTTTTTGTTTTTTTTTAAATAATAATTACACACATACACACTCATACACACACGCACACGCACACACACACAGACACACACACACATATATATATAATGTATATATAATGTATGTATGATGAACTCGTTCCATAAACTAATACGTTTCTGTGGCCTGCTGCCACCCTCAACACCCCGTTGTATCTGTTTATCTATATTTATATGTATATAAGTGTATATGCATATTTCCTTGCAATATATAGCCTTGTGTTAACTCCTTGTAACTCGTAAATACTTCTTCCAAATTTCATGACAAATGATTACATAATAAATTGGAATTATCTTGTGTTGCCCTGTAAACAAATTACCTATTCTTGTCTACAGAAACCACGTTATAAATATTTTAATAACATATGTTTATTTCAATATTTTTAATGGAGTGTAGCTATGTTAAAATGCACTATCTATTGTATACCCTGCCCTGATGTTCAGGGCGAAAGGCCTTGACACGATGTGTTTTTTAATGATTTTAATTAACAACACAATTGCAATTAGCATTTTTTTCATAAATTTTTCTTTTCTCTAAAAATATAATTATTAACATTTTTTATTAATTGGACAATGTGATTTTCAGTTTTGTTATTTTTTTACGAACGCACATAAGTAAAGTTATACATTTTTGTTGAAAATGCAAACACGTAGCTCTTATAAAAAAAAAAAAAGGCTTGAAAACGAGTTAATAATACCAAAAACTAAATTCGAAAACTGGCGTACAATCAATAGAAAAATATTAAAACTTCTTCACACTCCATAAAGTTTAAGTCAGCACAACCAGTTTCGAAAGGACGTAGCCTTTCTTCATCAGGTGCAAACACGTGCTACTGCCTTGGAGGCTAAAGCAAGACTGAAAGGAGGGCAAAATCCAGAGGGGAAGGAGCAACACAACCAATATCAACAACAACCAATAGGAAGCATCATGCAGGGCAGGACCAATCAGAGAGGAACACACGTACACACACACCAAAAAAAGGGGGGGATCGAAGGAGTAATCAATTAAATTTATTTTATTTATTTATTATTTATTTATTTATTTTTATTTAATTAATACTATTCTAATAAGTACATTTGATAAAATTTATTAATTTATTATTATTATTTTTTTTAACTAGATTTTTTTTTTTTTTATTATAAATAATATTATGTTTTAAACATAATGAAGAAAATTATTTAATTGAATTAAACAAATTTTTCCAGGCTGTAGACAGCAAAGTGGAATCAGATTTTTCATTGACAATTTTATCATGATTAAGGTAATATAATAACCTCCGTGGTATGTGCAGTTAAGTTCTAAATAATACAGAGATAATTTTACTTTAACAGTCAAGGCTAATTTATAATTAATTTTTTTATTATTATTGTTTTAATTAAATTCATAATTATTGCCAAATTTATTCTATTCAATATTTTGGTTCATAAAATAATTATCCCTACATAAAAGCTAATAAAAGGATTAATATATATATATATATATATTTCTAATTTTGTTCTTCATTCTCCAAAGAATTCTCTGAAAGTTACCATTTGATTGGAAAAAAAAATTATAATTTTACCTTTTATCTATGCAAGACTATGCTCTTCATTAAAGCATTTTAATGAGCACACAACTCATAATTTAATGTACTCAGTGTAAAATGAAATTACTTTATTTCATATTACACGAAAATTAATATAAAACTTTTTTTTAAATTATTATTATTTATTTGTCTTTTGATCACGAATGAACCAGTTATAAGAACATTAATTTAAAAATTATCACATTGCTACTTCGTTAAGATGAAATTCGGAAAAGCATTTTATGTATATTTTCAATTAATGTAAACAATCCTAAATTTGTTCTGTGTCGAAGAGAAAAAAATCTGGAGTGACTCCACTCGACTTTCCGAACATTGAGTAACTAACAGTTTTGTAGATAAAATAAAGAAAGAGGAATTGCTAAACAAACAAAAGAGAGAAAACCATAATAGAGTGTTTTTTTCTCCATATATCACACGAGGTTTTATTTAACGCTACTGAACTTTGAGCCCTTAGATCATAATGATAAAGAATTTTTCGTTTTGTCCCTGTAAAAATCTATAGATGCTAGATTCACCAAAATGCTTATAGTTAGTGCAACAGTGATTTATAATATTCATACAAATTTTCAGCTCAATTGAATAAGGCGTTTAGATGCTATCGCACTTTTAAAAATTTGGTCTCATAGGCCATAATGATAAAGAATTTTTCTTTGTGTCCCTGTAAAAAAACTGTAGTGCTAGATTCACCAAAATCTATACAGTTGGTGAAAATGCGACCTATAACATGTGTACAATTTTTTTGCTCAGATTAATAAGGCGTTTAGACGCTATCACACTTTTAAAAATTTGGCCCCATTGGCCTTAATGATAAAGAATTTTTCTTTGTGTCCCTGTAAAAAAACTATAAGTGCTAGATTCTCCAAAATCTATAGAGATTGAGTATCTGTGACCTATAATATGGGTATAAAATTTTTGCTCAATTGAATAAGGCGTTTAGATGCTATCGCACTTTTAAGATTTTGGTCCCATAGGCCATAATGATAAAGAATTTTTCTTTGTGTCCCTGTAAAAAAACTATAAGTGCTAGATTCACCAAAATCTATAGGGTTCGTACTATGGTGACTTACAATATATGTACCAACTTTCAGGTTAATCGAACAAAGCCTTTAGACGCTAGCGTGTTCACAAACATACACACATACACACATACACACATACACACACACATACATACATCATCGTAAAAATAGTGAAAACGGACTCAGGGGACCTCAAAACGTATAGAAACATCAAAATCTCGAATTCGGATTTTTGACATGATTACAATACTTTCCTCACTATAGTGTTCGGAAAGTAAAAATAAAATTATCCGCATATATTATTATTAATATTATTATTTAGTTTCCTTTGAGGTATTTCATTTTTTTAATCATTTGCATTTTTACATAGTTAATGTATACAAGAAAATAAAATTAATTACTCTAAACGATATTTTCTAGCTAATCAATTAAATTTGCTTTTGTTTCCTCTTTTTATCTTTTTCAGAAAAGTTGTTTTATGATCATGAGGTTCTCATAACTGAAATATTAATTTAGAATTATCGCTATTAAAGCCAGCAAAAAAATTCCAGTTCGCACTTGTCTTCATAAAATAACTTTTTTTCGACCCGCAAGAAAATTATAAAAATTTTTGGTTATGATCTTCGATTAAAAAAAAAATAATAATAATAATAATTTTTAAATAATCCTGAACTCAAATTATTTATGAAAGCTTTCATAATAAAATTGTTGATTAGAATACCTTTGAATATATTTTTAAATTGCTATGAAATAAAGAAGAAATTTAAATAACTTACGCTGTAAGGAATTTCCACAATATTTGAAAAGTTCACCTTTAAGTTAGTAGGCAAGCGCTCTATAGCGAGAAAAAAAAAAAAAAAAAAAAAAAACTACTATAAAATTGGGAGTTTTGATCGCTTTTTAAAGGTAATTTTCTTTCATTGAGAAAAAAATTCTGAATTATTTACAGGAATGACTCTATTTTTACGGTAAGTAACTGGAACACTTTTTGTCGGTCACAAATCGTGATCTAGGGCGCAAATTTTTACTGTGTACGTATATATATAAATGGTTATATTATATGCAATATTGTTCACAAATACTTATGTAAAATAATACTAATAAAGTTACTTTATTTGCTTAAGAAACATAGTTAATATATTAATGATTAAAAAAAAATGTAAAGGAAAGTGTAATTATAATATTTTAGTTAAAAAAAAAAAAAAAATAATATCAATCACATATACACAGATAAATAATTTTGTAAATATTTACTATTATGGACAGAATGTGTAACTGGGTCATGTCACGCCTTTAAAGAAAAGGACTAAATGCATTAAATAAGTTAAAAATAAATAAATAAATAAGGATATTACATAAAATAATCATTTGGTTTACATATTTTTTACTGTTAACTTAGTTATAAGTTATTTCTTCGTTTCTTGTTCTAAAATTTAATTAAAGACACATATTTACACTGGTTTAATATACTCTGAAAACAAAAAATTAAAACTTGCTTAAATATAACTGAACTAAAAATGAACTTACTCTAAAAAAGCGCTTTGAATTAAACTGAAATAGGCAGATTAGTGCATTAAATATTACAGAATGTTATCTCTTAAGAACATAAGAACATGTATTTGCATGCTAGAAAGCCAAACCCCAGGTATCGTTATGTTAATGAAATAAAACATTTTACATAACAATTTCCTTACAATAATCGCGAGTCATCATCTGCACAGAAAAGTGTAATGTAGAGTTATTGGGGTACTATAGGTAGGACAAAACTGTAAATAGTTAAACAGGATGCTAAAAACAAGGGGTTTATTTAGGTTTAAGTAATAATTTCAAAAAAGCCTATGACAAGCACCGATGATTGAAATTTGCAATTATGTACACAAAGAAATCGCAAAGACCACAACCAAAATAAATCTTGGAGCCTCTTTGTTGCTCCATTAGAAGATCTATGTATAAGTTAATGTATTTTGAAAACTTCACAAAAGTAATATCTACGCAAAGTGACAAGCTTTTTTTGTGCCGCTTTCCTCCAGTCACAGCATGGAATTGCAGAATGTGATACGCCAACATATCTACTGGACAGCTGATCAATAGAGGATTGTTCCGTTCGCGGGTCAGTCCAGGTTTGGCTTCCAATGCAATATTTGGAACAAGGCTCGTATTGTAGAATACCATATTTAGTACCAAACAATGCACGGAGAATAAAAGTTTAATTACTCCACTGTAATTCCATTTGGCATGTTTAAGATGGTCTTTTAGAGTATGCCCTGATTTCAATATTCCATCTGAGATCCTTGCTACGGGCTTAAAAAGAACATTCGCTCTCAATTCCCAGCTAATTCGTCAGTCACATATTTGATAATATCACAAATTACTATAAGTGCTGTATTGCTAATAAAACGTAATTTACTCCATAAAAAAAAAAAAAAAAAAAAAAAAAACACTTTTTGTATTAAACTGATATACTTTTGAATTATTAATTTTATGCATGTGCATGTATATAAAGTACAATAATTATTTGATATTTTGATGATGTTATTTATAAAAACTTTTATTTAGCGTGCTATGGTATTTTCTTTTTATTATTTATGTTAATGAGTCTATTTTAAGAATTAAATTTTTACTCACTTCCTACCTTCCGATGAAGTAGAAATTTTCTATACATGTGTATCTCCTAAAATAATATATAATCAAGTATTAACGGGCTTGTCTCAGGCCCCAACTCAAGGTCAAAACTTTTTCAATGTTTAATACGCTTTATATCGTCTAATTGAGCTTAAGTATTTCTCACATATACAATTTCGACTACATTACACTCTCAAGTAGTAACGGGCTTAAGATTGGGGCTTTAAGAAAATAACACCATTTCAAAATTTGCTTCGAATTTAAATCAACTTCTTTTTCTTTGACCAAATTATGTTTACACGAGCTTAAAATATGTTTACATGTGTAACACCGATGACAATATATATATTCATTTAGTAACGAAACTATTGTTAAGGGTCTGGGAGCCCTGGACCATAAAACTTTAAATTAGCGGTCGCCAATCACTAATACAGTGTTGGCAGATTGGGGACGTTTTTTATTCAATATCCACCACTAAATTTATATTGTAAATGGGTGCCTAATCACTTCGATGATTATGTATATCAAACATAACTTCGAAAAATTATTGGGGAGAATTGAATTAAAAAAAAAAAAAAAAAAAAAAAAAAGTCCCCTATCTGGACACACTGCACTAATAGGAGACTATGTTAAAATTAATTTATTTATTTATTTATTTATTTAAATAAAAAGAATGGGATAAAATATCATGCATGACAACTACTACGAAATCGCTACAGTTATTACGGAGAACAATAGAAAACTACTGAATCACTGTAAAATGAAAAGCTTACAGAAAAATGCACCTATCGCTGTTATTACTGTATATTTATCTTTTTAAGTAATCCTGATTTGAAAAGATTTTAGGGAAAATGTATTTGCCGTTTAAAGATGAAGAAAAAACTCATTCTCAGCACATATCGCTATCATTGTTATTGAAATGGGAAAGCACGATAATTTTTATTAAGTGTGAATTTAATTATTTAATGGCGAAAAAATAACCTATTTTAGCAATTAATTGCAATTTAAGGAGACTTGTCACCTTAAACTTTTTAATGACAATATTTTGCTGAAACTTTAACTATATATCTCTCTCTTTCTGTATATACGAGATATAGAGGCACATCTCCAGTTGTGGGCATTCTCCGGTTGTGTGAACCCCACCATATCTTTTAACAAAAAGTAAATATGGTGAATTTGAGTACTGTCAGACATGTATTGTAACAGTACGCAGTTATGGCACGAACACCGAATTGGATAGACGCATTTGCTTAGTAAGCATCGAAACAAAATTTTGAACAAAAGCAACACAAAGGAAATTTTTGAATTTTTTCAATGTGCAATAAATCGAAGAGAATTAATCAAAAACAAATGTGAGTGCAATACATATTCATGCAGTATATTCAATATATTTTGTGATGCAGTATCGAATTAAACCAAAATTTCGAATGAAAATAGTTTTTTTATGTTATTATAAAAGTGACTGTCATTCCCGGTTGTGGGCACCCATGTTTCTTTCATTTAAAGCGTGCTTTTGAATTACAAAATGTGAAATAAGGTCGTTTAAAACAACATAACATATTTTATTAATGCTGTATGTATTTTTAGGCATTTTTAGCCTTTTTTAGGCATGTCGACCCCGGAGACGTCAATCGATCCAAAAAATTCCTTTTAAGGCGATGGCTAAAGCCATCTAAGATTGCTTAGTATATACGAAATCCATGAAATCGACTGACCGAGAATATGGACCTCTTTGCAGCTTCTGTGTCCATACAGAAGAAGCTTAGAAAAAATAAGAGTCAACTGCTGAACAAGCGGTCTAAAAATAGAAACATTCACAATCAGGAGGTGATGTCGATTTCTGCATCTTTTTTTGCAGTACATGCTACCATGCCGAACAAAGGCAAATTCAGTCAAATACAACGAGTATGATCGTCTGGTACATTTGAAATGTGCCAATATACAAGACAATTATTTTATTTACAAGCATTGCACTTCTGATTTGAAGGATGAAAAGATGACGAATAAAACTGTAACTACGTCATTTTCTCTTATTATTTCGGCAACTGAATTCTTACAAAATGAATAAATTTCGTTGTTTTCTGTATTTATGGTGTTTATTCTTATTATTTTCCCATTTTTAGCGGATTTTTTCCAGTGTGCCCACAACCGGGTACGAAATTTGCTTTGGCAAAAAATGGTCACTTCACAAAATTGGTAATATATATTTTTTTTTTCTGGTTGACGGAATCAATACAGTTACTTCATGAAACGTTAGCTAATGGTTTTAGCTTTAGATTGGTATTCATATGTTTGCATAATATATACTGTATCAAAAGTTATAAGCTAAAATCAAAACTGTGCCCACAACCAGAGATGTGTATATATATATATATATATATATATATATATATATATATTCTAATTTTACTAAAAAAATGTTGAGGATTACAAATGTAGTTGTTAAAAGTAAATGTCACAACCACATTTTCCTTCCTTTATGTGTGACGTATTAATTCAGGGCATTTTAGCACAGATTTTTTTTTCTTTAGATATTATTATTAATCTTATTACTTTGTGCTAAAGAAATATATTCCTTGCAAAAGATATTTGAATTAAAAAGAGTTATCTTTTCTTATTATCTTCGGGTTTTTAGAATTGTACTTTAACCTGAAAATAAGTATTGGTAATGGGAAAATTAATATCTCGCTATATAAAGTTTTCCAGCTTCGGGCTGCATTTTAAAGTATTATTTTGAAATTTATCCCATTACTTAAGAGCGGCGTAAAAATAATTTTATTTCTTTCATTTAAAATAATGCCATTTTGCAAACACCTCAGGGAAATTACGCAAAAAGGCTTAGTTTCATTGAACGTTCATCGTTTATATATTTAATATATTTTGCAAAATATTATGAATATTTTCTATTATTCATCATTTAAATTTGAAATATAATATTATGAAATATAGTATGCATTCAGTTTGTTATGATTCATCATATTTTTACACTTAAAAAAAAAAAAAAAAAAAAAATCCTTTATATTATTAAAATCTGTGCGCATCTGCTGCTTTTCCTTCTGTCTGTCTGTCTGCCTGTGAGAAATGCCTTGTGCGCGCTAAAGCACCGTCGCTAATGGTCGCAGCACCTGGAAACCGGTATCACAGACGCAGAATCTCTTCATCTCGACGTCGCGATAGTTCGCTAATCTATGCGACTCTAGTTAGCGGAAATATTAATTAAAACGTTGACCTATGTAGATCGAAAAATGACCGAGAATTCATGGCTATGCTTCAAAAGAGAAATTTTTACGGAAAAAGTGGAAAATAAATTAGAAATATCGGTCGTATTGTTACAAACAAGGTACCATTGGAAAAGGTTTTTTTTTTTTTTTTTTCTGAATCCGATGGTTTAAACGGCTTATCGATGCGACAATTATTTTTTTTTATTAACTAAACTATATAAAAAAAAAAAAATAAATAAACTGGCAACAAATCACAAGAATCTTAGCTTCCCAGAAGAATGTCTCGAAAGCGGAAGCGGAAAAAAAAAAAAAAAAAAAAAAAAATACTAGTTGGCCTAGGTCGACTTTGCTCAGTTCCCCACCATATTTATGGTCTCATAAATTTCTAGTCCGAGATATATTTCATCATGTTAAAAAAAATGAATTTGACCAAAGCTTGATACAGTGACAGAAATAAATCCCCGCCTAATAGGCTATCCATCGTTCACTTCGATATATTTATAATATTCTAATCTATTAATTTATTTTATCAGGATCAATTCCGTTGTTTATGTTTCATGCTACTATTTCTAATGCAATAATCCTCAAAATTCATATTTATACGAAAAAATTACAATTTCGCTATGTTGATAAAATCGTAAATTACGAATAATTTACGAAATTTTCCTATTAGAATATTTGTATTCAATCATGTTCAAAAAAATATCATAAATGTAATTTTGAAGTTGTCTAATGTATTTGTGATCCTCAAAATTTTGCCTTATTCTGACTTGTTAAGTAAATCGTAAATTCCAAATAACTTACGAATTTTCTAATTGAAAAAATCATAGTCTATGATATTCATGCTAGTAACCTAAATAATATTTCGAAAGTGGTTTGACATCTTTACGATGAAAATATCCTCAAAATTGACGTTTATGTGAAATTTTGCTCTATTCTGCCATGTTAAGAAATTCGTAAATTTCCAATAACTTACGAAATTTTTATATTGGAAAATTCATGGTCATTAATATTCATGCCAGTGTCCTAAATAATATTTCAAAAGTAGTTTGACATCTTTACGATGAAAATATCGCTAAAAATTGACGTTTATGTGAAATTCTGCCCTATACTGCCATATTAAGAAATTAGTAAATTTGCAATAACTTGCGAAATTTTCAAAGTAGCATATTTATAGTTACTGATGTTCATTAGGGCATCAAAACGGATATTTTAAAACTGGTCTGACATTTTTACAGTAAAAAGTTTCCATTTAATGCACGTTTAAGTTAATTTTTGTCCTATTCTCCCATGTTAAGAAAATCACAAATTTCTAATAACTTACGAAGTTTATAAAATCGAATATTGCAAATGGATGAGGTTCTTGCCAGTGTCGAAAGTAATATTTAAAACTAATCTGACCTCTCTGCGACAATTTGTTCTTGAGATATCGTGTACACAGACTAACGGACTTACACACTAACACACTAACGGACTAACAGACTAACAGATTAACAGACACCATACAAATTTTGTCATTTTCGGATTCCTCACCCCTGAAAACGTGTAAAAAGTCAAAAAAACGAGGTCGAAAATTTTCACGATTTCCTAAGTTCCCCATACCTATAGTATGTTGGGGAACTAAAAACATCTGCCACTCATTCAGGTCAGATGTTTTTGGACTTGGACTAACAATTACAAATTCAAATTTTCTTCAAATTTTCACTTTGGCACACGACACTTAGTACACAATCTTAACAGCACAAAACAAACTTGCAGTTCAAATTTCATCGATTTCGGTCAATAAGCAAAAGATTTACAGTTCAATTGCAAATTAAATTTTATCCTAACACGCCTGACAGTATATCTCTGGAAAGAGGATGTCAGTTTCTATTGCAACACAAATACACTTAAATTAAAAATATTTCTTTTTCTATTTACGTCCATTTACCGACTACCGTATGTAATGGAATTCGAAAATTTATCTGACTTACACGTTTTGAATTGTCCTGGTGCTGTAATATTTTAAATTTTCAATATTTCAGATTCTAAATATGATTATTATTATTTTTTTTTTAATACGTCATTCGAAAGATATTTTAAAGTACTTTTATATTATCGAATGTGGAATTCGAGATTTCACCTGATTTACACGTTTTGAGGTATACTGAATCGGTTTTCTTTTGTATCTCAGCTACTAATTAAAATAATTTCATAAGTAATACATCATTTGAAAGTTTGTTGATTTGGAATAGAACAGTACGTTACAGAAATTTCCACCGTGAGATGGCGCTATAATATTTTAATATTTCAATATTTCAATATTTCATATTCTAATTATTATTATTATTATTATTATTATTATTATTATTTTATACATCATTCTAATCATATTTTAAAGTACTTTTATATTATCGAAAGTGGAATTCGAGATTTCACTTGATTTACACGTTTTGAGGTGTCCTGATTAGGTTTTCTTTTGTATCTCAGCTACTAATTAAAATAATTTCATAAGTAGTACATCATTTGAAATCTTTGTTGAATTGGAATCGAACAGTAGATTACAGAAATTTTCACAGCCAGATGGCACTGTAATATTTAAAATTTCAATATTTCAAATTCTAATCATGATTATTTTTTTAATACGTCATTGGAAACATACTTTAAAGTTCTTTGATATTATCTAAAGTGGAATTCGAGATTTCATCTGACTTACACGTTTTGAGGAGTCCTGATTAGGTTATCTTTTGTATCTCAGCTACTAATTAAAATAATTTCATAAGTAATACATCATTTGAAAGCTTAGTTGATTTGGAATCGAACAGTAGATTACAGAAATTTCTACCGCCAGATTGCGCTGTAATATTTTGAAATTTCTATATCTCTGATTCTAATTCTAATTAAATTATTTTTAATATATCAGTCGAAAGATATTTTAAAGTACTTTTATAGTACCGAAAGTGGAAATCGAGAATTCAACCGATTTACACGTTTTGAGGTCTCCTGTTTAGGTTTTCATTTGCATTTCAGGTAATTGATTTAGACCATTCAAAAATGGTATATGTAGCTTAATTAGGAGAGGCTTGAAGGGTGGAGAAGGAATTGCATTTCAGGTAATTGATTTAGACCATTCAAAAATGGTATATGTAGCTTAATTAGGAGAGGCTTGAAGGGTGGAGAAGGAATAGACTCGCGCATCGCGAGTATCAGCTAACCTGTGCACGCGCAGCTCGCACGAGACTGGGCTGCCGAATGCACTGGAGACCCGGCCCGACTTTTACCCGATGATAAAGGATTTTTTTTAATTTTCTTTTCTTAAGAATAAAATTTTGTCTTGAGAAGGAATATGAGCACGCAGTGCTTGTATATTTTCGCACGTGCGCGCTCAGCGCGTATGGGTCCGTGCTGCTGAAGGCAGTGGGGACCCGGTGTGAGATTTTACCCGATGCTAAATGATTTTTTTTTTATTCCTTTTCTTCAGAATGAAAGTTTATGAGTAATAACATACAATTTTGAGAAATCATAAGGATGGTGAAGGAATACGCGCGCGCAGCGCACGGGTCTACGCTGCCGAAGGCTGTGGGGAACCGGTGTGAGATTTTATCCGATGTTAAATGATTTTTTTTTTTTTTTTATTCCTTTTCTTAAGAATGAAAGTTTATCAGTAATAACATGAAAATTTGAAAAATCATAAGGATGGTGAAGGATTATGCCTGCGCATCCACGGGCATACGCTGCCGAAGCCAGAGGGGACCCGGTGTGATTTTTACCCGATCACAATTGATTTTTTTGTCCTTAAGAGTAATGTTAATTAGTGATAAGGTGCGATTTTGAGAATTCATTCATTATAGTGATTCATTTTAAAATAATGATCCTCTAGCGGGCGAAGCTCGCTAGTATGATTATTATTTTAAGAACAGAGATTATTTAGTAAAATACATTCAACTATTTATCTACAATTTTAAAATCGAATGAAAGTAGAAAATGATATGATTTATAAGATTTTGTAATATTCTGAAATAAAAATGTTAATTTATAAGTCCAGTTCACATTTTATTTATACCGGTTGTCCCTAAATTCACGGACAAATCTTTAGCGGGAAATAGGTTACTTTATAAGTATTCAGAATTGCATAGGAATAATTGTCCCCAAACGTCATTTTAACCCTTTAGGAACCGGGTGGCTCCAATATTGCATTTTAAAAAGAGTTTTTACTTGCTAATATTTACACAAATAAATTAATTATGTTTTTACAGATGCATTTTATCGCGATGATTGCATTAATACATACATTGTGCAATAATATCAGCATTCTGAATGACGCATGCAAGCTGATAAATTTACATAGTAGGCGGAGTTAGAAGTACAAAGTAGCGCAAGATATACAGTTCTTAAGGATTAAAAATGACATTTGAAGACATGGATTCCTATTCAATTCTGAATCCGTTTAAAGTGCCCTATTCCCCTTAAATTTTGGCCATGAATTCAGGGACAACTTGCACGTTATTTGAAAGTTTCCAAGTACTTTTAATATACAAAAATCCTATCAATATTCATATCATGCATTTATTTTCCACAAATAAAGTGTAATTATTTAGATAAATGTCATAATTATATGTTTTATTTATAAAGAGCTAAATTTGGTATTAACTTCATAAACATACTCTTAATACACATAATAAGAAGATTTTTTTTTTTTTTTTCCATATTATTTTTTGTAATTACTTAACAAATAATACTTTACACATGACACTAAATTACCATAGGTAAGACATTAAATGTCAGACGGCTAATACAAACGTCTGGCATACCGTCGAATTTCCATATTTATCATAAACATAATAAAAGATTTTCAATAATAATAAATATATACATATATAATAAGTACTAAATGTGGCTTTAATTAAATATTCACATTTTAAAATGCATTTCTTTTTTAACAATATCACTATAAAAAATTTTTGATATTATGAAAACTATTATTAAAATACGTTTAATTGACTGCAAATATATTTCTACAATACTACTTATCCTTATAAGCTAAAAACCCACAAGTGCCCGAGGGGTTCTGTGCTCAAAGTTGTTAGACGTGAGGTGCCGGGTTCGAACTCAGGTCACGTTCGGCGACCTAGGCGTTCGGAGTTTTCCGTGGTGTTCTCCGAAACTTGCGTAAATACGGGCTAGGACCCCTTGGAAAGACCCCCCCCCCAGTGTGGGTACTCCCCCCTCAGGCCTAGGACCTACAGCAGTCAATCGGCCTTATTTCCAAATACAACCCAATCTCTTATAAGCTAAATTTAAAGTTATTTAGAAAGCCTCATTTTGTTCTTTATGATTTGCGTAATTAAAATAAATATGAAAATGCATGTTTATGTTCAAATATAATTTTCAATATAAATAATTTGGTGTGATACATAAACGACTTTATCTTACATTAAATTACAAAATTGCAAAGATATATAGTAGATTAGGGAGTAAAATAAAAAATACTATACATAAATCGCCATTGAAAAAAATCCAAACTAGGACAAATGAACCTGTACAAGTTGAGAAATATTCACCGCATTTATACTATTACTACGCATTATAATATTATTTATTATAAATTTGCATTTATACAGAATTAAAGACTGTTATAAAATTTTACAGTTTATAAAAATTATTTGGATAACATTAACTCCAACCAGTCCATAGAATTTCGCCCTCTGGATCAAAAGTTTCAAGCAACAATTTCAATTTGCCTGCAATTATTTGTTTTTGAGTTACGCTTATAATATATATAGAAAGAGATTAATTGTTAAAAAAAGTACTTTAGTGATCTTAGAACCTTATAAAACTTAATTGTACAAAAACAAACACTTTAAATAATGTACTTTATAAACCGTATAGGCATGAGAAATTATTTTTTAGTCCTTAACAGATTTCCTGATATAGTAAAATGCAGTAAAACAATTCCGCCAATCACATGCATTAGATATTTTGTAAATTATTGGTAGACTTGTTTGTAAAATAATTATAAGATAAAAGAACATTTTTATAAACCATCTTTTTATATTTTCTGTTGAATCACAGCTGTATAACTACATTAGCACTTTATCAAAGAGTATAATTTTTTTACAGTAATAAGGACGTCAATTTTTGTGAGATGCATAATTTAAGTTTTTACAATTCTTTAAAGTTCACGTTCAATTAAATGCACTTATTTTTATGTCAAAAGAAAATTGACTCTTTTTTTTTTTTTTTTTTTTTTTTTTTTTCACAATTCATTACAGCTAATATTTTAATGGCTATTTTTATACCTATTAGAAGGTTATTATTTTCATATTTTAATTAATAAAAAGAAAACTAATCAAAAATCGAAAATCGGGCTCCGAAGTATTGTGTTGTCATCGGATTTTGAGCTATTCTGTAAGTTTCAAGTATCTAGCTAGTAGGAAAGTTAGTTAAAAATCGATTGCAACATTTGTACCGAACAAACAAACAAACAAGCAGGAATCGAAAGTAATAAAATCATGGTAATATATCTAACGGACATTTTCAAATCACTTATTACGGTATCAAACATGGTGATATTTAAAATAGAAATAAAGATTCGATTATTTGTTATTCTGCTCTGTTCTGTTAAAATTAATCATGCAGTTTTTTTCCCTAAGGTTTAAAGAGATTTCTTTTGAAAAGTATTTAAGGAAATTTTAAATAAAGACTCATTTTTAGTCTCATTTAAACTCATTTAATGTTTAAGAAGAGCACGAAACATTTAGAAATATTACTTGGAAGATGTTTTAATTTTAAAGATCGTTTTACTAAAGAACTGTCTGTTAAATTTACTGTATTTGACATTTAAATTAAGGTTTTGTTTACATTTTGAGAAGTAGTTAACATAGTTTTTAAAACAATTTATTTTCATTCTATTTTAAATAAATTTTATTCTGTTCAAAAGCATGGTATTTTTATTAAGATACTTTAAGAATTGTTTCGATATATAATATTTTAAGTTTTAAATATTTAATGAAAATCACAATATTTGGCAAATATATATATATATATATATATATATATATATATATATTTGTTTATTTTACTTCTTCCGTACAAATTTAAACAGTATTTTATTTAAATTAAAAATATAACTGACAAGCTGAAGATATTGTATTAAATTTTCAAGAAATATGCTAAATAACATAAGTTTTATCTCAGAGTTAATAAAAAAGAAGGAGTTATACAGAATTACTATATTGTTTGCTTACGATTTATATACGATGGTAAAAGAAATAATCTGAATATAAAACGTAAATTTGTATTCTAGAATTAGCATACTTTCTTTCTTTCATTCATTCTTTCTTTCTTTCTTTCTTTTTTTTTTTTTTTTTTCTTGCAAAATAGATCACGCAAACCTATTCGAAATTTAAGAAATACATTTACTTGGAAACTTTTTCATTTATTCTATGTTGAGTATTTCTTACATTTAAGTAAAAATGGAATATATTTGTTTAAAATGGACTGGGTTGTAAATATCCATTACGGGAAACATATTTTATTATCTCGAATCATGAAAAACGGCAGTTTTTCTAGTGACGCAAGCGCAAAAACATACGAACGACACGACACTCAGCGAAAACGGAAAAACGAACGAAAACTGCGACACTTATATATACAGGAATTTTAAGGTCAAAGAAACCGCTGAAAACCGACACTTAATATCTCAGGAAATATGGGAGGTTATGTTCTGATATTTTCAAAATAGACTTTCACCTTCTGTCTGATCCTACCCTGAAATCGCTACATTTCTGCGTGCAATATATTTCGAGATATGAATTGGCTCATTTAAGTTATAAATGGACGGACTATATGTGTAAGAATTTTTTCTCGAATATGGCTCGAGCGAATTTAGTTTAATTTATATATGATATTAATCGCTTTTATCTGATGTGCCTGACATCTCCCTTTTCCCTAGGAAAACTCTTGTTTTTTTTTTTTTATAACTCAGTTTAAAAATCGAACTATTTTTTACTCCGAAAATACCGTGATGCGGCAGTTTCACGGACGAATTTCTTCTCTTCTATCTGAAATACTGAATATCAAATAATCGTTTTGGCTCCATCTATCGGGAAGCGTCAAAAATAAACACAAAAAATAAAAATAAAAATATTTTTCTTTTTTTAATATATATATTAAATGAGTTATTTATTTAGGTACTTGTATTTTATATGACATTTGTTTATCAAAAATATTCTTTGTATTTACATTGTTTTCATGCTGATACGTTGTTAACTTTCAAAATTGGTTCTATTTTAAAAGGTGATTG
The DNA here is from genome assembly GCA_963930645.1 of Salticus scenicus. Classification (NCBI taxonomy): domain Eukaryota; kingdom Metazoa; phylum Arthropoda; class Arachnida; order Araneae; family Salticidae; genus Salticus; species Salticus scenicus. The sequence continues at coordinate 225,272,363 of OZ005656.1, read as the reverse complement.
CAACAACAAAAAACTTTTCCTTCATTTTCATAAAAATGACAAATAATATGATAATCATATGCAAATATTTGTAATTTTTTCAAAATTAGGTGATAAATCACTTAAACTACGGATTGAAAAAATTCTTAAAACAGAATTTGAAAATAATTAATTTGCTCATTAAGTTTCTAGTATATATATAATATATAAATTACAAAATTTTAAGCTATAATAAAATTTTGAATAGATTAAGATTTTTTTTTAAATTAAATTCATAACAAACTATACTACTTAAATATTTACCAGTATAAAATTTTCACTTTTTAAAGATTTTTCTATTATTATTTATTTTTCTCTTTTAAATCAAATCTATACCTAAAAAATTATAATAAGAAATAAATATAAATAAGAAATTTGTGTCATTTTTAAAATGTACTATATTATGCCTTTGTAATGTTGCATGTGTCCATCTTTTTTATCACTTTTTATAAAATTTTGAAATTTTATTTAGTTTGTTATTTTGTTCGAGTATGACCTATAAAACAACACTTTTAATACAGTGTTATAACTCATTACCATGCTCCTTTAATTTTACGTTTTGATCATTAACCCCTAAAAAGTAATGATATCAATACAAAAAACCCTTAACGGGTTTAAAGTTTGTGACGCAGCACTGTACTTTATGGCTATAAGAATTAGAAATACGGGTCTTTAAAATAATGATATCAAATTTTCAGTGAAGCTTTGATATTAATTAAATTATACATAGATTTTCTTATTTGAATTTGCTTTTTCCTTTTATTTATATTTACAGTGTAAACGTTATTTTCAACATAAAATAATATATAGCATTTACTCATTGATACCTTTCCATTCACATCTCTTATACTATGAAAGCATGTGTTTTAAAAGAAATTATATGAAATTCCAGGAACGCAGTGGTGTTACATTAAGTGATTTGTTTTTAAATTTCTCTGCAATTATTTTGTTTTGCATATTAAAGTATATGTGCACATTGAAATATTGCTTTTAATTTTCAAATACGCTGTCAAATATATCACTTTCATTAAGCTTATATTATGTACTGAAATATATTTATTTCAATGAATTATTCTATCTTTTGCGTCACGCCATCCAAAACTGTAAGTAAAATATATGGAAATGTTTACTTTGTGTCATTTCATCCAAATAAATTGAAAATGCATGCAAATAGATATCGTGATGCAAAGAAAAAAACTGTGAATTTTTTTAGTATAAGAGATGTGAATGGAAAGGTATCAATGAGTAAATGCTATATATTATTTTATGTTGAAAATAACGTTTACACTGTAAATATAAATAAAAGGAAAAAGCAAATTCAAATAAGAAAACCTATGTATAATTTAATTAATATCAAAGCGTCACTGAAAATTTGATATCATTATTTTTAAGACCCGTATTTCTAATTCTTATAGCCATAAAGTACAGTGCTGCGTCACAAACTTTTAACCCGTTAAGGGTTTTTTGTATTGATATATATATACGTAAGTATGCCATAATTTTTCTAAAAAGATGATTTAGTTGCTATAATAATGATATTTTTATTGATATCAAAAAATATTTTGGCTTCCTCATTAAAATGGATCAAGAAAGTAAACTTTTTATTTATACTAAAGAATTCTGAAAAATACGAATGCAATAATACCGTACTGAACGGTAAATAAAAATGGATTATTGCCATCGTTATCGCTATTAAAACAAGAAAACTTGAATCGTGTAGCGGAGCGGAACTGATGAATTGTTTACTGAAAGCAATTTTTACTTCTCCTCTTTATTACAAAAACTCTGTTAAGTTTATGGAATTACGTACGTTAGATATTTATCGAAGTTCAAATCGTAAATTTATATTTTCTTGAAAAAGATATTTGAATAAAAATGCAAAATTAACTTTGTAAGTTTTGTTCCCCTTAAGGATAACTGGAAAAACTTTAAGGAACTCATTTATTTCAAATCACATACGAAACAGCAGATTTGGTATCGTACTTCCTTAAATGCGTTTCCTTCTCTATGCATTATGAATAACATTATTATACTGGTAAAAATAAAAATAAAAATAAAAATTAAGAAAAATCGCGTTTTTTCGTTAAAGAAATGAAGCTCAACAAAAAGTTAAAAAGAAAATAAATTCCTTAAAATATATTTATATTATCGGACTAAATCAAAGGTAAATTACCAGAAACTAATATAACATTTGACATATAAATATTTTTCTTACAAACCTAAAGAAATATAAAGGCTTATAAAAAGGGAATTTTCTCTAAATGAAATGGTGTAATTTATGTCAGTATGAAGTACTGAAGTAAAATAACTTTAAAAATCTTATATCTATGTAAATTCTTTATAATAAATCACATCTAATTTTCATTTCACATTTCGGAATTTTTGTAGATTCAAATCGAAAATGCATGTAACACAAGTCTACAAAAATAATATTGGCTTGATTTGAAAATTTTAGCTGATATGTATGTTTCGTGTGGTGCTGAAATAGAAAATGAAGTCATTTTTCTCTAACACAAAAATTCTTGTCAATACAGGTTGTCTCCGACACATTTTCTTCATTTGAGGTGATTACTAGTATGTTTCTATAATTAATTATCATTAATCATGGAAATATAGTATAAAAGTTACCATTTTATTATATTGTTGAAGATTAATGGAATAAACAGAGCCGGTAGACGCCTTATATTGACAAAACTCCATATGTATAAGGTGTGCCCAACTGAAAAGAAGACAAAATTTACATGTGAGGAAATTTTAATTACAATATTATAATTACAGATCATGTGGAATAGTACAACAATAAAAATTACTTTGACATTGATGCACTGATCCCAGCGCATAGGAAGGGAGTGGATGGTTTCAGATGGATCAGAAAAACACCCATTCGCCCTGTCTTCTGATTCTCTGACAGATTATTGGGCATCCATTGTGCACAAACTTTGTGAGGAAAGCGTTGACGCAGACCTCCATCTTAACTTAATTACTTAAGTGTTAATTATAAGAAGCACAAGACTGAAATATTAAAATGAAAATAAGAGTTTATTCGGCTAGAATAAGGGAGGGTTGAACTGGCGTGATAAAACTGAATCAACGTAAAATAAATACTTTAGGAAGCAGACATAAGAAATACTTCAGATAATTTTAAATATCTCACCACAGATGACAGCAGAAGATTAGAGACGGATGCACTCTATTTGCTAACGGGTGTAAACTTCAAACCATAGTCGGCTTCCCAGCCGGATGATTTTTCTATCCACTATTTCAAACAACACCGCACTTCTACACTCATCACACTAAATGGCTCCAACAGCACCAGAGCTTAACTATCCGTCAATAACTTAATTCAAGAGCTATGCTCTAAATTATAGCATATCTAGCCGTCAAAATTATCTTCACTAGATCAGAACTCACCAACACCAACATCATCTTTACGAAAATAACCTCTTTCTTATACTTCATTCAATTAACTTCAATCTTTTCACTTCAACCAAACTTTAGTGCTTCTTCCCATTCTCCTATACGTCCTTCGCTGCAGGTCTATGTCGACACAAAACTATCCTAACCTAAAACTTCGCCGAGACTGACGCCGAAGCATTTTTAGTCTCCCCAACATTTACGAGAGCTGGATCCAACAGTATTTTAAAACGGTTACTACCTGCCACAGCCTCAACCTTACAACTTTACCATAACCAAGTTTTTTCTGAATTATCTGATGCACAATTCCTTTACTTATCGACAGTTCAACAGCAATTTCACGTGTGGTTATCCGGCGATTCTGCCGTATGGGCTCATTCACAGCCGAACTCTTCATGCTGATCTCGAGGAATCCGTCATGCAACGAACTTCGGAAATGACTTTCCAGCAATTAGAATTTTGATGCGAAGAAGTTAACTACGCATGTGCATCTAGCAATACCACCGTGCCATCTATTGGCTAATACATTAACTCACTGGTATTTGATGTAACGCCGTTACAGCCAAGATCTCCTTTTTGTTTGGGCACATCTTATAATAAAGAAAAACTGGCTTTAAATTTCGTTTCAGAACACAAGACACAAACATCAGCCAAAATAATCAAATCATTGTTTCTGATGTAGATTTGTGTAATAAATTGAAATTTGAGTGTTTTCACATCATAGTTACTAACATTTCCCTGTCAATCTGTTGAGATCGAATTTACATTAAAATCATAAAATGCCATAGCTGATAAATTTAGATAAGTGACTCTTCGAGTTTTAGCCCTGATAATACGATGAACAACATCATCCTTAATCAATGTGTGAATTGTAACCGCTATAAATACAAAAGAAAGACAAAATATTTAGTTAAATTAAAAAGCTTGTAAACAATTCTTTAGTGAAACATTATTTAGTACAAATGCTCATGTACTGTAAGATACTTAAAATTTCTGTTTTATGATTGCTATATGCTGCGTTTATTGTAGTTCTCCAAGTTTCTTAAAAATGACGTTTCATAACGTCCAATATCGTATGTATTATAATTAAAAAATTGATATGTTTTATTCATTTTTAACTTTCCGTAGGTTACATGCAAGTAAAGTATTGCAGTCATGGTTTCCGGAATGGATTTTATATCCCGCATAGCTCAGAAAAGAATTGTCGTAGAATGTTGCGAATGTACATTTGTGACTGTCATGATGTCTAGTTTAGTTTTGACACTAGACCCTCTTTCTGAAATATCTAAGATTTTAAATGATATTTCGTGATGTATGCATCTGTGTGTGTATGTAAACACGATAACGTAATATTTCAAACAAAAACATATAACAAAGATTTTCTTTTTTTGTGATATTTACATGTATGAGATTTATTATTAAACAGAATCATATGTTACATATTACACAACCCTTTTCTATTACATTTTCTTCTTTTTCGCATTTTTTATACATATTATGAGTTTTAAACAAGCATATACTGATAACTAAGAAATTAAGAAAAATATTGCATGTTTTTTTTTTTTTTAAGAAAAAAGGTACATAAAATGAGTACAAAGACTTTGTTATCTAAAAAGATATAATTATAACTTAATGCACTGTACGATTTATTGAACTTTTAAATTCTTACATACAAAAAGCCTTTAGTTAAGATGCCATTAAAAGTAAATTAGCCAGCACAAGTGCGTTTTTTCCCCCGAAGATCTATTTGTTTATCTTGTAAACAAATATTTCTCAACAGTGTCTTTAATATATACTATAACACTTTATGTGGGTAGTTTAATGCTTTTTATTTATTCTATGGTTCTACTTTAGAAACATAACAGTTTCTAAAACGTGTTTCAGCTTTATTTTATGGATTTTGAGGTGATTCTTTTTAAGTCTTACTAATACCAGCATTGACGTCTTTTCTTTTCTTTTCTTTTCTTTTCTTTTCTTTTTTTTTTTTTTTTTTTTTTTTTTCTGGTTGTATCTAAAACACAGATTTTAAACGAATTTTTAGATAAATGTACATTTTTATTTTATTTTTTAAGCTGAAGGCTATTATTTAATCTAAAACTGGGTTTTCCCTTAATTGTTTTGACATTTTTTTTCCTAACATATATGAGTGTAGTAAAAGTGTATGTGTTTTTGCTGTATAAATATGTATAGATTTTTATGTAATAGGATTACAATATACTTGACTTCGGAATTATTTCCATAACTATACAGATGCATATAATATTGCAAAGGTCCAAAAATGTAAACAATATAAAAGAGATGCATATAAAAACAATTCAGAGCATTCATATTTAAGAATGATAAAATTTAAATTTTATACTTAAAAAAAAAAAAAAAAAAAAGATTAATTTTTGTCATATTAATGTGTCATTCATTTGTAAGTTACTTTATAGAAATTCTTACTACAAAAGGAAAAATAACGAAAAACCATGTAGTATGCCTAGATTATAACCACTTTCCAACTAGTGTACTCATTGCTTCATTAATTTGTCAATATAATTTGCCGACTTGTTCACACAACAGCAGATCGATCTGAAATACAGACAGATAAACTAACTGAATTCGTAATTACTTGTAAACATTGTTGTAAAGAGTTGGAAACACTTAGCATAAACAGAAAATCAATTTGAGCTGTTTAAGATTGTAGCTTTGATGTCACTGGTTTGTTTGTGTTTCCCTGAGAATTTTTATGATAATCTTACCATATGATATAAAAACTTAAAATTAACTCTCGATTTCATAATGATTAGTTTAGTGCGAAATTACATAAATACGATTTATAAAAGTGTCATTAAACACAATGCATTGGCATAATTTTGAATGTCCCTGTTTAGAAATCAGTTGAACTATTTTAAATAGGGTACAAGAAATAGTGACCTTGAATTACATATATAATTTTAAGGACATTCTGGAAATATGTGCGGACAGAGGTATAGATAAAAAAGATGATAAAAAGACAGACATATAGACCTTATCAAATCATAATCAACTCTAAGCATTGTTAAAAATTAATCTAAATGATAAATGCAAACTAAAATACAATTTGAACAAATTTTAACTATAGTCAATAATCATAGTAATAATATAATTCATTCGAATTATGTTAGAAATTCTAAATGCCATACTATTCATTACTATATACTTTAAAAAATATTTTCTTGTGCATATAAATGATAATTCGATTGTGATTTGCAGTAATCATGATTTATAGAAATAACTCTTCTAAAATGTAATGTTTAGAATTTTTTAGGTGTCCCTGCACATAAATTAATGATAATATTTACTTCAGTTTTAATATCAAAACCCCATAGTGAACTTAAAACATACATTAGTTTCAAGAAATTATGTGAATAATTACGGTCGTTAGAGCTTGAACAGACAAACATACGGACAAGCAGATTGACGATTTAAAAGCACAATCACTCTTAAATATCCATTGAAAGTGTTAAAAACGATAAATGCTGACGAAAATGCAATTCTATCAAATTCTAACTGCAGTTATTGAGTCATTTTTTTTTTTTTTTTTTAGTGCTAGAGGCCTATTTCAGTCGGTACAGTTGTCGAATTTTTATAATACACTCTTAATTAGTGCTAAGGGCCTATTTCAGTCGGTTTATTGAGTGGGGATTTAATGAATGAAGTCCTCCCCAAGGCACAACTTTGACATGAGTCCCCCCCAGGCCCAACTTTGACATGAGTCCCCCCCAAGGTACAACTTTGACATGAGTCCCCCCAAGGCCCAACTTTGACATGAATCCCCCCTCCAGGCCCAACTTTGACAGGAGTCACCCCCAAGGTACCCCTATTTCAGTCGGTACAGCGTTGTCGAATTTTTATACGTCACTCTTAATAGTGCTAAGGGCCTATTTCAGTCGGTTTATTGAATGGGGATTTATTGAATGAAGTCCCCCCAAGGCACAACATTGACATGAGTCCCCCCCAGGCCCAACTTTGACATGAGTACCCCCCAAATTACAACTTTGACTTGAGTCCCCCCGGGCCCAACTTTGACATGAGTCCCCCCCCCAGGCCCAACTTTGACATGAGTCCCCCCAAGGCCCAACTTTGACATGAGTCCCCCCAGGGCCCAACTTTGACATGAGTCCCCCAGGGCCCAACTTTGACATGAGTCCCCCCCAGGCCCAACTTTGACATGAGTCCCCCCAAGGTACAACTTTGACATGAGTCCCCCCCCAAGGTACACCTTTGACAGGAGTCCCCCCCAAGGCACACCTCCCCCTCATTGGGAAAAAGAGAAAAAACGTTGTTTTGCGGCTATAAGACAGTTTGGACTTCCAAAGTTATTTGTTACAATATCTGCAGCTGAAACACATTGGTTTGATTTAATGTAAACATTATCATGGAATTTAGATCGTCACGAATTAACTAAAGAAGAATTTGTCGATATTAACAAGTTTAGCAGTAGGCCTCTGGCACTAAATTAAAATCTGTCAATGTCAGATTTTCTTGTTTTAAATAATGAAATAATGTCGTCTCTGCATAATTTTTTATTTTTTATTTATTTATTTATTTATATTTTTTTTTGTGTGTGTGTGACAGAGAGAGAGATAGAGAGACCCTGTAATTCTTAATACTAGATTTACTATAGATTCATTTCGTTTAACATGCACCCATGGGGGAATAAATAAAATGACTTATTTTCTACCGCGTATAAATTCGCGGAAGAGCATGAAACATTTAAATAGGTTATTTGAAACGTTTTAATTTAAAATTTATTTTTCTAAAACATTTAGTTAAATTTGCAGTACTTGGAATTTAGTTTGAATGTTTATTTAAATTCAAACGTAAAGCTGTTATGATAGTTATATGTAAAGATATTATGAGAATTTATGAAAAGATTTAGTTCTTTCCTATTTTTAAACCTATTTTTATCTTGCAAAAGAGTACTTTGTATAAAAAAAATGTATAAAAATTACCTGAAAGGTGTTTTAATTAGATTTTTTTTTTTCTTAACTATCAATAAATGAATTTATGTGTATAGGTCTGAATATCGAATCAATAAAAAAGCAAGTAAGATATTTTAAATATTAAATACGATGCTTAAAAAAAAAAAAAAATCAGTAACAATATCAATAAAAACATTTATGTGGGCAGGTCTGAACATAGAATCATTAAAAATTCAAGTAAAATATTTTTAATATTGGATAAGATGCTTAAAGAAAAATAAAATAAAAAAAGATCATATAAACTTAAGCATAATTTAGTAAACACGTTTACTTTTATTATATATATTAAAATCTTTCTGTTTCTAAAGTAAACATGAAATATATTTTATAAAAATTAATTGGCTATACATATATATATATATATATATATATATATATATATATATATATATATAGAGAGAGAGAGAGAGAGAGAGAGAGAGGGAGTAAGGTGTAAATAATGCTCCATATCGTGTATTTCCTCTTCTTTAAAAATAAATAAATTAATAAATACACAAAATACTTTTACTTAAAATCGCATTGTAATACACACAATTAATTGTTACTCATTATTTATTGCAGTAATCAGTAACAAATTATTTATTGTAATAATCTTTATTGATGATAATAAATCCAATGTGCCTTTTCCTTATTAAACTGGATATGATTTTCGTTTATGCTGAAAAATTAAATATGTATATACATATATCAAGAAGATAAAATAGCGTATAAAACAAAGGGAAAAATGAGATACAGATTTTGTTATCGTCATTAAAATAAGAAAATTACTTTCTTGTACCGGAACTGTTGAATTGTTTTCTCAAAGCATGTTTTTCTTCTTAAAAATTTATCTTTTTGGATTTACGCTTATTAAATTAGTTCAAGACGTAAATCTATATTATTCAGAAAATATGTTTTTTTTAATTAAAATTCTAAAATTAATTTAATACAATGTTTCGTTCACAAGAATTATAATGAAAACTGTAAAGAATTGATTCGTTTTTAATCTCATATAAAATTGCATATTTTGTTTTTTTTTCCTAAAATAATTTTCTTCTCTATCTACACAAATAAGGTTATAAAAAGTTATAATGTTATGTATATAATGTTATATATATATATATATGTGTGTGTGTGTGTGTGTGTGTGTGTGTGTGTGTGTGTGTGTGTGTGTGCGTGCGTGTGTGTAATTTCAACTAAATGCTTAACAATCCTTAAAACCTTTTGTATCGTACGGGAATATATGTAACCCTAGTAAATAAATAAATATATATATATATATATATATATATATATATATATATATATATATTTAAAATGTAAGATTTTTCTTCTTTCTTTCATGCTTCTTTTTATTTTATTTTAAGATGAATATTTAGATTTAGGCAGGGAGTTACTTTTTAAATAAGTATCTAAACAGAATTCATATAAATCAGATGTGTTAAAATTATATTTGATATTAAAATATGATATACCATGTAAAATGTTTACCATAACTTACAACCGAAATTCAGAGTACAGTCGGCAGCAAAATTATTGAAACACTAGCAATCATTCCTAGTTAAAAACAGATAGATACCTTATAATGTTTTGTTAATTAAATATTTGTCGAGTCATGATCTCAGTGTTATACTGTAAAAAAAAAAAAAAAAAAAAAAAAAACGTAAGTTAATCATAAAAATTAGCGATCAGACTAATATATTTATTGGAAAAGTGTGGATATATGCTTCAATAATTTTGCTACCGACTGTACAATGGCAGTAACAAGAAAACTATGTTCAAACTATTTTTTAGGATTTACCCAATAATTAGTAAATCACCACTCAATCCGTTTATAAACTTAAACGAATATTAAGGTTTAAACATAGAACTAATCTTCAAATAAACAGATTAATTCAATTGCTGAAAATTTGATAAATTTTAAAATGAGAAATGCATTTTTTTTTTTTTTTCAAATTATTCACAATCAAAATTCACTGTAGAATGTACTACTAACAGAATCACACTAATATATATATATATATATATATGATAAAATTTTAATATAAGATGGAGTAAAACTTGAATTATTAAATATATAGAACTAGAACAGAGTTTTTATAAACCAATGCGCAAATGCAGCAAAATGAAATATAAAACTATAATAAATAAGCAAAATAACTAAAGCTAGATGAAACATTAATCCCAAAACATATGGGGGTCTTCATCAGGTAGGGAAAGGAATAGGAGAAGTTTCTGACGAAACGCTTGTAATTTAACCAAAACACACGTTAATTTTCCATATTCTAATGACTATTCGAGTTTATACTGGTATTTATTTGTCTATTCGTGTATTATTTATAGTCTTGTATTTTATATTGATGTATTATATTTTGTGCTTGATGTCTGAATATAATTGCTTTTTATGTTTTGTATTAATCAAATTTATTTTCCGCATGGTCTTGCTTCCATCTGTAAGATGTTGGGGGCTAGGAACGTGTTTTTGGGTTAAATTACCAGCGTTTCGTCAGAAACTTCTCATATTCTTTTCCCTACATGGGGGAGCTCCCCTAATGCAGGCCCCCATGCGTTTTGGGATTATCTTTTCATCTGGTTTTAGTTATTTTGCATATATATATATACATATATATATTAAAAGCAAAAACGTTTTGTTTATGAGACAAAAATTTAAAGTAAAAATACATTTAAAAAAAAAAAATTACATATAAAAACAATTAAAAATCAGACATTTAGAAACCATTCCGGGTTTCCTCATCAGTAATTACAACACAATATGCAAACATCACATGAACACTCAAGGAATTTAAAGGAGTGCTGAATATTGAGGGGCCAGTGCGCATGCTTCATTGATAGTGTGGAGATGCTTGCCATATTATATTGTGTAAATAATATATATATACTAGCAGGCTTTGCCCGCTTCGCTGGACATTAAACTTAAATGAGTTGTCAAAATCCCATATTTTTATTAATAACCTAAGTTCTCGCTGTGATTGGTAGAGGTTTAATCGCTCGCAACGTGAGGAGTCTGGGTCCCCACTGTCTTCGGTACAACTTACCCACTTCTTATTTCCCCACCCTCAGCGGGTGAGCTCGAAGTTTTGCAAAATCCCACTAATGTGCATAATGCGTACACTTAATCAATATCCACACACGAAAACTCGCCATTCTAAGATAATTCGAAGCGAATTCAAACTGAAAAACATGTTTTTACACATGTTTATTGCCCTCCGACTCCGAGAAAGTGTGTGTGTGTGTGGGGGGGGGGGATTTCGAATTTCGTGAAATCCAGTTACAATAAGTGCCGGATGCATTCAAACAATTTACGCACCAAATTTCGTGACCACAGAAGTCTTTAGTAGAAAATATTATAAATAAATAAATACAAAAAGTACAGCTTTAGTATGGGAACCCTTTGGTGACTTTAAATATTTTAAGCCATTTTTGCCATGAACTGAATTGGCTATCTCAATTGTGTAATTAAAGATCTTGGCGAGAAACGTCCGAGCTACGTCGGTGCCGAATTTCAAATTTTGCCAAAGGGATCCAATACTAAAGCTGCTCCGTATCGAATCTGGGTTGAAAACGGAAAAAGGATAAAATAAATTAGAAATATCAGACCTATATTTATAAATTTGATACCGAATGAAAGGGGCGATTTTGCTGAATCCAGGGGTGCAAACAGTTTTTCGATGCGACAATTAGATTTTTAAAAAATAACTAAAGTATGAAATTTAAGTGGCAACGGAAAAACGGAAAAAGGGAGAAATAAATTGGAAATATCAGACCTATCATTACAAATTCAGTACCAAATGAAAGAGGTTATTTTTCTGAATCCTGGGGTGTAAACTGTTTTTCGATACGACAATTAGATTGTTTAAAATTAACTAAAGTATGAAACTTAGATGGCAACACTTCATTTCAATCTTTTCATAATTTGTAGTGCGAATCACGCGAATACAAAAGTCTTTAACTGAAAAATTTATTTTTATATTTTATTTTTCCATTCAAAGCATTTTAGAGAAAAAATATTTATGGCACATGCGCAGGCGTTTTTTACCCACAATTTAAACACTAATCATAATTTTGAGAATTTCTATAAATATAATTTCAAGTTGGGTGAATACCTAAGTTTCTGCCAAGCGCCGTTGAATTCCGTCCAGCCGTTCTCGAGTGATGCCCGGACAAACGTGTTTTAGTCTTTTACCCCCTAGGGGGAGAACGGGGGGAAATTTCTGAAAAGTTGATAGATATAATTTTAAGTTGGGTTAAGACCTAAATTCCTGCCAAGCGCCGTTGAATTCCGTCCAGCTGTTCTCAAGTGATGCCCGGACAAAAAAAGCGGCATTCGGACACGATGACACACACACACACACACACACACACACACACACACACACAGGCAAAATTTTCTGAAGTCATTTTCAGCTTTAATGGGGTATAAAACGTGAAGATATCGCAAAATTTTTTGATTCCGACAAATTTACAGACAAAACTCTGATTTTATTAATATAGATATATATATGTATATATATATATTATTTACACAATAATTAATAAGCTTCTATAAGAATATATAATATCATATGTACAGTCTTAGTGTTCATAAAGTTGCTCTTTATGACTTGTTGCTAAATTGGTTTATAGTTGCAAATTCGTGTCCTTCTTAATGGAAATTTGTTTCCATTCTGATGGGTTGGGGACAAAATATAGCCTACATAAATGAACGGAAAACGAAATAATGTGAATTATGTTCATACAAATAAAATGACACAATTTTATTTGCAATGCTATTGATGGTAATGATGGTAATGATGTATAAAATTACATGACAGCGCATGCATATTTATCTTAGTCATTGCACTGACATACAGACAAACCCATCACAAAAATTGCTATGAATTTTGCTTAAATGGGTTTAAAGACTATGTTTAATAGCTTTTGTCAAACTTATTCATAATAGATTCAACTGTGCATATTAATTTTATAACATTTAATTTAGATTTGTGCACAGTGTTCTGATGTTTCATATACAATATTTTTAAAATGTATTCTTAATGGTGAGAAGCAAACGATAAATTAACTTAAATTTAAATATAGATAAAATAATTAAATTCCACTCTATGATATATATATTTATATTTATAATGGCCTATGGTCCACGTCAGAGATCACACGTGAAATTGATTACAATATTATTTTATTAGTCGACGCAATATTTTGTTCGAGGAGATTTTGCCCCGCGATATTATGCTCGGATCCCCATCTTAATAATAAATATTTAAAGATATTTAGACGTTTATCTAAGATTCAATCCTGTTTTAAAATCTTAATTCTTATAAAAGTATAAACGTTTTAAATAAAATACAGTAGAACTTTATAAAGAAATTGCTAAAACATATTCAACATTTTCTGATGAATTGTATAGTAGTAAAACTTTTAAGTAACATTTTTAAGTCATAAGGTGTTAAATTTAAAGTTATTATAAAGCGATTTTTATTATTGTTATTGATATTTTTATTATTTTTATTTTTATTCATATACATAAACACATAGAAAGAAGAAACCTGTCCTCTTTTTGGACTTTTCTATAGACTGACTTCTAATAACTTTTTTTATATAATTCAAAATCATCTATTTTAAATGTTATAAACAATGTCAGTCTACTATGCATAATAATAACGGAATACTCTACCTAAAGTGCCTACAACACCACGCTACTATGCGTACTTATGCAACTGATTTAAATATCTTTCTTTTTTCAATATTTTTATTATCAATATTTTTATTTATATACATAAACATAAACATAAACATATAACGAGGAAAAATGAAATAGTTTTTTTTGGAAAAGGCTTTTAAACAGAAATTAGAGTTCTCATATATTCACATTTAGATTGCACATCTATATTCACAAATATAATTACTTTTAAATTACACATTCCCATTTAAATTACGCAGACGAGTTGCCAACTGGAAAATATTCCATATTGATAGTTTATTTCCTGTTAGAAAGTAGAAATTAAACATCGATTGGTTTTTAATGTTAAAAGTCATTTTCTTTTGAGAAGTTCCTAAGGAAAAATGTAGAAAGGATTATTCTTCCTCTTTTAAAAACATTTAAACCTGCGGAAGGGCAGGAAACTTTTATACAGGAAGATTGTATAAAAGGTGTTTTAATTTGAAATTTATTTTTGTCATCAAATATACAGTTAAATTTACTGTGTTCGGCAATGAAATTTAAGATTTATTTATGCTTGAGAAGCACCTAAAACATATGGTAAAACAATTGAGATTCATTCTATTCCAATCATAATTAATATTGTAGAAGTACATGGAACTTTTATAAACATTGTTTATAATGTGTTTTAATTTAGAAGTTTTAATTGAAATTTGGTTCAACATAAAATAGATGACAGTCAAATTAAATATTTATATGCATTACTAATTTTACTTTTATTTATTTATTTATTTATTGTTTTTTCAACATAATAAATAACTTTCTCATTATATAAAATTTCTGTGAGCATTACATTTTTTTTTTCTTGTTTAGATTACTTTAAAGTAATTTGATAAATTAACTGGTCTAATTGTAAATTATATCTGACAAAATTTATGTTACGTTAATAAGCAAAAAATATGAGTAATAATATTAAATTAAGAACAATTCTTTAGAGAAAGTGCATTCTTCTATCATTTTAGCTAACGATAAGGGAAAATGTGATCCTGTTGTTCATGATGTTTTTCTTTCTTTTTTTTTTTTTTTTTTTTTTTACTTTAAATTGATCAATCAAATTGCTTAATATAGATTAACTAATATGTCGGGCAGCAGACAAACGTAATTTCATATTTTATGAATATGATCATTAAATTTTCTTTTTACAAGTATTTTTTTTTTCCTTGCTAGAATTATATAAAAACCTGGAGTGACTCCACTCGACTTTCCGAACATTGAGTAATTAACAGTTTTGTAGATAAAGTAAAGAAAGAGGAGTTGTTAAAAAAACAAAAGAGAGAAAACCATAATAGAGTGTTTGAGTATTTTTCTCCATCTATTACACAATGTTTTATTTAACGCTACTGAACTTTGAGCCCATAGATCATAATGATAAAGAATTTTTCGTTGTGTCCCTGTAAAAACCTATAAATGCTAAATTCACCAAAATGCTTATAGTTAGTGCAACAGTGATTTATAATACTCATATAAATTTTCAGCTCAATTCAATAAGGCGTTTAGATGCTATCGTACTTTTAAAAATTTAGTCCCATAGGCCATAATGATAAAGAATTTTTCTTTGTGTCCCTGTAAAAAAACTGTAAGTGCTAGATTCACCAAAGTCTATACAGTTAGTTCAACTGTGATCTATAACATGTGTACACATTTTTTGCTCAGATTAATAAGGCGTTTAGGCGCTATCACACTTTTAAAAATTTGGCCCCATAGGCATAATGATAAAGAATTTTTCTTTGTGTCCCTGTAAAAGAACTATAACTGCTAGATTCTCCAAAATCTATACAAATTGAGTATTTGTGACCTATAATATGTGTATAAATTTTTTGCTCAATTGAATAAGGCGTTTAGATGCTATCGCACTTTTAAGATTTTGCTCTCATAGGCCATAATGATAAAGAATTTTTCTTTGTGTCCCTGTAAAAAAACTATAAGTGCTAGATTCACCAAAATCTATAGGGTTCGTACTATGGTGACTTACAATATGCGTACCAACTTTCAGGTTAATTGAACAAAGTGTTTAGACGCTAGCGTGTTCACTCACAGACATACACACATACACACATACACACATACACACACACATACATACATCATCGTAAAAATAGTGAAAACGGACTCAGGGGACCTCAAAACGTATAGAAACATCAAAATCTCGAATTCGGATTTTTGACATGATTACAATACTTTCCTCACTATAGTGTTCGGAAAGTAAAAAGTGTATGCAGGGCGATAAAGCAAACAATAACTTATTGTTGAAAATAGTATAAAGTTTCTACGTTAAGAGTTAAAAACGATTTTAATATTTTTTTTAGTTTATTATTATTATCATCATTATTCCCTACTATGCAATGAACAAAATTATGAAATAATTTAACTTAGTTTCCCATTAACTGTACTTTGTAACGGTGATCTTCTTTTTGGCGCAGAGGTTATATCTAATGACTGATATTCGATATTAACATTTTTTGAAATATGTGAATACGGCCAAATTCCATAGTTAAGTTTAATATATATATTTTTTAAAAAGGTCTGTGGCTCAATTGTTTGTAGATTATGAAACATGTAAATAATTTTGCTTCTATAAAGTAATTTTCAATGTTCTATATTTTCTTCTACGCGTATAATTTCTTCATGCGCGTATAATTCTATATCGAGTTATAAATTGGAGTAAAATGTGCAAACTATTTTTTACAATGTATAATTATTTTGTACTTTAAACTATCCATAATGTGCTATACCTTATATTTATTTTCCTTCGATAAAATAAAATATAATCATTGAATTTCTACGAAATCTCTAAAAAAAATATATCAAATGATTTATCTGTATAACTTTATATTTTAAAATATCGATATTTAGATATTTGTAGCATATATTTATAAATGTGTGCATGTATGTTTATAAAGTATGTGTGTATCCAGTTACTTGCAAACTTAATGGTACATTTAAATATACGACAACAGAATATGAAATTTTGATAAGTCTCCGTGGCAACGTTATCAGTACACAATTTTTATGACATTTAAATTGAAGTGTGTCCTGTAATACAATGTAGAGATGGGATAAATAGTTACTTTTCAGTAATATGTTGCTTCGTTCCATACTTCCTGTGGTAATAGGTTATTGCAACATATTACTTTTATAACCTATTACTTTTTAATTTACATGCACTGTAAAAAAATAACTATTTCCAGCTGCAAGAAACTCTCCGTGATTAATGTCTTTCTAATCATTTCTGGATGATATACAATATATACATATGTCTTACATAGTGGATGCGGTTCATGTTTTTAAGTCCCAATGCTTTCGAATAGTAATCTTCACTTTATTTAACACTAGAATTTCTTCAATAATAATAAAAAAAAAACGCTGGTATGAAATTGCAGTAGAGTCAAAATTGTACACAAACGTTTGTCCCAATCGAGTAAGCTTAAGGTTCATTAAACCAATTCCTTTAAACACGAAAACAGAATATTTCAAACAACACCAAGAAACACGTACACGAGAGCCGTTTTCTGAAAAAAAAATCATATTATAAGCCATATATGTAATTAAGAAACAATTAAATAATAATAGCAAATCTTTAAGAAACATCTTTAAGGTATCACAAATTTTAAACTACCGAGTGACTGTTTCTTTTGATTTTCCGAAGAACTTGAAATTTCCAGATTGACAAGAAAATTAGTGTTTTTCACTCATACTTAGCAAACAGTCACTTTGAATATGTTTTCTAAAATTAGAAACACTTTTTTAAAATATATAGATTTTACTTACAAAAATTGCATAAAATGATGTATTTTTTCAGACACTTAATTTTAACATAAGAGCATAATTAACTATTCTTAACATCTTTACTCATTTTAGATCTAAAAAAAATAGTCTCAAGAAAAAATCAGATAAAAAAAAAAAAAAAAAAAAAAAAAAAAAAAAGTGAAGAAAACCTAAACAGTAAAAATAAATAAATAAATAAATATTCGATTTTCTTCTCAAATTATTCTTAACTAGACTTAAACAATATTCTTGATAAAACCACAATAAATCCTGTATGCCATTATGCATTTTCAATTCCATCTGCTATAAGCAATTAAAATATAAACAAACACCCCTTCCTTTCAATTATCAAACTCCCGAAACATCTGTTTCCAATACGCAAGCGAATCCAATTCTAGCAAGTTTAATCCTATTCCTCACCTTCATGACGAAATAGTAATCAACATCTAATAATCACCCCTTACCTACCTCATGCTAGCTACATAAATTAACACTATTTCGTTAAACCGTGGTATCAAAGTATCTCTATACCCAAACTATTTTATTATCTCATGAAAAACAATAAACACCATATTAAATCATTTCTAAGTTAATATCAGCACGATGTTATTTGTCCTAAACGTTAAAATTATCTTGCTTATTAAAATTATTTTGATTAATATGCTTCTCAAGAAATATTCCGTAATACATTCTAGAAAATATCCGAGATCTCTTTTTAACAATAATTTTATGAACCATGGAAAATAGGTTATACTGACTGAGAATATCTTTGAGTAACAGAGCTGTATCAAACTCGTTACTGAGATACGCGAACTCTTTCAGACTTGATGTAACGAAACGGTATTCAGGAATTTGTCTCGTTTCTCGTTACTTGCCGTATTCTATTCTATTACTGTATCTTGCGTCGCATGAGTCTATCGTCCAGATACCGCAGAGCAAAGTTAGAACATTTGTGCGGGAAGTCTGATACGAGTCTTTTCGTTACCCATTTATGTATGATGCTGTATGTAATATTTTGAGTGCAGGGATTGTTAGATGCGAAAAGATGGGTGTTTTACTCGTTACTCGGTGCATTTTTCCTACCGTATGACGCGATTTGGACCATCAGTTTTCGTATGATTTGGATTTCGGTAGTAGCCTGCGTTTATAATATTGTTTTTGTATTTTGCAAATAAAATAAAATAAAATAAAAAAGTAATTATATAAAATAAATAATTCAAGATCTTTACTTGTATAATGGTCTATTATATCAGTTTTATCGCCAGACATTTCTTGTCTATTCCGCGTGCAGAGATAAAGTTGAAAATATTATTTTTTTAATAGGATATTTTTAGTAATATATTACAGTGCTAATAGGCTACAATGCAATAATAATATTACTTATTACGTTACGTGAAATAACGCCAATCTCTAATACAAAGTACCATTGTTTTGCTTTATATATACATTTTATCATAGTTACACTCTTTGCATCTTATTAAATTAAAAAAAAAAAATAATTGTTTAAATACCTATCGAAGAGATTTTTTTTGTCCTTAAATAAAAAATTATTTTAAATCTAATTGAGAAATTCTTTAATATAGGTGTTCAAAAACAATACAACTACATTAAACAAATTACAGCTTTTAAATATTTACAAAATTATCAACGAATAAATTTGTACAGATAATTCTTAGCTTAGCAACTTTAAACTTTATTAAGAATATTTGATAAATATATGATACAATAGACTTATAAAAGTATGCATAAAAACAAGGAATTTATATTCTCGCTTTATCATTTTATTTTTCTTTACAAAACTGATCACGCAAACCTATGCAAGAACTATATTTACTTCTATACCATTTATAAAATATTTATTTCACGGAAATAAGCATAAAAAGTAGTCGTAAATATTTTAGCATGAAATGTTGTATATTCATCATCGTATATTTTCTTTCTCTAAAGAGAGAAAAAAAAGCATAAATACATAAAAATGATTTTTTTTTTTTTTTTTTTTTTTTGTGATAATGGTATTTTTATTGATATCAATAAATCAATGCGACTTTCTCATTAAAACGGTTGAAAAAACTAAGTTTTTCATTTTTGCTGAAGAATCCTGAAAACTATAATAGTAGCGTACAGAACGATAAATAAAAATGAGTTATTGGCTTCGTTATCACTCTCAAAACAAGAAAACTTCATTCTAAGAGAGGAACTGTTGAAATGTTTTCTCGAGGCAATCATTTCTTCGTCTTGTTATTAAAAAAAAAAAAAAAAAAAAAAAGTCTCTACTGTTAGTGTATTTACGCTTGTTAGGTTGTTATCTGAAAAGTTCAAATCTTAAACTTGTATTTACAGAAACATTTTTTGAAGAAAAAATGTAAATTTAACTTCATAATTTGTTTGTTTTGTAAAACTTATTTGGAAAAATTTAAGGAAATTATATACTTCTAAGCGTATATATAATACAAGATATTATTCACTTTTTCCTTTCGAGAATTTCTTGTCATCCAATCAAATAAAATTAATATAGATGTAATACGAAACAAATTACATTTTCTCCAGAAAGACTTAAAGTGAACGAATATATATATATATAATATATATATATATATTTAAGATGTTTTTCATTCCATTAAAACAAATTTAAAGGCAAAAGGCTATAAAATTGCATAATATTTACATGATCAAATTTTAAATAATGTAAAGTAATTTAGAGAGTTGAAAAATGAAAAGGGTTTATTTGGACAAATTAGCAAATATACTTTATATCAATTTGATGTATTAAATTCAAAACTATTAAAATATATTTTTTTTAATTAATTAGAATAAATCAAAATTGAATTTATATCCATAATATGGAAAGTTTTGGAATTAGAGGAAAAAAAATAGTCAAACAAATTGAAATTGATGTGGTTTCACATGATAGTCCATAGTGATGTAATTTACTTTAAAGCCACTAATTACCAAGTGTAATAAATCTCGATCATTTATTTTCATAGATTTAGCCTTAAAATATCAAGTAAACCGCATTGCCCAAAAAACTATCAATATATATTTAGGGCATATTTCTTATTATAAATGCATGTTAAAACGAAAATAAATGGTTTAAAACCGCCCTTTATTATTGCCTTTTTAATTAATTAATTAGTTAATTTGTTATTATTTTTTTTATATAAAATATTTTCAACTCATTTAAACGAGAGTTTACTGTCGGAACATTAGGCTTTTATTCTTGGTCTTGCGTGGTTCACTTATTGTCGTTACTGAAAGTATTTGTTTTTAGGAAAAAAAAAAAAAAAAAAAAAAAGGTTTCGAAAAGAGTGCATTCTGTATTACGGACCATCATTAAAATATAAGATGTACATACGCGTTCAGAAATATAATCCCAAAAACATATATATATATATATATATATATATATATATATATTGAAGGTTTTAATTTATTTAAAATAAAATTCAGAGTTTTCGACAATACCGATTTAACATAATTTATATAAACAATTTTCTACATGGTTCGTACAGAATGTATTTTATAAATATTTTGTTAATCAAATCGTAAGTACTTGAATGCAATTGTACAAGTTAGCTTAAAATCTGGTGATGAAATTGAAGATACAATTCTATAACATACAATTGGACGCGCCATGAATATGTTATTCGAATGTTTTGGCAATTCGTAGTTACAACTGTATTTGAAATTAAATTTTAAAAGTGTTATTTGTAATATTAAAACATTCAATACATGTTACACATTAAACGTCATTTCAAGCAAATGGCTTTTATATCAACATATAATCAATGTTTTTATGAAGAGAAAAAAAAAATAATATTTCTCCCATTCATGCTTTAATGTTAGACGGCTGCTGCTTTCTTGCTATTCTAATATAAGGTTAGACATTAACTGAGAGTGCAAATGTCTTTTCCCAGGATAATAAAATTTGGAGAAGCATAAATACCAGATTAGGAGTTTGGGTACCAATTTGCAACGTTCTACGTCCAACCGTTTTTGAGTTATAGGAGATACACACACACACACATACTTACATACAGACTTGACGAAATTTCGTGTAAAGTCGTTGATATCTCTGAATCGGGAGCTGGTATTAAAGCCAATGTTTCAGATGTACAACTATATAATCAATGTTTTTATGAAGAGAAAAAAAAATAATATTTCTCCCATTCATGCTTTAATGTTAGACGGCTGCTGCTTTCTTGCTATTCTAATATAAGGTTAGACATTAACTGAGAGTGCAAATGTCTTTTTCCAGGATAATAAAATTTGGAGAAACATAAATACCAGATTAGGAGTTTGGGTACCAATTTGCAACGTTCTACGTCCAACCGTTTTTGAGTTATAGGAGATACACACACACACACATACTTACATACAGACTTGACGAAATTTCGTGTAAAGTCGTTGATATCTCTGAATCGGGAGCTCGTATTAAAGCCAATGTTTCAGATGTACAACTATATAATCAATGTTTTTATGAAGAGAAAAAAAAATAATATTTCTCCCATTCATGCTTTAATGTTAGGCGGCTGCTGCTTTCTTGCTATTCTAATATAAGGTTAGACATTAACTGAGAGTGCAAATGTCTTTTTCCAGGATAATAAAATTTGGAGAAGCATAAATACCAGATTAGGAGTTTGGGTACCAATTTGCAACGTTCTAAGTCCAACCGTTTTTGAGTTATAGGAGATACACACACACACACACACATACTTACATACAGACTTGACGAAATTTCGTGTAAAGTCGTTGATATCTCTGAATCGGGAGCTCGTATTAAAGCCAATGTTTCAGGTGTACAACTAGATGTCTGGATAGTCATACATAGAAAATTTGCAACATTCTACGATTATTCGATTTTTAGCTGTGAGAAATACAAAATCCATTTCGCAAATCAGATTTACTATACTTCCTTATAATTTTAATAAGAAAGTAAAATGAGCGTATGAAATTTTATGCTAATGTATTTTTATTTTATACTTGGAACAATCCTTGACGTGCCAATCCTCCTATTTATATTCCTTCGCTAAAATAAAAATATAAACTCTGAATTACGATACGATATCTAAAAATAATATGTATCAAATGAATTATCTGTATATTTAGATATTTGTGGTATGTGTTAATAAAAAAAGTGTGTTATAAACATATGTTTATAAGTAACGTGTGCTTCTTGCTACATGCAATTATAATATTGCATAAAATTCATGGGACAACAGAACATGGAATACGATAATTCTTTGCGGTATTAGCAACGGACACAATTTATGACACTTATATACGCAATACTTAGTACATTTCTTTTTATTGATATACATTTTTATCATATTTGCTCTCTTCGTAACTAATGGTTAAATTAAAAATACAAACGTTTAAATAGTTTGAAAAATATTTTTTTTCTTTTCTTTAATAAAAAATAAATAAATAAATAAATAAGACAAATTAATAAATTCATTCAACACAAAAATTCAAAAGCAATGTAACTATATTGAACAAATTACTGATTTTAAATATGTAAAAAATTATCAACATAGAGATTTATAGAGATGAGTCTTAACTTAAAAGCCTTAATTGTTTAAAGAATATATTATGAATTTAAGTTACCATGCATTTATATAAATATTGCATAAAAACAATATATTTATATGCAGGAGTTCTATGCAAGAGTTACATTTATTTCTATAACATTTATAAAAATTTCTTTAGCATTAAATATGCTTGATTAAGGAAAAAATATCGTAAATATTCGTAGTAAGAAATATTTTTATATTCAATATAGTATACTTTCTTGCTCTAAAAAGGAAAAAAAAATACATAAATACATGAAAATGATTTATTTTTTTTCTGATAATGAGATTTTTATTGATGCCTATAAATCAATGTGGCTTTCTCATCAAAATGAATGACCGAAGGAAGTTTTTTATTTTTCCTTAAAAATTCTAAAAATCTGTAATTGCAGTGCATAGAACGATAAATAAAAATGAGTTATTGGCTTTGTTATCATTCGTAAAGGAATAAAACTTCAGTTTAAATGAGGAACTGTTAAATTGCTTTCTTGAGGCAATCATTTCTTCTTTTTCTTGTTATTAAAATGAATTTACAGTTTGAGGATTTACGCTTGTTAGATTGTTATCTGAAAAGTTTAAATCATAAACTTATATTTTTAAAAAGATTTTTGAATAAAAATGTAAATTTAATTTTATAATTTGCTTGTTTTTTAAGAATTATTTCGACAATTTTCAGGAAATAATGTATTTCTAACCGCATAGGCAACAACATGTTATGTAGAGACTTTCTTCACTATACAATCAAATAAAATTATTAACGATGTAAAAATAAAGATACTGTTTTTTTTTTTTTTTTTTTTCACAGAAATTTAAATTGGACAGATGTAAAAAAAAAAAAAAAAAAAAAAAAAAAAAAAAAATCTTTGAAATGTTTTCCATTTCGCTGACAGAAACCGAAACTAAAGAAACAAGACCATTACATAATATTTGAAGTTACAAATTTTATAAAAAAAAAAAAAAAAAAAAAAAAATGATTTTTTTTTCATTGAATATGGCAATATAATTTATATTATTTTTATGTGTTAAATTCAAAAATATGCAAAATATATTATGTTGTTTAAATTTATTGCAATATATCACAACTGAATTTCAATCCACACTGAGGTAATACACTTCTGAAATTGTTGGCGAACGACAGTCAGTTAAAAATCCTTAAATGTCCAGAGAATATCTAAACATTTCATTGCAAATTATTAAGCTTCATCACAGGAAACAGTCTTGCTCCTGATCGTGTAATTCCAGAAAGAATGCAAGGGGGAGGGGGGATTGCAAAAGTTCCCAGTGGTTCACATCGCTCAAAATCTGTCATCCTTTTTTCTTCAGTAACCCCAGTCCTCATTCACTAATTTAATTATTCACAGGTAATTCTCTTACTTGCATATCTGTTAGACCTGAGAACATTGATAAGGATGGATCAGGTGCTGTGACGGATTAGCACCCCCACCCCCGCATTTTGTGGGCTCTTATACACAACCCCTAAACTCTAGACACTCCATAGAACCATGATACGCCCATGTTTTCTTATATCGTCAAATTGCTGCCATATTATC
This sequence comes from Salticus scenicus, assembly GCA_963930645.1. Lineage (NCBI taxonomy): Eukaryota > Metazoa > Arthropoda > Arachnida > Araneae > Salticidae > Salticus > Salticus scenicus. The sequence goes on along the minus strand of OZ005656.1, from coordinate 225,247,327 downwards.
CCAAACGCCGTACAATTCGTCCATCTTGCCTCCTTTAGTCAAATTAATCGTCTTTTCTCTACAGACAACATTTGCTTATATTATTCAAAAACTTGTCTAGGAGGCACTGGTACAGTAACGATTGAAACACTCGATTGAAAATACGTCCTAGAAATGGAATATCCTAGAAATTAAATTTTATGCATGATTTTAACATTATGTTTCAAGCTCCAGCAATGCATTTTTGACAACGAGAATTTAACCATTTATTATTATCTGCATTATAATCTCCATTTATTATTATCTAACCATCTCATATTATCTGCATGCACATATTCGCTTAATATGGGTTACGTCATTTTTTTCAAATCGATTTTTAATTTTATAGAGTATATATTTTATTTTAAATTATTATTATATACAAATATATATATATAGATAGATAGATAGATAGATAGATAGATAGATAGATATAATTTCTTAAATCATGGACAGTTGTTAATAACAAATAATTATGTATTTTAAAGGAAAAACACAATGAGATGAATTTTTTTTACTTTTTAAAAAACACAAAAATCTGAAACGTTTTAAATCTATACATTTTATTCATATTTAAAACTTTTGTTCTGATATTTAGTATTCACAAGTCAAAATATATTAAATTTTATGTTTAGAAAACATGAAGTCATATGTATTTATATATGTAACTTCATTGAAATTTTATTGAAATTATCGGAGAATAAAAAATTTAAGTCAATTGGCTTAAAGAAATAAATTGTGGTATTTTTTGTACAAAGCTTTCAAATTACATTTAAGATAACTCTCAAGAAAAAAATTTATTACTATAGAGAGAAAATACTTAAATTAATTCAAATATTAATTCGCCTGAAGCTATTACTGCCCCATTTATTTTGCAATTAAATATGCATTAACTTACATTAAAATAAAGTGCACATTGAAATATTTTGCTTTAATTATATATAGATAGATTAAATCAGTAATTCTCTCACCCTGTTTGAATGCCTCAAATAAATATTTAGTTGATTTTGCTGTCCGTCCTACACCCCTTTATCTCATTGTACAGCTGGAATGGAGAAATTGGAAGTAGTGACACAAAAATAAACTTCTCAAATATACTAAAAATTAAATCATTATATGGTAACTATTCAAATGCTATATACTATATAGGTGATTTTAAATAATTAAAAAAAGAATAAAATAAATTTTGAATAAAAAAATATATATAAATAGAAATGTTTAATTTTTTTCTTTAACTAATTAAAAACTGAACGTGTTTTAAAGCGTCATAACGGAGGTAAAATACAATGAAAACTTAACAGTACAACACATACGCACAGTTGAAAAATACTTGTAACCTATGCGAACTGCATAGTATTTTGTTCTTTTAAATAGATAACAACACAATCTTTAGCATTATTGAATTTATTACATCTTCTACAAATCTAGAATTACTTAATTATAATTAAGTAATATAACACGCAATTTCGGCTTCTTTAATTTCTGAAACATAAAGTTTTAAACATTTCCAAAGACGAAGTGATTTTTTCTTTGGTACGATTCACTGACAAAAGACTTATTTTATCAAAAAATCTCTTTTGTTATAGGATACAAAGGGCTGCTTTATTTTTTATTTATTTTTATTTTTTTTTTTTTTCATTTTTAATGTTTTTCAAAGTTACAAGCTTTCAATAGGCATATTTTAAAGCAAAGAAATTTATCAATCATATTTTTTTTTTTTTTAATAATTGAACTAAAAATGTTCTAAATAAAACGCATGCAAAATGTTGTATTATCCTTAAAGTTGTAATTATACGTTAATGTACTCTACGATTTTATTGAAGTTTTAAATTCTTACATAAAAAAAGTAAAAAAATACTTTTAGTTAAGATGCCATTAAAAGTAAATTAGCCAGCACATGTGCGCTTTTACCCCCAAGACCTATTTGAAGTGCTTTATCTACAAAAACGAGTGTTTCTCAACAGGGTCTTTAATATATACTATAACACTTTATGTGGGTAGTTTAATGCTTTTTATTCATTTTATGGTTCTACTTTAGAAACATAACAGTTTCTAAAATGTACTTCAGCTTTCTTTTATGGATTTTCAGGTGATTCTTTTAAGCCATGCTAATACCCCAGCTTTGACGTGTTTTTCATTTTTTTTTTTTTTTTTTTTTTTTTTTTAATCTGGTTTATCTAAAATAAAGATTTAAAACGCATTGTTAGATAAATATATATATATATATATATATATATTAAGTAAGATTATTTTATTTATATATTTATATTTTATTCATTTATTCTTATTTATTTTATTTATTTATTTTATTTATTTATTTTGTACGGAAAACGGTTTTAATGAATTGTTTTTTCTCAATTTTTATATCATGGACATACATAAAAAATATATAATTTATGTGCAAAAAATATATATAGTTCTTCAAAAAAGAGCATTAAAATATACTTGACTGCGGATTTATTTAACAAATATAGAGGAGTATAAAATTTTACAAAGCGACGAAAAAAATGGGGGGGATGTAAATAAAGAATATGAGAACATTCAGTGATAAGGCATTACGGTGAAAGTGATAAATGCGGTGATTGTGTATAATTACCGGTGATTATGCATAATATCCGCTAAATTTGAGAATGTGATAAATTATTGAATATTTATCACTTTTACCGATTAGTTTATAAATCCCCAACCCGCAATAGGGAATGGAATAATTTAAGATTCATGCATTTTGAGATTGGAGTATTCAGTATTTAGTATTTAGTATTCAGTATTTTTATTTTATTTATTATTTTATTAATTTATTTTCAATGTATGAGACGTGCGTAATATTTGTTGTTTTTCCTATTTTTCAGATTCATGCATTTTGAGACAGGGGTATTCAGTGATGTTCTTTTTTGTTTTCATGTACGCGAAGCGTAGAGACGTGTGCAATACTTGCTGCTGCAATACAAAATTTTCCTTTTTTTTTTTTTTTTTTTTTTCAGATTCATGTATTTTGAGACAGGGGTATACAGTGATGTTCTTTTTTGTTTTCATGTACGCGAAGAGTAGAGACGTGTGCAATACTTGCTGCTGCAGTACAAAATTTTCCTCTTTTTTTTATTTTTCAGATTCATGCATTTTGAGACAGGGGTATTCAGTGATGTTCTTTTTTGTTTTCTTGTACGCAAAGCGCAGAGACGTGTGCAATACTTGCTGCTGCAGTACAAAATTTTCCTTTTTTTTTTTTTTTTTTTTTTTTTTCAGAATCATGTATTTTGAGATAGGGGATTCAGAGATGATTTTTTGCTGTTGTTGTTGTTTTGTCTTCATGTACACGGAGCGTAGAGACTTGCGTAATACTGACTGCTGTAGTACAAAATTTTGCTTTTTTTTTTTTTTTTCATATTTCTGTATTTTGAGATCGGGTTATTCAGTGATTTTTTTTTTCATGTACGCGAAGTATAGAAACGTGCCTAATATTGACTGCTGTAGTACAAAATGTTGTATATTTTTCAGATTCATGCATTTTGAGATAGGGGTATCCAGTAATATTTTTTCTACTGCAGCAACCAGTATTACGCATGTCTGTACGTTTCCCGTACATGAAAAAAAATCACTTGATATCCCTATCTTATAATGCATAAATCTGAAAAATAAGCAAAATTTTCTACAGTAACAGCCAGTACTACGCACGTCTATACGCTTCGCGTCCATGAAAACCAAAATAAAACAAACCACTGAATAACCCTATCTCGAAGAGCACGAATATGAAAAATATGCAACATTTTGCATAGCAGCAGCCCATATTACGGACGTTTCTATACTTCGTGTACATGAAAAAAAAAATCACTGGATACCCCTATCTCAAAAACCGGGAAAAATGCAAAATTTTGCACTGCAGCAGCCAGTATTACGCATGTTTCTATGCTTCGCGTACATGAAAACGAAAAAATGTCACTGAATATCCTTATCTCAAAATGCATGAATCTGAAAAATAGGTAAAATTTTGTACTGCAGCAGCCAGTATTACGCACAAAACTACGCTTTGCGTACATGAAAAAAAAAAAAAAATGAATACTCTTTTCTCAAAATGCATAAATCCGAAATTATTGCATTCCCCATTACGAGTTGGAGATTTTATAAACTAACCGGTAAATGTGATTAATTTATCGCATTCCCCAAGTTTATTGGGAATTATGCATAATCACTGGTAATTATACATAATTACCAATTTATTACTTTTACCGTAACATAGGCGTACTGAACCAAAAATATAATAAAAAATTCATGTCATTAAAATATTTCGCATACACATTTTAGTTTTGAAGCAAAATGTACTTTTGTACAATAAAAAAAAATCTTACAGATATGCTTTTTGTGCGTATTTAAGGGTAAAAACATCAGCGCTCGCCACACTTAAAATTTGCACCAGTGTTTTTCAGACTTAAAAAAGACATGTTAATATAACCGTTAATTAACTACTATGAATTTGATTCTGCTCGCGCTAGATTCTCTGATTCTATGGATTTTATCGCAGGCAAATTCATTTTCATACAAGTTAACTAAATGTTATTTAAACACGCCTTTTTTAAGATTGGTGAACACTGGTGTCTTTCCTTTATATACATTATTTTGTTTATAATATGTGTAAGCCACTGAAACTCGATCTGAGTACAGACTGCTGTGTAACAGAAAATTTTTGTGAAGTCTTTTGAAAGGGAAGTCTTTTTTTTTTGTTGTTGTTGTTTTGTTATATATCTGTTTTTTTTTTTGTTTTTTTTTTCATATTGCAGTTAACCCTTTATCTACTGCATTATGATACAGACGAAAATTGTGTTTGAAACATATATTTTTAGTTACTAAAGTGCATTATTTAAAGATATATATGTTAAAAATTATGCATATCACCTCATCATAATAATTAATGAGAATTTTGTGAGGTCGTACTTTAGTGTACCACTGGTACATAGAGGTCGAAAAAATTATTTCGACATGAAAAAAGTGTAGAGAAATATTTACTCTTTATGTTCCTCATATTTTTCTAAGATTAGTGCGATATTCTGGAAATAATATAGGAATTAATTATAGCACTCATGAAGATCGTGAAAAATATCAAGCAAAAACAGCAAGTGCACTCCATAAAATCCCTTATGGAACAAAAATGGCTATATGTATCGTCTAATGCTTTGTGGTGAGATTAAAGGGAGGTACATCTCTTCCCTTCTTATAAATATCTTTGACATTTCTTCTATAAATTCGGTTTTAAAATCTTTTTAAAGTAGTGGTACTTTAAAGTACCGTCAGTAGATAAAGGGTTAAAATGCATATTTAATATCAGTATATCTTTAAATTTAGAAAAGTCTAAGCGAATACGAATTCATCTCTGATATAAGTATTTATATAAAAATAATACATCGATCTGTTTAAAGTTTTAATATCGTATTATTCTCAAATGCCTGATAAATAATCTGTAATACAGATCAAAGTAAAGAAAAATTGGCACTGGTAAGCTCGATGACAAAATTATAATTTTGGAAATTATAAGTTTGGATCTCAAGAGGACTTGGCGAAAGCAATCGAATAAAAATTCCTTATAAATAAGTCTGCCTTATGAAAGTCAATGTATATAGTATATACAAATTTCAAGAAGGTACCTTATAAATATAAACTAATTTCTTCTACATACTGACTGGAGAAAGATATTTGTCCATACTTAATACTTTGTATAACCATAGCCTCCCAAACTAGATGCCTGTCGCGCGGCTCGGAAACTTTGCAAAAGTTGAAGCGGTAGACAGCGCCACCTGGTACAAATTGCGCGACTTTCCTATTCAACAGCCAGCAAGAATTTTTAAACGTGAGATATGATATACATAAAAGACGAATAGAATCGAAGAAACGTCGATCACATATAACATATATCATATATCACTTTTTAAAATTATTGGTCACAGTTGAATATAAAAGTCGCGCAATCTGTACCAGGTGGCGCTGTCTACCGCTTCAACTTTTACCAAGTTTCCGAGCCACGCGACAGGCATCTAGTTTAGGAGGCTATGGTATAACAATAACGATAAATTTTGATAAGAACAAAATGTTAATCAATTTAACAGGTATGTGCCTGTACATTTTAATCGGACTTTTTAATTTAAATTTCATGGTCGACAGAATTTTTTCTTAAACATGTTAACTAATTCTCTCACGTAGTCTTTAACATCAGTGATTTTCTTGGTTTACTACGATGTTTCCTAAAAGCACCCAAGAGATGGCTATAGCCACAGGTCTTTCTGGTGGATAATCAGCCTTAACTCCAACAGCACCGAATAAACTTACATTTATATGGTGCAAAAGAGAAAATTTGTACCCTTATGCACATACACATGCTTTCTTGCATATTTATTTTAACTATTTACTAATATGTATAGATAAAAGTTTTCATACGTCTGGATTTATACAAGATTATGATAGTTTGTCGTTAAAAGTACTACATTTGTAGGTCTACGTTTACCTGTGTCCGTTCAAACTACGCACCATATTCTTCCTCTGGAAGTATTATGGTGCGTAAATTGTAAGGATATGTAGCCTCACAAGCTCAAATTTGCGCATAGATTTCAAATGCTTTGAAACTTCTTTGAGATTCAATGGTTTCGGCGAATATTTGAAAGTAGTAGATGAAAAACAGTGAAATATTTGAAAATCAGATGTCTCAAATGTATTTCGAGAAATTATGTGAAGCCGGTTTAAGTTAAGGTTACGAAGTGATTTACCAGCCGAAGCTATAAATAATATATATATATATATATATATATATATATATATATATATATATACAGTTTGGGATTATAATGCATAAGAATAACATTTTTACGAGCGAAGAAATGTAAGCTCCATGAATACATCCTGAAATGAGAACACACAAAACATACGAATGTAGTAAGATGACATAAATTTAAAAATAAATCAAAGAGATGATTTTTTGCAAAATTATAGTTCGACTTATATTTATGTTATGACAATAATATAAATATAAGTCAATAATATGTCAACAATATGACAATAATATAAATATAATATAAATAAAAAGTAATAGTAATTATGGAAAAATGTAACACTCTTACATATATATATATGAATGAACAGATAATTTATGTAAGATAAAAAAAAAAAAAAAAAAAAAAAGTTTAATATGTCAAGCACCGTTCATTTTACGATGTCTTTTCCGTAAGATAATTTGAATCTAAAAGCTTGTGTTTTATCTTAAATGTTATGTTAAATAATATATTATATTAATATTTAAATGTATAAATGAGTTTTACTTCTCATGTTAAACATATTTCACATTTGACACATTAAAAATTGTACAGTTAAAATATTATTAAACTTTTGTCCCTTTGTAGAGTAGTATGGAAGGTAAATGATGCAAAAAATATTGTAAAGTAAATAAAATAAAATAAATAAAATACTGATAGTTTAAAACTAAACTGCAGCTGCAACAGAATGTGAAATAGCCTTTATTTTTATTTTAATCATTGCTGACAAACATCATTTAACTATAGTGTATTTTTAATATAAATTTGAGTATCATTAACTTTATTATTCTCCTTTTAACATTATCATTTTTTTTTTTTTTATTCTCATATGACAAACGAAGCATCTTCTTTCGGTGAAAAACTGCATATTTGTCTATCTTATCACATAAATAAAAGAAAATAGAAGCTTTTTAATTTCTTTGAAAATTTTTTAGATAAAACTAAAACATTTAAGGAATTTGATGTTTAGTGAAAATATTCCGAAACAATTTGTAACTCGGCATGGAAGAAAATGTTAAGCATATAATCTTTAAGCCACATGATCGATGAATTGGTTTTTTCAAACTTCTGATTCTTATACTTTTTCTTTTCTGTTGGAAATTGCAAATAAATCTTCAATAAAATTTAATTTTGTTCTTACTGTTCATTTAAAAAAAAAGAATAAAAATGTTGATCTATTATATACCTATACAATAAAAAAGCAATTCATTTTAAATAACTTTTTTTTTTTTTTTTTTTTTTTTTTTAATTGTGAATTTTTAAAAATATTAATAACTTCTTTTAACTTTTAAATGATTTTTTTTTTTTTTTTTTTACTTGAATCATAAATTATATTACTTTAATGATTTAAATATGTGAAAAGAAAACTAAAAAATGATAAATTTAAAACTTATAATCACTTTGATTTATGTCAAAAACATAAAAAAAGAAAGAAAGAAGATGTATAATATAAAATATGATAGGGAAAATAGTAGGAAAAAGAAATACTTGATATCATTACAATTCATAAAAAAATTAAATATATTATGTTCGATCTAATATATATATATATATATATATATATATATATATAGAGAGAGAGAGAGAGAGAGAGAGAGAGAGAGAGTATTTATAAATTTATCCTAACTTAATAGATTTCTTTTTTTTTCGTATAAATGTTTTGGATATAAATTTTCTTCTCATGTCAAACATACTTGCGTTGCTGCTTTATTTGCATCACTTGTGCCTGCTTTATTCGCCTGACTAAAGGTCGTGTCTTCTTTCCACCCAGAAGTAATTTTTGCGAGTTTTTGCATTTTATGGTGTTTGTTCAAAGTCATATACTTATTACTTTTAAATAAATGTTCTGTTTATATATATATATATATATATATATATATATATATATATATATATAAATTATCCTTAAAATCTAGCACATTAAAAGTGCTGCAATTGAAGCAACATTAAATTTTTGCCTTTATGTTAAGTAGTGTGAAAGTTAAAATTTTTCAAATATATCATAAATAACATAAAACTATTCAAAAACTAGCAGTTTAAATTTAAACTACAACTATAAAATCTATCAAATAAATTATCATGTTGAGATAAATTTATTAATTTATTTCTTTTCTTTCTTTAACTTTCTTTTATTTATTTTTTTTTTTTAAGCAATGTTGACAAATGTCTTTCACCTAAATTGTTCATTCAATACAACTTTAAGTGTCATTATATTTTCATTAGGACTGAGGGCTATTAGTCTGAATCTGTGGATTTTTACGATACCAGTTTTACGATAGTTGGACATTTATCGAAATCTAAAATTTATCGAAAATATAAGTGAATAATTTAAAGTAATGTTATAACTTAAAGGGAAAAAAAGAAAGATAGAAAGAAACTAATAGTTCTCCATTATTTTTTTTTTTAATTATTATTTTAATAATTTTGAATTAGGAAATAAAAAACGCGCGTGCAAAATAAAATAAAGAAGAAACGATATAATTCAGTTTGAATTTGAGTTGGTAATTTAAGGATGACATTGATATAGTAACTTTTTTGTTGTAAACTGCTGTTTGTAAAAAATGCAACACCATGAAGGAATGCGAATATCATAATGATATTTATTGCGCTCATACATTATAGTAAGAAGAACGATTGATTAAAATTTCAGGAAATTTGGAGTAATGTGTACTGAGAAAACAGTGCATAAAGCAGCGACCTCTGTGAGCAATAACTCCACTTATCTGCCTAGGCATTGAATCAAACAGCGATTGGATGACATGTACGAGTAAAGCACTTTACGAAGCTTCAGCCCGATGCTATAATTCATCGATCGTAGTTACTGGTGAATGGTGGGAGCCAGTCGCTTTCAACGATTAAACAGTCCTTTTCATTGGTGCAAGATCAGGAGAACGCACTGGCCAGAGCAACAGTCGGACATATGCTGCATCAAGGATGATCCAGTGTAAATTGTTTTTGATAAATTAAAATTGGGATATCATAATGAGGAATTTGCACACATGGGGGATTTGATCAAAATCCTATTTTTCTGGTAGTTTTAAGCTCATAAATTTCAAAAAAGTTTATTAAAAATGCAAAAAAAATCCTCATTATTTTTTAAAATAACTTTAAAATTAACCAAAAATCACGTGACTTCAAAACGCTGCCTGACGCCACATTTTATGATGCTTCAATGTTTGCATTTTCTTAGCCGAGTTAGCAAGCAGCAATTCTTTTTAACTTTTGTAATTATCAATCGTTTATGTGATTTCTGAGTATTTCTTTATCATCTTATTTTCATTTAAAATCATTATTACCATTTACCATTATCATTATTTTCAATTGTTTTCTTTTCATGGCGGTTGTCCAATGTTTTCGTTTAATATGATCCTGTGGAACGCTAAAAACAGCTTTTGAGAAGCATTAACCGATGTGTTAGTGCAGAGTAGTACAGTACAATATTTATACCACGATTTTTTAATATCCGACATTATTCTAAAATACAACACCTATTTCATTGATTCAAGAAGCAAAGCTAAGCACGAAATCGAATGTAAAAAACTATTACTCCTGTTTGTTGTCATGTAGAGTGACGTTACGATATATTATACTGCATTTTCTCGATAGAATAAATACGCAAGCGAACTGTGACGTCACTGACCGCCCGTGGATGCAATAAAAATATTTCCTATATTAATCGCCCATTGGATTTTTTGTAAAAAAATATTAAACATTGAGGAAAATTATTTCCGAATTTTAATCCCCGTATTTGGGTATAGATATGCGTTAGTTATTCTAGTATAATGGTTTCCTTGCTTCGTGGGTTACAATTATAAATAAATCTCTTAAAAAAAAAAAAAAAAAAAAAAAACATATTATTATTATTTATAACTAATTATTGAAAAGGGACTCACACTTTCTTCTAATCACGGCCGATTTGATAAAGAATTCGAAGACACAGTAATTAAAGTTCAGGAGTTTTTGGCTTTTCATATTTTTTAATTCGCAGAGGAGTATGCACTATTTACAATGAAAATATGTATAGAAAGGATGAGAGATTATTAAGTATTCTTCAGAAAAAACATCATAATTATTCCTGCTTCTTCTTCTTCTTCTTCTTCTTCTTATTATTATTATTATTATTCTCTTCTGGCAAATAATGCATCCAACTAAAATGAAAAACTGCATATTTATTTAACTTTTTATATAAATAAAATAAAACAAAAGCTTTATAATTTGCTGCAACATTTTTTAAGAGTAAACGAAAATATTTAAGGAATTTAATGCTTCGGGAAAATATTCCAAAACAATTTGTATTTTGGCGTGAAAGAAAACCTTAGGCGTATAATCTTTAAGCCACATGATCTATGAATTTGTTCTTTCAGACTTTAGATTTTCATACATTTTTTTTACACTGTTTGAAATCTCAAATAAATCTTCTATAAAATCTAATTTTTTCTTACGACAGATTTCAAAAAAGGAAGATAAAAGTTCAGAATTAATATCCCTAGACAATAAAAGAGCAATTTATTTTAAATTAACAATTTATTTTACTTAGCTATTTATTTATGTATTTATATTGTATATTTTATTTATTTATTCATTTTGTGTTTTTGTTTTCCAGAAATTTTTAAAATTAAAACACTTCCCTCTAAATCTTTAGATGTTTTTTTCCAACAACTGTAAAAAACTATCGAATAAATTATCACGTTGAGCTGAATTTATTATTTTATTTCTTTTCTTTCTTTAAGTTTTTCCTTTCTTTTTAAGCAATGTTGATGTATTTTACCTTAATTGTTTATTTAATACAATTTTAAGTACCATTAACTTTTTTGCATCTGGCTAAAACGAAAAACTACATATTTATCTATATTTTTATATAAATAATAGAAAACGAAACTTTATGATTTGCTGCAAATTTTTTTTAGAGCAAACTAAAGTATTTAAGGAATTTAATGCTTTGGGAAAATATTCCTAAATAATTTGCATTTCCGCGTAAAAGAAAACCTTAAGCATAAAATCTTTAAGCCACATTATCGATTAATTTCGTCTTTCAAGCTTTAGATTTTCACACACATTTTTTTTTTTTTTTTTTTTTTTTTTTTTTTTTTACGCTGTTAGAAATCTCAAATAAATCTTTCATAAAATCTGATTTTTCCTTACGACAGATTTCAAAAAAGGAACATAAACCTTCTGAATTAATATCTCTAGACAATATATATATATATATATATATATATATATATATATATTAATTAAAATTTTATTTTAATAAGGTGTGTTTTTTATTACTTTTATTTTATTTCTTATTTATTTATTTATTATTCATGTGTTGTTTTGTTTTGCAGAAATTTTTAAAATACAAATACTTAACTCTAAATTTTTAGACTTTTTTTTTCACATTAATCATAAATTATATTAGCTTAATGTTTTAAATATGTGCAAAAAAAAAAATGAGAATTTAAACTTTATAATCACTATGGTTTAGGTCAAAAATATATGTAAAAATTAAATAATTAATAATCAATAATCAATTTAAAAAAAAATAAATAAGATGTATAATATAAAAAATAATAATAATAAAAAGGAAAATAAAAATAAAAATAAAAATCTCATATCGTTACAATTCAATAAAAAATTCAAATGTAATATTCTTGATGCAATATTTCTATATTATTTTAATTATAATATTCTTTTGTAATTTAAAAGTGTGATTCTTTTTTTCTTTTGTATATTTTATTTAGGTATACATTTACTTCTCATGTCAAATATACTGCACATCTGGAATATTAAAAATGGTACAATTAAAGTGACATTAACATTTGTCCTTATGTTAAGTTGCCTGAAAGTTAAAATTTTGCAAAAAAATATGAAAAGTAAATAAAATAAAATTATTCAATGTTGTTATTCATTATTATAATTTCACCATGCTCTTTAGTATCCAAATATGCTCTTTTGGAGCTCTTTTCATCATAAGTAGTTAGATCTTTATTAAAACTGAAGTTTCTTTTCGATATCCATATCCTAAAACAAAAATGAGAGAGAATTTTAGAGAGCGAATGTTAACTGAATTTCATTCAACTTTATGAAACCTAATTTATTTTAACATTCTTGCATTGCATTTCTGTTGTGTTTACTTGGTATGTAATATATATTTTTTAAAGTTTGTTGATTTGCTATTTAATGCCAGTAGTGCAATTAATTTTTTAAACAGATTATGTACTTAAATACAAAAATAAAATAACTGAATAAAATTAAAGATATTCACATATATGACTGTAATATATCCGTATGTCAAACGTGCAGGTAATAAGCCCAGTGGGCATATTGCGAACAATAATAATTTTTTAAAAAATCGATCGTTATTCTGTGTGAAAACTCAGATATTGAAATTCATTTATACAATTCGAAAGACCATTGAACTAGCTAATATATTAAGTATAACATTAAATATAAATATATTGTTTCAATAAGAAAAGTAACAGACTTTCGATAGACAATTTTATAATATGTCAACGCAACTAGCAAAAAATCAAAAATGAACTTCCCTCCCATGCACGTGATCAAAGAGTGCGAGTAACGCAATGCCAAAGTAGTTTCTTCTGACTTTGAGCGGCTATATTCAAACGCCATTGTTTAGATATCACTGATATTAATAAAATATTTCAGGGTTGTTCATATTGTCTGCATTGGCAATAATACTGTCATTTACCTTACTTAAAATTAGTTTTATATAAAAACACCTAACATAAAATAAAATGCACTCCCAGCAATTTCCAAGCATAGCTAAAATATATCCAAATATTTTGGGCAGCCCTGCAAATGAATGAGGATTAATTTCCCTACCACAACCTACGCTAAACATGATTTTATGCATATGAAAAAATATTTTAATTTCATCTTGCTTAGGGCACTTAACAGGAATTTCCCTCATAGACGCAGTGCCTCTGTATTCTCTTAGATGGTCCTGTACACGAACTAAATACTTATCTCAACGAAATTTTCTGTAGCATCACGATATGGTACAGATCTAAATTACTGAATTTGGGCTTTCTGTTACCCTTTGCTTTTGAAAAATGCTGATAACAGACACTCTCAGTCAGGCAATTACACACCCTAATTACTAAAAACATGATTTTCGGATTCAGGGACCTTCAAAACGTTTAATTAAAAAAAGAAAAAAAATCGAAATTTTGACGGAAAAACAGTAATTTTTTCAAACATATCTATGTCTAAGGGAAATATATATATATATATATATATATATATATATATATATATATATATATATTTAATTATCATATTAAGTTGACTTTTGCAGCAATATTTTAGCAAAGAAAAAGAAATCGGGATAATTCATGCATGTTGGGGAAAAAAATAGGTTGTATATAATATATACCACCAAGCATTAAAGAGTTAATGATTTATTTTTTCATTCGCACTTACATTCCCAATTACATAGAAGTTAGATGCATCATTATCACATTCTCATGTGACAAATAATGCATCTAACTGCCATGTATAAGTGCATATTTCTCTTTCTACACGAATAAAAGAAAACTAAACATTTATAATTTCCTTTAACATTTTTTTTATGGAAAAACAAAACATTTAAGGAATTTAATTTTTCGGAAAGAATGTTCCAAAACAATTTGTATTTCGACGCGAAAGAAAACCTTACGCATATAATCTTTATGCCACATGATCGATGAATTTATTCTTTCAAACTTTAGATTTTGATACAAAGTTTTTTACTCTGTTGGAAATCTCAAATAAATCTTATATAAAATTTGATTTTTTCGTAAGACAGATTTAGAAAAAAAAAAAAGAATCCAGCTATTATATCGCTAGACGAATATAAGAACATATTTTTAAAATTATTATTATTTTTTTTTTTTTCTAGTGGTATTGAATCGATGAATGATTGTTTTTAATTGAAAAGAAAAAAAAATAATTACAAAAATCACAATTTATCTATATATATAAAAGAGTAAACTGACTGATTCACTGACTCAACACGGTTGTAGCGATCCTATGGGAGATAGAGTCACAATTTTTGGTGAGCAGGTTGATTTTAGGATCCTGACGCTCAATAAGACTGGATTTTGCGAAATACCCCCCCGTTCCCCCCCGGGCGGGCAGAAGGCAAAAACCACCTTTATAAGCATAACTCGGCTCCAAATTGCTTCACGGTGAAGAAATTGCAGATGGGGAGACTAGACTTGAATACAAAAAAATCGTTTTCTGCGATTTTGGAATTTTGGATTTTTAAGGGGGGCAGGGGGTAAAAATGAGATTTTCGGTGGCGCATAAGGCAAAATCACATTTATAAGTATAACTCGGCACCAAATCACTTCACAGTGAAGAAATTGCAGATGGGGAGAATAGAATTGAATACAAAAAAATCATTTTCTGCGATTTTGGAATTTTTGATTTTTAAGGGGGGAAGGGGGTGAAAATGATTTTCGGAGGTACAGAAGGCAAAAACAACTTTATAAGCATAACTCGGCTCCAAATTGCTTTACGAGGAAGAAATTGCAGATGGAGAGACTAGACTTGAATACAAAAAAATCATTTTCTGTGATTTTGGAATTTTGGATTTTTAAGGGGGGGAAAGGAAGAAAATGATTTTCGAAGGCACAGGAGGCAAAAACAACTTTATAAGCACAACTCGGCTCCAAATTGCTTCACGGTGAAGAAATTGCAGGGGGAAACTAGACATGAAAACAAAAAACTCGTTTTCTGCGATTTTGGAGTTTTGGATTTTTAAGGGGGGAGAGGGGGTAAAAAGGATTTTCGGGGGAAATTTAGCAATATATGTATTTTCGAGTAAAATTCTAGCAGTAATAGCTCAAAGATTTAAAAAAAAAAAAAAAAGCCAAACGTCTTCTTGAAGGTATTTGCAAAAATTGATTTTTTCCGATTTTCGATTTTAGGGGGGAGTTACGAAGGGGCAAATTCGACCCCTCCTCTTTAAGCGCTAAATTCGTCCGTGGAAATCTATAGGAGCTGAGGTCACAAATTTTAGTGTGTGGCTTATTTACGTGTGTCCAAAACCCATTGTAACGGAATTTTGTGAAAGCCCCCCCCCCCTTTACCCCTTTGGGGGCGTGCCGGGGAATAAAAGAGTAAAATCACTCATTCACAGATTCAACACAGCCGTGGCAATTCTATGGGAGATAGACTCGCAAATTTTGGTGAAAACGTTGGTTTTAGGACCCTGACGCCCATTAAGGCGGGATTTTTTCAAAATATCCCCCCGCTCCCCCTTGGGGGGGGCAGAAGGCAAAACCTCACTTATAAGCATAATTCGGCTCCAAATAGCTTCACGGTGAAGAAATTGCAAAGAGAGGGACTAGAATTGGGTGCAAAAAAATAGCAGATTTGAGTTTTAGATTTTTAAGAGGGGGGGGGGGGTAAAAATTATCTTCGGAGGCAAATTTAGCAAAATACGGGTTTTCGAGTAAAACTGTTCCAATAACAGCACAAAGATATAGAAAATCGCCAAGAGTCTTCTTGAGGATATTTCCAAAACATCATGTTTGGTGTTTTGTGATATTCGATTTTTTTTGGGGGGGGGGAGGGGGGGGGGAGTTACGAGGGGGCAAATTCGAGCCTCTCTTTTAGCGCTAAATTCATCCGGGGAAATCTATAGGACCTGAGGTTACAAATTTTAGTGAGTGGCTTACTTACGTGTGTCTGACACCCACTGTAATGGGGGTTTGCGAAAGTCTCCCCTTTTCCCCTTGGGGGGGGGGGGCAATATAAACCCATTTTTAAGTATAACTTTGCTTCAAATTATCTCAGTAAGATTTATTTGTATATGTGGGTTGTTTATGCTTTTCCGACACGCACAGTAAAGGGATTTTACAAATTTTCACCCTTCCCCCCTTCAAAGGCGGGGAGAGAGTCCAAAAACGCTTTTAAGAGTAACTCTGCTCCAAATTATCTCATAATAACGAGTTTTTGATATGTCGATTGGTTATGCGTACTTAAGACACACACTACTAAGGGAACTTTTCCTTTTCCTACCTTTAAAAGTGCGGTGGGGGGGGGGGGCAAAAACACGTTTTAAAGAGTAACTCTGCTCCAAATTATCTCACGAAAACGATTTTTTGATTGATTGGTTACTCAACACAAACTACAAAGGGATTAGTTGGAATTCCGTGCTATCACCCCCTTGAGGGTTGGGGGTTATTTAAAACATGTTTTCATGCGTAACTCTTTTCCAAACTATCTTAGAATGGCAATTTTTGATGCATGGACTGCTTATGCGTATCCAGCACACACTACAAATTGATTTGTGAAACTCCACCCTACCTCCCCTTAGCGGGAGGAGGACATGTATTCAGTTAAGAGCGGGCCGGGGGGGAGGGGCTAAAAAACACGTTTTAAAACATAACTTTGCTTCAAATAATCTTAGAATCCCGATTTTTTAATATGTGGGCTAGGTATGTGTATGCAACATGCACTATAAAGGGATTTTGTGAAGTGTGGCTAGTGGGAAAACTGCTATCGAAGGTATCGAGAACTTTAACTTAGATTTTGACTGATTTCAATGATATTATTATTATTATTATTAATGATATGGTACTTTAAGACTTCATTTCAATACAATGACCAGCGAAGCGGGCAAAGCCTGCTAGTATTAAATAAAGGATGTGTACTTAGCAAAGAAATCATGCCGGTATTTAGGAAGCCGATTTTTGTCCTCCTTAAGCCAACCAGTTCTGCGCCAAATTCCCATTTCTCTAAATTAATAGTTTAAATATGTGCATGGAAAACTGAAATATGAGAGTATAAAATCAAGATAATTTCTGTCAAAAAAAAAAAAAAAATGTATGTTAAAAAAGTAAATTTATAACATAAAACTCTGATGTGGCCACCACAAGACTTCCTCATATAACCATAGAAATATACGTATTTTTATGAAAGAATTGACAGTTTTGTGTGACGTAACTGATTCATAAATAAACAGGAAAGTTCCAGTCCACAAACACCCCATAAAAAAAAACTGTCATTCAAACTAGAAAAAATCACGATAATATGATTATAGATGTCGCCGAGACAAACGTACTAGTTTTTTCAGAAGCAGTACCCAACGAATTGTTACAGAATATATCATTAGCAAATGCACAGCATAGAGTACAATGAGAACCATTCGAGTACAGACGGCCTAGTTTTGTTCTCTTTGGCAAACAATAGTATAAGGAAAAAATAAATTTTACTTAAATAATTAGTTAAAATTGAAAAAGAGTTTCTGGCTCTCCTAAAACAATATTTGCCGCAAAAATGTATGGCTAATCTCACCATACTCAAAATCAAAAGCCAGCGTAGAATTTTGGTCTAGGCATCGAATTTGCAGACTTGGTGAACGAATTTGGCGAGAAATACAAGTTTACACTGTAAAAAATGGGTTCTTAAAAATAAGTATATATTGTCTCAAAATAGCCCCGAAACAATATATACTTAAATTTGAAAACCCGTGTACTCATTTTTGAGTATATTGACATGCTCAAAAATGGGGTTGACCAATAAGAATCCCAATATCCCCATGTTTGACATGTCAATGTACTCAAAAATGAATACATGGGTTTTCAAATTTAAGTATATATTGTTTCGGGGCTATTTTGAGACAATATATACTTATTTTTAAGAACCTGTTTTTTACAGTGTAGGGTTGCAAAAGTTTGAAAACTCTAACATAAAAAATAACAGAGATCTGGAATATTTTGGAAAAATTCATTGGTTTATTGCGAAGAACTAAATTCTTCCAAAGTTCTATAAATGACTCACAAACTTAAAAAAAAAAAAAAAAAAAAAAAAAAAAAAAAGGTTATTGTTGATGATTGTTCTCTAAACGTTGCCTATATCTTTACGAGTTACTTTCTACACGATATTACAGTAAAAGTGGAAACAGATAAAAGATTTTTCATTTCCTCGAAGGTGGGCTTTGACGTAGCTTAAAATTTGGCATTCAAATGTGGCGAAAAATGGTAGTAAAGGATTTACATTATTTGGAAAATTTACCTTAATAGATGTCTTGTTCTGGAAATTTTGTAATGACGTAATCGTTTCTCGCACAGATATATCTTGAAAATTTCATAAACCTCTTACGATACTTTCGTTGAATTCAAATTCCTTTCAGACTTTGAAATATTCAGTTGTTCCTGATTTAGCGAAATTTATTTTGTACCTCTGATTGTGTATTCGACCTCTGATTTTGTATTTGTTTTTCTGAAAGATGTTAAATTTAGATTTATTGACAGTTGGTGTGTTTTCTTTAATGTTTGCTTTTTCTGAAAGTTCATCTATTTTAGAATTATGAGCTTGCACAACAGATTTAATAGCATTAATTTGACAACTATCATTTACATTAGATTCATTAGGATTCTGAAGTTCAGTTAAAAAAATTTCGGCTTCAATTGCAACTCTAACGACTTCATCAAATGTTTTATTTCTGGAGGAGAAATGAATTTGCTGCTTTAAATTGGAAGGAATAATATCCCAAAATTTATCTAGTTTCAATCTATTCAGAGCAACAATGTCAGTAATTTCAGGAAATGCTTTTTTTGTCAAAAAATTGATACGATGTACAAGATTTCTGATGTTTTCATTTTCTAGCATACATAAGGCATTAAAATTACGTCTATGTATTACACTATTCTCATCTTGATAATGTTCTAAAAGAAGAATAAATAATTTTTCTGATGAGTGTATGGGATCATATTCATTATGCTGTGAGAACAATTGTTTTGCTGGATTATCTAATGATTGTGATGCCTCAAATAGAAGCTGTTGATCTGATAATTGATTAAGTGAAGCATAATTTTTGAATGTACTGATGAAGAGATTCAATTCTGATGGTTCACCAGAAAATCTGGGAAGTCTTGATAATGCTCTATGAGCAGTAAAATTTTGTGTATGTGAATCATGTGGAACTAAAGTTGGCATAATTGGAGGACTGATGTTATTTTCAGATACTGTAACATTAACCACACTAGAATCAGTAAGAACACTTTCATTGCAAGCAGAATGAGAATTACCAGTACTATTAATAATCACATTCCTATTCTTTTGACTATTTTTTTGTTTTTCTAGCCATATTTAATATAACAGTTATTATAATAAAGAAATAATATTGTGGATGAAAATCATAAAAATTTGATTATATAATTGAACATGAGTTAAAAATATATATATACAAAAGGATTTCCTCAATAACTCTTCTCAGAATATTTCAATTCTTATTGTAAATTATATATGACTTTTGTTTTAAAGAAATATATAATTTTTTTAATGATATATATAAAACAGCGTAATTCATTATTTCAAATATTCCCAAAAATTGCAGCAGTTTATTAAATACACAGCATATCAATCAGAATTTTGTAGCATAATAATAGAAAAATAAAAATGTAACTCTGTATTTCTTTTTCTCTTTCTTTTTTTTTTTTTTTTTTTTTTAGATGAAAACAAAAAATAATATTATGATATGCAAAACCAAATTTAATATCAAAGAAATGATCTTAAAAAAATGGACAGTTTGATCAATGAGTTATTAAAATAAATATGCATATTTTACTTGAGATTTTCAATTATAAGGATCAATTGAATAAAGCATCCATGTACACTTGAAGACTGTGTCACTTGCACCAAATGTGAGATTGAGGTGGTTGTTCTTGTGATCGTAAAAAAAGAATATATTTGAAATTGGCAAATCATAATCTATAACTATAAATTTAAGATATATGTTTTAATTGATTAAATATTGAAACAATTACTTCCACCTAAAGTTCAGGTTCTTGATCTTCCTTGTGGCATAAGCCAAAATATACATGGATACTATTTTTTTTAATTGAGAATTCAAATCCAAACAAAAGTTTTATACCTTAAGTCTTCATCTGTAAAAATACAAAAAAAAGACACTTGCAGTAATAAAAAAGTGACCAGAAACTGTTGATTATTCATTTGATTTCTTTATTTCTTGAAAAACCATCATTTGGCCTAACACGGTTCAGCATCACTTTCTGTTCTGAATTTCATGCTGGGACAATACTGAATTAATAATAATATCTAAATAAAACTATTTACTTAATACTAAGAAACTATTTAGAAAACTATTATATTATATTGTGAGAAATTTTTAGATTGAATCAGTTAAATAAAAAATATCACGTTATAGGAAAAAAATACATTTTTTTAGCTATTAAAAAAAAGCAACTCTTTTAGCAATGGAATCTGCAGAACTAAATTAATTTTCAAATTCGCCACCGACGATCGTTTTTAAGACACGCCCTTGATTTAAATTGATTGGATGAAAGGAGGAGCCACATAGGTCATGTGATGCTATGTCACAAGACTTGTGGCCAAGCAGGAACGATGTGGGCGTGGTTTATAGCAATGATGTAATATAAACAATGCCTGTACCTTAGAGGTGGGGAAAAAGAACAATTAAGTTTTATAAAATAAATCTGAGAACAAAAATTTGCAATTTACAGGGCACATGTGAATAAAATAAAATATTGAAATATGAGTTCAGAATTCAAACGATCTTAAATTAAAATGTATTTTAAAATAAACAAAGAATTAAATTAATTCAGAAAGCATGAAATATTAACTAAATTATATTTCTCATAATGATAAATGATGAAATTTTTGAATTTTAAATTATTTAATACTTAAATTAAATATTAACAGGAAAGATTGCATGTCACAATGTGACACTCTGCAATGTATTTAAAAATTTTTGTTTGATTTCTGCAGTAAAAATGCCCATTTCATTGGATTGTTTCAGGAATATTATTTTTTGCAGCACGAAAAAAAGAAAATGATATATTTAATTGTTTACTGAATACTAACGAAATAAAAGTGCATTCTCCAATTAGAACTTGATTATTTCTTGAAGAATTACTTTCTACACACTAAAATGTCGGCAACGTTTTTTATTTATATATCATCACAGGCTCTATCTAAATGCTGAATATCCATTAAATGAAATATATTCGTCGACTAGAACCTATTTCTCTCTTAAAGAATCAATTTCAACTCGCTAAAATGTCGACAACTTTCACAACAATAAAATTACGGGCTCTATCTACAGGCTGAATGTTCATTAAATAAAGTACATTCGTCAACTAGAACCTGCTTATGACTTTATAAATGACTTTCTACATGCTAAAATGTCTTCAACGAAAAATATCATTAATAGGTCTATTATTAGCTTCTTTTGAAATTTCTATGGTGGTAGGTCATATTTCATGGTCAAAACCTTTGTATTTTTGGTCATTATGAAACTAATTTTCCTAAACATATCCAAAGTGGAAATGATATAAAGTCCAAAAGAGTAGGTGCAAAACTAGATATTATAATAAACCTATATTCCAGTTTGCAACGTTCTGCGTTTAACTATTTTGGAGTTATGCGAGATACATTACAGGCTCTATCTACGGGATGAATATTGATTTAAAATAATGCATTCGTTGACAAGAACCTACTTGTGTCTTTAAGCATAACTTTCTACACGCAAATATGTGTTCAACTTTCATAACAATATCATTACTTGCTCTATCATTAGCTATTTTTTAAACCTCTATGATGGTAGTTCATATATAATGGCCTAAACTTTTGTATTTTTGGTATTATGAACCTAAATATCTCCAAAAAGGAAAAACAAATAAAGCCCAAAAAGAGAAGTGCACAACTAGATGTTATAACAAATCTATATACCAATTTGCAACATTCTACGTCCAACCGTTTTTGAGTTATTCGAGATACATATGGTCAAAACGTTTATATTTTTTATCTTTATGAACCTAATTTTGCTAAATATCTCCAAAACGGAAAATCATATAAAGTTCAAAAAGGGAGGTGCACAACTAGATGTTATAACAAATCTATATACCAATTTGCAACGTTTTACGTCCAACCGTTTTTGAATTATGCGTGATACATAAGGCCAAAACCTTTGTATTTTTGATCATTATGAACCTAATTTTCCTAAATATCAAGAAATGGAAAATCATATAAAGTCCAAACAATCTGGGTCCAAAAAAAACAACTATACGACTTCTATTACCCACTATTATACGTATTACATCCACGTTTTCGAGATAATATGATCAGAAGACATAAAATTGACCTCTTATGAAATAGACAACTAAAAATTTTCCGGTAAAAGAAAGTTAATACACGCGTAAAGACATATAAAACAGAGTTTACACAGCGAGTTAAAAAATAAGAAAGGGGAAAAAAGTATTTTTATTTTTATTTTTATTTTTTACATCGATTTCCGAGTTCTACAACTGATCTATCTGATCAGGGTGATTATTAATTTTCCTCTAATGACCACGTAATACTTGAGAAAGGATATCTAAAATGGATTTATATAACAATTTTCAAGGGTATCGTTAGAGTCGTTTTTGAGGTACCGATTTTTACCAAAATTCAATTATTGGCCGGAAAACAATAATTACATACAAAAGAATATTTAAAACTGAGTTAATTTGGGGAGTTTGAAAAAAATCCATACAGCCGCTTTGAAAGGAACGCACTTAGAGTACCTGAAATGGAGCTATTTATACAGCACGCCAATCAATTTTCCTGAACTAACCCAAAGGACATGCAATAGAGTGTTCCTACAGAAAACTTTAAAAAATAGTTAGAGCCGTTTTTGAGGTACGAACTTACTGCAGCACTTCCGGTTTTCCAATTTTCACCAAAATTTAGAAAAATTATCTGTACACCAGACTTGCCTCAATTTTGAAGATTCGTAGTTTTATCTTTATCAGTTTCGGAGATATAATAGTAGAAGATTCCCCACACACATACATACACACACACGTACGTACACACAAACGCACGCACACACACTACAAGAATCACTTTTTTTGGCTCAGGAGACCTTAACACACGTAAATCTGGTGAAATCTCGATATCGAATAATTTGACCGAATACGATACTTCCATCACCTACGGTAGTCGGATAATGGAAGTAAAAAATAGGTGCACAACTAGATGTTATAACAAACCTATGTACCAATTTGCAACGTGCTACGTCTTACTGTTTTTGAGTTAAGCGAGATACACACGCACACATTCTTACATACAGACGTCACGAAAATTCGTGTAAAATTCTTGATATCTCTGAAACGGGAACTCGTATTAAAACCAAAGTTGCAAGTGTACAGCTAATCATTATAACAGTTACGCATGTAAATTTGCAGAATTCTACGATTATTCATTTTTGAGTTATGCAAAATACAAAATCATTTCGCAATTTGGTATTACTACCTTATACTTTGTTTAAGGAAGTAAAAATTATGTAGACAAAAATCCTGATGTCAATCGATTTGGATAAAAATTTCAGATATATTGTGTTTGATTCAACATACTTATACTATTTAATCTATAAATTTCTTCTAATTTAAAAGCCTGTTTTATTTCTTTATTTTTATATATTATTCAGATATAAAACTATACCCATATTTCAAGCTATTGTTGATTTGTTAAGTTTCATTCTGCAAATAGAAAAATAAATAAATAAAAGTTACTACTTATTACTGTTATTTTTATTTCTAAGTAAGCTAGAATATGAATTTATTGTAAAATGATTTTTAAGTATCTCGAGGGAAAATATATATTTATTTAATTTGTTATTTTATTTTATATTATTATTTTTTTTCGTGATACTACATACTACATACTATGTAATTGTAATTTTAAAATCATTTGTTATTTATAAGTAATGTATGATGTCATAGTTTTAAACTATCAAAGAACATACAATTTATAGTAAACTTTTCAAAGTCTGAAATATAATTTTAAATAAATGCTACTAATAAAGTATTTTTCTTGTAATACATGGGTTTGCATATTAGATATTCATTACACATGTACCGCATTTTTTCAAATCAAAAATTATCGAACGTTATTTACTATCACTTAATATTATTTTTTCTTTTCTCTCTCCCACATAATGATGATATTTTTATCGGTTTATTTCCATTCTATTAATTATTTTTGTCATTCTGTTTGTGAAAAATGTAAATGTGATTAAAATATTTCTTGAGAATTTTTAATTAAGTGTGGGAAAATATTATTTTACAAATGCTAATAAAAGTTACAAGGAGAATTATGAATTATCATTTTAATATAATTTTACTTTCTTTTATATTCTATAAAAAAAGTATTGGATTAGTAAAAATTGACTATCAGTTTCTAATGGATTTTTATGTTTTGAGAATTCCAAAACACGATTTTATCATTTTTTATAAAATATCTGTCTGTCTGTGTCAAAATTGTTTTGCAACTCTATCTGAGGAACTACTGCACATAATTGCATATACATTTATCTGCATATGCGCCTTGACCTAAACTAGTGCCTATCAACTTTTGTTTGTATATCTCCATGCTGTAAATTTTAAATGTGTATATGAATAAAATTTGAATTTCAAAAATAGTCACATTTAATACTGTGCAACAAAAAGTTTTACTTTTTTTTTTCTTTTTCTTTTCTTTTCTAAAAAAAAATTAATATTATTTTCCAAATTAAGAAAATAAAATTATTTTCAATAACTTTGTAACGAAAGCGATTTGGTGTTTTTGTAAGCAACAAAATATTGTATACTATATTAGTAATTTTTTTAAAAGCGCAAATAGAAACAATTAAGCTTTGTCTTTATTCAAATTTTATATTCTATTTTTATATGCTTATTTATTTTACGTTTTCATGCTATTGATATACATATATATATATATATATATATATATATATATATATATGAAGGGGGGGGGGAATTTTGTTCTTTAACTGTGTTTCCTTTTTTTTTTTTTTTTTTTTTTTTTTTTTTTTTTAATCATCGTTGTAATATAGTAAGGTATTTGTTTTTGAGACGATTATGGAAATAGATTTCTAGAGAGAATTGATTAAAAATGTAAGACTATTCTTATAAACACGACCGTTTAAACGCTACGCAGCCAGATGCTTTTCTTAAGGTATATAAAATATGCCAAAAGAACTTTACCACAAATAGTTTTCGAAAAAAATGCAAAAGAAAAAATACGACTTCCTATCCAGTGTAATTAGGAGAAAAAAAAACTATTGGAAACATCAAATTTAGTATTATTTTTTTGTTTTCGGACAAAGATGTTAATCCACAGCGCACATGAAAGCTTAAATCGTGAACTGTTTTATAGTGCCAAGTTTTCATTTGACACACACATATATATACATATATATATATATGTGTATATAAAAGGTTACAGTTTGCATCTACACAGCTACAAATGTCGGATCATATGGAATTAATCTTACTGAACAGCGATAGGTGAAGTCAGTCATTCCATGGTGCGAGAGTGCATGTTTTGATATGCGTGATTGAAATTTTGAGTCTATTTCTATGTAAATATAGCCAAATATCAATCAATGTTCATGTACCCCAAAATTTTTTTGTACACCAAATACGATGCCACTTATCTTTTTTTTTTTTTTCATTTTTCTCGAAAAGAGAAATGTGGACTAGACAAAACGAGTATCCGGCTGGGCTGAAATTATTCAGTTATGCTGGATCACCCTGTATATGGATAACAAATAAACTAAAAAAAAAAAAAAAAAAAAAAAAAAAAAAAAAAAAAACTATTTTGCTGGCATTCTTTAAATTATAAAATTTAAATACTATTTAAAGTAAATTTCTTCGATAGAAATCTGTGACTTATTCGAATGAAGGCAAATACACCATAAGTACTAAGAGTTTATAATTATTTACACGTTCGAGATACTGTTTCAAATTTTTCATTCAAAAATTATGGAGCATCATTAAAACAATTTTACCGATGTATTGAGCATACAAACATCGCAATGTTAAACAAATTCCTCAAAATGTTAGATAATGAAATTTGGGAGACTATTTCTTAGAAAATCGAAACACTGAAATATAAATTCCAGTTTCAATTTAGAGAAAAATATATCGGTTATACTTGATGGTCAAATGACGATTTCAATCTATTTCTTTTAAATATTATTTATAAGAAATTTCTCATTCTCGAAATTGTGGGCAGGTGTAGAAATTGTCTCGAAATTGTGGGCAGAACTCCATTATGTTGAAAATCACGATGTATAGAAAAAAATTCTACACAAAGCTGTTTAATGGCCTTTGGTTGAACTACTTAGTTTAAATTCGTAATTGTATGTTTGGCAACCACCTTTACCTGGGATATAAATCTAACTTTATTTTGACTTTTTTTATACGCAGACAGGATTTTAAAATTTCATTAAACTAAAAAGTGGATAATGTGATAGAAATATTAAAAGTACTTATAAGGAAAGTATATACGTTATTTTAATCTCACTTTAAGAATTTGGGCGCTACATGAACCCTTTACTCTTCAAGAAAAAGATTTTATAGCGTACAGTAGAATTTCTGATTTCCATATAAATGTTCTTCACCAGCGTTGTAATAATTAATATATTTATGCAAAAATCTACCAACGATCTTTGGAAAAATTTAAAAAAAGATTATAATAAATACAACCCATTTTATTTATTTATTATTATTATTTTTATTAATATTATTTTATTATGATATTTTTTCGACGTCTGTGTGATAGTGATCTACATAAGTATACAAATTATTCATTAAAGCTTATTTAATTAGTATAATGAGGGCATAATTCCTAATTTTTATTGTATGTATTTAAAAAAAATCATCTTAAGTAATTATCATCTTAAATTCATTTTATGTCCGGATCTTTTTCAACCGCTGTGTAATAATGGTACACTAAAGTACACATCATTTTCATTAAAGCTTCATTAATTATTATTATGAGGTCATAAAGTATAATTTTTATTGCATATATTTAAAAAAATTCGTCTTAAGTAACTATCATCTTAAATTCATTTTATGTTCAGATATTGTTCGACCGATGTGTAATAATGGTACACTGAAGTATACATCATTTTCATTAAAGCTTCATTAATCATTATTATGAGGTCATAATGTAATATTTTTATTGCATATATTTAAAAAAAATTCATCTTAAGTAACTATCATCTTAAATTCACTTTATGTTAATATTTTTCGACCGCTGTGTAATAATGGTACACTAAAGTACACGTCAATTTCCTTAAAGCTTCATTAATTATTATTATGAGATCATAATGTATACTTTTTCTTGCATATATTTAAAAAAATTCATCTTAAGTAATTATCATTTTAAATAAGTATCATTTATTTGAAGTCCTGATTTTTTTCGACGTATATGTAATAATAACGCACTAAAGTACACCTCTCAATAATTCTTTATTAAATACTTTAATGAAATCATAAAGCATATATATATTTTTTTTTTTTCATTAACTTTAAAATATTGATCTTAAGTCACTAATAATATGCATAGCTGAAATACTTTCTCTTAATACATTCATAATATTGCATAATAAAGGGTTTTATGCAAGATTGGAAATTGTTAATATGATTTTATTTAATAAATACATTTGAAATAAAAAATCTTTAAAGTTTAAAGGGAAATACAAAATAAAATGTACCTTTTCAAAATAAGAGAGAAAAATAAAAGATATTCTGACGCTTTCGAAATATAAAATATTTCATTCAAATATTTAAATATTTCAAAATCTCAAGAATTCAATAATATAAAAATAAGGAAATGAATTGTATTCCTTTAACCGACATGCCGAAATTTAACAGTACAGATAAATCACTTCTAATCTCGGAGAAAATATCTCATTTTGTAATAAAAAACGTTTGTTATATGAATCCGTCTGTAACATAATAATTTAATGGAAATTACTTGAATGTATTTTCTTCAGCATCTTCAATAAATATATTTAGATGCATAAAAATAACTAAGTTTTTTTTTTTTTTTTTTTTTTTTTTTTTTTATCAGTATAGTTTATATTGTTTAATATATATATTTAATAATTCTATATATTTATTAATGCAATGATATTTTTCGTTTCGAATACTAATTTTAAATTAATTACTTGAATGCCTTTTTTTATGCGTTTTTACAATAAATATTTAGATTCATACAAGTAAGTAAACTTACTTTTTTTTTTATTATTTCAGTGAAGTTTAAT
This sequence comes from Salticus scenicus, assembly GCA_963930645.1. Taxonomy (NCBI): domain Eukaryota; kingdom Metazoa; phylum Arthropoda; class Arachnida; order Araneae; family Salticidae; genus Salticus; species Salticus scenicus. Next base: position 225,218,446 of record OZ005656.1, on the reverse strand, counting down.
TCGCTTAACATACATATTTAACACTTCTATATATTTATTAATGCAATTATATTTTTCGTAAATATTTACAAATTTTATGGAGAAAATTAAAATTTTAAATTAATTATCGAATTTTTATAAATAATAAAATATACTATATAGCAATTTAAGTATGTATATAAGAATAAATATACTTTATTTTAATTAGGTCAATAAGTTTATTTAGATTTATATAAGTAAATACGATTCGTGTTTTTATTTTTTTCAGTATACTTTAAATTATTTAACATACTAGGACTACAGGAAACTACTATCTTTCTGTATTAAAATACTGACATCGGAAATTTAATAGTTAAGATATGCTTGAGTGACATTTTAAGATGATAACTGCTGAAGAACCATATAAATATTGTTAAACAAAAATCTCCGGTGCCATTTTATTAATTTGCTTCCTCCATTAATTAATTTTCTGCAGAAATACATTTTATTTCAGTTAGGCTAACAAATAAAAATTCTACGTAAAACTTTTTGAGTTTGTCTAAACCTATTCCTTGTAAAGTAATTTTCTCTAACTAAAGTAATTTTGAGTAAATTTTCTCGCTTTTCTTCTAACCCGTCCTTTCTGTTTTCCCTATATAGAGAAAAACGTTTTATCACTAAAACATCGGATTGCGATATTTTGTAGCATGTATTGTTTTTACTTTTCCTCATTTCATTTATTTTCTATTCTCAGATTATTTATGTACGATACAATATGTATTTTTTCTAACGAGCACCTTCTCGCGATATCTCGTAAAGGACGCAAAGTTCTCAGAACATTTTGTAGATAGACTGGGGAGCAGATGTGCTATATAGTATGTGTACGTGTATATGTGTTTGTGTGGGAATAAAAAGCCAACAATTGTATTTCTTTGGGTTTTATTATTTTGACACTTTACTGAATCTGCTAAAGACAAAAAAAAAATTTTTGGGGACATAACACTCTTCTCTATTATCGACATTTGGAAACAAACATTTTTCTTTTTCTTTTTTTTTTTTTTTATGAAAAAGTGAATTTGTGTAATTTAAACTTTTCTTTTAGCTAAAGTCAGAAAAAAAAAAAAAAAAAAAAAAGATTCCGTTAAATAATATAAATTTTTCGTAAAGGACACATTCCAGTTATTTACTCGGTGATAACAACCTGTTCTTGACCTAATCGTTCCCTGCCGTCCGTACAGTTTCGTCTTTGCAAATATTTTTACACCATCGCAATCTTAATCTCGGGGACATAAACTCTGTGGCATACATATTTTACATGTGACGATAAATTTCTCCAGAACTTTCATATCTTGCCATTAAAAATTGAGGCATTGCCCGCTCGTAACTTTCGGAGGCATTAATGATACGAACAATATTGTTCACTCCTACGCTATCATAAAACCATCTGACGTAATCAGACGATATAGCATGCATTTCCAGCACTCACAGCCCTGTATAGGGGCATGCGTAATCTTATGTATCTAAAATGATGGTGTAATCCCAACAGCGCCACTTTTATTTGGTCAGCCATTATAAAACCGGATTTTTTTTTTTTTTTTTTTTTTTTTTTTTTTTTTTTTTTTGCAGTGTACTGGCGTGTTTTCATGAAATTAAACTACGATTCTTTAATACAATTTTAAAGTATTGCATATCTCATGTTCTTTCATGAATCATCTTCGCGATACTTTAAAGTCTATTGCAATTCAATACAAAACTGTTATATTTTTTAGCCACCACAAGACTTTCATCCCTATTTTCCTATAAAAATTCACTCAGTAAAAGATATTCGTTATTTTTTTCATTTATTAAAATTATCTTTTATGATGAATTCTCACGATTTCCATCCTATGAAAGTAATATAGCATTAAATATTCAAAGAAAGTCGATATTATTCTCCACATAACACATTAAAAAAGATTTTTTTTTTCTTTAAGAACAAATATCTGGAGTGACTCCACTCGACATTCCGAACATTGAGTAACTAACAGTTTTGTAGATAAAATAAAGAAAGAGGAGTTGCTAAACAAACAAAAATGAGAAAACCATAACAGAGTGTTTGAGTATTTTTCTCCATATATCACACGAGGTTTTATTTAACGCTACTGAACTTTGAGACCTTAGATCATAATGATAAAGAATTTTTCGTTGTGTCCCTGTAAAAATCTATAAATGCTAGATTCACCAAAATGCTTATAGTTAGTGCAACAGTGATTTATAATATTCATACAAATTTTCAGCTCAATTGAATAAGGCGTTTAGATGCTATCGCTGGTCTCATAGGCCATAAAGATAAAGAATTTTTCTTTGTGTCCCTGTAAAAAAACTGTAAGTGCTAGATTCACCAAAATCTATACAGTTGGTTCAAATGTGACCTATAACATGTGTACAAATTATTTGCTGAGTTTAATAAGGCGTTTAGACGCTATCACACTTTTAAAAATTTGGCAAAGAATTTTTCTTTGTGTCCCTGTAAAAAAACTATAAGTGCTAGATTCTCCAAAATCTATACAGATTGATTATATGTGACCTATAATATGTGTATAAAGTTTTTGCTCAATTGAATAAGGCGTTTAGATGCTATCGCACTTTTAAGATTTTGGTCCCTTGGCCATAATGATAAAGAATTTTTCTTTGTGTCCCTGTAAAAAAACTATAAGTGATAGATTCACCAAAATCTATAGGGTTCATAATATGGTGACTTACAATATACGTACCAACTTTCAGCTTATTCGAACAAAGCGTTTAGACGCTAGCGTGTTCACTCACAGACATACACACATACATACACACATACATACACACATACATACATACACACATACATATATCATCGTAAAAATAGTGAAAACGGACTCGTTGGACATCGAAACGTATAGAAACATCAAAATCTCGAATTCGGATTTTTGACATGATTACAATACTTTCCTCACTATAGTGTTCGGAAAGTAATAAATTGATATCTTTATTTTAAACTATCGATGATCGATGATTAAATCATTTGTTTCAAATGTATATATGAGCTCTTTTAGAAGATAACCATAATCGAATTTTGCCATCATCGGGGGACATTTGGAATTTTGGAATTACAGGAATTTTGCCCTCCCCTAGGGGGTGGGGGAATGATGCTCCTTCCTATACAGAAAAAAAAAAATCCCTGTTGATTCTCACTGTTATAAATATTTTTTTTTAATTCTGCAATGATTATTAAAAAAAAAAAAAAAAAAAAAAAATTCTATGTGTATTTTACGAAATTTGTCCTGTACCGCCTTGTTTAAAATTTTTAAAAAGTGGTACACAACGGCACCTGTTGAACGATTTTCTCGAAATGTTGACAGGCACTAATTCATCTCAGGGTACAACTACGTATCAAATTTCATGAAATTGTCTACAGAGGCTGTTCGCACATTTTTTAGACGATTTTACTTCGCAGAAAGAAAAAATCGTTAGCATGGAGAATTTTATTTTTACAACAGTTATATTTTTGGAAGTTTTATTTATCTTCTGATATTTAGAATTTGTGTTTAGATGCAAAAATGCGCTTTTAAAAAGGCAGTGGATGGAAGGTTAGTTTTCCGCTCTATCCAAAGAGAGTTTTTAGTGAAATCTTTATGAAAAGCATTTATCAGGAGAAAAATGGAAAATGTCGCAACAATAGATGAATCTTGGGTCTATTTAAGTGGTTGCAATAAAAAAAGATCAATTTATTATCACAAAAGTAGAGAAAAAAAATTTTGCTACATGGTTCAAAGCATCAAAAGAAAGTTTTTCTAAAGGATTTATGATTGCCACTGGTTTTTCATACAAGCGCAAGATAAAAGCAAAGAACATGTGACAAAAATGTCAAAATCAGCTCTAAATACTATCAAGAACATATTTTAATTCCAATTTTTAAAAATGAAAATCCATGTATTTATCCAAAATACTATCAATCCGTTGAACTGTATCAAGACAAAACAAGCAGCCACACATCGCAATCCGCAATTGCTTTTCTAGAAAAAAATGGAACAAAAAACGGGAGTTAAAACCATACCCTACACTGATATTCCTGCTAAATCTCCTGATGTATCACTGTTGGATTTTTGTGTTTTTTGACTCTTAAAATCAACATTATACAAACACCGACTGCAACGCTTTGTGGACTTTGGAAAGCCGTTCAAGAGGATTAGAAAAATATACCTCTTCCGATATTATAAAAAGCATTATTATCATAGAAATTACGATGTAGAATGATAGTTAAGAAAGAGGGCTATCAAACTGAACAATTAAAACACGAAATACGAGTGAAATTGCTTCAGTACACTCCATCAAAATCGTCTAAAAAATGTGCGAACAGCCTCTGTACAATAATTCCTGAGATATAGTGTCCACGAAATTTTGTCACACACACACAGATAGACAGACATATTTTAAAAATTGTCGAATCATGTTCTTGGCCTCTCAAAACGTGTAAATCCTTTTAAAACACGATTTTTTTTTTTTTTTTTTTTTTTTTTTTTACGAATTTAATATTTCCTTCTAATGAATTTAGAAGAAAGTAAAACTAAAGTATTCTTAGTCATTAAAACGCTTTTATCTCTTCATGTGTGAGAGATAAGTGAACAGTATAAGGTGATACCTATTATAAATGACATAATAAACAAGAGTATTTTTTTTTTTTTTATAGAGTTATATCTTTTTATAATTCAAAATGTCCCTATATGAATTTGGTCAATTGGAAACTTTTAATTTTCAGTCAATAAGATAAAAATGAGTTATGATGGATTAATAATGCACAATCGTTTTTGCATATGTTTTAAACCATAAATATTAAACGTATATATATATTTGAATTAAATTTTTTAAATTTATTTCATGCCGCGGTAGTGTTAACGATACGGTTTTAATAGAGTTAACAGCGTTAACGATATCTAAAAATTAATTATTATAAATAATTTGTTTAATAATTACGTATGCAGCGAAAAATACTATTAAAGGATAATGGTGAAGTTTTAAATAAAGAATAACTTTTCAAATAAAAAACAAAACTCAATTTGATATTCTGACACTTTCGATCTGTAAAATATTTCACTTTCAAATATTTAAATCTTTCAAAAATCTCAAGAATTCAATATCAAGAAAATAAGGGAATAAATTGGATTCTGTTAGCAGAAATGTCGAAATTTTACTTTAGAGAAAAAACATTTTTAATCCCGAAGAAAATATCTCATATTCAAATATCAAGTATTTGTAATATGAATGCATATGTGATATAATGATTTAATGGAAATTGCTTAAAGATACTTTCTTTATCATTTTCACAAAATATGTTTATATTTATGTGAGGAAATAGAATTCACGCTCTTATTTATTTATTTATTTTTCAGTGTACATTAATTTAGTTAAAAAAGACTTACAATTTCTCGATACGTATCAAAGTGGAAATGCATTTCATGTATATATATTCTAATTTTACAAAGAAAATCCTAAAAACAATTTATAATGGAAGCTTCTTTTGCTTCTTTTACATATGAAGTAGTTAAAGATTACAATTAAATTATTATATTTAATTTAAATTAATTTAAATTAATATCTTTCAGTTATGCGAAATGTTAACTAACACAATATTAACATGTGTATAGTGACTCAACCCTTAGGATTGTGTTGGGTTGTGGGGATTAAGGATTTAATCCAATTTACTTCACTAGGGTCTTAGGTCTGAGCGGGAGTGTCCTTAGTGGATAGTTTTCTAAGGGGTCCTAGTACGTAATTACGTAAGTTTCGGTGAAAACCACGAAAAAACTCCCAATAGCTAAGCCGTCGAGCGCAACCTGGGATCGAACTCGGCACCCCACGTCTACCAGCATTTGTGCAGAACCGCTTGGCCACTGGTGGGCCGTCATAAAATCAAATCTAACACTCTCACCCTCGAAAACGCAAACACTAACCTTCTCCTTCCCAAGACTCCTTAAACGGAACCCAGTGATGAGGATTGATGGCGTCAGTGTCCGTCATGTTTCACAACTAAAAACATTGGAAATCACAATAGGTAAAAACCTAAACTGTCTGGCACATATACAAGACCTAAAGATAAAAAATTCTAAAATCTTTCACAATTCAGCAAAAATTGCAGAGAACAGGTGGGGTATATCCACCTTCTTCCTAAAAACCTGGTATAAAATAGTAATAGAAAAAATCCTAACCTACGGCGCTGTTTTTTTTTTTTTTGAGGGGGGGGGGATGACAACCTTACCAAAGCCAGCGTCGAATAAACCTAGCTCAATACAGAGAATGTTTTTGGTCCAAATTTCTAGAATTACGAAACAATCTCTACTGATGCCCTCACAGTCATCTCTGGTATTCCACATGCTCACCTCCAATTAAAATACAACTTTAACAAAACTAACGTTCTGCAATTAAATAATTCCATTCTGACACACACTCTCTTCCCTAATATTCAGGTCCAAAAGCTTTTCAAAAGCTGGCAAATACACCCAGCACAGGATACTGCTTCCTTTTTCATAAACTGTTCAAAAAACAGCTTCGCCCCGTCTTCTCAACTAGCGATCTACACTGATGGCTCCAAAACCGACCATGGAGTGGCAGCTGCGCTCTACGTTTTAAACAATAACAAAGTTCTCCATCAGTGAGCAGGCAGGCTCGCAGACCACAATTCCGTCTTTCAGGCTGAGCTCTTTCCCATCCTGAAGCCAGGGTCGTGGTCACAAAAAAACTCTCCAGACTACAATCAAATTTCAATCTTCAGTGATAGCCTCTCGAGCCTGCAGATCATAGTTCGCCACAAGAGCAGACACCCACAAGTACTTGAAATTAAAATAAAGCTCTCAAAATTAAAAACTAAAATCTCTCTGGTACACGTTTCTGCCCATAAGTGGGTCGTCGGAAATGAACTAGCAGACACTCTTTCAAAATCAGCAACAGAACCTAGTGACACAGCCTATTCTCTCCCAGCTCCCCCTTCCTACATAAAACATCACCTAAATCAAAAACTAGTTAACCACTGACAGGATCTCTGGAGTGTGTCTACAAAAGGGAGATACACTCAAACTAAATTCTTTCTCTAAAACTAACTATTCAACTTAACAATCTACCCGTATGTAGTTTTTCTTGGCTTTCACTAAAACTCGCTTAACTATAAGTTACAAAGACTCGCACACAGAGCAATCCAATTCTAGAACCAACAGTTAAGCTAGAACCAACAGTTAAATATTTAATGGTATAAGTTTAGACTTGTAATCAATAAGTTTCAATACAACTGCATGACTCATTAACCTTGTGATTAGTGAACGATTCTATGGTAAAAGGGGAAGTGTTGGGTTCGAATCCATTTCATCAACCTAGTCGAATGGAGTATTTCTTGGTTTTCTCTAAAACCTGCTGAAATATGCAATAGGATTCCTTAGAAGGACTCTCATGCATTTCGCTTATAGGATCCTCGTTTATTTAATCGGTCTTAAACCTTATGAATATCCATATGTGAATGTTTATTGTATAGTAAAACTTTTAAATATATTATTGTTTTATATAAGGTGTGAACCTGATTATGTATAAATGAGTTATCGATTATGAAATAAATTTATCATTACTATAATACTCACATTAAAAGATTCTCACTTATACAATTTAGCGGTTATGCAAATTATTCAAACTCGTCACCGATGAGTCATCCTTCACAAACTTTCTCGTAAGATCCACAGGGGTGACTCAGCTTTTCCGGGAATTCCCCTTATCTCTAGTAGATAAGGTGTTACAACTCAACGTTTCCCTTCATTCTTAGTTTAGCCGTCGTGTGAGTAGGTTGTTTTACCGTGTGTTATGTTTACCGTTCACTGCTTTTGAGTTTTAGCCGAAAATCCCGCCTGTTTTTCCGCGTATTGTATTTCGGTTTTTCCGTACCTGGATTCTTTAAGTATAATAGAATATTCCAACTCATCAACCTACCCGTTGGGATTTTTTCTTGGTTTTCTCTAAAACTGACTTAACTATAAGGCGTATATTAAAATAATATATAGTTATTATATAAAAATCTCTTACTATCCGATCATTTATAAATAGTTTAAAAAATTATTACTTAGTTTATAACTAGATAGAATAATTGCTAAAAACAATAAGATTTTTAATTTTTAATTTTAGCCTATTAAGTGATTTTAAAACCTCTTTTAAGTTTTTTCTTATAAAGTTAAAGTGGTTTCAAAACCTTTCATTAAAATTTACACTTATATTTTAGTAAAACTTTATTTAATCGAGTAAATGCAAAGTTTAACACTTAATGAATTATTTAAAATTTTATCTATACAGGAATAATATAAAAATTTACATTTATGTGGTAGTAAGAATAATTGCCTCATTAGAAGTTTCATTAACTAAAAACAATGAATTCGAATACAACTGTTTGATTCTAGTATGATTCACGGTAAGTTATTTTCACTTAGACATTCTGAGCAAATCTTATTGTAAAGGATAATTTCTTTCTGTGAAAGTGTCACCCAAATTCTCTCACAAGGATTATTGTTTAGTATTTTATTTTTAAATCATATATCCAACTTATAAAATTTAACGGTTATGCAAATGAGTAATTTTTATTACTTATACTTCAATCCGTATAAATAAGTTGAAAATTTTACCTTGCGATGTAATGCATATATTAAAATAATATATAGTTATAAATAAATTTATCATTACTGTAATACTCACATTAAAAGATTCTCACTTATACAATTTAGCGGTTATGCAAATTATTCAAACTCGTCACCGATGAGTCATCCTTCACAAACTTTCTCGTAAGATCCACAGGGTGACTCAGCTTTTCCGGGAATTCTCTTATCTCTAGTAGATAAGGTGTTACAACTCAACGTTTCCCTTCATTCTTAGTTTGGTCGTCGTGCAAGTAGGTTGTTTTACTGTGTGTTATGTTCACCGTCCACTGCTTTGAAGTTTTAGCCGAAAATCCCGCCTGTTTTTCCGCGTATTGTATTTCGGTTTTTCCGTACCTGGATTCTTTAAGTATAATAGAATATTCCAACTCATCAACCTACCCGTTGGGATTTTTTCTTGGTTTTCTCTAAAACTGACTTAACTATAAGGCGTATATTAAAATAATATATAGTTTATAACTAGATAAAATAATTGCTAAAAACAATAAGATTTTAATTTTATCCTATTAAGTAATTTTAAAACCTCTTTTTAGTTTTTTCTTATAAAGTTAAAGTGATTTCAAAACCGTTCATTAAAAAAATACACTTATATTTTAGTAAAACTTTATTTAATCGATTAAATGCAAAGTTTAACACTTAATGAATTATTTAAAATGTTATCTATATAGGAATAATATAAAAATTTATGTGCTAAGTATTAATAATTGTCTTAAAATGTGCTAGTAATGTAATAGTATTAAAATGTGCTAGTATTAATAATTGTCTCATTAGAAGTTTCATTAACTAAAAACAATGAATTCAAATACAACTGTTTGATTCTAGTATGATTCACGGTAAGTTATTTTCACTTAGACATTCTGAGCAAATCTTATTGTAAAGGATAATTTCTTTCTGTGATAGTGTCACCCAAATTCTCTCATAAGGATTATTGTTTAGTATTTTATTTTAAATCATATATCCAACTTATAAAATTTTGCGGATATGCAAATGAGTAATTTTTATTACTTCAATCCGTATAAATAAGTTGAAAATTTTATCCTGCGATGTAATGCATATATTAAAATAATATATAGTTATTATACAAAAATCTCTCTTGCTATCCGATTATTTATAGATAGTTTATTACTTAGTTTTATAACTAGAGAAAATAATTACTAAACCAATAAGATTTCTGTTTTTAATTTTATCCTATTAAGTGATTTTAAAATATTTCATTAAAAATTACAGTTACATTTTATTGAATGAAAAAGGATGTCTTATCGTAAAATTATTCTGTTTTGATCTCATTATTTTCTTAGCATAATTAAAAAAAGTAAAATTAAATAAAAAAAGTAAAAATATTTCAATATTTTAATAGGATAATTGCAGAGTTTAACTCTTATTTCATTATTTAAATGTAGTTTACAACTGATATTAAATAAATGATCTCTCTAAACTATTTTATATTACTGTAAAAACACAGAACTCTAACAACAAAAGCATTCTGCTAAGATAGGTATGATTCAACATTCTTATCTGTCTGAGTCATCATCTTGCGATAAAACAGTTTCTCGCATTTGTGTGCAAGACTGAAGGTTGCATTTCGCTAAAGGGAAATTTCAACAGTAATTTTTAAGTAAGTTTTATAATTTATTATTACTATTTGATAATTTATTTAACTTAATATGTATCTCTACTCTATACTCCAATAAAATTATTTGTTTATAGCATAAAAATTTTATTAACCCTTTAACGCGCGGTGGTATAACTGTGAAACCACCTCTCAGTTGCAAAAACTCATCCCAGAAAATTTTTAGCAAAAATTTACGTTTATAACGTAGCAGAAAAGGCTGTTTTTTTAACCTTAAAATTTAAAATTCCTTTGAATTTAATTTTGTTCGTGAATTCCGGTGGCAGTATAATTTAAATGATCCGATATTCCTTGCGCCGCAAAGGGTTAAAACTTTACGAAAGTTATATAAGGAATTTTTATTGTTTTATTGAAGAGAGATAAATCAATTTAAAAAATATTTTTTATTGGTATTTACTTATGAGAATTTTTTATTGTTACACTATAAACTTTTATGTTTAATTAAAACTAAATTTTGCATAACATATATAAAACCTACTTTTTTATTTTCTTACCCTACAAAAGTTTTCATTTAACTTGTGTGTGTTCAGAAATTATCCGAGTAAAACTAAATTTTGCAAAAACATATATAAAACTTCTTTCGCAAAAGAATTTTTATTGTTTAACTATAACTTACTTTTATATTTATTTATTTCAATACCGTTTAAGTGATACGTAGATAATAATCGTTTAAACTCATTGTATGATATGCTTTGTGAAAAAAATATTGCAAATTCCTAATGATTCGCTGCATTTATTAATGATTTTAACTGAATCTTTATATGAGATAGTGTTGATTACTAAATGCATGGCTCGCCAGCGTATATAACACATGATTCATCAGCTGTAGGGGTTTTCCGTTGCAGGTGATGACTCATAGAATATTCTGTATTATCTGTTTTTTAAGGAAACTGTTTATTTTCATTTAAAATAGTTTGTTGCATTGAATTTTTATGCAATTTATTTCGAAATTTTAAATAGAAATGTTTAATACAAAATAACTTTCAGTAACTGATAGTTTTTAAATATAACTAATCCTTTTTATTATTATAGTTTATATCAATTATTTTATAAAAAGAACTTATTTTTATTATTTCAAGTTTAAAAGTATTTACCTGTTTCATTTAAATCAACTAAGATAGTATAAATTATATTACTGCGTTAAACTCGAATAAATGTTAAATAATATTTGTGTAGTATCAATATAATGTTTAATTTAAATAACATATTCATGTACTTATAACTTTTTGCTTATAAAATTTATGTAAAGTTTTAAAATTCTCGTGTTAGGATAAATTTATTTAATATTAACAGCATAAAGTTTAGTTAATTATAATGTATATAAAATTTAATTGTTGATTTTAAACATTGTATGTATTTTTTAAATTAATATTATTATAGGATAGTCATTTTTTTTTTTAAAATTTATAACTTTACTGTATATCTTTGTATGCATTTTTTAAATTAATATTATGATATGAGAGTATTTTTTTTTAATTTATAACTTTACTGTATATCTTTTGAATGCATTTTTTTAATTAATATTATTATATAATAGTAATTTTTTTTTAATTAATATTATTTATTATTATATAATAGTATTTTTTTAAAAATTTATAAATTTACTGTATATAAAATTTAATTGTTGATTTAAAACTTTGTAAGCATTTTTTTTAGATTAATATTATTATATGATAGTAATTTTTTTATTTTTTATTTATTTATAATATTACTGTATGTCTTTGTAAGCAATTTTTTAGATTAATATAATTATATGATAGTAATTTTTTTTTACATTCTTAACTTTGCTGTATATCTTTGTATGCATTTATAAAATGAGAATTTTTTTAAATTAATATTACATATGTTTTCAATTTTAAACGAATGTAAGTTAGAGTGTAAATAAATTTTAAAAGTTAAACTTATTTAGTGTTAACATAAAGTTTAATTTACATAATTTTTATTATATTTAGTTTAATTTATATGATAGTAATTTTTTAAAGTGTATGTGTGTTCGATTTTTAAAGAATGTAATAATAGTATTTCTAAGTTTGACCTTAAATAACAGTATGTGTTTTATATAATTTTTATTATATTTAGTTTATATAACATAACTGTATATAAAATTTATTAACTGATTAAAAACTTCTGTTAAATTTTTAACGAATGTAAGATAGAGTTTAAAGAAATGTGAAACTTATTTAGAGAGAATATAAAGTTTAATTTACCTAATTTTTATTATATTTAGTTTAATTTATAGGATAGTAATTTTTTAAAGTGCATGTGTGTTCAATTTTTAACAAATGTAATAATATTATTTCTAAGATAGTCTAAATAAATTTAAAAAGTGAAACTTATTTAGAGTTAAAAGAAAGTTAGAATTTTTAAGTGTCTTACATTTTTAATGAATGTTAAGTTATTTATTATTTGTTTTGCTTTTAAATCTATGTGTAAAATGTTAATTCCCACCGGAAATTATTTATACTCTTCCAATGGCAAAACCTAAATTTTAACATGCTTTGAAGACAACCCCAGAAAACTGTGTGATGAGTTCTTCAGGTTGACATTTTTTATTTATTTTTTTATTTATTTTTTTATTTTATTATTTTTTTTTAAGGAACTAACTCCCGCCTTGCTCTACGGAGTGAAAAGGGGCACCGCAGGCTCGGGAGGGCAGTCTCCCAGGCGGCGCTCAAGGTGAACTCTCTCTTTCTACCTTTATTCTTAAATTTGTATTCTCTTTCTAACTTTTTTCTAACTTTATTCATTCTAACTCTCATTTCTTAAATTATAAATTTTGTATTCTCATTCTAACATTTTTCTAACTCTCATTTCTTAAACTGTATCTCTTTTCAGGCTAAGTCCCAAAAGATCGTGACGTCATCTAACCCCCCTGCAAAAATTCAAAAAAATTTTGAAGTCCCCAAAATTGTGAAAAAAAATACTAACAAGGAAACATTCAAAAGGTGTCATCGTCAAAAAGTATTGAAAAAAATATATGTGATTCTACTCTACATGAAACACCAGAAAGTGAAAAAATTATCGGCTGAAATGAATTACAACGACCACAAAAAATTATCAAAATTAAGCATATTTGGCAATTTAGCGCTGTTAGGCGATACATTTGCTCGCACCGAGATTGCCGTGTACGAACAGAACCGTGTTTTGCTTTTCCGCCAAGTACTCAAAATCAATCGCCTAGCAGTGTGAAATCGCCAAATATGCTTAATTTTGATAATTTTTTGTGGTCGCTGTAATTCACTTCAGCCGATATTTTTTTCACTTTCTGGTGTTTTATGAAGAGTAGAATCACATATATTTTTTTCAATAATTTTTGAAGATGACACCTTTTGAATGCTTCCTTGTAAGTGCCGAAATGTATGAAAATAAATCTAACTTCTCAAAATTCCCATTCTCCCCGATAGATGGCACCATCAAACTTCTCGTCCAAGATGATACTCAAAGTTTCTATTCTTCCGGTGGCAACATCCCCTCGTCCGAGATGATGACTAAGTAGTGTAAAAAGGACACGTTCACCGACGGGGTGGAGGCGCGGAGGCGCTCTCCAACAGGGTGGTGGCGCGCGTGCCTCAGCGCGCCTCCGCGCCTCCACCGTGTCGGTGAACTGTCCTTTTTACACTACTCCTGTATGAACTTTGTAAATAGACAACCACTCGGCTCCGGTCCTCTTCACTTTCATGGAACTTTGTCGCCTTTTGCCGCGGGAGAGCTCTGCTCTGGCGACCATTGTAATTTTTTCTCTCTCTCTCTTTTTTTTTTTTTTTTTTTTTTTTTGTTTACTTATACAATAAACAACGAGGCAGGCTTAACCTTTTCAAACGGGCTCTTTTTAATCTCCACAGTGGCTTTGGAGCCCTTCTCTAAAGGTTAAAAACGCTCAAAACCGCTGCATAGCGATGAGCGGCCTCCTTCCGTCTTAGAATCTTAGAATCTAAGAACCCGTAGGATAGTCTCAAATCTCAACTAAAACCGAAACAATCTTGTTTGCTACATTTTGGCCGCATAAATACCATGTTAATTAATTAATTTTCCAAGAATTAATCGTTATAATTTTTGTTTTGCTTGTTCATCTATATCTATATCATTATATAAAGCGCAAAAAATTGTTTGTTTGTGAAGAGTAATCTCTGAAACTACTGAACCGATTTAAAAACTTCTTTCACTGACCGAAAGCTACAGTATGCCATATTGTTATAGGCTATATTTAATTTTGATAAAATAAATTTTAGTTTAAAATCTGAGTATTTTAATTAAAATCCCCATAGAAGCCGTAATAGAAATGGAAATAATGAAATATTAAAAAAATTAGCTGCTGCCAACATAAAAGAAACATTTACATATTCATTTCGTTTTTAAAATATCTTGACGTGAAAAGAAAAGAAATATATTTGCACGTGCATTAAATTGAAATTCATATAAAGCTTTTTTAATTGTTAAACTTACACGTTAAATCTGACGTCATTATAGAATTAAAAGTGTTTATTTTTCTAATAATTTAATTTGATATGATATGATATAATATCTAAGCATCAATGTTTAAACCACGGAGTCTTTATTACTCCGTGGTTTAAACTGATGTGTGTAAACGAAATTGGAATTTAAAAATAAATAAATAAATAAAATAAAATAAAATAAGAAATTCTATTTTATTTATAATATTATGTATTTTAATTTATAATTGTTGCCAAAAAGATTTACGAATTAATTTATTTTTAGACATATAATAAAATATATTTTCACGCGAACAATAATATAAAAAGTGAACTGGATTTTTTGTAAAAAAATAATAAAGATCGAGGAAAATTATTTCCCCATTTTAATCCCCATATTTGGATATAGATATGTATTAGTTATCATGTGCATCCGTTAGATTAAATTGTTTTTGTTGTAAAATTGATAAAATTGGAATTTTAAATTTCAAAACTCTAGAAAAAAAAATGGCAAATTTCCATATTCGATTGAAAACATAAACATTTCATTTCAAAGGATGATATTTACACAATAAACATCCAACTAATAAACTAATTAAAAGGGAAAGGATAAATATTCTATCATAATTTGAAGTCAAATTTGTTTTCAAATGTCTAAATAAAGTATCTGATATAATATACTAATATGTTGCAGCGGAATAGATTTGATATCCGTCATCCTTGGCAGAAAAAAAAAATATCGCCAAATTATCTGGCGAATATAATTTAATTCCTTTCAAAAATCATGGTTATTTTAAAAACTTACATTAAGAGTGTAACGAATAATATGAAACAATATTTCGTACAATACATATTACGAAAATATACATCTGGCATGTATATTTTCGTATTACGTTTTTGATCGCCAAATACAAAAAACGCCAAGGGTGACAGTTTTGAAATTTAAAATTAAAATTTTGTCAATTTGACAGCAAAATAACTCAATCTAACGCATGCATACAATAACTAATACATATCTATACCCAAATATGAGGATTAAAATCGGGAAATAATTCTAGAATTAAAAAAAAAAAAAAAAAAAAAAAAATCCAATGAGCGATTAACATGGAGTCAGTGATGTCATACTTCGCTTGCGTATTGAGATGTTTAAATTTATTTGGCGACTATTTTTAGCAACTAACAGTTATGGCAAGTAGCTCAATATACATAGCGCATACAGCCATTACTGAAATGTAAATAGCATTTAATTATTTGAGTTACATTATGTTGACTGGAAACCTATTTAATATACCTATGCTCTATAGCTATACTAATATAAAAAAAAGAAAGGTTTATATGCATATGTAGAGAACGATCGCTAGAACTAAAAAGCCGATTGCTTTTTTTTTTTTTCTTTCAATAATCAAAAGTTACACTGTCTCTCTCTAAGTGCTAGAAGCTATAATAAATTTTGGTAAAATAAATTTTTAATTAAAATTTTCAATATTTTAATTGAAAACAAAGCCTAGATTTGATATCTCTCGTCATTGGCGATTTTTGTATTTGGCAATCGAAAACGTAATACGAAAATCTGTATATTATCGTAGTAAATACCGAGATGTATGTGTTTACTTCAATTACCCTACTACCGTAGGTAGTGGAAGTATTGTATAGGTTTTGGCAATTGGTCAGTGTGTGTGTATATGTGCACGTGTGTGTGTAATCTTCTGGCTGTCATATCTCCAAAACTAATAAAAATAGAACTACTAAACTTCACAAGTGATTCAGGTCTGGTGTACAGATAAATTTTCCAAATTTTCGTGAAAATTGAAAAACCGGAATTGGGTCATCGAAAACCAGAAATGGGACCGTAAGCCCATATTCAAAAACACCTCTAATGATTTTCTTCAAAGTTGCTATATAAATAATATATTAGATGCCCTTTCGATTGAAAAGATGCTTAGTTCAGGAAAATTGATAGGCGTCCTCTATAAACAGCTCAATTTCAGACTTAGCAAGTGCGTTCCTTTAAAAACGCCTGTACGGATTTTTTTCAAACTCGCCATGTTAACTTCCTATTAAATATCCTTTTGTATGTAATTATTGTTTTTAGGTCAATAATTGAGTATGTTAAGTTTTGGTAAAAGTTGGTATCTCAAAAACGGCTCTAACGTATTCTTGAAAATTTTTTCTTTAATCCAATTTAGATAACCTTTCTCAAGTATTACGTGCTTATTACAGGAATATTAACGGTCATCCTGATTAGGTAGTTCAGTTTTAGATCTCGGAAATTCGTGTTTAAAAAAATAACTATCTATTTTTTTCCCCTTATTTTTTAACTCGCTATGCAAACTCTGTTGTATGTGTCTTTATACGTGTATCAAGTTTCTCTTACTCGAAAATCTCAAAAAATGCAAGTAATATCTCCAAAAAATTGTATACATTACGTGTAATAGTGGGTAATGGAAGTCGTGTGGTTGTTTCACACCAGATTCTGTAATAGTATATATTGTACGAATATTGTTTCATATTATTGATTTCTCCTTTAATATACATTATTAAAATAAAAATCAATTATGGAAAAAATTAAATATATTTGCGAAATGAAAAAATAAATAATAATTAAAGCTATTATGACGTCAATTTTATCAAAAACATTTTCATGTCATAGGTTTATTTTTCAATATTTTTTATTCATGAGTAAAGAAATGTTTCTTTTTATGAAATAAATAAATAAATAAATAAATAAATAGCATTAAGTAAAAATTGCCAACATTTAACAACTAATTAAAAAAAATAATTGTAAAATTATATTTTGACTTTCCAGTTAATAATATTGCCTGACTATAACATATAAACTGATATATTTCTTGATTTTTTACATATCAATCCATCTTTAACTAAAATTTGTTCATCAGTGCGAAGCCGGACGGGTCAGCTAGTATTTTATAATTGTAGTGCATTTTGTATTCACTTTAACACTTTTCTTTGTTATCATTAGGTTTTGCTGAGTATTTTGGAAAAATTGAGTGTCAAACTGATGAATACAAGTTATTTTTTATAATAAGGTTAATTCGTTATTTATATGCATAAAATAGATAACTTTGAAGAATTAATGGAAGATTTTATAGGAGAAAAAAAACTTACTACAATTATTTATATTTAATATTTTATCGATTATTACTTAAAAAATATGTATTCGCCAAATTTAACGTATTATTATCCATAGATAAATTTTTAAAGCATTCACTTGAGAAATATTACAGCAGATGCTTATCTCACTCAAGGAATAACGCACGTACTTTCTCTTTCTCAATCATTTTTGGCAAATTTATTTAAAAATCAACATATTTGAATCATTTAGTTAATTGCTTATATAATACTAATTTACTAATCGAAAAAAGTGTCTGTCTGTATGTGTGCGACGTAAGTAAAATACTATGGCATGTAAAAATTTGATTATTTTAGATAAATAGGTGTGTTTAGATTTACGACATACCATTAAATATTCGATATTTCTATAAAATTGTTAAACAAAAATCATGTTTTGTGATTCTTTTCCCGACATACTTTTTTAAATTGCACATTTCAAACTGATGCCAGCGCAGTTCAATGCTTAAAATTTTTTATCTATTTATTTATTTTTATTTTTGTTCTACTTCATTTATTTATATATTTATATATTTATTATTTTATTTTTATTATTTTTTATTATTGTTGTTGTTATTATTAGTATGGAGGACTATTAGTCTCAATCTACGGAAAAAACGTTGTCGCTAGTTTTACGTTGATTGGACATTTATCGAAATCGAAATTTTATCGAAAATATAGTTGAATAATTTGAAAGCGACGATGTAATTTGAAAAAAAAAAAGTAATAGTCCTCAGTACTAAACTAAATTCTGCTTTTGGCAGAAATTCATCAATTTTTTTTTTTTTTTTTTTTTTTTTTTTTTTGAAAGAAAAAAAAAATTTAATAATCAATATCTAAACGGCAGCACCGAAAAAGTTGAAGAAATTTTTTTTGACAAAAATACGTAATTTATTTTAATTTTTAATTGTTGCCTAAAAAGTTTACGAGTTTTTTTTTTTTTTTTTTTTTTTTTTTTTTTAATGAAAAGAAATTCACCCGTAAATATTAAAACTGATATAAAACTTTGCGAAAAATTAAAGTTGCAGGATAAAATTGACGTCCTTATAGCTATAAAGGTATATTATTATTATTATTATTATTAAAATTAATTAATTAGTTCTTTGATAGAGCATTAGCTCAGCATCTTCTTGACGGCTTTTAAATTTTTATTCCCATTTCGTTGACGATTTAAAATGGCTATCGCAATTTTATAAGTAAAGACTTTGGCGAGGTCCGAGCTAATTTGGTGCTAAATTTCAAATTTCTCAAAGGGATATCTAAAACTTGTACAAGTTCTTATTTATTTATTTATTTAATTTGACATTGAAAATAAATACAAATTCATGCTGCAGTAACAGATGTTTATTACATTAAATAATACATTAGACTTAGCAACTTTTTTTTTTTTTTTTTTTCAAAACATGCTTTGACTTTTAACTTCAGGAATTTCTCTGAAAGTCAGTCATTCCTGCGTAATTAGGTGCAAAATATTAACACATGGTGAATTTTGAGGAAATATGGTGCGAGAGTAGTCAGAAAAGTCTCAGGATAAAGAGAAATTACTGGCCGTAAATCCATTCCTTCAGTTTTCTGTAAGAAAAATACCAACATTATTATATTTAAATGTAAATTTGGATTCTCGAATTAAATCACTCATGCATATATATATTGAGTTATTAATTAAAAATGAAGAAATAAATAAATAAATAAATATAAGCATACTGTTTTTTTTTTTTTTTATGTGGGATAGAGGGGGGGGGGGGCAAATTTATGTTGTTCAGTAATTGTTTTGATATATTTTGGCATTTAAGTCGGATTTTTGTCAATTAGTTGGACTCCAGAAACAAACAAATTTGAAAACTATCCATGGTTCAAATCCTCATTGCACTTGAATCTTTGCAGCATATTTCCAGAGAGCGCTATAAACTGACAGTTATTTTATAGCCTTAAAAGGATAAATGACATGCCGCAATCGATAGTTTCCGAAATCTCACCATTTGTCAACCTACGTCCTACTTTTGTAGACTTCCAGACTAGTAGAATGCTATTACCATACTTGCCAACATCTTAATTAACACATTCACGACCGCTGACGTAGATTCATGTCATTTAAAAATCTATAAGTCCGCCAGTGGGCGTTTCTTTCGCAATTTGTATGTTGTTTATTTCTTATGTATATATACAATATTTATATATTTACGATGAAACATACTATGGATACAAACATATTAGAAATAAAATAATTAAAATGTACATCCATTTGTAATATAAATGTGAATACAGAAAATGTTGTTCTGAAATGTTGTAACTTGCAAGAATAACGCCTACATGCAGACCTTACTGTCAAAGAGACAAAAAGATGCGGTCGGGAAAGTGTTAATATTCCGTAGTGTTGTTAGTCCCGCCCTTTTTTTCACACCGATAAATTTTTAGATTAATATTCTCCAAATGCAATTACGTTTAAATAAGAAGAAAAATGCTCAAAAAGACATTGGTGTGAAAAATAAGGCGGAGCTAACAGTACTATGGAATATTAGCCCGTTAGTAGTCGCTATAGACTAGACAACGCCACCTATTACATATTGCGCACTTTTTATTTAACTGACACCACTGATTTTAAGAAGTGATGTGATCGACGTTTCTTCGATGTTATCGGCGTTTTATGTATATCAAATGCAACTTCTAAAAATTTTTGGTGGCTAATTAAATAAAAAAATTTGACAACACTGAAGGATGGGCGGCAAATCGACCAACTAGCGACTATTAATGGGTTAATTAGTATTTTGGCAAGTATGTATTATATTTGTACATGAGCTATAATTAGGAATATTTATTTTAATGTTAAAAGAAAAAAAAAATTAATATATAAAAATTTTCTTTTTATTAGCATATACATGCCATACTTAATTATTTTAAATGTGTACAATAGTGTCAAATTTGTAGTACTAGCAAGCCCATGCAAAGTTTTCGCATTTCATTTCATTTTTTATTTACTTTTAAAATTTAAAACTTTCAAATCTTGTACCAATTTCACCACCAAATTTAAATTTTAATTCACCAGATGCCAAATTATTTTAAGCTTTTGTGGGATGAAACGCTAATGATCGTTAAACCGAATCATTCAAAGGGAAGTTAAAAAGTAAAATTAATGTTTGACGACCTAAATTTCATACTTCCCTACGAAGGACAGTTTTAGAATAACCCCTATGACAAATTTTAATTTTTTACCTCCATGTTGGCGATACCTTTCAATTTATTCATTTTGACTTTATATATATATATATATATTTAGTTCCTATTTTGATTATCCTTTTTATCATTGCGTTTTTTTTTGGTTTTTTTTTTTTTTTTTTTCAATTTATGACAAAATTCATATTTTATTTATATCTTCGAAATATTGCTAGGTTTAAAATGGCGCTTCCAGAAATTGTAAAGATGCAAGTTTTAATTTTTTTTTTTTTTTTTTAATAAAAGAATGCTGTTCTTCTTCTTTTTTTTTTTTTAAATTAGATCACTGAACTGAGTCCGCGTGCTTAAATATTGCTTATGCATTACTTTTTATTCTCGCATATTTTTTAAAGTTACTATGGTATCGTTTCTACAAAAAATAATCGCAACTCGTCCACGTAAGAGAAATATTATATAGATTGTGGAGAATTAAATGTAGTCTGCTATAAATAGTAAAATATTTTTATTGAGTTTTATATTTCATAAATAAGGATTTTAACAAACATGTTCTTTTATCTCTTCTATATTTGAGCCAGTGCTGTATATTTACAAAAATTGCATCGTTTGTTTTTTGTACATTTTTAATTACTTTGTTTAGCGTTATATGTTGTTAAGGATCAAGTCGAACTGGAAAAGTACGTTGTTAAAAATAACAAATAAAATAGTGTTATCAGAAATTTCAGTTACGACGATAATATCCATCATGACTCCCAAGTGTTCCGAATCTCGGATAACAGCATCTTCGTATGGAAAATTTCTACACATTTTGGTAACAATTTTCTATAATAACATAAAATGAAATTATTATTAAAAAAAAAAAAAAAATTCAAAAATAAGAATTTTTAGCAGCCATGATAGTGTAAAGCTTTTTTACAAGTAGACTTTTACATAGACTTGACGCTGTTCAGGAAGTAATCGTGGTACTATTATATTGACCTGCGCTTCTAAAACTGCGATATCGTAGTTTAGCTCCTTTACAACATCGCTTGACAATTCTCCTCTTCTCTGAGGTGTGGGTAGGCCGAAATCAGCAAGACATTTTCCAGATATGGAAATCATTTTATCTTCAATCAATACTAAAGCTTCGTTAATGATTAGATCATTGTGAGTGCCATCCAGCCTATATGCAATATCTTCTGATAAAGCGTCCTTTTATTTATCCCACAGCTGGAGCGGGTTTGATAGTCCGCAAGTGCTCACTAAAATCGCAAACAGGTCCCTAACTTTAACTGCTGAGCGACAAAGGACGGCTTCCGCCATAGTTGCGTCCCACTGGTTGTCATTTTCTAATAGTCCGAAAGCCTCACATGCTTCCCTGAACGTTACTCGCTCTTGACTGTCTATGGTTTTAAGCCTCTGGAAACTTGTTGGGCCCCGCACCTGATTCAGCAACATTCGCAAGCAAAAACATTCAAAGTTGATGACGTGCACAGTATATATCCGACCCAATGCGTCTCCTGCCTTCACACCTGGCCAGTTTTCAACCGGTGTTCCCTGTACACGACGCTTCCATTCCTTCTTAGATGCATTCCACGTATAGTACCGTGGTACATCAGAGTAGAGTAGGGTTTTGGCAAAGTTGTCATTTTCGCACAGTTCGAAGAATGCAGTCAGCGTTGTTTTCGGAGGTGTAGACACTCTGTCTAGGAAATTCTGCTCAGTGAAGTATATTCGCTCGCCATTGGGTAAGTGAATTGCCAAGTGGGTGACAGTTGGGTGTCTCTCGTGCAGCGGAAAGCCCAAGATCCTCCATGCTGCTTCGTTGCTGCTGACATGTCTACCTGCCCTAAATGTTTGCACTTCATCTCTGAGGGTAATACCGGCATTATATTGTTGGACACTAAAAACAGCTTGGTCATTTCCTTTGCAAATATATTTGCAAATGTATTTAATCGCTTGCACAGAGCTGCAATATTCAACATTTAAATGTGCATTAAATATTTTAGACAACAGGGGCGAATACGGCACAATCCAACTATTGTCCACTTCAACTTCCACAGGACCGCCACGAATTTTAATTTTAGTAGTCCTACCACCATGATCGGGTGCTCTCCGCCTGTATAGGGGATATCCATTGTTATTTGTCTGCGTATCCTTCAATAGTGCCCGGGGATACCTTTTTGTGCACTTTCCGTCCTTCATGCAAGGAGACAATTGGTTTTCTACGCCGCAGGGTCCGTGTATCATGTTTTTTACAATAATTTCATGTAACTTTTTATCCGTACTCGGGTCAGAGATCTCGGCACTAATAATGTCGTCAATTTGGGTGGGACATGTTTTTTCTTTAAGCCACAGCAACAAATGTACGTGGGGCAATCCACGTTTTTGCCACTCAATCGAGTACAAAAAGCATTGAGCCTCATCTCCATATATTTGGCCTTTAGTAAGTAGAGCTACTAATTTATGGACCTTTATATTGAACACTCGAGCTATGAGATCATGTCTGTCGTTTGCCGTCTGGCCAGGCATGAGCGCTTCAGTTATTTCTGTCCAGGCAGGGTTGCACGTGAACGTAATAAATAGGTCTGGTCGCCCGTAGTTGCGAACGTACGTAAATGCGTCCTGTGTGTACTCGTGAAGGTATCTCGGGCTGTTTACAAAAGATGAGGGAAGGATTACTATTTTCCCTAAATTGTTGGGGTCGACATTACCATCGGTTCTTATGGCGTCCTGTAAATGTACGTAGCTCTCTGCTCGCAGTCTTGTCTGATTAAGCGCTATGTATCTCAAGCGCTCACTTTCTATTTTGACATACATATCCACCAGAAATTGGTTCAAAAGTTGCCTACATCGCAGTAGTAAATGAAAATCATTTCGCCGGAACATCATATGGAACGCGTAAAAGTCCATGCACGATAACTTTTTGTTTCATATTGGACGGCTAGTAGCTGGATTAATTAATTGGATGTCAAAGTGATATCCCTCCTGCCCTTTCCAAAATATGAGTGTGTACTCTAAAGCATCGTAGAACCGGTGCGTGTCGGCGATTCTAGAAAGCGTGCCGTCACGTGCTCGTAGAACAATGTCTCTTGCTGTGGTCTGCTCGCTGCCTGCAATCACGACTGCTATTTCGTTGCTAGTTGGAGCATTGTAGCGTCGCTCGTGTTGTCCGCGCGGCACTCTGTCGCGGTGGACTGCTAACTTACAGTTTTTATCGGGCATGTTGTCAAGTGCCGTTTTAAATTCCCTGACTAAGGCGTTATTGTCGTGCAGTACTCGTTGTATTTTACGGACCGTCTCTTTATGAACTCCTGTAATTAGCCTTGACCGTCGCTCAATTTCAACTTCCTCGTCGCCCATGAAATAGACCTGTAAGAACTCTGACTGCGTGTTCGAAGTAGGCAGTAGAGACTCAATTCTATGATGGTAAAAGTTGGTGAAAATCCTGGCATTGAGATCACTCTGTCAGCACCAAAAGATGTCATATGGAAACATAAATTATATTTTCTATTATTATTCAGAAAACGCCGTGATTCCACTGTCTCGTAAGAAAATAAATGTTTTAAAGGCTCCACCGGTTCCTCTGTTAAAGGAACGGAAACTTTTCCTCCAGAACAACACATTCCTGCAGTTTCTTCCTTCCATTTAAGTGCCCTGCAAAATTTACACTCTTTACTTATCCTCTCCACTTTGATAAGCCCGTGGCTGGCGTAGTCAAGAGTTGAATCATATTCAAACGCAGCTTTATCAAATACGGACCACGTGTTTCTTGTAAACGTTTGCCGTCGCTGTACCTTCCGCTCAGCAATGGCTCGCCGTCGATTTTCTGCCTCTTCAAGCGATTCATTAACACGTTGGGTTGCCAAATATTCAGCGTGTTGTTGCCGCCTCAGTTGTGATTGCTCCAGAGTTTCAGCAGCGCGTTGGGTTGCCAAATATTCAGCGTGCTGTTCCTCAGTTGTGATTGCTCCAGAGTTTCAGCAGCGCATTGGGTTGCCAAATATTCAGCGTACTGTTGCCGCCTCAGTTGTGATTGCTCCAGAGTTTCAGCAGAGCGTTGGGTTGCCAAATATTCAGCGTGCTGTTGCCGCCTCAGTTGTGATTGCTCCCGAGTTTCAGAAGCGCGTTGGGTTGCCAAATATTCCGCGTGCTGTATTCGCCTCATTTCTGAATACTTTTCAGCTGATCTAGAAATAGACTGTCGCTCCGCTTGCTCAACTCTTCTAAGCTCCGCTTGAGGAGTCGTCTCTTGACTTCTAGCTACTTTCATAGCCCGAGCTTTATTATTTCTGTTGGAAAGATTAGATTTGCGTTTCCCGGGCATTTCGAAAAACTATCAAATAATAATAATAATAATAAAACCCTTAAAAGGGAACTAAAAACAAAGCACTACTATGAAATAATAACAAATCAAAAGAATTAAAACTACTAACAAATAAAAAGTAAATTATAATTCAAAAAAGTAAGAAAACGCACGTTAAATGACAAAGTGAAATAAAAAGTTAAAAATGAGAATAGTAATTAAACAAAAATATTGAACGTGTGATGCTTTCTACTTATCTATATAATATTTCTTTAACGTGGTCCAATTACGATAGAAATGTGGATAAAAAATAATATTTATAAATGGACAATATTTACACACGTGGAATAAGCTCAATAATTTAATAAGAAAAAATGACGACATTTGTCTGGTAAGAGTATTTTATATACTTCATGCTTAGTTAATAGTAGTTGGTATATAGTAAAATAAATAAATTAATTAATATGTAAACTTGATCATGGTACAACCTTAATGCCCTTGGCGACTTTTGAATTTTTGTTGCCGTTTTAGACCAAAATATAATTTATGCGATTATTGTTCCTATACGCAAGAGAAGTGTGACGTCACTGACCGTCCGTAGATGCAAGAATCTGATTTCCTATGTTAATCGCCCATTAGAGTTTTTGTAAAAAATTATTAAAAATCGAGGAAAATTATTTCCCGATTTTAATCCCCATATTTGGGTATATATATGAATTAGTTATCATGTGCATGTGTTAGATTGAGTTACTTTGCTGTCAAATTGACAACATTTTAATTTTAAATTTCAAAACTCTGTCGTTCTTGGCGCTTATTGTATTTGGTGATCAAAAACGTAATACGAAAATATACACGCCAGATGCATATTTTCGTAATATGCATAGTACGAAATATTGTTTCATATTATTCATTACTATCTTAATATAAGTTGTTACAATAACTATGATTTTTGAAAGGAATTAAAATATGTTTGCCAGATAATTTGGCGATATTTTTTTTTCTGCAAAGGATGGCCGATATCAAATCTATTCCGCTGCAACATATTAGTATATTTATCAGACACTTTATTTAGACATTTGAAAACAAATTTGACATCAAATTATGATTGAATATTTATCACTTTCCTTTCAATTAGTATAATAGTTGGATATTAATTGTGCAAATATCATCCTTTGAAATGAAATGTTTGTGTTTTCAATCGAATATGGAAGTTTGCCATTTTTTTTCTAGAGTTTTGAAATTAAAAATTCTAATTTTGTCAATTTTACAACAAAAATAACTTAATCTAACACATAGCCATGATAACTAATACATATGTACACCTAAATATGGGGATTAAAATCGGGAAATAATTTTCCTCGATTTTTAATATTTTTTTACAAAAAATTCAATGGGCGTTTAACATAGGAAATATTTTTCTTGCATCCACGAACTTGCATCACTTCGCTTGCGTATTTCTTTCTATCTTTTCCTTTCCGAAAAATGTCCGATCTACTTCAGCATCAAAATTAAAAAAATTGTCCAGAATTATCAATAAGAAAATACCTTTAATTTTATGATGAATTAGCTTTTATGCCAAGCATTTTTCATCCGCCGTACTAAAAAAAAAAAAAAAATTCTGAAGTTGAGGTATATAAAAAAATGCTATGAAATAAAATTCAGAAGAAATATCTTAGATTTGTAATATTTTAAAATTATAAAGTGTCATTTTCTCATCGACCGATTTAACATTTAGTAATTTTTTATTTTTCACGTGAAAGCATATTTCATTTTATGTTGAAAAATAAATAAATAAAAATACCTCGTCAACTTTTTTGGCAACAATTAAAAATTTAAATGTCTTATATTAAGTCAATTACCGGTTTATTATTTTAAAAATTACCGGTTTATTTTTTAAAAATCTAATCAAATTTTCGGTATAAATAGTAGCCTATGTTCTATTCCAGACTATTCTACATCTCTGTACCAAATTCCATCCAGATCCGTTTAGCCGTTGTGGCGTGATTGAGTAACAAACATCCATCCATACATCTATCCAATCTTTCGCATTTATATATTAGTATAGATATATATATACATTTCTGCCTTGTTGCACTGTTAAAACCATAGAATAATAATAAAGGAAGAAGGAGCATGCCAATACTCTTAATGCTTACAAACCCCTTCTAGTGAAATGCCAGCGAAAGCTACTTTTGCTCCTCTCAACCTTGAAGTAGGGCACCCATCCTCAGCGCTATTATCGCTGTTTGTTGTGGCAACACAACAGCTTTTGTAGAAACACTTATGCTCCTTCTTCCTTTATTATTATTCTATGTTTAAAACACACTTCTCAAAAATAAACAGAATCTCCTTATTTCTGAGAAGTATCATTTCTTGTAACACCTC
This sequence comes from Salticus scenicus, assembly GCA_963930645.1. Lineage (NCBI taxonomy): Eukaryota > Metazoa > Arthropoda > Arachnida > Araneae > Salticidae > Salticus > Salticus scenicus. The sequence continues at coordinate 225,190,771 of OZ005656.1, read as the reverse complement.
CGAATAGGAACTCCTCATTTTTAAGAATTTTGTTTTCTCATTTTCAGGTGAAATATTTTCTTAATTTTAACAAAAATGAAAAGATTTTTTACTCATTTTTAAGAAAATGCAAGATGTGAAATGAGACGGTAATATTGTAAAAAATCTTAACCATTTATGAAATTAAATTATTAGTAGTTTAAAAATTGGTAAATTATTAGTATTTTTACTAATGTCCTCATCTTTGAGAAGCCAACACTGTAGAAAATTTTGTATAAGAATAGGCAACATTATTGAGGGAATTTATTTTCCTCAACCATGTTGAGAAATGTTATTAGCTATAGCTGTGTAAAAGAGGCATACAGTGGAATGTTACGCAATTACAACAGGTGACGTTTCTTTACCTGGTCGTGGCTCAACACACAAACAAACAGAGTCCAAGAAAATCTCTTAGTCGTTTATATAAAGAGTGATGTCTTTTTTCTAAGTCATTTTACTTTTTATTTTACTTCTTTTTTATTTCGTGTAGTCGAAATTTAACCGACAAAATATTTAAAAATAGTTGATAAATTATTAATTGTTGTTAACGTGTGTCAGCTCTTTTAAAAGTTTAACTTTTCTTTATTCGCAAGCGAAGTGATAACGTCACTCGCCGTCAGTGGATGCAAGAAAATGATTTCCTATGTTAATCGACCATTGGAGTTTTTGTAAAAAAATATTAAAAATCGAGGAAAATAATTTTCTGATTTTAATCCCCGTATTTGGGTATAGATATGTACTAATTATCGTGTACATGCGTTAGATTAAGTTGTTTTTGCTGTAAAATTGATAAAATTTGAATTTAAATTTCAAAACTCTAGAAAAAAAATGGCAAACTTCCATATTCGATTGAAAGCATAAACATTTCATTTCAGAGGATGATATTTACACAATAAATATACAACTAATATACAACTAATATACTAATTAAAATGAAAATGATAAATATTCTGTCATAATTTGAAGTCAAATTTGTTTTCAAATGTCTAAATAAAGTGACTCATATGTTGCAGCGGAATAGATTCCACATCTGTCATCCTTAGCGGAAAAAAAAATATCGCCAAATTATCTGGCGAACATATTTAATTCCTTCCAAAAATTATGGTTATTTTAACAACTTATATTAAAAGAGTAATGAACAATATGAAACAATATTTCGTACAATACATATTACAAAAATATACATCTGGCATGCATATTTTCGTATTACGGTTTTGATCGCCAAATACAAAAAAACGCCAAGGATGACAGAGTTTTTAAATTTAAAAATTAAAATTTTGACAATTTGACAGCAAAATAACTCAATCTAACACATGCATACGATAACTAATACATATTTATACCCAAATACGGGGATTAAAATCGGGAAATTATTTTTCTCGATATTTGACAATCTTTTACAAAAAAAAAAAAAAAAAAAAAAAAAAAAAAAACAATGGGCGATTAACATGGAAATCTTTTTCATGCATCCACGGACGGTCAGTAACATCACTCTTCGCTTGCGTATAAACACTTTTTGGGAAATGAGGAAAAAAAAAAAAAAAAAAAAAAAAAAGATAATATTATATTTTTTACATACCAATGCACTACAAATATATTATATTTTTACATACCAATGCACTACAAATATATTAATTTTACATAACAATGTACATTCAACTTAAATGAAAAATATAACAGTTAATATTCTAGTCAATAAAAATAATAAAATAACAGTTATGAATCCTACACAGTATAATTATTTGCGAAAGAAATTTATAAAAAATACGTGTTCAAACCTTTCATGCATCTATTATGAGGATCTCCAGAATATCCAGTTGGACATGAACACACCGCTCTCTGGCCCACAGTTCTACAATCAGCATTAACACCACACGCTTCGGGTATTTCACATGGATCTAAAAGAAAAATAACAATATCAATGATTGTAGTTTTAAGTTTAATTTAAGGAAATATTTTTTTTTAGTAAAATAATCAGCCGTGGTCAATAAAATAAATCAATGAATTTAATAAATACTAGACCGAAATTTTTTTGGAGTATGTTGTTATTGTACTATTTAAGACAGAGATAGTTACATATACGCTATAGAAATATACTGTACAGTGATATTAAAAAATCAAATTTTCTTTCATATTCTTTTAAACATGAAAAATAAAGCTATCGCAATTACAAATGGTTCTCACTGAAGCTTTAACACTTGTTTCTTGTTTAAAGTAAAAAAGATAAAGTAAAGCAGAATAAAATAAATAAAATAGAAATTATAAAGTGTGTTTGCGTACCTTTCTTCATATAATATGTTTTTTACTTTCCGAACACACATGTGTAAGGAAAGTATCATAATCATGACAAAAATTCAACTTTTAAATTTTGGTAGGTACCTGTATACGTTTTGAGGTTCCCTGGGTTCATTTTTGCGGTGATGTATGTATGTGTGTGTATGTATGTGTGCGAGTGAACACGATATGTCTAAACACTTTGTTCAAATAAGATGAAAATTGGTACGTATGTTATAGGTCACCGTAACACGAACTATATTCATTTTTATGAATCTAGCACTTATAGTTTTTTCTACAGGGTCACAAAGAAAATTTCTTTATTATTAAGGTGCTAAAATGGGCTCTATGGGCTCAAATTATTAAAAATACGATAGCGTCTAACTCTTTATTTGGATGAACTGAAAATGCATATACATGTTACAATAGGTTACCGTCGCTTGAAGAGTATAGATTTTTTTGAATGTACACTCCTGCTAAAAAGTTTAGCAAGATTTGCAAACGACCAATTTTTCTCAATTAAAAAACTTATCTCTCGAGGAAATGTTTGCATTTAGGGCGCCGGTAACAAATTGAGCAAAATCAATAATGTTTGTGATCACCTTCACCCTGTATCGGTATGTGAACAAAATGATTTGTAACTTTAGGATATGTTATTATAGACCCAGTACAATTTGTAGATGAATTTGTGTGATGATAGTATGTTAATTAACGGAGATATAAGCATTTATTTTAAAACTCAAAAGAAAAAAAATCAGCATGTTTTTTATTTATAATATACAGAGTTTTAAACGAAAATTATTCTCACTTTCAGATAAATTGACACTTTTGAAACAATATACTGGAATCAGAATATAAATATCTTAAATATCTCATAAAATATGAGCATTTTTATGAAAAATATTTTCACTGCGCATGTGCGAAAGATAAGAAATTTTTTTATTACATAGGTTGAAAGCTAGATATATTGGACAACTTTCGTCAAAAGTGCATTTGGATATAGTAAAAATTAAGCAAATTGTCGGCAAAAGAACGAGCTAGATTTTAGATATTTTCCAAGAGTTCAAATTTCATAAGGGGTTTTTCACATGCCGCATAATTAATTTGAAGATCCAATTATTTCAACCCCAAAAGTTCTTTTTGTGAAAAACCCCTTATATAAGTAATCTCACAAATATTAGTAAATAAACAAAAATATGTTACAGTTACAAGCTTATAAAGGGCTTACTACATTGTCCTCCATGTAAAATTTAGTATTGAGCGAAATATTTATAAAAAAATGATAAAATATTTTAAAACAGAAAAGAAAGAAAAGGAAAAGAAAAGAAAAGATAAAAAGGAAATTAAAGGGGACTAATGCGCAAGATGTACCTGACGGGACTAAAGTGAAAGTTGTACCTCAAGGGACTAATGTGAAAGTTGTACCTCACGGGACTAATGTGCTAGTTGCACCGAACGAACAAACTATTTCTTTCAACGAAAATGCCTACTAACCCTGGACGATAGGTCTAATATATCGTATCATATTATATATCGTATTTATCGTAATATAACTCAATACTTATTTCGTTTCCTTCTTCGACTCGTTTTAATACGCATTTTTTATATGCATGAGCAGCCCCCGAAAAACAAAAACATTAAATCATTAAATTAATTTTTTTTTCATATTATTTCACGCGCACTTTTTATTTCCTAATTCAAAAGTATTAAAAAAAAACTTTTTTCGATATCGCTTGTAACGATACTGATTATTATTAATTTTCTTTTCTTTTTCTTTCAATAATAATAATAATAAAAAAAAAGATTTTGATGAAATTCTGGCAAAAGCAGAAATTAGTGTAGGACGGAGGACTATTAGTTTTTTTTTCTTCCCAATTATAACATCGCTTTCAAATTATTCAATTATATTTTAGATAAATTTTAGATTTCGATAAATGTCCAACTATCGAAAAATGATTTCGACAAATGTCCAACTATCGAATACGACAACGCAAAAATCCCTGTCTGAGACTAATAGGCCCTCAGTCCTAAAAGTATTTTATTATTTACTAGCAGGCTACGCCCGCTTCGCTGGTCACTAAATTTAAAGGAATTTTCAAAAGAATTGAATCACTATTTATTTTTATATCACATTTTAGGCTTTGCATAATAATTAAAAATTTCTTTTAAGTTCAAAAAGTCAAAATAACATATTACAAAATAAATAAAATATTTCTTCTGTTTTGTACTCGTTTCGCAACAATGCTCTATGGTCTTATGCGAATGATTCTCAAGAATGAATCAAAAATTGTTTATAAATTTAATGGATTATGTAATAAGTACAATGTAATTTAAAAATTGCAGCTCTTAGAACTTCAAAACTGATATATATATATATATATATATGTGTAGGATCCGACTTATGAGGGCTTTCAAAACAGAAACTACTAAATCAATAAATTACTAATCATTTAAAATTTAATAGAAAATTAAGGGACTATATACAAATATACAAAACGTTAATGAGGATTGAAGTTGTACTGCTCAAATGTTCGTTTAACATTTCGTCTAGCATAGTTCGTGGTACAAATAAATCACTCGTAAGTTCACTTTTCAGTTACTTTAAAACGAAAGTACGCGGTCTCGTACTAAATTCCGGCACTGCTAAACGTCGTCTAAACAAGCGATGCACTCGTCAAATGTGCATGCCTTGTCATCCATACGTCGACTGCCTCTTTTTCAGCCAGAGCTCTTCGCTCCACGATGAAAACGGGTGTTCCGGAAATGGCGTCGCCTCTCGTCACAGGTACGAACTTCCGCTCAGATTCTGCACTCTTCCTCACATCGCTACGGGAAACCCAGCTGTTTTGGAGTTATAAGCTACGGCAAATAGGGAAACAGGACAGCTTTGGATTCCAATGTTAGGGGAAGTAAGGGCTCGTCACCACATTTTCGGCCATCCTGCGTCGTCTGGTCGTCCAGGCGGCCACAATGAAAAATACAAAAGAAAAAACAAACACAAAAGCAACACAGAATAATAACAAACTTATTTACAGTACATTTTCAAATTTGACATTTTTTTTTTTTTAATTAGGTGATCCCTCGTCTGAAGAACTTAGCATGAGTGGGTGTGCAATGGGAGCCTTCATGGCATCCATTTCTAATCATATCATCAATGTTATCATTTTTCATTTTTACTGTTTTACAATTACACAAGTACATCAGTTTTGGCTTAATGGCAACTTGGTCACCTATGTCAACAATTTTTGGTGGTTGTCTACGCAATTTATATTTTGCTTTATTTTTTTTTTAACTTTGGAAAATTGTTCTTGTACATGTGTGCACAAATCTTTACTTTGGGACCCAAAGTTATTTTGGGACTCGAACTCGCAGGAGTATATAAGACGTGTTTTTTTTTTCGCCAAGGCTAGTTCATTTCAGTCTGATATCCGAGTCAGTTTGTTTTGCTAATGCCTGCATTGCTTTGAGCCTCTTTGAAAGAGACTTGCTTTATGTGTAATTGCTATACAGATTGTACTGTGGATTTGCTGTTGACAGCTGTTGTTTAAGCTGTGCACTGTAAGAAAATTCCGTAACGTTACGCATTATTTCAAGCAACGTTCCTGGTTTTCACGGGTTTTTTTTCAGATTCCTGGGAAAAATAAGTTTTCGGGCGGAAAATTTCCTGAATTCAGTAAGTAAGTGTTTCTTTTGCGTGGCAACATCTTTGATATCAGTAGATCGCCATCTTGGCTTCGTATCGTTCGTAACTTTTTTCACGTGTGTCGCATGTGCTTTGATTTTTATATTAACAATTGTTGGATAATATACTAGAGAAGCTGCTTTACTTAAAATTAAACAGTGCGTGATTAGCGTATTACAGAATGAGCAATATTTTATGCATATTCCATTATTTTGATATCTTCGTATATCGTTCAAAACATGTCTTTAATTTCATTATATTTTCTTGCCTGATTGAACTGCTATATTTTAACAAAGGTTATTGAGTTGGCACTATTTTTATATATAATCCATTTATTTTATATTGTATATCGTATTTTCTAAACTGAATGATTTTTTGTGATTTTTGTTGGCAAGTATGTAAAATAAACACATGTATTATTGTAAAGAAGATTGTATGAATAAATTTGATGATACACATTTTGCTCGGAATAATGTTGGTGTCTTGCTCATATTATCTATTTTAAACTGTAAATAAAAATTATTTGAATGTTTTCTTTGTATCTTAATATCCAAACTAAGTATCTTAATATCCTAACTAAAGTTTCACTAAATCATCACTAGAATTAAGTTTTTTTTTTTTTTCTTTTTTTTTAACCCATATTTCAAGCCATTATGATGTAATCTGACAACTGAGTGCATATAGTAACTAAATGAAATCACGGATGTGTACAAAAGTAGCCTATTCATCATTATTTACTGGGAGAAATCCTTTAAAAATACAACTTTAAAAATTATTTTGTAACATAAAATTTTCAATAAAACTGTTATTAGTTATAATAAATTTTGAACATTTTAAGTGTTGCAAAAATGCAACCCTAAGCGTTAATGGTTTGTCTCCCCCCCCCCCAAGAATTTGTTCTATCAAAAAATGAAAAAAACAGTATGCCAAATGTGTGTCAAAGCCCTAAAAATCTATAACATTTAAAAATAAATATCTACTTATACATCCATGTATACATCCAGAACCACCTTAACCCTTTCACTACCAATATTTTTTCTGTGAAAAAATAAGTATGAAATAAATTATCTGAATCAGCTTCATTTAATAGACGGTATATTTCCTCAACTAACCGTTCTACTTCCCTATTCAAGGTAGTTGCAGGTCTAAAAGAAAAAAAAAAAAAAAGAAAACCTCCAGAAAAAAGTCTCATAGTATATGTTAAAATCGCCTTGGGACATATATGTCCCAGTGGTAGTGAAAGGGTTAACACATTAAAGATTTTGTGTTAATGATTTTTTTTTTCATTAGTGTTGATTAAACAAAACAAAAAAAAAAAAAAAAAAAAAAAAGTGAGGGCTTTTTGAAGACACTTGCAGCTTCTTCAAAAACATAGAACTTCGAGATTTTTCCCATACCAATTAAGGAAATTTTATGATACATTGTACTGAAATAGGTTACAAAATGAACACTTGTTTAATATTTTGTTACTCATGCCTTATCTGACAAATATCATTACTTTTTTCAATAATTACATTACACAGTTCGAGAGAGAATTATTTTGTTTTGGAAAGAATTTGATTTAATGTTACTACTTTCTCCTTTAAATTCTCCTTTAAATTCTGTTTTTTTTTTTTTTTTTTTTTTTTTTTTTTTTTTTATGTATTTTATTAATGTTTACAATTGATATTGTGTATCTGATGAATATAATTTTTTTTTTCTTTTTTTTTTTCTGCCAACAACTTAACGGCATTTCTAGTCAAATCACTACAACAAATCTTTTCGAAACTGTTAACAATTTTGCATATCATACAAATTATTGAAATTTGAATGTATCATTTTAAAAATGCAAATTTTTTGATTTTTAAACGTGATAATTTCTCAATAACAACACCCTCCCTTCAAATATATATATATATATAGGTAAGGAATTGGTCTGAATGTTGGAAAAAACTGAAAGTGTGTTATTATGCACTGGAAGACTTAGCTTTAAACTTATTTGAGTATTAAAAATAAGGGTGGGGGGGGGGGGGGGTAAAAGCACTTTTAAGGATCAAATAGTTTCTTATACTGTTATCTAATTCAGGCAAAAGCTGAGTAAAGTTAAAACTTTTAAAAAAATGGTATTAGATTTTTAACATATATATATATTAAAAAAAAAAAAAAAAATGTTAAAAGGAAAAAATGTAATTCATATTCTGTTAATGCTTCTAGAGTGGCTTTTTATCTCAGAATGTATTATAGTTTTAAGGCATTGGGAATACAAATGATTTTTTCTGTAATTACAGAAACACCAAAATGTTCATCATACACTTTTGAACTGAGTATTAAGGAATGTTTGATTGTTAATTATTTTAATTTTGTTTTCTAAAAACAATGTCTTCACCTTTGTATTCCCAATACCTGTCATATACAAGCACTGATTTTCTGTAAAAAAAATTAAAGCAAAAATGTACAACTTTTATATTTGGCGATCATTATATAGATAACAAAATTATATTTCTTTATAATCCCAAATGTTATGGATTTCGATCTGTGTGTAGAGGGGGGAGTGATAAAATATTATAAGCCTTCTGAGAGGGCGTACACAATATTTTTCAGTCACAGTAAAGGAGGGGTAACCATTTTCTGCCATGGCGAAGGGTGGCCCACAACCTAATTTTGTCTTGTCACATGCGGAGAGGCTGAAAGACTAGCATGTTCTTTTAGAATTTTAATAAATTTAATGATTATTCAAAATATTTGACTTGATAACAATTTTAATACAAAACTACGTATATTAAGTTTCTTTTTTTTAAATATCTGTTCTATAAGGGGAAAAAAAATACGATAATAGTTAAACACATTTAATTTTACCATCAAACTAGTCTGTACAAAATTTTAAGATAAATATTGCATTTATGAACTGTACATATGTGTGTTATACATTTTAAAACGTTCGTGAAATAAACAAAAATTACCTTGCAAAACTTTTAAGCTAACTAAATTGTGAACTATGTATTGGTCAAAATCAAAATGATTCTTCAGGTACATCTCTGAAATATATATTGTCATCCTGCTTTTTTACCAGGAATGTTACTGACTTTAAGTGAAAAAGATTTATGTGTTCTTCAGAAAAGTTCCAAGTTAATTAAACGAAGGTTACTGATATTTTGTGGGAAAGTTTCTGAATTTTTCAGAAAGTTTCCTTTTTAATTCCGGGAAGGTTACTGACTTTTAGAGGGAATGTTTCTGAATTTTTCAATAAGATTCCTGGTTAATTCCAGGAAGGTTACTGACTTTTAGAGGGAATGTTTCTGAATTTTTCAGTAAGGTTCCTGGTTAATTCCAGGAATGTTACTGACTTTTAGAGGGAAGGTTTCTGAATTTTTCAGAAAGGTTCCTGGTTAATTCCAGGAAGGTTACTGACTTTTAGAGGGAGTGTTTCCGAATTTTTCAGAAAGGTTCCTGGTTAATTCCAGGAAGGTTACTGGTAAAAATTAGGCACATTAGCTGCCCTAAATTTCCCAGGAACGTTCCTGATTTTTTCTTACAGTGTGTTTATTGGTTGAATTGAAGCTGATTCTTGGTTTATAGACCTGTATTTTTCTGGAACTCTCTGTGAATAAATTACTGAATTTTTATAAGTTCCGCCTTTCATTCTCATACAACTCACAAACCCCCAAGTACACAACATTTCTGGTGTCAGGAGTGTGAATGGTGATAACTAGAGCTATGGAGCAAGAAATGAAAAAATTTCTAGAAAGCCTAGCTGTCCAGATGAATGAAATGAAAGAAGGACAAAGAGAGTTTAAAGATAGATTGACTGAAGAAATAAAGGAAGGTCAGAAAGAAATGAAAGCAGTACAGGAAGAGACGAAATCCGAATTGACTGAAGAAATTATGTCAATCCAAGAAAAAGTTGAATGTAGTCAAGAGGAGATGAAGAAAGAACTGTCTTCAGTAAGAGACGACTTAGTAAACATGAAAGAAGTGGTAAAAAGTAAATTGTCAGTTGGGAAAAATAGAATGGATGAAATTGATGAGAAAGTTATAAAGATAGAAGAGATTTTTGAAGGGAAATTCATGAAGCTGGAAGGGAATTTTTAAGAAAGATTTATGAAGATAGAAGGGAATTTTGAGGATAAAGTTAAAGAAAACTTTCATTAAGAGCTGAAAGGAAGGTTTTCAGAGATAGAAAGCAAGTTTAAAAGAATGGAGGATGTTCTTGAGAGAAAAATGACAGAAGAGTGCAATGGAGAAGTAAATAGGGAATGAATTGCAGAACAAGATTCGGAGTCTCGAAGAAAAGTTAGAATCCATGCCCCAGGAAACTGAAAAGAGAGAAAAAAGAATCCAGAAAAAGGAATTTATAAAGCTATCCACCTTGATGGCAGTTCCTCCTTGCAGGTATACAAGACGCAGTTTTCAATCGTAGCTGAAGCTAACGGCTGGGACTCTTCTGCCAAGTCAATCCACTTAGCAGCAGCACTACGGGGAGATGCAGCCGAGATACTGAGATGTATTTTAAAAAAAGAAAGGAACGACTTCGAGGCCCTGACTATAGCACTGGAAACGGTTCGGAGAAAAGTGTTCTGAGGACTATAGTCGCTCCATCCGTTACCAGAAAGTGGGTGAAAGTTTCTGAATGTCCGCTGCCAGCTCTTCCAGACTGTCACACCTAGCATTCTCAGACTGCTATGCTGACACTTGAAACGACTTAGCTCTTCAGTACTTTATCGATGCTGTTCGGGATCCAGAAATTCAAAAAGCGCTGAGACTCTCCAACATCCGGTATGTTGAATCAGCTTTAGGCTAAGCACTTGGGATAGAGGCAGCCCAACAAGCCTCCCGTAAAGACCGCCATTGAATCAGAGCAATCTCATTAGATGATACGCCTGCTGATGTAACTGAAGTGAAGAGAAGTCTCGCAGAGATCTTAAAGAGATTGCGCAGCCTTGGAATTAAAGATCCGAAGATAAAGTGCTGGGGCTGCGGAAAAGATGGTCATGTGAAGAAAAACTGCACTGTACGACCAACTAAAGAAAATCCCCCGGCTTCACCATCACTGCAGGGAAAATAGGAGAAGACCATCTCGCGGGGCGGAGGCTGCCTGAAATTAAAGAGCCCAATTTACAGTATTTCATGTTTCATCGATGAGTGGCGGCGATAATGGACTTTACGTCTATGGCCAAGTTAACAACACCATTTGACGTATGATTCTGGATACTGGAGCCAACGTAACCATCCTTAAAACGGACTTGGCTCAAGAACTAAAAGAGAAGAACATCTGGACGCCGCCCTGTGTTAAACTCCAGACTGTGACCGGAGACGAAATCAAAATATATGGAAAAATGAACTTGACCATCACTTTTGGAAATGCCAGTTACCATCATATGGCATATGTGGCAGATATAAGAGATCCTCTAATCATTGGAATTGATTTCATAAGAAAATTTAACTATTAATTGGGCTTCAAGAATAATGAACTGCATTCAAGTTCAGAAGACATAGCTGTGTTCAACACTGAAAATCCAGATATTCAGCCAATTTGTCAGATAACAGCCAAGTCTGAAATTTCCATCCCTCCACACACAGAGACAATAGTTTCAGGAACATCTCGTATACTTCCGCTATGGACTGATTGAATACCCGAATACAGACAATAGCCCAAGAGGAGTTCTAGTGGCTTCATCTCTGGTTGATCTCTCAAAAAGCACTATTCCTGTGAGAGTCGCAAACATCAGCGATAAGGACCGGAGAGTGAAGAAGGATGAGGTGTTAGCAGCCTGCACTCCTGTTACATGCATCAACCGCCCCACGCAATCAACCGATTCCAAGTCCTCTGAATTATTAACAACGGAATTACTCAAGAATGCAGAATTAGGAAAGGAACAGAGGTGATCTGTGGAGAAACTACTCCATGAATTTAAAGAACTTTTTTCTCGAACACCAGAAGACGTCGGGGGAACGAACATCACCCAGCACAGAATTGATACAGGAAATCACCCTCCAATCAAACAACATCCAAGAAGACTTCCATTTGCTAAACAGGAAGAGGAGACTGAACTTTTCAATGAAATGCAGCGCAATGACGTCATCGAGCCGTCAACGAGTCCTTGGGCCTCTCCCATAGTACTGTTGCGTAAAAAGGATGATTCAACAATATTTTGCGTGGATTATCGTCGTTTGAATGACATCACGAAGAAAGACAGTTACCCTCTTCCCAGAATTGACGACACATTAGACACACTTGCTGGCAATAAATGGCTCTCGACTTTGAATCTGAAGAGCGGTTACTGGCAAGTAGAATGACATCCTGAGGATCGTGAGAAAACTGCATTCACCACGGGATAAGGACTGTAGCAATTTAAAGTTATGTCATTTGGTTTATGTAATGCACCCGCCACCTTCGAGCGCCTGATGGAGACAGTGCTAAAAGGACTTTCCTACGAAGCCTGTCAGGTGCATTTGGATGATATTATCATCGTGGGTCGCACTTTTAAAGACCATCTACGAAACATCCGAAAGGAGCTGGAGAAACTCAGAATGGCTAACCTCAAAATGATTCCTGGCAAGTGTAACTTGTTCCGTCGTAAAGTGATCTACCTCGGCCATATCATCTCTGCCGAAGGGGTGAGAACTGATCCTGAGAAGACCTCTGCAGTCGAGAAATGGAGTCGCCCTGAAAATTTACACCAATTACGGCGTTTCCTGGGATTATGCACTTACTACAGGAAGTTTGTCAAGGGTTTCTCATTATCGCCAGATCATTCGACAAACTGACGGAAGCGAAACAGAAGTTCCTGTGGACATATGAATGTGAAAAAGCGTTCATGCGACTTAAAGCGGCCTTAACATCATCGCCTATCTTGACATATCCACATCCCGACAGACAGTTCATATTTGATACCGATACCAACCATGAGAGTGTCGGTGCTGATCTGTCGCAGGAAGTTGATGGTCAGGAACGTGTCATTGCCTATTGGAGTAAATGTATGTCTAAACCGGAGCGAAACTACTTTAGCACCAGAGCTACTCGCCATCGTAAAAGCCATAGAACACTTCCACTATTACCTCAATGGCAAAAGATTCCTGTTCCGGACTGACCACGCGTCTTTAACGTGGTTGCTTCAGTTCAAGAACCCGGAAGGACAGATTGCCTGGTGGATACAACGCCTTCAGGAGTATGACTTCGAGATTCGTCATCGTAAAGGGACTTTACATGGTAATGCAGATGCTTGTCACGGAAGCCCTGCTCGGAAAGCTGCAAGTACTGCTCTAATGCCGAACAGAAATACCAGCAGATAAATCTGGTTGTCTGCCAAGCTACAATGTCAACACCCTCGATTCTGAGCCAGTGGAGTGACCAGGAACTTCGACAAGCCCAGTTGGAAGATCCTGACATAAAGGCTAAAGGAGATGACCAGCAACAGACCTACCTGTTAGGACATTTCCAGATTTAGCCCATTACGAAAAGTTATTGGGCACTTTGCAACACTCTTCATATCAGAAACGGCGTACTATACAAAAAGGGGACTCTGATGATGGGAAAAGCTTCAGATGGCAGATTGTATTACCAAGATCAAATATTCCAGATGTTCTAGAGCAGCTGCATAGTAGCCCAACCGGAGGCCAATTTGGGTGATGAAGACTCTGCAGAAAGTTCGAGAACGCTTTTACTGGTACAAGTCAAGGGAGGACGTGGGAAAATGGTGTAAATCCTGCGAGGCTTGTACGGCACGCAAAGGCCCAAAGAAACGAAGCCGAGGAAGACTACAATGGTATAGCGTGGGAGCACCATTTGAATGGATTGCACTCGACATCTTGGGTCCCTTGCCACTGACCTCCAGTGAAAATAAGTACATCCTCGTCGTGATGGACTATTTCACCAAGTGGCCTGAGGCATATCCCATTCCCGATCAAGAGGCATGCACAGTCGCAGAGGTCCTAGTGCAACAATGGGTGTCAAGGTACGGTACGCCCCTTGAACTTCATACCGACCAAGGCACGAACTTTACATCTGCTGTTTTCAAAGGACTGTGTCAATTACTCGGCATAGACAAAACCCGGACCCTTACATCTCCAGTCGGACGGCATGGTCGAGAGGTTTAACCGTACGATCCTGAATAACATCTCTCTTCTAGTATCAAGGGACCAGCAAGATTGGGACTTGAAGCTGCCATTGTTCCTGCTGGCTTATCGAAGTGATGTACATGGAACCAACGGCTATACTCCAGCTCAGATTACGTTTGGTCGCGAACTTCCTCTCCCATGTGATCTCCTGTTTGGTTGTCAACCAGATACGACTTCATCGCCGGAGGAGTACGTACAAGATCTCCAGGCACGATTTGAAGACGTACATAACTTTGGTCGGTAGTGGATTCACATGGCAACGGAGAAAATGAAGACAAGGTACGATCTAACGGCTACACAACATGAGATGAAGGAAGGAGACAAGGTCTGGTTGTGGAATCCTGTTCGACGCAAAGGACTCCCTCCCAAATTACAGTGTAACTGGGATCGACCGTACAGAGTCTTAAAACAACTGAATGATGTAGTTTTACGGATTACTAAATCACCTTCATCAAAACCGAAGGTGGTGCACTATAATAGGCTAGCCAAGTACCACACTTAACGGTAATATTAAAATTTTAAATGTAAATACTTGTAAAATTTGCGCATGCGTAATGTAGATATTTGTATGTAAATATTTGTACATATTTGTAAATTTTATAAATGTTTCTCACTTAATTTTGCAATCTATATTTCTATTTTATCGTTATACGCAACTTAGTTTTTGTATTTAAATTGTTTAATTTATTTAGTTTCGCCTCTTGACCAAGGGTTGCACTGCCCGGGACGTGCAGTCATTGGGAGGGGGGCAGTGTTACGGAATTGTAAATAATTGTATTTATTTCTGTATAAATTCCTTTAAAGAGGCTTAGTAAGTTGATAAAATAATAATTTTGTGCATTTCTCGTCGTTTTAGCGTAAATTGACAGCTATTGTTTAAGCTGTGTTTCTGGTTGAATTGAAGCTGATACTTGGTTTATAGTCCTGTACTTTTCTTGAACTTTCTGTGAATAAATTGCTGAATTTTTGTAAGTTTCGCCTTTCATTCTCGAACAACTCACGAACCCCCAATTACGCAACATTATTTAATGAAATACCCCACCAATGTTGCATATTGTCAAACTACACTGACGAATCGTAACCAGTTAGTGCTCCAAACTTTATCAAACTCTTGCGCAATTTTTGCTTGAATATGGACTAGGCCAGGGGTGGCGAACCCGAAGCCCGCTGTACAGTTTTCTGAGGAGATTGAGGAGATGAGGAGATTAAATATATTTAATGTTTAATAACTTTGGTTAACAAATTAAAAAACTAGTATGTTGTGGCCACCACGAGACTTTCTTCTATATTTTCCTATACAAATTCACTCAGTAACAATAAAAAAAAAAAAAAAAAAAAAAAAAGTGGGAGTTTGACAAAATTTTGGGTAAAATCTGAAAATTATTCTAAGTTTGTCAAAACACGGAAACCGTGAGACTGACAAAATTGGGGGAAAAATGCAAAAATTTGTTAAGTTTGTCAGAACACGGAAACCGTGGGAATTTGATAGAATGAAGGGGAGAGAAAAAGAAAGAAAAAAAAAGTGGGACTTTGACAAAATTTTGGGTAAAATGTGAAAATTTGTTAAAGTTTGTCAAAACACGGAAACCGTGGAACTTCGACAAAATTAGGGGGGAAATGCAAAAATATGTTAAAGTTTGTCAAGACACGGAAACCGTGGGACTTTGACAAAATTAGGGGAAAAAAGCAAAAATAAGTTTAAGTTTGACAGAGCACGGAAACCGTGGGAGTTTGATAAAATTAAGGGGAGAGAAAAAAAAAAAGATTTTTTTCTAAGTTTTTTTTCGTAAAAAGTAAAAAAAAATCGATAACTTTGTTTAAAATTATCACAGATTTATAGTTCAACCATTCGTTTTAAAGGTACTGGCGAGACCTTTTGAAAGATACCCATCTTGAAAATTTTTGCCTTTATATCACCCTGTTAAAAATTTAGAAAAAGCGGGATGGCAACGCAACCTGTAAGACGATTTTTACCAAAAGTTGATAGGCACTAACTTATGTCAAGGTGCAACTACATACCAATTTGTATGAAATTCTGTGCCGTAGTTCCAGAGATACAGTTGCCCCAAAATTTTGTCACACACACACACACAGACAGACAGACATTTTCTAAAAATGGTAACAGCTCTCAAAACGTGTAAATCCATCAAAAACGTGAAATCGAAAATTTTTATGAATCCAATACTTTCTTCTATTGAAGATAGAAGAAAGTAATAATAAATCCGTTCTGATTTTTCGCAGTTAAAATACCTTTCAACGATTATCTGTAGTAAAAGAATCACACTTTTATAATGAAATATTATTAGATCCATTATTTATTCGTTTTTAGTGTAATCTATACATATAAAATCGTTTGTCCTGAGAGAGTGGCTGATTCATCATCGACCAGCCCAACTTTACATCCACTAAGAAGCGATTTTATGAAATTCGCCCTCCAAGGAGGGAGGACAAAACGTGATTTCACAAAATCTTTCATATCTCAAACAAAAAAACAGATATCCGTAAAATTTTTGCTTTTAAACATAGCTTACACAAATACCTAAAAATTAATTTCTGGAATTTTGGAAATTCGGTCCACAAGAGGGGGTGCGTGGCAAAATGTGATTCCACATGCGCAAAAAATAATTTCATAAAAAAGCTTCATATCTCAAAGAATAAAACAGATATACGTAAGATTTTTTATTCAAAATATAGCTAACTTAAATAACTAAAAACTAATTTCTGGAAATTTAGAAATTCGGCCCCTAAAGGGAGACAAGGGGCGAAACGTGATTTCGCAAAACCTTTATATCGCAAAGAAAAACACAGATAGCCGTAAAATTTTTGCTTTAAAATACAGCTAACACAAATACCTAAAAACCAATTATTGGAATTTTAGAAATTCAGTCACCAAGGGGAGGGGGAGGAAGAAAAACTTTATCTATGTTATATCTCCTATATAATATAGATATTTCTTCTATAATAAAGTTTAAAATTATTTATTTTAATTTTTAATTGTTGCCAAAGAAGTTTACGAGTTCATTTATTTTTTGACATATAATAAAATATGTCTTCATGCGAATAATAATAATAAAAAATATTAAATATTAAGTTTACTTAGGCACATGACAAAATGACGTCATTATCAAAAGCTACATTTATTGATAATCCTGGTCATGTTTTTAACTTTTGATACTAAAGTAGATAGGACATTTTTCGCCAAGGATACTATTTTCGTAAAAGCCACCTTTAGCCAAGTAGTCCATAAAAAAATATTAGCAAATCTGTACATATAAAAAAGTAAACTCATTGATTCACTGACTCAACACTGCCATGACGAATCTATGGAAGATAGTTACAAAATTTGGTGGGTTGGTTTCAGAACCCTGATCCCCACCATGACGGGATTTTGCGGATTATTCCCCAGGTTCCCCCCTGGGGAGTAGAAGGTATAAACACATTTATAAGCATAACTCGGCTGCAAATTACTTCACGGTGAAGAAATTGCAGATGGGAAAACCAGACCTGAGTACAAAAAAAAAAAAAAAAAACAATCATTTTCTGCGAATTTGGAATTTTGGATTTTTAAGGGGGAAGGAAGGGAGGAAAACGATTTTTGTAGACAAATTTAGCAAAATACTCCAAGCGTCTTCGTGAGGATATTTCCAAAAACTCATTGTCTTTTTGAGATTTTCGACTTTTTTAGGGGGGGGGGGAGAGTTACGATGGGCAAAATCGTCCGAGAAAATCTATGTGATCACAAAATTTAGTATGTGGCTTATTTACGTGTAATCAACACCCATTGTAACGGGATTTTGCAAAATTCCCCTTAGCCCCGTGGGGGCGTGAGGGGGAGCAATAAACACGTTTCCAATCATAACTTAGCTTGAAGCTATCTCAGTAAGTTTAATTTTTATGTATGAGGGAATTATGCGTTCCCAACACGCACTATAAAGGTAATTTACGCAATCCCCCCCCCCCTTTTAGGGGCGAGGGGGCCCAAAACACGCTTTTAAGATTAACTCTGCTCCAAATTATCTTAGGATAGTGATTTTTTGATATGTCGATCCGTTATGCGTATTCACGAGACACACTACAATGGGATTTTGTGAAATTTCACCCTACCCCTTTTGGGGGTGGGAGAGGGACAAAAAACATGTTTCCATGCGTAACTGTGCTCCGAACTATCTTAAAAAGGCTTTTTTTTAATCTGCTGGATTGTTATGGGTTCCCAACACGTACTATAAAGAGATTTTGCGAAAATTCCTCTCCCGCCCCTTTAAGGGTTGGAGGAGGGACAGTAAAAACACGTTTTTAAGAGTAGCTCTGCTCTAAATTATCTCATAAAAGATATTTTTTGACATGTCGATTGGTTATGTGTACTCAATACACACTACAAAGGGATTTTTTGAAATTCCGTGCTACCCCTTGGGAATCGGGGAGGGGGGAAGCAAAAAAACATGTTTCCATGCTTAACTCTGTTCCAGATTATCTTAGAATAGTAATTTTTGTTGTGTGGATTGCTTATGCGTACTCAACACACACTACAAAGGGATTTTGTGAAATTCCACCCTACCGCCCTTTGGTGAGTGGGGGACAAAAAAACATGTATCCATGCGTAACTCAGCACTAAATTACCTTAGGTTGGGAATTTTTTATGTATGAGTCGATTATATGTATCTATCTCATAGTATGAAGAAATTTTGCTAAATTCCCTCCCCCTTCCCTCCTTTAAGAGCGGGGGGAGATAAACAACACGTTTTAAAACTTAGCTCTGCTTTAAATAATTACAGGATCTCGATTTTTTATGCGTCGGTTAGGTATGTGTATGCGACATACAACATAAAGTAATTTTGTGAATTTACTTCTTTAGAGCGGGTGGGGCAAAAAACACATTTTCAAGCTTAAATCTGTCCGTATTACCTAAGAATGGCGAATTTTGGTGTGTGGGTGTTGATTAAGTGTACGCAATATGCACTTCGATGAGATTTTGCAAAACTTTCAAATTTAACCGTGAAGAAGGGGAAGTAAAAAGCAGGTAAGAGACAGCCAAAGGCTATGGGGCTCTAGACTCGACTGTGGAGAGCGGGAATACCGCTACAGAAAGTAGCAGGAACTTTAATTTAAAGTTCGAACTAATTTCAATATTTTTTTCCCTTAAGTTTTTTTTATTATTATTATTAAGGATGATATGGTGTTTTGAGAATTAATTAATATATATAATGACCCTCATCTGTCATGAACGATTCCGGTTAGACCGCTTCAAAAGAGAAACTTTTGGCAGCCATTATTATTATTATTGAATCTTAACCCTACCCATGCCTGAAAAATGCATATCCATACATGATTCATACACTCACATACATTCATACACTACATAATACATACTGTGCGGCCCGCCTGCATAAAAATAAATTTCCAATGTGGCCCACCAGGTGGACAGGTCTGAACTAGACCACCTCGGGAAAGACAACTCCTCCCAGCGTAGGTCCCAAGGATGGACAATCAGCCCTATTTCACTCCACCATTTCAAAGAATTAAGATGCACGCATTCCATTCGTTTCTAACTAGTGCTAGACTAGTTTCTAATTTGTCTTCATAAATGGTGAAAATAAGTCGATTTTTACATTTTATGGAAAAAAGTAATATGTCTGATTTTTCGTAAGATATGTGACAGGTATACCCCATGGTTTTCTACAGAACAATATGGTGTGGCTGCCAGGCTACATTTTCTTACCCTGAATATCTGAAGCATCCGAATACTACATATTAATGTGGAAGATAAGAGAGTATTCTGAGCATTTTTAAACTACTATTAACAATGATTGAATATAATTTCAGTTATTTGGAATAGAATGTCCGTCTCAGAGCTTTTTTTTTGGGGGGGGGGGCAGCCCTCGATATATATGAGGTACTAAAAATTATTTCCCAAAACACTGAAAATTGTCATTTCAATACTTCCTCTTTCATCTCGTAAGGAATCCGAACAACTTTGTGGGACCCTATTAACTAATTTATTACGCTAACCGTACAATCTTCCACCCCAACTCACTTTTTTTTTTTCAAGAAAAGTTTTATGACATTGTTATATTAATGTTTATCCACATTATAATTATCTTTTTTTTTTTTTTTTTTTTTTTTTATGTTTCATAAATATAAAATTTTTGCTTTAAAAATACGTTGAAATAGACAATAATGCGTTGCAAGTACTTTGTAAATCTCCGTACAACTACCAATTGTGCATTTTCCATGGTATATTTTAAAAATATTAACTTCAAAGCGTTCTAATGGAAAATAAAGCGCGGAAAAACAGACAGAAATGTAGGCTAATTATTCTTAGACATTGTTGGGTAATATTAAAAATAATTAACATAATTTTAGATGCAATCCCATTCCCAACTACTGTTAAGTCTAGAAATTTAAAATATTTGCATGTGTTCTTGACACTCAATGTTTTATTCAGTTTCACTCCCTCTTTAGTTTAACTATCTTTCCTTTTTTATTAAAACCAATGGTTATCAAAATCTAAGTAATTTATTTTCTATTTACTTTTATAATTTTAAGTTAATAAATATTTAAAAACTCATAGTTTATTTAAAATTTATTTTAGCATAAAATATTAATACGTTAGCCGAAGCCATAGAATAATAATAAAGGAAGAAGGAGCATAAGTGTTTCTACATAAGCTGTTGTGTTGCCACAACAAACAGCGATAATAGCGCTGAGGATGGGTGCCCTACTTCAAGGTTGAGAGGAGCAAAAGTAGCTTTCGCTGGCATTTCACTAGAAGGGGTTTGTAAGCATTAAGAGTATTGGCGTGCTCCTTCTTCCTTTATTATTATTCTATGGCCGAAGCTATCCGTATGCAAATGACATAAGTCTACGTCATCTGTTTGATTTGACTAATTAGCGTTGCAGAAAAGCAATAGTGTGGGCTTTTTCGGTGTTAGTGCCGAGGTGAATCCCGGTAATAAAAAGCTGGCATGAAATGCAGTTTGTATATTTCAGTTTAAGTTTCCTTGATAACCTCGACAGTATTAAAGCTTGTGTTTTTGTAAGCTGTTGTTTTTCAGATGAGGTTTAAGTAAATATTTTTAGATTAATTCGAGGATAATAGTCATTTTAAAATTACAAACTTTTAAGCTAATTTCAGTAATAGTATAGGCTTCAGTAACTACTCTGTATTAATCTATCTGCCCTGAAGAATATTAAACGAATCGTCTAAATGTGTTATAATTTTTATTTTCGTTTGCCATATTTTTATTTCACTAGATAAATCAATCTAGTTTTTAAATAAATGATTTTATTTAAAAGAAAAACTTGTCATATTTCTTTTTACCTGCTCAATACAGTTTCCACTGGACTCTGTTATTTCAACTCTGCTTAACTTTGAAGCTTTAAAATAATCATGTCAGGTTTAAAAACCTGACATATTTGGTTATGGGCCATTGCCCAGTATTGAGCAGTTTAAGTGAAAGTTTTAAAATGACAAAATTTAATGAAGTAAAGTTTTCTTCCGGTGTATTGGTCCCAAAGTTTTATAAGAATCTTTAAGAAGGAGGGGCCAACACAGTTAATGAAAATGGCAATGATACAGCATAGTATAAAAAAACTCAATGCTACGAATTATTGTAACTGGGCAGTTGATGTGAAGTTTTTATTATTTGAAAAGAATGCCTGGGATATCGTAATCGGAACTGAGGAAAAGCCGAAACCATCAGCAGATCCGAAAGAATTAAAAGACTATAATACAAAGCCAAAACTTGCTTTATCTATTTTATACCTCAATACTGAGAAGGGCTTTCGTCGGATTATCGAGAAATTAACGGATCCCTAAGATATGGAAAAAACTTAAACAAAATTTTTATCCAGATAACCGCGCACGCCACATGCAGTTGTGCAGCGAACTGTTTTCATGTAAAATAAAAAGTGGAGAGAAAATTGATATGTATGCAGCTAGACTTATGAGAATAGCTGAACTTTTAGAAGCAATTGATCAGCCAATGAAGGAAGTTTATCTATCATTCCAGTTGCTTCGTTATCTCCCATAGAAATTCGATAGTATAGTTCAGAGCATACTTAGGTGGCCTGATGATAAATTTTTGTTTAAAAACATTTTAGTTGAATTAATTAGTGAAGAATCAATGATAGAGTTGCGTGATCAAGATAAGTGTGATGAACTTTTCATTGAGAGTCACAGCACACAATATTCAAGAACAAATATGATTTGTTTCCGCTGTGGAGTTCCGGGACATATGTCGTTTTTGTCAAAAATCAAGGAAAAACTTCGAGCCAAGATCAACAGCGAAAGAGTATCAACGCCGGAAGTCTCCGTTTTTCCAGAGGCAACGTGTTCAATCCCCTCACAGACCATGGCGAGCTAAACCTCCAGAGGCAACTGTATCCACTACCAGTGATTCCAGTCCTGAGAGATCTAACCAGAAAGAACCTGACTGACTCTGGAACGGCCTCTTCCCTGAAAGACTCTTCCCAGAGAAGAGGCCGTTCCAGACTCCCGAGACGAGCCAGAAAGGACTCTAACCAGTTTTTTTTTTTTACTTTTGCTAATTTAAGTAAAGGTGTGTATAACAAAAGTAGTTGGATTTTTGATTCGGCCTCGCCCATCACTTTTGTGGTGATAAAAATTTGTTTTCTAATTTTAAACCCTTGTATAATGAAAGAGTAGCTGTTGCAATAGATAATATTGATTTTCCTATTGAAGGAACTGGTGGTGTTAAATTACGATTTGGTCAACAAAATATAACCTTTGCTAATGTAATGTATTGCTCTAAATTGAGAAAAAATTTAATATCTGCTCCAAAGATGGATATTGCAGGAGCTAAATTTAAGGGGGGGAATGGTAAAATTAAATTAACTAACAAATATGATGAATTTTTATTTACTGCTAAATTGCATGATGGTATTTATTATTTATTTCCAAAAATTCCATCCAAAGAAATGAAAAATGTTAAATTTGAAGTTTCTAAAACTTCAGGTAAAAGAAACTCTCAGGATACAAAAACTGAAGTTTTACATAATTAAAAGGACAGTTTTAATATGTGGCACAGACGTTTTGCTCATGCTAGTCCTAAATTAATTGACAGAACTTGTAAATATGATAGTGTGAGGGGGCTTCCTAAACTAAAAGTGAATGAAGCTTCTTGTAAAACTTGTAAACTTAATAAACAAAGACGAATTTCTTTAAAACCCCATGGTCAAATAAGGTCTAGACATCCTCTTGAGTTATTATATATATGGATGTATGGGGACCATGCAAAATAAGTGGCTGAAACGGGTAAAGGTATTTCTTATGAATTATCGATGATTTTTCTCGTAAAGTAACAATATTTCCTATGAAAGCAAAAACTGAGGTATTTAAAAACTTTAGAAATTATGTAACAATAGCGGAGAGATTTTTAAACTGTCAGGTAAAAGCTATTAGATCAGATAACGGGAAAGAGTTTCAAAACAATAATTTTAAATCTTTTTGTGAGCTGAAGGGCATAAAACATGAATTTACTAACATTTATTCACCGGAACAAAATTCTGTTGCAGAAAGATTCAACCAAACTATTGTTGACGGTATGAGGACAGTTTTAGACGAAAGTGGGTTAAATAAAAGTTTTTGGCCAGACGCAGCTTTATACTTTGCGTATACCTGGAACAGGATTTGTCATACATATTTAGAGAAAATACCGTTTGAGTTGTATGGTGGTTATAAACCTTCAGTAAAGCACTTAAAAGCTTTTGGCTCAACAACATACGTAGGGGTACCCAAACAACTTAGAAACAAACTTGACCGTAAAGCGAAAAAAGGAATTATGATAGGTTACGCCCTTAGTACAAAAGGTTACAGGATATAGTTCCAAGATGAAAATAAAACAATAGAAACAATTAATGTTAAAATTGAAGAACCGATAAATATTGGGGAGCACAGTGGAGCAGTGATGGGCCACGAAAATGAAAGTTGGTTATGTTCAGAAAGCGTGAATAATGCTGATTCAGATGCTTTTAATATATATCAGACTTACCCTGATCATTCTGAATCTTCGTCTGACGAGGAAATTAAATCAAGTCGAGATATAATTAAACGAGTCCCGCTCAGAGAGGCTGTATGGTTTAGAACACTTGTACCCCGTAAAACAAGTGACAGAATCGACGTTTATTATTGTGAATTTGGAAAAACTGAAAGTTTAAAATGTCATAAAGATGTTAAAAAATATTGTAAGAAAAATTGTATAATTTATGAACCAAACCTTCTTAATTTCAGTCCTAGAGAAAAATATATAGGTAAAGTTAATGAAAAATCTTGTTCTAGTGCAG
Source organism: Salticus scenicus (assembly GCA_963930645.1). Classification (NCBI taxonomy): domain Eukaryota; kingdom Metazoa; phylum Arthropoda; class Arachnida; order Araneae; family Salticidae; genus Salticus; species Salticus scenicus. Next base: position 225,166,401 of record OZ005656.1, on the reverse strand, counting down.
AACAAATTTTAAATTCTAATGACATTATTCCGATAGTGAACTTGATTCAGATAATGAACTTAATTTGATTGAACCTGATTTAACTAAGAAAAACGACTGACTAGACGTGAATCAAATCCCAAACAGGTTTTTAAATCTCATTAGATAAATCAGTGGCTACAGGCTATGAATGAAGAAATGGATGTTATTCGGGAACGTAATGTATGGCACCTCACAAAACCACCTCCAAATTCTAATATTTTAGGATGTAGATGGGTCTTCGCTCTTAAACGTAATGGAAGGGGGGAAATAGCTCGTTTTAAAGCCAGACTGGTGGCGCAGGGATATAAACAGATAAAAGGAGAAAGTTATGACGATACTTATAGCCCTGTCGTTAACTTTGGAGTAATACGCTTCTTTTTTTCATTACTAGTTTCGTGTAAAGGATGGACTCATTTACAACTGGATATTAAAGGTGCATATCTTTACGCACCACTCGATGAACATATTTATATGTCTCAACCACCGGGTTTCATAGAGATCGGAAAAGAATTCGTTTGTAAGTTAAATCGCGCTCAATACGGCCTACACCAAAGTGGTGAGCCTGGTATTTCAAAATGAATAAAATTTTGATCAATATAGGTTTTAACAAATTTTCATGGTGTAACTGTGTTTATATTTTTAACAAGAAAGTAATTTTATTATTATATGTCGATGACATTGTATTGTTTGCAAAATTTAAAAATCATATAGATGAAGTAGTGGACTTATTGAGTAAAAATTTTGATTTAAAAATCGCAGGAAAAACCCGTAAACTATTGGGTGTAGAATTCGAGGAAAATAATGGAAATTTATAAATAATCTCTAAAAAATAAAGAGTTAACAGCACCATCTACTATCCGAGAACTTTACATTTCCGAAGCTATTCATATAATTAAATGCAAAAATGCAATAAATTCCAAAGATGCTGCAATGTTACCAATAATTTGGCACAATATTATAAAATAGTTAATAGATTATTTCTGCTAATTCATGATGTTTTTTCTCCTACAATAACCTCGTGTGATATTCAATAGCTCCAGCTTCTCTCATTTTTCTTAACTCCTTGGTCCAACCTCTATCGGAATTCATTTTTTTTCTGATATTTAAAATATATCACGTTATTAAAAGACTTAACTGTTGACTGTAAAAAGAAAACATATTTAAAACTGCTCATTGGAAACGAATCATAAATCCCTGATGATGCTTTACTATTAAAGCGAAAAGCTTTGGATAAATTTTTTTTTAACATCTTTTAAATAAATTTATATTTACGTGTGTTTAAAGTGTTTTTAGTATATTTAATGGAAATTTAACTATTCATCAGCATTCATATATTAGTGAAATATGTAACAGATTTAAAAACTTCAATTTTCCTATATCATCTCTCCCCATTAGTAAAGGGATAATTTACTCAAAATTTCAATGTCCTCAAACTAACGCTGAAACAATAGAAATGTCAAAATACCCTTATAGAAGCATTTTAGGTTGCTTATCGTTTCTCTCTAATAGAACTAGACCTGACATATCGTACGCGGTTAATATTTTTGCCCAATTCCAAAGTAATCCTAGCATAATGCATTGGAATGGCCTGTTAAAACTCTTAGGGTATGTTTGTTATACCTGAAATTTAAAGTTAAAACTTGAGTGCAGGAAACCACATATTACTGTTTATTCAGACGCTGACTTTGCGGCCAACAAAGATGATAGGACTTCAATGGGGGGACAGCTGATTTTATTAGATAATTCACCTGTAGCTTGGAGAACGTTTAAGGAAAAATGTATCAGTTTAAGTACTATGGAATCGGAATTCGTAGCCATGACCGAAGCTGCAAAAGAACTATTATGGTTCGATAGAATTTTAGAAGAATGCTTTAATAATAAGCTAATACGGGGTACTAAAGAAAAATCTTTACTTTTAGTCGATAACATGGCTGCTATAGATTTCGAGAAGTCTCCCATTGAAAACTATCGAACCAAACACATCGACGTAAAATTATTTTTTTATAAGGGATTTGATTTATAAAAACATATTTAATATTAAACATGTTAAAAGTACAAATAATTGGTCAGATATTTTCACTAAGCCGTTGAACAAAATACGGGTTATCTCTTTTCATAAGTAGCCTATTTTCATCTACTGAGTAACATGTATATTTTGAGGAGTAAATTTTGAAGAGAAATGAATTAAGGAAATAAGTTTCTATTTTTTTTTAAGTTATTCATTTCTAAAGAGAACAGAATGTTTTTTTCCTTCTCTTTAATATGAAAATGTATATTCTCAAAGTGTTTATTATATTGCAAAATGTATATACTTGTTTTATATCATATATTGGTTAATTTATGTACATGCCAATGCTTAATTATTTATATTATATCTTCATAGCAAGAAGAATTTTCTGTATAACTTTGAAATGAAGCATTGCAAAAATTGGACAGTTTTACTAAAATCTTGAAATATCCTATTGGAAGACGATTAGTAGCAAGTCGTTCTTGAATCTGTCAACTTACGTTTTTTTTTTTTTTAAGGTTTTTTTTTTTTTTTTTTTTTTTTTTTTTTTGTTATTCAAATAATATGTGAACTTGTAAATTCAGGGCAGATATATATATATATATTTCATGATCTCGGTTGAGTGTCAAGAGGGGGGGCTTATTGTTAAGATTAGAAATTTAAAATATTTGCATGTGTTCTTGACACTCAATATTTTATTCAGTTTCACTCCCTCTTTAGTTTAACTATCTTTCCTTTTTTATTAAAACCAATGGTTATCAAAATCTAAGTAATTTATTTTCTATTTACTTTTATAATTTTAAGTTAATAAATATTTAAAAACTCATAGTTTATTTAAAATTTATTTTAGCATAAAATATTAATGCGTTAGCCGAAGCTATCCGTATGCAAATGACATAAGTCTACGTCATCTGCTTGAATTAAATAATTAGCGTAACAGAAAAGCAATCGTGTGGGCTTTTTCGGTGTTAGTGCCGAGGTGAATCCCGGTAATAAAGAAGCTGGCATGAAATGCAGTTTGTATATTTCAGTTTAAGTTTCCTTGATAACCTTGACAGTATTAAAGATTGTGTTTTTTAAAGCTCTTGTTTTTCAGATGAGGTTTAAGTAAATATTTTTAGATTAATTCGAGGATAATAGTCATTTTAAAATTGCAAACTTTTAAGCTACTTTCAGTAATAGTATAGGCTTCAGTAACTACTCTGTATTAATCTGCCCTGAAGAATATTAAACGAATCGTCTAAATGTGTTATAATTTTTATTTTCGTTTGCCATATTTTTATTTCACTAGATAACTCAATCTAGTTTTTAAATAATTGATTTTATTTAAAAGAAAAACGTCATATTTCTTTTTACCTGCTCAATACAGTTTCCACTGGACTCTGTTATTTCAACTCTGCTTAACTTTGAAGCTTTAAGATAATCATGTCAGGTTTATAAACCTGACACCAACATTTTCCAGTTGCAGCCCGTAATGCATGTAAATTTTATTTTTGTGTGACCTTGGGTTTGTGTGAATTCTAATGCCAATGACACCATATTCAACAAAAAACATATTTTGCACATCTTAGTAATGAATGTCGGTTTCCTTTTAATTTGTACATACACTGTTAAAAATTTCAGTTAAAATTTGAACCACTATATGGAGTAAAGTTTTCAACAATAGCATAATATGGTTCAACCTCACTTTTAAGCTTTCTACTTCTTGCGAATGAATTTAAATTGCACTAAAATTTAGAGCTAACATACATCCACTATAAATGAGTAAAATTCCTATTGAAACCAAACTAAGCTTAAATTAAAGAGGTTGGCCAAAAACATAAGGTAAAGGGTAAATTTTGTGCAACAACTCCTTCGTGGGTCAAAACAAGACGCTAGAAAATTTAGCACATTTTATCAAAATCAACGAAACAGGTGCAAATAAACGGGCAAGAAAGTGAAACAGAGTGTTAGGGTGTTTCACTTGAAAGAAGAAGGTTTTCAGTTCAATCCTCGTCTAAATCGATTTTTTTTTTAACATAATACCAATATTTGGTTCAACATAAAATTACCAAGTAAAAGGTTAAACAACCGGGTGGTTGCATCAGCACCAAGTTTTGGTCAAAAATAACACCAAATTTTTAACAGTGTAACACATAGGTACAAACATGCCTAAATTAACGCGATTCATTGAAATTATTTCGTTAGTTTTATTGTGGTTGAACATTTATCAAAATCGAAAATTTATCGAAAATATAATTGAATAATTTTAAAAAGATGTTATAATTTGAAAAAAAAAAAAAAAAAAAAAAAAAAAAAACCTAATAGTCCTCCGCATTACATTCTGTTTTTGCCAAAATTTCATCAAAATTTTTATTTTTCTTGGAAAGAAAAAGAAAAGAAAATTAATAATAATCTATAATATTAAAACACAAAGCATTTTCTGAAAGGCCAAAATCACACGATCTGGGCATGCGCGAGAAAATTTTGATCCAATTCGGAACGGGAATATACCTTTCTCTTTATGCTGTGCAATACGAATACCGATGATAGATGGAGCAGACAACATTAATATTTCAGTATGTCTGTGACAGATGCCTAATTAAAGCGCAATCATAAAAATAATTCACACGATTAATTCATTGATTCCAAGGAAGTATATTAAAAACAAAGCAATTCGCGAATACGTATCGGTTACCGTCGTAAATGTGAAGCTCAGGAGCCTTAGTCGTATGCATTTTCGCCAAAAATTTCTTTACACAGGATGTGGCGCCATCTGTTGCCATGTAAATACTATATTATGCCATATTCCTAAAATCACTTTTTCCATTTCTTAAAAGAAAAAAGAAAAGAAAAGAATCTTTTAAAATTAACAAATTGTCAGAGTTCATTGTTCTTTAAAAGTTAGCTGAAAACTTTGTTTAGAAAAGATGGAGATAAATATTTAAAATCAAAGGAGGTTTTATTTTATTTTATTTATTTATTTTCCCCTAATTATTATAATCTCTGACACTTCATTTCGATACTATATTACAGTAAAAATAATTTAAAAAGAATAACTTTATAATATTCATATTTTATACGAGTAAAAATTTACATTGTATAATTTATTATTAAAAAAATTAATGAGCAAATTAATTTGCTAAACTATAAAAATTCATTCTTATTTATTTATTTATCTTTAACAGTATACTTTTGTTGAAAGTAAATTCTTTAACAGTAGAATAAAGTGTTATACTATTCCAGGAAAAACAAATTAAAGACATAAAAAGACGTAAAAACATATTAAACGAACAAATTAAACAAATTAAAGACGTAAAAACAAATTAAATCCAGTAAAAGCTTTATTCCGATTTGCAGTTTATTTTTAGAATACAATGAATTAATATTTTGGATTATTTCCAAGTGGTTTTACAAATATGGGAAGGAAAAATCAGAATCAAAACTATTATTTTACTCTTATTAGGGGGCTCGCACCGCTCACCAATCCCCGAGGAAGGCTTTCCCTCACCCCGACCTCTAGCACGAAATATCTAGCCCGATTTCTAGCACGAAAATCACCAACGCTAGGCTCTCCTTTCTTCTTAGTATGCCTAGCTGGTGATTTTTGGGCTATAGGTACCGTTGCTACGCTATTTATGGCTTTTGCTATGGCGATCTCATTCTAATAAAAAAAGTAGGTGTTGCCATTTGAAAATTTCGAAATTTTGTCACTGTAACCTTAAGACAGTTAAACTGTTAGTGTTTAACTGTTCTTTTTATATATGATTCTTGAGCGCATACCTCAAAATACCTTCCACCAAACTTTTATTTAGTTTCTATGAACGGTATGATAGCTATGGTCTTATATATCAGGATAGTCTTTTTTATAATCATTCTCTATGTTAATTCCATTATGTTGAATGCAGCATAAACGCATTAAAGTGTTCTTCAATAAAAATTTGTTCATAGGCGAATCATGTCACGAAATTCTTTTGTGTGTCTCCGCAAACGAACCATAAACATTGTATTCACCAGTAAAAACTATTCCGCTTATTATGCGTTTTTCATGAATAATTGTTCGAAATTTGACATAATATGGCTGATTACGTTACATTATCAGAACACTTTTGTATGGTCCTGTAATTAGGAAACCTAAGAGCACATATTTTCTGCAGAAAACGTAAGTTTAAGCATCTCACTAATACATTTTGTTACTACTGTACTAATGTAATACTAATGCATTGTACATACTAATACATGTTACTAATGTAATACATTTGTACGCTAATACATTTTATACGCTAATTTCATTTTGTTGATAGCAAAGTAATGATGTCAAAATGCGTTTAAATTCATCCCATATGCTATAATGGTAAGAATTTTAACGTCTGTACACATTCCATCAAAAATATAGACATAAAAAATTATACAACTATTTCTATACAGAACCTGAATGTTTGTGCCAATTTGCAAGTCAATCGGAGGATTTTTGCGACCTCTATTGCGGTACATACAAATTCTGCCCATAGTCGTAATGATAAGAAAAATTTGGTGTGCCGCTGTAATACACACCCAAAACTATACAGCTAAAACTCTGTGTCGTTCATAAATATGTGTACCAAATTGTAAGTCAATAGCTTGATTTTTGCAGTGGCTATCGCGGTATACAAATTCTTCCCATAAGCCGTAATGATAAGAAAAACTTTGCCATGTCCTGTGCACGAACTACAAATGAAATATACACCCAAAACTATACAGCTGATTCCGTGGGGATCATGAACATGTGTACCAAATTTCAAGTCAATAGCGTGAAGGGTCATAATCAATTTTGATCACTTTCGACCCAAAGCAATTGTTGCGAGTTTACTGTCGCGCTCTCTGAGTACAATTTCATTTCGGCGTGGGTGTTATGAATATGATTATATAAAAAGTAATAAAAACATACAATACAAGTTGTTTACGGTTAGATACAAGGTATCAGTAACGAGGAATATTTATATTTTTGCATATACTGATAAATTTATGCAAGAAAAATCGAGGTTCTATTTTTCAATTGTTTTGTTAGCATTAGTTTATTTAATGATACGTAGTCTTTTCACGTTAATGGTTTCGAGCAAATTAAAAATTATCAAGACCAAACATTGTACTAAATGTAAGCTATCCCCCCCCCAACCCAATATATATATATATATATATACATCGGGAATTCGAATCTTTTTCTTATTATATAATATTTCGTCTTGTAACTTAGTTGAAATACAGCTATTTGATTTGTTTTTTGCATTATTATTATTTATTATTTTGTTTTCCAAAAAATAAAATACACGAGTATAAAGAAATAATATCATAGCACATAGACTCAGCTCAGTCGCAATTTGTCCGATTAGATCCCTTCATGACGTATTTTTTAAAGTCGCATCTTCACAATTATTGCAAGCGTCATTTTCAGCCTATACATACCTTAAAAATATAAACAGAATATGAAATATTGCCATAGATTGACTAAAAACCACAATAATCAAAAATATAATCAAAATAAGTACTAAAATTAAAAAACTGCGTCCCCAATAGGGTGATAAAAACTTAAAATTCGCCATGAAGGTCCTGTACTAAAAATGTACTGCCTCGGGAAGTACGAAAAACAGAGGTTCGTCAAACATGAATTTTATTTTGAAACCTTTCTTTGAATGCTTTTGTTTTACTATTTAAATAAATCTGATTTTTATTCGAAATTTACTAACAAGGAGAGGTCACAACATGGAAAATTCAGATCGGGGCGAAATTGCGCATGATTGTAGTATACTATGAGGGTAACAACATATTAAAGCAATAGGACCCACTATCCACAAATTTTCGAGAAAAAAGCATTTAAAGTTTCAGTAATCTTTAAATACAAGTTATTTCACAAGCGAGTAAGCGCCTCAGTGGTGTGATCCTAAAGCGCGAATATCCCAACCAGATGACTTGGGTTCGAGGCTACCTATGGGCACTTTTTTTTTTTTTCTACTTTAACTTGTTATGTAATCTTAACTTTTTATTTATTTTATTTTTTTTTACAATTCAATTCAAAATTTGAAAATTTTAATAAAAAAATATATTTAATTTACTTGAGTATAAAATAACTTTTTCTATTTTTAATATTTATAACGTAAAAATACAATAAATTTCTATAACTTAAAAAATAAGTTTTAGTTTTATTTTAACTGTAAAATAAGGCAAAACTAAAGAAACTATATAATTATTTATCTAAATATTTTATTTTATTTTAGGTTTATTTAATTTTATTTTTTAAATTACAAAAAAAAAACAAAACAAAAAAAAAAAAACAGAGAAATGATGATTTTAATTGCATATATAATTACTATCAAAATTAAATAATTACTTCTTCAATCAATACAGTTTCTTGAAAAATTATAGTATAGGATTGTGATGCTATTAAACTATTACAGGTAAAGAAATGTTATCTTTAAATGTAGATTTTAAATGTTAATGAACATCATTTCTTTTTCGATAAAGACTTCCTTTTTTTTTTATCCTTCTGTGCACAAAATAAAATTCCATCTGCCCTTTATTATTAACAAGCTAGAAGTGTCTACGTAATTTATACACATTCAAACCAAATCAGGAAGCTCAAACCAAGATTTAAGTACACCTGCTAACTACACTGATGGAAAAAAAATCCCAACACCAAGAAGGAGCTGTGCTAGATAAACGAAATTTGGTAGGCGTGTTTATACATCTGAAAGATGACGTCGATTCAAATTTCGAGCTACGCGCATAAGTGTGGCGCTTGTAGCGTAACTATGAACATGCAAATGAGGTTTGCTTTAAATAAGCGCTGTAAGGATCGTGATCGTTATTTACAGTTGAGATTTGACGTAGTGGGTTAATGTTAGTCAAGGATGCCTCTAAGAAGACGAAGAAGCCATTATCAACAGCTCACTGAGTTTGAACGAGGTCGTGTAGTAGGGCTACGAGAAGGTGGGTTTTCTTTCCGCGATATTGCAGAAAGACTTGGCAGGAATGTATCCACTGTGCATGAGTGTTGGCAGCAGTGGTCAAGGGAAGGTACTGCCTCAAGAAGACCGGGTTTCGGGCGGCCACCTGGCACTACTGAGAGGGAAGACCGCCGTGTTTGGCGTATGTCTGTGGCTAATCGTACTGCGTCTGCAGCTGAAATTCGAGCTGCAGTTGGCACCACAGTGACACAACGAACTGTTACAAATCGGTTACTTCAAGGAAAGCTCCGAGCCAGACGCCCTGTAGCGTGCATTCCACTGACTCCAAACCACTGCCGTTTGCGACGTGAGTGGTGTCAAGCTAGAGCTCATTGGAGGACGCAGTGGAGATCTGTTGCGTTTTCTGATGAAAGCCGGTTCTGCCTTGGTCGCAGTGATAGCCGTGTGTTGGTTAGAAGGAGGCCAGGTGAACGCCTGCTAGCGACCTGTCTGCGGCCTAGACACACAGGGCCTACTCCTGGAGTTATGGTTTGGGGAGCAATTTCGTATGACAGCAGGAGCACTCCAGTGGTTATCCCACGCACCCTGACTGCAAATTTGTATGTCAATCTAGTGATACAACCTGTTGTGCTGCCATTCATGAACAACATTCAAGGGGGTGTTTTCCAACAGGATAACGCTCGCCCTCATACCGCTGTTGTAACCCAACATGCTCTACAGAGTGTCGACATGTTGCCTTGGCCTGCTAGATCACCAGATCTTTCTCCAATCGAGCACGTATGGGACATCATTGGACGACAACTCCAGCGTCATCCACAACCAGCATTAACCGTCCCTGCATTGACCGCCCAAGTGCAACGGGCATGGAACTCCATCCCACAAACTGATATCCGACACCTGTACGATACAATGCATGCACGTTTGCATGCTTGCATTCAAAATTCTGGCGGTTACACCCGTTACTAGTGTACCGACATTTCACATTTGAAATGGCTCTTCTCGCCAATGGCTCTACCTGTGATCTTGAAACTTTAATCAATTAAATATGTTACCTAGACAAATGTATTGCTGAAATTTCATTACTGTACAATAATGTTTTCTTGGTGTTGGGATTTTTTTTCCATCAGTGTATTTTACACTTTCTTTACAGCTTGCTTATTTTTTAATTATTTAAATATTTGTCTGTTTTTCTTTATGTTTCTTATTTAGGATTTTGTAAAACTAAACTTTATTTTTTAAGTTATAGAAATTTATTGTATTTTTAAGTTATAAATATTAAAAATAGAAAAAAGTTATTTTATACTCAAGAAAATTAAATACTTTTTATTAAAATTTTCAAATTTTGAATTGAATTGTAAAATGAAGTAAAATTAATAAAAAGTTAAAATTACATAAAAAGTTAAAGAAGAAAAAAAAAAAAAAAAAAAAAAAACGTAGTCCCGTAGGTAGCCTTGAACCCAATTCATCTGGGTTGGAGACTCGCGCTTTAGGATCACACCACTGAGGCGCTTACACGCTAGCGAAATAACTTGTATTTAAAGATTACTGAAACTTTTAATGCTTTTTTCTCTAAATTTTGTGGATAGTGGGTCCTACTGCTTTAATATGTTGTTACCCTCATAGTATACTACAATCCTGCGCAATTTCGTCCCGATCTGAATTTTCCATGTCGTGACCTCCCCTTGTAAGTACCAAATTATCAGCTAAATAATATCAATTCATTCAATTCATTTAAATGAGTAATACAAACTTTCTTTTAATATTATAAGAAAGGACTTATTGAAAGAGCACAATTTGTATTTTCCGTTACGCTCAAATAATTAAGTGTAGATTTATTACTTTCTTGAATAAATACCATTAACTAATTTAATTTAAATCTTTTCCGGTTAATAAATAACTTTTTGATTACCCATCAGAAGTCAACTAACTGACAGTTCAAAGTATAATTTATTAAATAAATTACTCTTTTAGAAAACTCAGCGTCAAAAATTATTGCACAAGTTTATTTCATTATAGCTAAATTTAGAAATCCCTGTTAGATAATATCATTAAAAAATGATTTAGTTTCTAAATTACAATTATAGTGAATTCTTTAGATGTAACGGTTTTTTACCATGTTTTTATTAACTTCTATTCTTGTTTGTTTGTTTGTCTGGTACAAATCTTGCAATCTATTTTTAACTAAATTCCCTACTAGCTAGACATTTGAAACTTTTCCCATTAGCCCAAGGACCCGGTGACGACACAATACTTCGAAGTCCGATTTTCGAATAGTTTTCTGTTAATTAATTAAAATATGAAAATAATAAGCTCCTAATAGCAATAAAAATAGTCATTAAAATATTAGACACAATTTAATTGTTGCCAAAAAAAAAAAAAAAAAAAGAGTATATTTTGTTTTGACATAAAAATAAATACATAATTAAACGTGAGCGTTAAAAAAATTGTAAAAAGTTAAATTATGCATCTGGCAAAAATTGACGTCATTATCACCTAAAGATTTTCTACACATTGATAAAGTGCTAATGTAGTTCATGATGCAAATATATGTTGTTCTGAAAGGATTAATATTTTATTTTTAAACCAACGTTTTTTTTTTTTTTTTTTTTAATTCAAATTTCCCGTAACTCTTTAACCAATCACATTAGAATGTCCATCTTTGGAATATCGATAATAAGGATTTTCTCGCCAAAAGTCGCCAAATTTGGAGCCAAATCCATTACCTGATATTGCAGCTTTTTAATGCATTTTAAAGGAAAAATTAAGCTATTTTAACGCAAAAAAAGAGCTGGAATTGACATTTTATCAACTTACTAAGCCTCTTGGAAAGCATTTATACAAAAATAAATACAATGATTTACAATTTTGTGACAATACGCATTTATAAAGTGCTAATGTAGTTAGTTCTATAGCTATGATTAAACAGAAAATTTAAAAATATGGTTTATATATATATATTTTTTTTTTTTTTTTTTTTTTTTTTTATCTTATAATTTGTCTTTTGTGTCACGCTATCCAAAACTGCAAGTAAAATTTGTACAAATGTTTTCTTTGCATCGCAGTATGTCCTTGCTTAAATTTTTACTTAGTTGCATACTATGATACAAAATGACATTTACATAAATTTTTCCAACTTATCTGAATGCGGGAATTATTTTTGTTAAAGATTCTGTATATTATAAATAAAAAACATGCCGATTTTTTTTAAATAAATGCTTATATTTTTATTAAAAACACACAATGAACTGATTGGAAGAAAACCATACATTTATTGAAATTTTTAAAAAATTGAATTCGGGTTCGACTCCCGATCCAGGCTTTATTTTCACTCAGTTGGAAAAATAAAAAATTTCAAATGCTTATATATCCGTTATTTAACATGTTATCGTCACACAAATGCATCCACAAATTAAACTGGGTCTGTATTAACATATGTTAAAGTTACAGTTCATTTCATTCACTTAACGATACAGGGTGATTACAAACACTACTGATTTTGCTCAATTTGTTTCAGGATCCCTAAATGTTGTCTTAAACCAATCTTCACTGAAAAACAGGAGAAAGACCCAGTGTTCCTTAAATACTCAACGTTTGAAAACATTTCATCGAGAGCTAATTTTTTTAAATTGAAAAAGAAACTGATCGTTTGCATATCTTGCTAAACTTTTGAGCAGGAGTGCATTACAAATTGGTCTAATATATAACTATATTTATTTATATTAAATTCCCAATAATTGTTTTAAAATAAATATGATAATAAAATAACGAAAATAAATTAAATATGTATATACAATGTACTCACCTTGACTAGTGCTCCCGTCTTGAGGACGACAGTTCACAAAAATATCCTCTGAAAATGTATAAATGATTTTAGTCAACTTTATGTGAGAAAAAATTAATTTTACAATACATAAATACACTTAGTGAAATAGTCCCGTTCATGCCAGAGATATTCTATCCTCCAAGGCGGGACTCTCTTGGAGGACGAAAGGTAGCGGGATCGAACCCAGGTTGCACTCGTCGATTTTGTCAGTTGGATTTATCCGTGATTTTTTATAAGCTTGAATGCATATGGGCTAGCATATCGCAGAAAGATATACCCCCACAGAGAGAATTAATCTTAGGCTGTATTCCTAGGATACACAAACGGCCTTAACCAATACGATATTAAAAGTAATGATGTGATACACAGTCCTATTATGATACCCTGACCTTAATGAATTATGATCCACATTTTACAATAGACTTCTAATTGATGATTTGATTTTTATGCTTTTCATAATTAAAAAATGGATACTTGAAGCGCACAAAAAACATATTTTTGACTAATTTTAATGGCTGTGAAATAGTAAAAAAAGTATTTACAAAACTCTTACACATCCCGACAAAAAAAAAAAAAAAAAAAAAAGACACCTCTGTATATAAGTATCTACATATATTGGCCCCGTTTACACGAGAGTTGAGTTTGGGTTGAAATACATTGATAATATAACTATATATAATATACACATATTGTAATGCCGGGGAGTCCCACACTGTTATGGTATCCCCTATGGAGGGGAATAGATGTCATTGCAACCCTAAAAGGGGTCAAAAGGGATGCAGAGAAGAGCATCAGTAGAGTGTACTGTGAGTTGGTTTTGGAGAGACGGAGGAATATGTCCTCCCGTACTCTAGCTCAGATTTTTGTAATATTGTTTTATGCACTATGAGAGTGCGGGAAACTTATTTAAAGCTCCAGATAGATATTTTGTGTATATGCTTGTAAATAGATATTATTAAATACTGCCACTGTTAGCGAATACAGACTGTTTTACTTGCAAACATTTTCCTCCACATCCGTACCTACCTCATCGAACCAACACCGAGCTCCTACACTGGCGCACTCGTCAGGATCGAGGTAAGCAGATACTTATCTTGTTTATGTTTTGGGGGAAAAGAAGCATGCAAAGTGATAGTTGTTCAAAGATACGTAGGAAATTGTTTAAAAATCTGCTAATTGTGAAAGATACATTTTAAAGAATTTTCCAATATGGCCGAAATTTTTAATGTGAAAGGTCTTAAAAAAGAAGACTTGATTACGGTCGCAGAAGAAATAGGTGTTAGCACCACTTTAGACCTAAAAATAAAAGAACTTAAAGAAAAAAAATCCTGAAATCTGACGAATTTAGAACGTCACCTGACTTCGTAGCAGAATTCATCATTACTACCGAAGAAGATCGCAAGCAAAGAGATGAACATGTTAGAGCATTGGATCTTGCTAGAGCTCAAGGCTCAAGACCTAGGCCTGAACCTGTCCAGCGTAGTGATACTGATAATTTAGATGGGATAATTAAAACGATAAGGAAGTTAACGATTCCTTGTCCGTCAAAACCAGAGTTGTGGTATTTGATCTTCACAACTCTGGAACGCGCATTTAAGACGAAAAATGTAGACGAAGGTATTCAAGCCGAAATTTTGTTGAATTTATTAGGCGAAAAAGCTGCCAATATTTTGCTTTACATTAACGATGAGGAGATTAAAGATTATGAAAAAATAAAAACACTCGTGTTACGAGAATTCGGACCAACAGCCCAAAATTGTTTGGAGCATTTTAAATGCAGCTAAAAGGCAGGTGGGTGAAACGAACATGCAGTTCGCATCTCGTCTTAAGACAACATTCGACTATTACCTCCGACTAAGGAAATGTGATGATTTTGATACCTTGCGTGATTTGATAGTAGCAGATAAGATATTCTCTACTTTAGATCAGGAAACGCAAACAGATATAGGTATACGGCAAGGTGAAAATTGGTTTAGGCCGACAGAAATAGGCAAAGAGTGCGATAATTTCTATACATCGAGAGGCAAGTCGTTGCATAAGCAACACTTTTCAGAGACAGCAAAACAACGCGACATTGTGGAATCTCCAGTTAAGCCAAGAGAGCAAAAATATGTACACCCGCATTTTGGCCCCTAAAAACGAATCGTTGAGTTATAAAGCAAAAACAAGATCGTGTTTTTCATGCGGATCGAATTCCCATTTTCAGCGTGACTGCGACAAGAAAAAGCACAATTCTAACAACGGGAAATTTAAACCAGAACAAAGTAAAAGTGAAATATTTACTGCCAAGGTGGGAACTGAATTTTTTAACCCCCAACTTACAATTGAGCCACTAGACCCTAACGGCATCTTAACCCTAATCTTATCCGTATGACATCCTTAGCATTTCTTATGGATGAAAAAGACGTCCATGGACATCCTATAGACATCTTCAGGATGCATCGTGGACAAGCGTGCCGTTAGGGGAATACATCAAATTTTTAGTCAAAGGGCGTGAAATTGAAGCAATAGTCGATTCTGGCTGCCAACTGCCGATTTTTAACCCTTCGGCTCTGCCAGAGTTAGAACTTAAAGGGCAGGGAAGAGTAATTCTGACATCAGCTTTTGGCGAACAGATTGAAGCTAAATTATGTAGGCTCTCTGTCTCTCTTAAATCGAACGCGAGCTTCATCAATGAGCTCTTAGAAAGTCTCATAGCGATAACGGAAAAACTGTGCGTATCGTGTTTGCTTCCTTCCAGCATTTGGGAAGCGTTAAGAGAGAAGTCGGAAGATAGGAGTGGAAAAGAAAGATGCAGCAGAGGGAGTGACCGTCGGTAGGGAAAGGGAGGTCGTTCCCCCACGACGGGAGGAGAAGAAGTTTCAGTTTGCGTAATGGAGGTAGAAGAAATAAGTGGAGTGGAGGAAACCCCGAGTGAAGAGGAAATCGACATGGATCGGTCCGAATATCTGAAATTTAAGACGGAGCAGCGGGAATGTAAAGAGCTGGAGGGAATCAGACGAGAAACGCGAATGAAGAAAGGCAATTTTTGCGTTATAGAGGGACTGATTTATCATAAGGATAAAGTTTTAGGTGAGACGGTAATGCAGTTAGTGCTGCCGAAATGTAGACGGGGAAAAGTATTGAAACTGGCACATGAAGCGGTCTACGGTGGTCATATGGGTGAAAGTAAAACTAAACAAAGGATTCGGTATAATTTCTTTTGGCCAGGAATGAGACAAGACATCGCAGAATTTTGCAAAACTTGTCAGCCATGCCAACTTAGAAAGGTAAATAGGATATCGGACAGGGCACCTATCACTGCTGTGCTCAGACCGGAGTTGCCGTTTGAAATTGTAAACATTGATATTATCGGGAAAATAGAGCCACCCTCAGGTCGGGGACATCATTATATATTATGTTTGATGGATCAAAATACGCGCTGGCCGGAAGCGGTCTCGTTAAGATCCTTATCGGCGAACACTGTAAACGTAAACGTCTTAAATTCAGTTAAAAATGTGTCTTAAACGTATGGTCATTTTTTTAAGCAAAAAAAAAATGTCTTACTTTTTAAGACACTTTTTTGCAACTGAAATTAAGACATTAAAATGTCTTAAAACACCGCCATGTTTTTTGGGCTCAGAAAGACCGCCATGTTAGGCTTAAAAACACTGCTATTTTTAAGGCTTTTTAATAAATAAATAAATAAATAAAGGTGGCCTACGATTATTTTTTTCTGTTAAAAATAGATTTTAGAATTCTTTAGAGCATTAAAAAAAGAAAGAAAAAAAAAAAAACATTTAAAAAAAAATGGCTTTCACCCAGCACTGAAATCAAACTCACATCAGTCGCGGAATACGAAACCAAGCATCGGAAGTCGCAGTTACATGTACCTAGCCAATCAAGCCATCATTTCACACACAAGAGATCCTTTTTATAATTATATGTAAATCAGTATTAGCAAAATGCAGGTAATTATATGTTATAATTCTTATTTATTGTTATAAAACTATTAATAATATACTATCTAACAGTTAATATGCATTATTATATTAAATTTTGTATCGAGAGGTTTAGAATTTTTTAAAAATGCATATAAAATATGTGAAAAACTATCCTCATTTCGCCCTCAATATTTTTGAATAACGATGTCCTCCTTTAAACTGTTTTTTAAAAGAAAACAAATTATGAACATGAATACCTGAAAATTCGTTGTTTACGCTTAAGAACAAGCAAATATGTGGAAGAAAACAGATTTTAAATCAAAATTAAGAATAATAAATAAAAAACAGTGATGCACAAATAATTCAAGATTCGCTTTCTTAGCTATAAGTTACTTGCTTTCATATTAATATTTTTTCTTTAAATATCAAATATTAGCTTTAAATATTACATAGTTTTTTTTATTTATTTATTTATTATTTTTTTTTTTTTTTTACCGAATAATTTTTGCGTTATAATATATTGCTTTATGAGTTATAATAAACATAATTTCATGCAAATATACACATATCTAGAGTAATATTCATTAAAAATTTAATTTCATAAATTAATATTGTTTAAATTGCTTACGCTTTACAACTTAATATGTAAAATGTATTATATTTATTGAATGAGGAAAGAAATTTAAATAGGCTAAGTATGTTGCTTAAAGTAGGTTTCATATAAGAAAAAATGCCAAGAAATGCAAGTGTCTGAATTTCCAAAATGGACGAAAATTTAGACGCATTTGCTGTCTGAAATTTCTCATAGTTATGCATTTTAGATATTTTTTGTGTCTGAATTGGTATTTTAGACACATTTCTGTCTTAAATTAAGATATATTTAATGTCTTAGGTGTATATTAAGGCATTTGCGTATCTTAAATGATTTTTCAGTTGTTTTTATGTCTTAAATTAAGACACCTTTATTTGCAGTGAAGGCAACGTGCAACGCATATTTTTATGCGTACAGGGATTCCAAATGTAATCGCTAGTGATTGTGAGAGGAATTTCGTGGCTGGACTTACGCGAGAATTTGTACAAAGAATAGGTAGTGCCCCACGGTTTTCAACGCCCGGATACCCTTGCGCTAATGGATTAATTGAGAGATTTAACCGTGTGTTGAAAGATATGCTCTATCATGTGGTAAGAGAAGACCCATCTAATTGGGATAAGCAATTACCGTTTTTAATATGGGCTTACAGGGAAGTGCCGAATTGCACAACGGGCGTATCCCCTTTTCGATTAATGTATGGAAGAGAAGCCAAAGGACCACTCGCTATTTTAAAATCAACTTGGGCTGGCGAAGTGCATCTTCCTATAAATATAACTGAAACCGCAGTAGACTATTTACAGAGACTTAAAGTAAACTTAGAAATCGCGGCAGAAAAGGCGGCTTTATTCTCAGCGGACCGACAAAAATCATATGAAGAACATTTTAATAGACGTTCATCTTGTAGAAATTTTAAAGTCGGCGATCAGGTGATTTTATTGATACCTGATTCTACTAACAAATTATACGCTCGTTGGACAGGTCCTGGTGAAGTGGTACAGCAATGCTCTCAGCATTCGCATAAGGTAAAATTAACGGATGGCAGTGTCAAACATATTCATGTTAATAAAATGAAGAAATTTTATCCGAGAACTCAGACCGTCGGCGTAATTTTCGACGAATCATCATCATCATCATCACGTGCTTTAGAAGTGCCTACGGCTGTCGAGACAGCCGCTTACCTTCACAGAAGGAAGACAAAAATACAGAAGGAGGACTTGCATGATCAAGAGAGTCGGAACCAGGTCTGAGAGACGATGAGTTTGGTGAAATTTATGCGACACCGGTACAGAAAATTGAAGCTCCGACATTTACCAATGACCTAAATGTTGATCATTTGGATGAAACCAAAAGAGCGGAACTGATAAATCGGTTGTCCCAAGATAAAGGAATGTTTTCAGGTAAAATGAGAACCGCAAAAGTGGGTAAGCATAAAATTCGACTTATTGATGGTGTTACGAGGAAAACGCCTCACATATATCGAATCCCGAAGACTATGAAACCTAAGGTTGATGAGCAAATAAAAGAATTGCTTAGCTTGAATTTAATTGAACCAAGTGAAACTGAAATTGCTTATCCTGTGGTCTGCGTAAATAAAAAGGATGGGACAGTAAGATTATGCATATATTTTAGGGCTCTTAATGAAGCCACAGCAAAAGATGATTTTCACATGGAAAATGTAACAGATTTAATAAATACTATAGGTAAAGGGAATGTAATTTCATCACTAGATATCTTGAAGGGTTACTGGGAAATCCCTCTAGATGAAAACAGTCGGGATTTCACATCTTTTAAAACCCATAGGGCACAATACCGTTGGAAAGTTATGCCATTCGGTTTAAAAAACGCGAGTGCTACTTTTCAAAGAACGATGAACGCTGCGTTGACAGATCATCAGGAATACTGCAAAACTTACATAGATGACATTGCAGTGTATTCCAGTGATTAGAACACTCACTTAAAACATCTAAGCACAGTATTAAAAAAAAAACTGGAAGAGCTTAATTTTGCTGTTAATGTCAAGAAGTGTAATTTTGCGAGAAAGAACATTAAGTATTTGGGGCACATAATCGGTTCCGGAAAACACGAGCCTGATCCAGAAAAACTCCAAGCCATAGAGAATTTAAGCTCACCTAAAAACAAAACCGAACTTCGGAGTTTAATCGGACTGTGCAATTACTATCGTGGATATATGGATCATTTTGCGGATATTATACGTCCATTAACAGAGTTAACCAAGAAACGAGTCCCCGAAATTGTGCCCTGGTCCCAAGAACACGAGAGGGCCTTCATTGCTCTTAAGCGTGCATTGTGCCGCGTGCCTCAGTTGTACACCCCGGCACTAAATAGACCTTATACAATACAGTCTGATGCCTCGGCGTACGCCATCGGTGCGTGCCTTTCCCAGCGTGACTCGAATGGCGATCTTCGTCCCATTAGTTTTGCGAGTCATAAATTCAGCAAAACCAACAAGCTTGGCCTACAATTGAGAGAGAAGCGTTTGCCGCCATCTGGAGTCTAAAAAAATTTGAAACGTGGATATTTGGAGCTCCGATCGAGTTAATCACGGACCATAATCCCCTCGTTTTCATCACGAAGGGTGCTCCTCAATCGTCGAAACTCCAAAGGTGGGCGTTGGCACTTCAACGCTATGATATTACGATCTCGCATTGCGCTGGAAAGAAGTTAGCCAATGCTGATGCCTTGTCAAGGCTTTGTGTTACGCAAAATTGTCAAAATTTAGACTTTTAATGTATAGACTCTGAGTAAAATTTGAATAGGAGACTTTATTTGAATTTCTAAATGAACAATTTCAAATTAAAAATTTGTTTTGTGTGATTTTAAAACTATTTTGTCTGTTGCAGAAAATGAACGTCGCAAAAGAAAATTGTGTAGTCCAGCATGTACAACATTTATTTTTACAAGGTTCTTATAATTTTATTCTATTATTTTAATTATTAATTTCATTATTTAATTGTGGTTTTGTTATTCATGTTAATTTCTGTACTGCTATTTAGCTGTAGTGGATTTTAAATGATAATGTGGAGTGGGAGTCTCCGGCATCCTTTTATTTTCTCAGATAGTGTCATCAGACGGCCACTGAGAGACACGATCTTGGGGGGGAGGTGTAATGCCGGCGAGTCCAACACTGTTATGGTATCCTCTATGGAGGGGAATAGATGCCATTGCAACCCTAAAAGGGGTCAAAAGGGATGCAGAGAAGAGGATCAGTAGAGTGTACTGTGAGTTGGTTTTGGAGAGACGGTGGAATATGTCCTGACATTCTCAAGCTCAAATATTTGTAATATTGTTTTATGCACTATGAGAGTGCGGGAAACTTATTTAAAGCTCCAGATAGATATTTTGTATATATGCTTGTAACTAGATATTATTAAATACTGCCACTGTTAGCGAATAGAGACTGTTTTACTTGCAAACATTTTCCCCCACATCCGTACCTACCTCATCGAACCAACACCGAGCTCCTACACATATATTGTGTATATACGTACAACATAGATATATATTCATGTAGGAACTTTTCGAATCGAAAAAAGCAAAATTTTTCCTCTCATAATCAAATATGTTATAATTCCGCGCGTTTCGTATGCTATCTAATGCACCCATTCAATGTATTTCTACCTAACCGACGACGAACACTCTAGCACACTTTCGATTGCGAGAATCGCAGAAAAAGTTCAGTATACAATTCAGTATACATGTATTAAAAACACATTAAACACACGTAAATTTAAATTTTTATTTAAAAGATGTTATTTTTTTTTTTATCCCTGATGGTGCTTTACTATAAAAGCGAAAAGCTTTGGATAAAATTTTTTTTAACATCTTTTAAATAAAAATTTTAATTTACGTGTGTTTAAAGTGTTTTTACAATATTTAACAAATGGCACGTGTTCAATTTAACTCTCTTTTTACTTCCATTACCATACTACCGTAGGTAATGGAAGTATTGTATTCGGTCTGAAAATTCGATATCGGGTTTTCACCTGACTTACACTTTTAAGGTGCCCTGAGTCCAAAAAAGTGGTTTTTGGCAATTGGTCAGTGTGTATGTATGTGTGTGTGTGTGTGTGTATGTATGTGGAGAATCTTCTGGCTATTATAGCTCAGAAACTAATAAAGATAGAGCTACGAAACTTTATAATTGAAATACGTCTAGTGTAAAAATGAAATTTCCAAATTTTGGTGAAAATTGAAAAAACGGAAGTGGGACATCGCAAATCGGAAGTGGGACCGTAAGTCCATATCTCAAAAACGGCTCTAACAATTTTCTTCAAATTTGCTATATAAACACTCTATTAGATGTCCTTTCGAATGATATAGTTGGTTAGTTCAGGAAAATTGATTGGCGTCCTGTATAAATAGCTCAATTTCAGGCAATCGATTACTTGGAAAAGTTTAATTCAGTGTGAATGCATGTTAAGAAAACGATATTATTCAAAGAAAACTGTACAGAAATTGCAAAATAAATTATATAATCTAAAATATCGTTCACCACATCTGATAATATATTTCGTATTCTCGAACAAAGAATTTCAAATATTTTACAAATCAGTCAAGCTAGGAAATTTACTAATGAAATTTATTAATTACTTCTTTAATTAATTCCGTCTAAGTAATCAATTAAAGAAGATTGACCATAAATTATAATTTGATGAATGTATTATTATAATTTGATGAATGTATTACGGAACATCACGAATGAATTTAGAAAATTTTGCTTCAAAAGGCTTATAATACTATTTAATAATGACTATGATTTTTAGTCAGTAAGTATACATAAATCTATTTTATTTATTATGTAAGGGGAGAATATTGTAATATGTCTAATTAAATGTGGAACATCTAAAAATAAATAAAATTTTATTTTCAGCGTTGCTAATGGAAATCAAATTATTTATCGTCTGCTAACAAATGATAAAAGATTCAGAGACATTAAAACAAAAGTCTGCTGATTTTATCGTCTGCGATTTTAATAGTAATTCTACTTTAATTTCTCATTAGCAATTTTGATGCTATTTGTTTATATTTTGATGTATTCTTTTTCGCGAATATTAAATTAACTGTGAATATTGCATTTGTTCCAATACTTTTGAAAAAACATTCGAAGACAATCTACGCACTCGCTGAGTTTTTATTTAGATGAAAAGAAAAAAGATTTTTACATGTGAGATTTAGATGCTTTTATTTTGCATTTAGAGAAATTTGTTACGATTCAAAAATTCAATCTTTTGAAGAGACTTCATTAAGAGGTTATATAAACAATGACTAAAATTTTTACTAATTTTTGAATCAAGCAGTTCATTAATAAAATCATTCATGAATTAAACGATAGAAAATTTTAATGATTCATTTTTCAATCAGTTTGTACATAAATGTATTAAGTACTAACATAAATTTTATGATATGTACAACAATATGCATGTATTCTTATAACTATTAAACAAAACATAACAATATATAGATAACATAACAATATAGCAGTGCATTTCTCTCATTTGAGAAAAATGGATTTCTGAGAAAAATGGATCTTATGGAAAGAAACTTCTTTATGTAAACTACAAAAAAAGAGGAATTATGTGATTTTGTAAAAAGAGTTTTACAGTTATGTAATAGACAAAGTTCCATTCGATGAAATTATCTAATTGTGATATACATTAGTAACTAAAATATAAGTATTCCATTTAGCGCCCTTTTGCTTCTATCAGACATTTACGTCAGAGGTAAACCAAAGGTATCAGAAAACCATTATTTGAGATACACACAAGTCTTGCCCTCTGAAATACGAGAACGAAAAAAACGTAGTACTAAATAACTTTAGCCGAGTTCTTTTATTTGTCAGATTATTCTACAATTTTGTTAAAAATGCTTATTCACAAATGAGAGTTATAGCTATTCTGTCGCAAAAAATATTTGGAACTTTGCTCATTTACTGAATTTTTTATTGTTTGCAGATTTTATTTTACTTCTTATAATTCTACTTTAATTTCTGATTAGCAATTTTGATGCTATTTGTTGACATTTTGATGTATTCTTTTTCGCTATTATTGAATTAACTGTGAATATTGCATTCGTTCCAATTTTTTAAAAATATACGAAGCCAATCTACGCTTTTATTTAGATGAAAAGAAAAAAAAAGATTTTTACACGTGAGTTTTAGATGCTTTTATTTTGCATTTAGAGAAATTTGTTAGGAGACATATTTTGATCAATCTTCTTTTTGTAATAGCCTTATTTTATAATAATTAATAATGTCAGGTAGAAAATGAAAATCCAGTACTTTTAATTTTATAAACAAAGATAAACTAGTTGGCATAGGTGGACTCTGCTCAGTTCCCCATCATATTTATGTTCTCATAAACTTCTAGTGGGAGACATATTATAATCATGTTAAAAGAAATGAATTTGACCAAAGGTTGATACAGTGACAGAATGAAATCCCCGCCTAATAGGCTATCCACCGTTCACTTGGATATATTTATCTTAATCTAATCTATTAATTTATTTTATCAGGGTCAATTCTGTTGTTTAGTTTTCATGCTACTCTTTCCAATGCAATAATCCTCAAAATTCATATTTATATGAAAAATGTACAATTTCGCTATGTTGATAAAATCGTAAATAACGAATAATTTACGAAATTTTCCTATTAGAATATTTGTATTCAATCATGTTCAAACAAATATCATAAATATAATTTTGAAGTTGTCTAATGTATTTATGATCCTCAAAATGGAAGTTTATGCTCAATTTTGCCTTATTCTGCCATTTTAAGTAAATCGTAAATTCCGAATAACTTACGAATTTTTTTAATTGGAAAATCATAGTCTATGTTATTCATGCCAGTATCCAAAATAATATTTAAAAAGTGGTTTGACATCTTTACGATGAAAATATCCCTCAAGATTGACGTTTATGTGAAATTTTGCTCTTTTCTCCCATGTTAAGAAATTCGTAATTTTCCAATAACTTACGAAATTTTTATATTGGAAAATTCCTAGTCATTAATATTCATGCCAGTGTCCTAAATAATATTTCAAAAGTAGTGTGACATCTTTACGATGAAAATATCTCTAAAAATTAACCTTTATGTGAAATTTTGCCTATACTGCCATGTTAAGAAATTCGTAAATTTCCAATAACTTGCGAAATTTTCAAAGTAGCATATTTATAGTTACTGATGTTCATTACGGCATCAAAACTAATATTTTAAAACTGGTCCGACATTTTTACAGTAAAAGGTTTCCATTTAATGCACGTTTAAGTGAAATTTTGTCCTATTCTCCCATGTTAAGAAAATCGAAAATTTCTCATAACTTACGAAGTTTTTTAATTAGAATGTTGCAAATGAATAGGGTTCTTGCCAATAAAGAAAGTAATATTTTAAAACTGATCTGACCTCTCTGCGGTCATTTGTTCGTGAGATATTGTGTTAACAGACTAACAAACTAACGGACTAACACACTGACACACTAACGGACTGACATACTAACGGACTGACACACTAACGGACTGACACACTAACAGACACCCTACAGACAGACACCATACAAATTTTGTCATTTTCGGATTCCTCACACCTGAAAACGTATAAAAAAGTCAAAAAACCGAGGTCGAAATTTTTCACGATTACCTAAGTTCCCCATACCTATAGTATGATGGGGAACTAAAAATTACCAAATAAAATAATTCTAGGTTTAACTAATCAAAACGATGCTAAATTTGGTCATCTTAAAAATACCCAGTGTACAAGCAATGCAGTAGCGTCTAAAAAATATTACAAGAAAAGTAACTTGCATGTATTTGTAGTAATTTAAAAGGATATGACGTCATTAATTAACAAAGAAATCTATCTGAAAATATTTATAATTAACATTTTAAAAATTACTGAAAATAAAATTAAAGTTTCCAAAAACTTTTACTCAAATAATAAAATTAATGCAAACTATTTTCTAACAATATCTCCTCAGAATTTCGTAACATATCTGGAAAATGATTAATATATATATTATTATTTTTCTAATTATTATTTTAAATAACTTATTTGACGGATAGAGCAATTTTGTTACTTATTTAAATCAAAAATGTATATAAAATGTTTATAATGTGTGTAGTACTGGGTAATGGAAGTCGTGTGGCTGTTACACACCAGATTTTTTTCTTAGAAATTATTTATAATTCAGTATACAATTAAACGCACGTTTCTGTTAATTCAACATAGATATTATAATTGTGACAATTCTTGAAATTCATTAAAATATATTTTTTTTTTCTTCTTTTCTTCTATTTATAAAAGGTTTTCTGATGTAACGGGCATATTTTGCACAAATCATATGGATGTGCATGCGAGGTACAACAGTACTAATATTTCTGATATCGGTGATATATGTGTTTGCCGTTGCCACTCTGAAAATGGACAGTTAATTGTAATGGTTGCTGTTTATATTTCGCCGGACAAGTCTTTAAGTGCAATATGAGAATTTTTGTAATGCAAATTAATTTATTTATTCTAAAGACGCTTCTGTATTACTTCAAGATAAACTTAGGAAGAGATTTGATGATTTGCCAATGATTTTGAGTGGGGATTTCAACATCAACTTTGCAGATGATAAAAATCTACCATTAATTGAATTTTTAAATAGAGAATTTGATTTGACGCTGACCAATGGTCGCAATCTTAGCACAACGAGATATAAAACTACAATTGATGCAGTCTTTAAAAAATATTTAAATAGATTCGAATCAAAATTGTTTGTTTCCTATTTTAGTTACCATAAACCTATAGTATCAGGTTTGGAATATAATGCTAATAATTATGATGATGGAAGAGTTGTTGAAATTGTGGATGAAAATTCGTAAGTTTCATTGGTATTCATTTCAAAGAATACCAATTAATTAAATTTCATATTTCCTGTATTTGTAAATTTACGTTTTAAGCAATAGATTACACTTTTTTTATGTAAAGTAATATGCATTTTTTTTCATGTACAAATGCAATTACTGCATACACATGTGTCAATACTGCACACACATGTGTCATTTCCATACACAAATGTTAACGCAGGGTACTGAATATATGATCACTTGAGATGTTCACTTTTTAAATTGTCTCACGTATTACGGTCACTTTCTAATACAACAGATTTCGGTGACTTATTTTCCAGTCGTTATCTCAAATTAACAACTAGGAGGCTCTGCAACTATTCTGCTCGGGCAGCCAGCCACAAAGATATACTTCGAACCACTATTGAACCATACTTGTAAGGGTACAGAATACCTAGAATATTTCTCCATCATTTCTTTAGTTTCATTAGCTGTTTTTCCACATAAATGTGTTGTTTTATTAACACCCGATATTTTCCTGTTTCCATAATCTTAACAAATACGTTAGTTATCTGCATTTTTAATCTAACGTAACTAAAATTGTTTGAAATATCGGCTGCATTGTCCCATTTCAAATAATAATAAATTATTTTCCATGCAATAATTAAATCATGCAAAATATTATTCTATTCTCCTATGTTACGAAAATCTATAGTATCGGATAAGTTTCAAAGTCTTTAAAGTAGTACTGATATTCAATAAATTTCATACCACTCTCTTAAATTATATTTCAGAACTAGTCTGACTACTTTACAATGAATATAATCATCCCATTGTAAATTCTGCCAAAATTAAAATCTTTTTTATGTCATGTTAAAAAAAATTTAAATTTTCAATAACTTATGAAATTTTGAAAGAGGGATAAAGTTTATTACGGTTCTTGAGTAACATGAATGATATTTTAAATCTGGTCCGACGTTTTCACGAATAATCATTTTTAAAATGTCTACGCAGACTTACAAATAAACTAACACAATTCTTACAGACGGACATCGCATCGATTTATGATTTTTGAATTTTTTATATCTTAAAATTATGCAAAATTGTTCAAGAATTGAGATCTAAAATTTTCATATATATCTAATATTCCCTTTTACATAATGGAAAAATCATAAAAGTTTATGACTGGTTCTTAATATATGTGTGCCCCCCCCCCCCAAAAAAAAAAAAAAAAAAAAAAAAGTTCACGCTACGCCTATGAATGCGATAACGTTAAAATGCCTTATCCGTTATCGCTGAAAATTTATATACATACCAGCAGGCTTCGCTAGTCACTAAATTTAAAGGAAACTCTTTTCTATATAGCTTTATAAAAATAAAATAAAATACTAAAATTGCTCAAAAGCTCGCTTCGGATCCCTGCTGACTTCGGTAGCGATTTGGTCATCCGCTAAAACTCGGGCGCTTGTCCCTATTACCTGAAACAATGGTTTACCAATAGGCTTCGATTAAGTCCTTATTAGATAACAGTTTCGAAATAGAAAGTATCGAAAAAATTGAAGTATCCTTTTTACATTTGAATCCCAGTTACATATGAACAACACTATACGTGGTGCACATAATATTTGCTTTTACGTTATTTCCTAAGTTGATTTTGTTTATCCGCTCAACCATAAAAATGACAAAAATTTCACGCCAAATATTATAATATTCTATGACGGGCTACGTCTGTCGCATGAGACAATTAGTATTTTTTTTTTTTTTTTTTTTTTTTTTTGGTGGTTATATACAATTTATGGTTTGTAAACCTGATCATAGTACAGCCTTAATATAGTTCTCTTTGGTGACTTTTGAATTTTTATCACCATTTTAGATTTAATCCCTTGTAACAATATGCTATGAGCACTGTTTCTGCCATATTTTAGACATCCAATCTTTTTATGGTTTATATATATTTCCCATTAAACATATTTTTATTTTTATTTATTTATTTAAATATTAATTTGGATTAATCAAATATTTCTGTTCGACAGCGAGCAAGTACAGTCACACACAGAAGCTCATTTATTTGTATGATAAATTAGCATAGTGATTAGTATATATTAAAAAAATATTAATAAATAGGTAAACATTATCTTGCTACACAACTTTATTATGACGTTCCATTGGCGGCTTTTGAATTTTTATAGCCATATTAACGTTGGTTTTTCTTTTTTTTTTTTTTTTTTTTTTTTTGTTGTTGTATGAGAAAGGGAAGACTATTTTGCTAATAATTTTATGAGACACCTTTTTGTTTACATATAAGAATCCTTCATATTCTGTTTATATTTTTAATGGTTTTTAGGTTTAAAATACAACTTGCTGAAATAAATTTGCTATCTTTAAAACTGCATTTTTTCTATAAACTTTCGATAAAAAAAAACCATTTATGTGACTACTATTTAGATTATATATATATATATATATATATATATATTGATGCACTACTTAGATTAAAATGGCTGTTGCTATATTAAACTTCTTGTCGAAAAACATTCGGTGTACTTCAACAACAAAATTTAAAAAAAATCGCCCAGGATCGCCGCCATTAATGAAACTGATAAAATAAAAATATGATTCATAGAGTTTAAATAATCTATTAAAAAAAAAAAAAAAAAAACTTTCAAAACCCAAATTCGTAATGTATCGTATAACATAAATATTTTCGAAGTTAGAATAAAATTTAATTTGAAAAAAAAAAAAAAATAAATAAATAAAAAAATAAAATAAAATAAAATAAAAATAATAACTTTTTTGTTTATTAACTAAAATTGATGAAATTTGAACTGCAATTTGGTCTGGTGTTGTACAGGCTGAATATTATATGTTTGTGTTCGTGAAAGAAAATTAAAAAAAATTTCAAAACTGCAATTTTTGATCCCACTCAAAAAACATGTGACTTAATGAAAAGCAGATTTTTTTTTTCCAAACGGTTTCCTTACAATCTCCTGCTGTTGCCAGCTAAAATTCATACATTAGTTAATTTAAAAAAAAAAATCTAATTTTGCGATCGATAAGCTGTTTAATCCATCGGACTCAGAAAAATTACCTCTTTAATTTAACACCTTATTTTTAACGATACGACCGATATTTCTAATTTATTTTCTAATTTACTTTCCTCATTTTAAATAAATGTACATATTTATTTATTTATTTATTTATTCTGTCGAAAAACAAAATTGGCAACAATTAAATTATGGATAAAATTTAAATGGCTAATTTATCAGAAATCAGAAGGTTATTATTTTCACATTTTAATTAAATAAAAGAAAACTAATAAAAATTTCGAAAATCGGGCTTCAAGGTGCATCAGGAGAGGTCATTACAAACCTCCCATGCAAAATTTTGTAGCTCAGCCCTCAGCATTTTCCTAAAACGCTGTGGAAATACATACACAATGACACACAGACACACACACACAAACATCTTTTTTTTATTATATGTATCAGTACAAAAAACCCTTAACGGGTTAAAAGTTTGTGACGCCGCTACTTTATGGCTGTAAGAATTTGAAATATGAGTCTTAAAAATAATGATACCATTTTCTTATTTGATCATTTACTTTCTACTTTTATTTATATTTATAATGCAAACGTAATATTTTTAGCTTCAAGATCAGACAGATATATAAAATACACCCACTGATGATTTTTCATTCACATTTCAAATTCAAAATAACAATTTTAAAAGGAATGATATAAAAATTCCATTGGCGCCTCTGTGTTATTTTAAAAGATTTGTTTTTAGATTCCATAAAAATTACTTTTGTTTTGTCTAATAAAGTATATTTACACATTGAAACAGTGCTTTTAATTTTCAAATATACTGTCAAATAGTTATACTTTCACTGAGTTTGCATTATAAATTGAAATTATTTATTTCAATAAATTGATTTATCTTTTGCATCACGCTATCCAAAACATAGTAACATATAGCATCCAACTGCGTGAAAATTAGCGCAAAGAGGTAGTGTGACGTAAAGAAAACATTTACACAGATTTTACTTGCAGTTTTGATTAGCGTGACGCAAAAGATAAATCAATTTATTGAAATAAATAATTTTACTTTATAATGCAAACTCAGTGAAAGTATAATTATTTGACAGTATATTTGAAAATTAAAAGCACTGTTTCAATGTGTAAATATACTTTATTAGAAAAAACAAAAGTAATTTTAATGGAATCTAAAAACAAATCTTTTAAAATAAAACTGAGGCGCCAATGGAATTTTTATATCATTCCTTTTAAAATTGTTATTTTGAATTTGAAATGTGAATGAAAAAGCATCAGTGGGTGTATTTTATATATGTGTCTGATCTTGAAGCTAAAAATATTACGTTTGCATTATAAATATAAATAAAAGTAGAAAGTAAATGATCAAATAAGAAAATGATATCATTATTTTTAAGACTCATATTTCAAATTCTTACAGCCATAAAGTAGCGGCGTCACAAACTTTTAACCCGTTAAGGGTTTTTTGTACTGATATCATTACTTTTTAGGGGTTATTGATCAAAAAATTAAAACAAGTCCTTCTGGTTCCAGGAAGGGTAAACTGCATTATATTTTATTATGAAGTTGCCACCATTTTTTTTCAAAATGGCAGCTACAATTTATTAATGAACTTGGTGGATTTATTAACGAAGGCTTGTATATATGGAGTTTTAAGCAAATCGGTTCATAGAACCTTTCTAATGTAAATTTGAAATTTTCAGTGGGCTGGCACAGGGAAACAAGAGGGTAGATTAAGCTGGCAAATGAACATAACAAATACATGCCTGAGATATCCACACTACAAATTTATTTTGAATTAATTCAGTATTTCAAACGTTATCATGCTGACAAATTTTCAAGTAGCCTGCCACTTGGAAAGAAAATGGAGAAGCTTCGCACTAGAAAAAAATATTGAGTGGGATTCTCAAACTCTTTAAAATAATAATAATAAGTGGGAAATTTCAATTTTAAATTAGAATTACGTAATCTACATTTTGCAAGTTTCTTTTTAGAGAATTACAAATGCAAATTAAACAATTTTTAAAAAAATCAAGTTAATGTTAAAAATGGAAATTTATTTATTTTTTTTTCCCTTTTGAGGCTAAGCTCCAATAATCACAATTTGAATTTTCATCAAAAGTGCAGGTAAAAATTATTTCATAAAAATATTTGGTGGAAAAAAATAGACAAAATATAAATTAAGCACTGCATTTCTATAATTTTAAAAATAAGATAAAATCATTTGGAGAAAAAAATTATGGTAAATACAAGTTAAGCTAAAGTTAATACAAGTTAAGTAAAATACAAGTTAAGCTTAAGTTTTAAGGAAAATACAAGTTATATATATATATATTTCTTTTTAAAAATTAAAAATCTCTTTTTAAAATACAGTTAGAGTTTACTCATATATTTACTTTCCAGACTTAAAAATGATACATATTTTAAATATTAACATAATCAAACTAATTTTTTTTATTATTATTTAAAGCAACAATGGCTAGGAGATGAAAGAGGGGATAAATACGCTGTATATATATATATATATAAACATGAAAATAGAATTGAAATAGAATTAAAATTCTTGAAAAATGTGTCAAATAGAAATTGTTGAAAAACACATCAAACTAAATAAATAACATCTTTACTTTGAAACCCATAATAATTTATTTAAAAAATATAATTCTCTCTTTCTTTCTTTTTATTTAATTAATTAATTTCTGCATGAAAAATTCCATTTCATAAATATATTTACAACTACAATAAGCAAAAAAACCCTCCTTTAATTTTTAATAATCATTTCTACATGTTTCTAAGCAATTGATAGTGTTTTTTTTTTTTTTTTTTTTTTTTTTAAGAAAAATAAATTAAATATAGGAATGTATATGGTTTTAATATAAGCTACGAGATGGCGCCATTAGATGGCCAAATTATTACCTTCATGATAAAACCATATATATATTCTAATATTTAAACTATTTTTCTTAAAAAAATAAAGAACACTTTTAATTGCTTAGAAACATGTAGAAATAATTATTTAAAATTAAAGGATTTTTTTTTTTTTGTTTATTGTAGTTTTAAATATATTTATGAAATGGAATTTTTCATGCAGAAATTAATTAATTAAAAAAAAAGAAAGAAAGAAGGAGAGAATTATATTTTTTAAATAAATTATTATGGGTTTCAAAGTAAAAATGTTATTTATTTATTTTGAAATGTTTTTCAATAATTGCCATTTGACACATTTTTCATGAATTTTAATTCTATTTTCATGTTTTTATATATATATATATATATATATATATATATATATATATATATATATATATATATATATATATTTAGTGTATTTATCCCCTCTTTCATCCCCCCTAGCCATTATTGCTTCAAATAATAATAAAAAAATTAGTTTGATTATGCTAATATTTAAAATATGTATCATTTTAAAGTCTGAAAAGTAAATATATGAATAAACTCTAACTGTATTTCAAAAAGAGATTTTTAATTTTTAAAAAGAAATATATATATATATATATTTGGAAAAGTGTATGTTTTAATTTAAATTAAAAACAAAAGATGGCGCTAAAAGTCCATTTGCTGTATTTTCTCATTCTCTGTGCGGAAGGATACATGAATAGAAATCGCAAATCATTGAGCTACTATAAAATCGATGTTTATGAATGATTAAAAATTTTTTGCTTTAAAAAATTGTAAATTCATCATTATTATAATAAAATAGAATATATAAAATTACAAAATACTTCCTTATTTAAAATGTTATCTAAATACTTTTTTGACTAAATATGAAATTTGGAAATCAAACATATATTTTTCATAGCCGAAGAGAAAATATATTTAAGCGAATTTGACTTAGTATATATACAATAAATATATAAGAAATGTAATAAAGTATTTTTGCGTTAAAAAAAGGAAAGTTTAAATAATTCATTGACTGCATTCACGTTGGTCAACCAACCAACGGGGCCAATTCAAGGCTTGCTAGTAAAAATCACATCACGGCGTTTTCGCCGAAGGAAAGCATGCAATTGGCGGAGTAATATAGTTCCATTTTTAAAACAACTTTTATAAAAAACAAGAGTTTTCCTGAAAAAAAACGAAAACGTTACTAGATTTAGAAAGATCCCATTAACAACATATATTAATTACAAGAAAATCGTTCGTGCCGTTTTAGAGATATTTTTCATGATTTTAGACCATTACAAACTTACACCATACATTTTCCCTTTTTGGCTTTAAATTGAGATTTCAGATCTCAAAACATACTGCATGTAGAAATGTAAAATTTTCAGGATATATTAAGACCGAAGATAAAAGACTATTTTGAAAAGATCAGAACAAAGTATGGCATATTTGCTGAGATATTAAGTGTCGACTTTTACAAATCTCTTTGATGTCAAACTAGCCGTACATATGAGTTCGCAGCGTTCAGTTTGTCCTTCCGCTTGCGTCACTCGAAAAACTGCCGTTTTTCATGATAAACCACCGTCGCACGAACTGTATAGATTTCGGTGAATTTAGCCTTCATTGATTTTTACAGGTACACACCAAAATATTCTTTTTCTTTATGATCAAGGACTGAAATGATTTGAAGTAAATTTTGTTAAATTAAACAGCATAATATTTGACGGAGATTATTCAAACACTTTCTCTTTCATTTTTGTAATGACTTCTTTTTCTTTGAGTCATTAACGATTGTTTAAATAAGTTAATGTTCGGAAAGTCGAACGGAGTCGCTCCAGGTTTTTTAAATATCTTTTTGAGTTATGCTGACAGCAAGCACATATACAGAGCCATTATGTAAAACCTAAGAACACAGTTTTGAACCGCTTAGTCACCGCGTAAGCATAGGTAATGGTGGGGAAAAAAGAGCAATAATGGAATAAAAAGAAAAACAAGATCGAAATTCAAAACGAAGAAATGCTTCGCATGAATTAAAAACACTTTCCGCTCGTTACATCGTTTAAGTTTCCGTTAATTTTGTCTCCTTTCCGTCAGCCCGCCCTTTACCATTTTCTATATTTAAAAAGAGAGAAGCTTACTTTTGTGTGTTGTTGAAAAGAGCCTTGTATAACGTCAAAACTTTACATATGCATCCTATACGAGCCACTAAAATTTCCCGCAACACTGAAAATTTACATTGAGTAGTTTCTCCTTATATCTAATAAGGAATCAGATCAACTTTGTAGGACCCTATAAACTAATTTATTAGGCTAATTTTTCGTTTTCAAGAAAAGGAGTTTTATGTATCTTAATAATGTATATTATTTTTTATGTTGTAAAAATATCTATTAAGATTTGCTTAAAAAATACACCCCTCTTCGATACAAATGCGTTGGAGATATTTTCTGCTTTTCCGTACACAATCCAGTTGTGCATTTTTCACAGTAATTTTAATAAAATTAATTTCAAGTCATTCGCTATAATTAACAGAAATTATAGCTCAAACAAACATACACACACGAAAACAGACTAACTGAAGTCTTAATCATTCTTAACTATTTACCATAATTTTAGATGCAATACCAGTCTCAAAATTGATATTTTAAAGTTTGCCTGACAATTTTGCGGATTCTTCACATCAAATGGCACGAAAAATAATTTAAGCATGTCGAGGAACGGGTAGTTTTGAACAGGATGTAGGAAACCTCGTTCAGATAAGATTGGGTGGTGGCACACACTTACACTTCGCGATAATTATCTCAAAAGAACAGAAAATAAAGGTATAAACCAACAGACATATTTTAAATTAGTATGTTGTGGCCACCACAAGACTTTCTTCTATATTTTCCTATACAAATTCTCTCAGTAAAAATATAAAAAAAAAGAAAATACGATTTTTTTTCCAAGTATTTTTTTCGTTAAAAGTAAAAAAAATAAAAATAAAAAATAAAAAAATCGATAACTTTGCTTTAAATTATCACAGATTTATAGTTCAACCATTCGT
Organism: Salticus scenicus; assembly: GCA_963930645.1. NCBI lineage: Eukaryota > Metazoa > Arthropoda > Arachnida > Araneae > Salticidae > Salticus > Salticus scenicus. The sequence goes on along the minus strand of OZ005656.1, from coordinate 225,131,279 downwards.
TTTAAAGGTATCGACGAGACCTTTCGAAAGATACCCATCTTGAAAATTTACCCCCCCCCCCTAGTGGGGGAAGTGATGCCCCCACATGCACAATTTTTTTTTCCTAATTAACAACTACTATTATCAATAATTCATATTAATTTTACAATAACAGGTTAAGAATAACTCTCATTATGTACATTTATACGAAATTTTGTCCTATACTGCCATGTTAAAAATTTAGAAAAAATACGATCACAGCGCAACCTGTTGAGCGAATGATCCCCAAATCTAATCAGCACCAGTTTATGACAGGGGCCAACTAAATACCAAGTTTGGTTAAATTTCGTTAAAAGAAAAAAAAAAGTACGATTTAAAAAAAAAAAAAAATCGATAACTTTGTTTTAAATTATCACAGATTTATAGTTCAACCAATCGTTTTAAAGGTGACGAGATCTTTCGAAAGATACCCATCTTGAAAATTTAATCCCCTCGAGGGGGGCGGGGGAAGGCTACACATACAAAAAAATTTTCTCAGTTGACTATCTCTATTATAAATAATTCTTGTAAATTTCATAAAGTTTGCTAAAAAAAAATTCTCTTTTTGCACATTTATACAAAATTTTGTCCTATATCACCATGTTAAAAATTTAGAAAAAGCGGGATGGCAACGCAACCTGTAAGACAATTTTTACCAAAAGTTGATAGGCACTCATTTATTTCAAGGTGAAACTACATACCAATTCGCATGAAATTCTGTGCAGTAGTTCTTGAGATACAATTGCCACAAAATTTTGTCACACACACACATACCGACAGACAGACAGACATTTTCTAAAAATGGTCAAATCGTATTCTACAGCTCTCAAAACGTGTAAATCCATCAAAAACCCGAGGTCGAAAATTTTTACGAATTTAATACTTTCTTCTATTGAATATAGAAGAAGTAAAAACAATATTAAAGAAAACAATCTGAAGTAACTCACCGCTAAAAACTCCAAAAGCAACCAACATAACGAAATAATATACAAATTTCATGTCTTCTGCTTCAAAAGTATTCAACGTAAATGGCTAAAGGCTTTAGAAGAGCGATTTCAATAAAATATTTCAATACGACTTTTATAGCATGATTCGGCTGATTTCATTTGAAAAACAAGAGATTTGTCAATCAATTTCGAGATAATGGCTCAAGGTTATATTCAGAACATGACAACTGGATAAATAGATTTTACTGGCGTCTCTTTCGCAAAATCTTTATACATGTACAGTCGAGGTACATGTATAAAGACATGTACAGTCGAAATAACACCCGGTGTTATTTCGTTATTAATTGACGCAGCAAAATCCAATATATATCATTCAACAGGAAATTAAATGCATATTTTTGAAAATGACATGAAATTTTGAATTAGGATTCATCTACTTATCGAAATGGGCCCCAACTTTCATTTTTACTTTCCGAACACTGTAGTGAGGAAAGTATTGTAATCATGTCAAAAATCCGAATTTGATATTTCCATGTTTCTATACGTTTCGAGGTACCCTGAGTCCGTTTACACTATTTTTGCGATGAACACGCTAGCGTCTAAACGCTTTGTTCGAATAAGCTGAAAGTTGGTACGTATATTGTAAGTCATCATAGTACGGACCCTATTGATTTTGGTGAATCTAGCACTCATAGTTTTTTTTCAGGGACACCAGGAAAAATTCTTTATCATTATGGCCTATGGGGCCAAATTTTAAAAAGTGCGATAGCGTCTAAACGCTTTATTAATCTGAGCAAAAAATTTGTACGCATGTTATAGGTCACAGTTGCACCAACTGTGTAGATTTTGGTGAATTTAGAACTTACAGTTTTTTTACAGGGGCACAAAGAAAAATTCTTTATCATTATGGCCTATAGAATCAAATTTTTAAAAGTGCGATAGCATCTAAACGCCTTATTCAATTGAGCTGAAAATTTATATGAATATTATAAATCACTGTTCCCGTAACTATAAGCATTTTGGTGAATCTAGCATTTATAGATTTTTACAGGAACACAACAAAATGTTCTTTATCATTATGATCTATGGGCTCAAAGTTCAGTAGTGTTAAATAAAACATCGTGTAATATATGGAGAAAAATACTCAAACACTCTATTGTGGTTTTCTCTCTTTTGTTTGTTTAACAACTCCCCTTTCTTTACTTTATCTACAAAACTGTTAATTACTCAATGTTCGGAAAGTCGAGAGGAGTTATTCCAGATTTTTACTTCCTTATACAAAGTATAAGGATGTATAGTAATGCCGATTTGCGAAATGGATTTTGTATTTCACATTGCTCGAAAACGAATGATCACTGAATGTTTACAATTTATACGTATGTCTGTCATGATGTCTAGTTGTACACCTGCAAGTGTCGTCTTAACACGAGCTCTCGTTTTAGAGATATAAGCGACTTTCCACGATTTTTCGTGACATCTGTATGTGTATCTGTATGTGTGTGCGTATGTCGCATAACTCAAAAACGGTTGGAAGTAGAAATTTGCGAATTGGTACATAGTTTTGTTATAACATCTAGTTGTGCACCTCCCTTTTTGGGCTTTGTATGATTTTCCGTTTTGGAGATATTTAGAAAAATAGGGTTTCTAATGACCAAAAATACAAAGGTTTTGGCCATAATGTATCAAAACTAGTTGGCATAGGTGGACTCTGCTCAGTTCCCCATCATATTCATGTTCTCAGAAATTTCTAGTGCGAGACATATTATAATCATGTTAAAATTATTATAATTATTATAAAATTAGACATATTATAATCATGTTTAGTTTTCATGCTACTATTTCCAATGCAATAATCCTCAAAATTCATATTTATATGAAAAATGTACAATTTCGCTATGTTGATAAAATCGTAAATTACGAATAATTTACGAAATTTTCCTATTAGAATATTTGTATCCAATCATGTTCAAAAAAATATCATAAACGTAATTTTGAAGTTGTCTAATGTATTTATGATCCTCAAAATGGAAGTTTATGCTCAATTTTGCCTTATTCTGACATGTTAAGTAAATCGTAAATTCCAAATAACTTACGAATTTTTTAAATTGGAAAAATCATAGTTATTCATGCCAGTATCCTAAATAATATTTCGAAAGTGGTTTGACATCTTTACGATGAAAATATCCCTCAAGATTGACGTTTATGTGAAATTTTCTCTATTCTGCCATGTTAAGAAATTCGTAAATTTCCAATAACTTACGAAATTTTTATATTGGAAAATTCATAGTCATTAATATTCATGCCAGTGTCCTAAATAATATTTAAAAAGTAGTCTGACATCTTTACGATGAAAATATCTCTCAAAATTGACGTTTATGTGAAATTTTGCCCTATAGTGCCATGTTAAGAAATTCGTAAATTTCCAATAACTTACGAAATCTTTATATTGGAAAATTCATACTCATTAATATTCATGCCAGTGTCCTAAATAATATTTCAAAAGTAGTCTGACATCTTTACGATGAAAATATCTCTCAAAATTGACGTTTATACGGTGAAAATTTTCCCTATACCGCCATGTTAAGAAATTCGTAAATTTCCAATAACTTGCGAAATTTTCAGAGTAGCTTATTTATAGTTGCTGATGTTCATTCCGGCATCAAAACCGATATTTTAAAGCTGGTCTGACATTTTTACAGTAAAAAGTTTCCATTTAATGCACGTTTAAGTGCATTTTTGTCCTATTCTCCCATGTTAAGAAAATCGTAAATTTCTAATAACTTACGAAGTTTTTAAATTCGACTGTTGCAAATGAATAGGGTTCTTGCCAGTGTCGAAAGTAATATTTTAAAACTGATCTGTCCTCTCTGTGATAATTTGTTCTTGATATATCGTGTACACAGACTAACAAACTAACGGACTAACGGACTAACGGACTAACAGACACCCTACAGACAGACACCATACAAATTTTGTCATTTTCGGATTCCTCACACCTGAAAACGTGTAGAAAAGTCAAAAAACCGAGGTCGAAAATTTTCACGATTACCTAAGTTCCCCATACCTATAGTATGATGGGGAACTAAAAAGGTAATAACTTAAAAACGGTTTGGACAAATCTTGCAATCGATTTGTAACTGACTTCCCGACTAGCTAGATATTTGAAACTTTCAGAAAAGCTCAGAACATGTTGACAATGTATTTTTAAAGTATTTTTAGCCAACTGTTTCGAATACCTGCTGCCTTCAGCAGCGTTTATATGATTCAACAAAAAATTATTTAACTATCTTCCCGACTAGCTAGACATTTGAAACTTTCAGAATAGTTCAAAACATGGTGAAAATCCATTTTTAGAATACATTTAGTCAATTGTTTCGGTCCCTGCTGCCTTCGGCAGCGTTAACTCGACAAATCTTGCAATCGATTTTTAACTAACTTCTCGACTAGCTAGACATTTGAAACTTTCAGAAAAGCTCAGAACATTGTGACAATGCATTTTTAAAATATTTTTAGCAAATGCAAATTGTTTTGGGTCACTGCCGCATTCTGCAGCGTTTAAATGGTTCAACAGAAAATTTATTTAATTAACTTCTCGACTAGCTAGACATTTGAAACTTTCAGAATAGTTCAGAATACGGTGAAAATGCATTTTTAAAATACTTTTAGCCAACTGCTTCGGATCCCCGCTGCCTTCGGCACGTTACCTGTACAAATCTTGCAATCGATTTTTAACTAACTTCCCGACTTTCTAGACATTTGAAACTTTCTTAAAAGCCCAGAGCACGGTGATAATGCATTTTTTAAATATTTTTAGCAATCTGTCTTGGGTCCAATGACAATGCTTTTTAACATTATGTATATATTTCTAGTGTATAGAAGTCATGTGGTGCCCACATCAGATTTTTTAAATAACAAAACCCCATTTCGACTTCCTATTTGAATTTCTGCGTGGCTGACAGTACAGAAAGTATGCGCTTTGTATACTTTACCTTTAGTTCTCATAGAAATAAAACTAAAAATGTGTTAGGGGGTTATCTGTATATCTAGAGAAATAAAATTATGATCGTACAAGAATCAGAACAAAATTTTATTGTTCCACACTGGAAATCTTTTAAGAAAAAAGAATGAAAAAAATAAATAAATGATAATGCAAGCGCTATAATATTTACAGCACCTTGGCTACCCGTAATTCCGGTTTCTTAGATACTGTATAAGATAATAGTGTAACATGTATATACATATCACTGTTAAAAATTTCTGTAAATTTAATGTAAATATTTATCCAGAGTCTCTGTAAATTTACAGTAATTGTTAGTTAAAATTGAGTAATCGAGATTCTCAATCTTTATTCTGTATTTTTACCTACTTTTCTTATTTAATTTTACTTTCTCTTACCTTTACGGTAGAGAAAGTATTGTTTTAGGGTCAAATTTTCGAAAGTGAGTTATATTTACAATGTCTGAGGTCCCCTGAATACGAAAATCATGTTTTTAGCCAATGGTCTGTGTGTGTGTGTGTGTGTGTGTGTGTGTGTGTATGTGTGTGTGCCTGTTATCAGCATATCTCAAGAACAAATAGTAGCAGAAATTCTAAACTCGGTATTCTAAATGTGTATCATATAGGGATGCTACACTAAGCTTTTCGTTGAGATGAAGCAAATGGTTCGTGTATAAGGACACTCAAAAGTATTCAAATACATTACGTCTATGGGGGAAATTGCAGGTAAGTAGAGTCTAACATCTATAGACTGCACTAAACCAAATGAAACAAATATATATTTTTTGTAATAGCTATAGTCAACTGGGAGAAAAAATTGTGTATGTAGGGGCCTCGCCTCCCCCCTGGAGGGGGAGGGGTTCTCCCTCGAGGGGAGTAAATTTTCATGATGTGTATCTTTCAAAAGAGCTCGCCAATACCTTTAAAACGAATCGTTGGACCATCGATCTGTGATAATTTAAAATAAAGCTATCGATTTTTTTTTCATTTTTAACAATAATAATAATATTATTATTATTATTATTATTATTTATTTATTTATTTTTTATGTAATGATGAGAACAAATTCAACGTTTTTTGGATATTTGGGAATAACTTAAAAACAAATAATTTTAGTATATCCAAATGTTGTATTTTGAAGTTAATATAAGTCTGTTGCTGGAAAAGTTTGATGAAGATTGATAAGTTTCAATGAATGTTGCGTGTGAAAATTGTCTGTATAATTTTAAGTAAACTTTTAATTTAATAAAATTAAACATAATTTATGCGTCTCATTAATATAATAAAACCAATGTAACATTTAAAATGAAATAAAAAATACAAAAACTTTAAAACTTTAAAAATACATTTTAATTAAAAACATTAAAACACAAGACAGACGTTTTGGCTAGAACACTAGCCCTCCTCAGTGTCAAACATACAAGCACAACATTTACAAAAGTTCGTAATACATCATAGCAAGATTAAATATTCAGGAGGAATAGCTTTAGCCTTGTTCAAGGCAGAATGTTGCAATTTAGTAAAAGCGCCCATTTTAGTAAAACTTTTAATTTTAATTACAAAATTAAATTCTATATAAATGTAGGTGCATTAAAGAATTTATTTATTTATTTACTTATTTTATGCGTCTGATGTTGGTATCGTATATAGATTCACCCTTAATCTACCTATACATATAATAAAATAAGATGTTTGTGTGTCTGTGTGTGTGTGTCATTGTTTTTGTATAGCCAGAGACTTTTAGGAAAACGGCAGATCGCAGAGCTACACAAATTTACATGGTGATTCGTAATGACTTCTCTTGATGCACCTCGAAGCCGGATTTTCGAATTTCTTATAAGTTTTCTTTTACTTAATTAAAATGTGAAAAAAATAACCTTCTAATTTCTGATAAATTAGCCATTTAAATTTTATCCATAATTTAATTGTTGCCACTTTTTTTCGACAGAATAAAAAAAGAAAAAAAAAAGTACATTTATTTAAAATGAGGAAAGTAAATTAAATAAATTAACTAATGTATGAATTGTAGGTGGCAACAGCAGGAGATTGTATGAAAACCATTTGAAAAAAAAAAAAAAAAAAAAAAAAAATTAAATCTGCTACAGAAAAAATGCAGTTATTAATTATAATTAATAATTATTTAAATAAATAAATAAAGATATGTTTAAAAATACGGCAGAAATAGCACTCATAGCATATTGTTACAAGGGATTAAGTGTTATTGTTACAAGTGATTAAATCTAAAATGGTGACAAAAAATTCAAAAGTCGCCAAAGAGAACTATATTAAGGCGTACTATGATCAGGTTTACAAACCATGAATTATATATAATCGCAAATAATTAATTGTCTCATGCGACAGACGTAGACGGTCATAGCATATTATAATATTTAGCGAGAAATTGTTATCATTTTTATGGTTAATCGGATAAACAAAATAAACATAGAAAATAACGTAAAAGCAAATATTATGTGCACCACGTATAGTCTTGTTTATATGTGACTGGGATTCAAATATAAAAGTGATACTTCAATTCTTTCGATACTATCTATTTCGAAACTGTTATATAATAAGCACCTAAATGCAAGCCTATTGGTAAACCACTGTCGCAGGTAATAGGGACAGGCGCTCGAGTTTTAGCGGAGGACCAAATCGCTGCCGAAAGCAGCAGGGACCTGCAGCGAACTTTTGAGCATTTTCAGCATTTTATTTTATGTTTATAAAGCTATATAGGAAAGTTTCCTTTAAATTTAGTGACCAGCGAAGCGGACAAAGCCTGCTAGTACATATAATAAAATAAGATGTTTGTGTGTGTGTGTGTGTCGTTGTGCATGTATTTCCAGAGCTTTTTAGGAAAACGGCTGATCGCAGAGCTACACACATTTGAACGGAGGTTCGTAATGATCTCTCCTGATGCACCTCGAAGCCCGATTTTCGAAATTTTTATTTGTTTTCTTTTAATTAATTAAAATGTGAAAATAATAACCTTCTAATTTGTGATAAATGAGCCATTTTAATTTTATCCATAATTTAATTGTTGTTCTTTTTTTTTTCGACAGAATAAAAAAAAGTACGTTTACTTAAAACGAGTAAAATAAATTAGAAAATCTTTATATATATAAAAGGCAATGTTTGTGTGTGTGTGGGCAGCATAGCTCGGATAGTCACGTGTTTCGACATGAAGGTGCCCTCCGAGGGGCCCTTGTGCATCTCAAAGCTCGATTTTCGAATTTTGGATTTGTATTCTTTTAATTAATTAAAATATGAAAATATTAACTTCATAATAGCTGCAAAAACAGTCATTAAAAATTTATCCTTAATTTAATTGTTGCAAAAAAAAAAAAAAAAAAAAAAAATACGAAAAACAATTTTTCGTCACTTTGAAAATTATTACACATTGATAATGTGTTAATATAGTTTATGGTACTATTATATGTTGTTCTATTTTTTTTTTCTTTAACTATAAATTTATTTTATCAGTTTTATTTATAGATCCTACTGGGCGATTTTTAAATTTTGGCGTTGAAATAAACGGAATGGTTTTCGCCAAGACGTTTAATTTAGAAATAGCCATTTAAAGAAATTAAACCGAAATAGTAGTCACATAAATGATCTATTTATCTTTGAATAGATAATTTTATAGGAAAAAAAAACCATGTTATTTTAAAAATAGAAAATTTATTTCAAGCACTATTTTCAGCCTAAAAACCGTTAAAAATATAAACAGAATATGAATTATTTATACAAATTAGCGAAAAGATATCCGATAAAAGTATCACCAAAATACGATTCCCCCTTTTATACACAGACATTATATTTAAAAAAAAAATCATCACTAATATGGTGACAAAAATTCAAATGTTGCCAAGGGAGAGATTTAATAAAGTTGTGTAGCACGGTAAGGTTTACATAGTATTTATTTTTTTTTTATATACCAATCACTACGCTTATTTATACAAATATACGAGCTGTTGTGTGTGGCTGTACTTGCACGCTGTCCGGCAGAAATATTTGTTTAATTTAAATTAACTAGGGGGCTCTGCCCCCTGCTCGCTCCGCTCACCAACCCCCAAGGAAGGTTTTCCTTACCCCGACTTACTTCACTCATTAACCCCTGCTAGATTCTACCCGACTATTCGCAACTTTGCCTTTCATTGAATTGGAATATTAGTAATACACAATACAAGAGAAAAGTGAACACTATTATAGAAATCCACCATATTTGGTATGACATTGAAATACACAATATATAATATTATATCGTTTATAATATGTGAAAAAGCAGTCTTAACGTTCGACAGTTTAATAACAATTTGCAATTATTTTGAGAGAAAAAATATGTTAGACAGCTAGACATACAAAATAAACAACGATAGCATTGACTGTTTAGAACAGAGAGAAATTCTTAACATCTAAACGATTTAGCGTTACCGCTTTAGTATACGATCCATTTGTTAAATTTTGTCACTATTTGCTGATGAATTTTTCGGGTATTATTGCTTGATTAAAGAAATTATGAACTTATTTTTTCTAATGCCTATATTTTTTACTATTGAATTTTTTTAGTTAATTTAGGGCAATATGTAACACTCTGTATTTATTTGCAATGTACAGCAAGGTTTAGAATGGTGCTTACAACAGTAAAGATGCAACTTTTTAAAGTGCATTTTTCCTAGAATATGATTTAGTCAGATCCATCGAAAATAAATACCTTGTGTGATTATTGCAATTATTTTAAACATTTCATTTGTAGTAGTACGACAGGACAATTTTTTTCAGATAGCGATTTTGCGTTGTCGCCATGAATTTGCCAAGATGCCCGTCAATATCTGATTTTACCACTTCTTAAACAATATTAAATACTAAGTTAAATCGGGGGAGAAAAATAACATTTTTCGAAACTTACTGATAAGTGAAAAATTCATCCTTGATTATATTGTAATAACGAATTGCCGGTTTCGAGTATTCGAGATAGACCATCACCATTCATAAATTGGATGGCTTTTGAATATTTGTTGACAATATTTTTTGAATAAATATTCATGATGGCTCCTGAATACTTGTTGGCGATATCTTAGGAATAATTATTATTGTTGGCGATATCTACTGGCATATATTGATCATGACATCTTGATAGTTGTTGGCGATATCTCCCGAACTTGTGTGAAAAAAAAAATTGTGCATGTGGGGGCACCGGTCCCCCCCCCTGGGGGGGAAGTACCCCCCCCCCCGGAGGGGATAAATTTTCAAGATGGGTATCTTTCGAAAGATCTCGTCAATACCTTTAAAAAGAATGGTTGAACTATAAATCTGTGACAATTGGAAACAAAGTTATCGATTTTTTTACTTTTAACAAAGAAAAACTTTGAAAAAAAAATCGTATTTTTTTTTTAACGAAACTTAACCAAACTTGGTATTTAGTTGGTCCCCGACATAAACTGGTGCTGATTACATTTAGGGATCAATAGCTCAACAGGTGGCGCTGTGATCGCATTTTTTCTAAATTTTTAACATGGCAATATAGGACAAAATTTCGTATAAATGTACATAATGAGAGTTATTTTTAACTTGTGATTGTAAAATTAATATGAGTTATTGATAACAGTAATAGTTAACTAGGAAAAAATTTCTGTTCATGTGGGAGCATCGCTTCCCACCCCTGGGGGGGAAGTACCCCCCGGGGGGGGGTAAATTTTCAAGATGGGTATCTTTCGAAAGATCTCGTCAATACCTTTAAAACGAATGGTTGAACTATAAATCTGTGATAATTTAAAACAAAGTTATCGATTATTTTTTTTTACTTTTAACAAAAAAAAAAACTTTGAAAAAAAATCGTTTTTTTTTTTTTTTTTTTTTTTTTTTTTATATTGTTACTGATTGAATATGTATTACTTTTAACAAAAAAAGAACTTCGAAAAAAATCGTATTTTTTTTTTTTTAAATATTGTTACTGATTGAATACGTATATAGGAAAATATAGAAGAAAGTCTTGTGGTGGCCACAACATACTAGTTTGTTTTCCTGTGAGTGGAGTGGATGGTCTATGGGATAGTCTGAGGTGTCGAAAAGATGCAGGTGATGTTTAATGTCTTCATAGATGTCTGGAGTTGTAATATGATATGTGAGTGAGTCTGTGTCTGTGAAAAGTAACTTGGCTTTATCTTGTATGTTTTCTTGGTGAAATTGTAGTGGAAGTCGTTCATTAGGAGTTTGGAAAGTTTAAAGATAGTGAATCCGACATATACAGGACAGTTCATTAATATTGAACTCTTCACCCTCTCCACTGCTGCTAAGTTTTCGTTAAAAATTTTAAAATTCTTGTAGTAAGGGGAGGCGACAATTTTCTCGGCTCTTATTCGAGTATTACATAGTTCAATATTTCTTCGTTTTCGAAGATTTTCTATAGTTTTCCCGATGACTGCATTGTTGAGTAACTTTTAAAAAAAAATTTCGAAGGTGGACATAGACTGTTTGCGTTTTTCGGTGTTGAAAGAGATGTAAGGTTTGAGCCAAGGTGCTTGTCTGAACTGTAGGAGGACTTTATGTATTCTGGATAGAATTAAACGTTGTTAAAGATAAAACTGTAGAATTCTGTAATGGGTGACATAGTGTTTCTTGTGTTGGAGATTCGTTATGAGTTTCTTGGTGGAAGTGAAGGGTCTATTGTTGAGAATATCTTTAGCATAAGGGGATAGCATATGCTCTTGAATTGTTAGATGTTCAGGTGCGAGAGGATATTCTGAATGAGTGTCGTATAGTGTTGAGGATAGTCTAAATCCACCTCGAAAATAAATCCAATAGGTGCATCAGCTTGTAAATTTAGAATGGATTTTGAAGTAAAGTTCAGTGAGTCTACCCACTCGAAACTACCAACTGGAATATGTTGACAGCAGGACCCTCCGTACAAATTATTACTGTCCCAGTACATGATGCATTGAGATGGAGAAGATGGGTCATACTCTGCAGTCCCGGGAATATTTGATTTGGCGTACCTTTGCGAAATTTGTGAGATACCCCCTCTCACACCCTGCTCGATGAAGAGAAGCATGTCGATGTCAGAAAACAATTCCAACTCTACTGATGTCATTTTTAGACATGCCTGCCATGAAAGGCCAGGTTCTGTGAAGCAATGAGTGGGATCCAACTCATAATATGGTTGACAGAGTTTCCTAAAACTTTGAAAAACATCTGCCAACAACAGAACGTCGGTCTTCACGTACAGGTCCTGATATTCACCGAGATCTTGGATGTTGAAGGTATCCCAAATTGTTTTAGCATGGTTGTAATCTTGAGAAGAAATATCTTCATCTGTTAGGTCGTTGTGGAAGGCGCTTGGAGGAGGCAGCTGACTTTCTTCAAAATTGAAAAATTTTTTTACGTAGGAATATGGGTAAACACCCTTTCTTAGAAGAAGAGAAAAATCTGTTGTTGGGGGGAAGTTTTGTTTGAGAAGGTGAAATTCATCTTGTTGCAAATTCTCCACGAGTTTCTCCAAAGACGAAGGTAAAATCTGTAAAGAGTCTATAAAAATTAGATGTACAGTGCAATTAGTTTTGATTAATTTAAAGGCGGTGTATTTCTCCATTGTGTTAGGGATGATTTCTCTAGAATAATTTTGTAATCTGCCTAATTCTGAAAATTATAATGTGAGCGTCGTAGTTCTTGAGATTGTGGAAAATGTTGGGGATACTTTTCGGTTGCTTTAAATTTAAATTACACCCCACATGAGCAGCACCTCTATATTTACCCCTGAGATGGTCGTGGTCTCTTACTCGTTTTTTCAACAAAGTGTTTCCACAAATACAACAAGTGGTGGCTTGCTGGAATGAAATTTCTTTATCCGGTGTTAACTGCATGGGAGTAATGTACTTTAGTTTTTCTGCAATTTCTTCTTTTTCTTGTAGGATAGCTTGGATGAAGTGTTCAGCAGCATTTTCACCTCTGAAAACTTGGATGGGCTTGTATGAATTTCCATTGGGACCGACGATAAGGTAAGCATATCCACAAGGTATGTGTTGAGCTGTTTTTAAAGTAAAAGATTTTTCTTCGTTAGGATTAGCAGTGGAGATGGGACTTATTAGACTTTCGAAGTCGGCGTATATAACTTAGGATTTTGAGTGCTGCATATGGATTGAAGTAAACGATAATTTATTATTTGAGTGATTAGGCATTTTATATTTTGAATCGGATGATTTTTACAATATTTTTTGTGGTCTTGTAATAATTCTTGCCTGGAAAATCGATGGAGGCATCTATAGCAATAAAATCTTGCACCATTATGATTTGTTTTATGGCCCAATAATCTAGAAAAGTGTTTAATATAAATATAATGCTGATTGACTTCCACATCTTCTAAAAGAAGCAAATTTATCACGTCTTCAACTTCTCGTGTCGATATATACAGAGGACGGATTTCATTATCTTGATCGAAAATAAAAACACTAATTCTTAAATTGTTTAATTTTTCAATTTCAGGGATTTTCGTGAAAGGTACGGGGCAGGTAATATCTCCTAGGATTATTTGATTTTCATATGGCTTATATTTCTCCACTCTATCAGGATTTGTATCAAATTTTAATTTGTGAGCTAATAGAGCCCAAATTAAACATTTATTATCATTATTTTTGATATTTATTAAAGCATGCTTCCCTTTAAAACTTGTAGGTGTGGGGATAAATTTTCCACCACGTAAGGAATGGTATTTAGCACGTTTAATTTCGAAATGGATTATTTTTTCTAATACCCACCCCGACCCTAAATTCACAAAATCTTCCACCTTCTGTTTTATTTTAGCAGCCATTTCATGGGTGTGGATGCTTAACTCATGTGAGGTGAACTCAATGAAAACTTGTTAGGGGAAATAGAAAGTGACGAATTCTTTTTCTTCATTTTCTAAAACTTTAGAAAATTCAGCTTTAAAAACAGTGTGCCACTTTATCGCATTTTTTAAACAAACTTCCTCATCTAAAATTTAATAGATTTCTTGATGGTTGTTTTAAAAAAATACATCAAAATCTTTTAAGGTGTTTTGAGTTGGATTAATTAGATGAGTGCTAAATACATTTAAAGAATTTTTATTCGGTTATCTATTTTTATTTATTTTAATTTTTTTCAAAGGTTGAGGGTTATTTTTACTGTGGAAGGATCTTTGGTGCTGCATTAGATTATATTTAGTTTGAAACTTTTGACTGCATTCTAAACAGGGGTGTGACAGAGGTTTCTCATGCACTATTAGATGACGTCTTAAATTATCCTTACGAGGGAAATCTTGATTGCAAACTTCACAAGAAAACGTTTCTTGATGTTTGTGAACTCTTAAATGTCTTTCAAGATGCCCCTTTCTAGAAAATGCTTTTCCACACACCTCGCATTTAAATAATTTTTCTAGCTGATGGGTTTTAAGATGCCTCAAAAGGTTATCCCTCCTTGAAAATGATTTTTTCATTCTTCACAACTCAAAGACTTTTCCTTATTATGACTTCTTACATGCCTCCTAAACGTTCCAGTGTGTGAAAACGTTTTACCACAAACAGGACAAGTATCTTTAAAAAAAATAAAATAAAAAAAAATAAATAACACTTAACTGTCGGGAAAGTGAGCTGTCGGGAAAACGTTCCTGTCGGGAAAGGGAGTTGTCGGGAAAACATATCTGTCGGGAAAGTGAGCTGCCGGGAAACCGTACCTGTCGAGAAAGTGAGTTGTCGGGAAAACGTACCTGTCGGGAAACCGTACTTGTCGGCAAAATGAGTTGTCGGGAATGTGAGCTGTCGGGAAAGTGGCGTCGGGAAACTGAGTTGTCAGGAAACTGAGTGTCGGGAAATCGTACCAGATCCCCGTCTGTGTAGGTGGAATCAAAAAGAAGTCCAGTTCAGATTTGACACAGGAAGGGGAATCTTTATGAATGAGACCCGACATGATTAAGCAAAAATATCGTGTGTCTTCGCTCTCTTCACTTTGGGACGAATGATGGTTTTGCTCGATCGCTTTCTCTTTTTATAGCGTTGTCCTGAACCAATCATTGTTTTTATTTTTGTAGCAGCTTTGTCAGTTAATTTTTTCCAGCTTCTTTCAACCGACGTTTGGCAGCATTTTTTATAATATCACCACGTGACAGGTCATTCAGCACATCCACACTCGTATGAAACAATTGTTTACCGACAGCTTTCGCACCCGATTTAAAAAGGGGTACCGCTGCCAGAAAAAGAGATCGAAAGAATCCACCTAACCCATATCCTTTTTGGAAAGCAGCGCCTTGGTAGTAGTTCAAATCACTACCCGCCTGGTGGATGTAATAATCTTCAAAAGATTTCGCGCAACAGTTGTAAGGAACAAACATTATCAGAGATACTTTTGACGAAAACGAAGTTTTACGTATGACCTCCTGCGTTCAAATGGCGTGAGTTCACCAAGGTTGTTCCTTATAACTATTTCCAAAGAGTTGAATGATTTTCGACTAACGGGTAAATAGTGCGGTCGATCAAATGAGGTGCAAATCATCTCTCCGTCTTTTCCGGTAACATTCACGATGCGTAAAAGGGGTGCCAACACGTCACCAACAATTTGAGGCTCCACAATGTCCGAATAAATCATCAGCACCCTGTAATGCGCACACGGGTCCGCAACATAGGGACTGTAATATGAGTCCTTTTCTTTTTAGTAGGTCATTTCAATTCGCAGGGATCGAACCCCAGAACTTGAGATAAACCGTCTTCCAAAATCACTTTCGTTTTTTCTTTCAAGTTAAAACACAATTTTTTCGTATTGGGGTTAAAAGAGAAAGAAATTTTATTTTCAATGTCTTTAATAAAAAGTGTTTTTAAAATATCATTGACTGTTCCGTAATAACCGGGAAGAACACGTCTGCCGTTCAGAGATTGATTATCCGAGCTGAAACCGATTAAGTTATTATTCAAATTAACGTTATACCACGTATGCGGGTAAAAAAACTCTACGAGTCCTACTTCCCACTCACCCTTCAACTCGATGGAGTAGGTAATCTCGTAATAAAAAGCGAAATTTTATTTTACGGATAGTAGTTTAAAGAACTGTCTAAAAGGTAACGTCACGTAGAAAGACATGTTGACGAATGATTCTCAAAAGAAATGACGTCTCAATTTATAAATGAAATAAATTAGAAGCTAGTATCCATTGGTCGAATTTAGAGGGATAACCTTTATATTTCGCTTTATACTCTAATTGTTCTTTTCTGATGCGCTTTTAAAAAAAAAATTTTCGATAGCAAAGTTCTCTTTACGTTGAACTTTCTGAAGTTCTTGCGTGTAAAACGTTCCTAAAATAGGTTCGTTCATCAAATCTTTTATCCGGTAGACGGGCGGTTCCCGTGGTATGCACTCGGCCACGGCGAATAGTTCTTCTGTCCAATTAGTTTCGTATCCTTTTTTAAAAGTTAATTTTTGTTTGGATACTCGAACAGTGTCCTCCGGTTTAAACACACAAGGCTTTCTCTTTTCATTCCCCATATCCCTATACAGTGTAAACCACACGTCGCTTTCATTTTCCGACGTTACTTCGGCGGGTGCTCTTTTAATACTCGAATGATAAGTATGGTTATAACAATAAAGTAATTGATCTAACACATCTACGTAGCGATAAGTACGGCGACTGGTAAAATATTCCACATTTTAGTTTTTAAAGTACGGTTAAATCGTACTACTACGGGCGCTTTCGTGTTGTTAAAAGTTCTGAAAAATTTCACACCTTCCTCTTTGAGAAATATTTGAAATTTGTTATTCAAAAATTCGGTTTCTGCATCCGTATTCAAGCAGTTGGGTTTTCGTTCAGATAATTTTTTTTTTTTTAAAGCTTTCACAATCTCTTCACTTTTTTTAGATTTCAGAGGAACCGCCCACGCTCGTTTTGAGAGGATGTCTATACAAGTTAAAATGTAGCGAAATCCGTCGTTAAACTTTTGAAGAGAAGTCAAATCTGCTAAATCTGCTTGCCACTGTTGATCAATTCTGGATACTACGACACGGTTCGTGGGGAATTTTTTCCGAATCGGTTTGTGAAGTGAATATGCGTCTATTCCTTGTAACCATTCTCGAATTTTTTTCTTTGATTACATGCCGCGGACAGCACGGTGTAAGGCATCTACACCTCCAAAACTTGCAACCGCTTTCGGATCCCGATAAGTTTCCTCTATGACAACGCATGTGAGAAGACATCAGATTGAAAAAGATAAATTTCCCGTATCGTTTAAATTTAAAATAAAATCAACGTTAAACTTTCCACCATCAGAAAAAATACAAAGAATTGAAAAGACGACGCACATAACAAAATAAATGCAGAACACGAAAATCCCTTTCTCTCGTGACGGTAACATGGTGAACACTAAATGATATTCATTTCAAAATCCCGTATTTATATCTAAAATAGAACCATCAGGTCATATTTCTATAGGTCAGTGGTTAAAATCTCGAAAACTACTGTCTTATGGAAATATTTTTAAAGCAAGGTGCCTGGTTCGAATCCCAGTCGATCCTCTCTATTTCTTTCATAATATATTTGCATCAAAACCATTAGTTCTTCTTCTCAAATTCATATTTTTTTGTTTATTTCTTATTATTTCTCAATTTTTAAAATTTTAAATTTTTTTTAAAAATTTTTTATAATTTATTACTCATAAACAATAACCTTCACACAAGTTCACAAAAATTCTCTTTTTAAAACCATCATCATCTTTCACGCCATTCATTAAAATTTCCTCATTAACAACATTAATTAATACGCTCGTCACGTTTCATGATTAAGTCGGAGGATGTCTCAAGGTCGACACCAATTCGTCTAGACCCTCAGGGGGTGGTGCAACACCCGCACGGCTTGCCGGTGCCTCAGTGCCTCCCTTCCTGTGTTAAAAGCGCCCTTCTTTCCCTACTTTCATGTGCGCAATACTGATTGCTGTGAAAACGAGTTACATGCTTTCTCAGATTCATGCATAGCGAGGGGTGTCCAGGGATGTTTTTTTTTTTTTTTTCATGTGCGGGAAGCGTGCATACGTGCGTCATACAACACAAGATATACATATTTTCCCATTACATCTTCCATTTTCTATTTTATTACTTTTAATGGAAGGATTTAAATTCACAACGGGGGTTTCCGGTAGCAGGAGGCCGAGTGCAGGTGGTAGTTTTTTAAAGTGGGGAAAAATAAGCGAGTACAGTTGGTAGTCGCCCCAATTTTGAAGTTATTACCAGGTTATTATTTTCCTATTTTAATTAGTTTTAAAAAATCCAATCAAAACTTAGTTACAAATAAGGTACCAAATGAAAAGGGCGATTTTTTCTGAACCCATCGGACTAAACATATTATCGATCGGACAATTAGATTCTTTAAAATTAACTGAAGTATGAAAATTAGGTCGCAACTTGCTATATAGATGAGTACGAACCGGGATCGTCACCTCTCTTGTAAATTATATAAATATATAGCACTTTAAATAATTTGAATCCATAAACCACAACAATAAAGAATTTATCTTTGTGTCCCTATAAAAGGAAAAAAAACTGTAAGTCCTACATTCGCCAAAATTCATACAGTTTGCGTGAGAGTGTATATAAATTTTCAGGTCAAACGGATAAGGCGTTTCGACGCTACCGCATTTTAAAGGATAGGGCATGATGATAAAGAGTTTTACGTTGTGCCCCTGTACCAAAACCTACACATTTTATTTAATTGTGACCTATAATATATGCATAAATTTTCAGCTCAATTGAATAACGTGTCAAAGATAGATCATATTGAGACCTTAAGCCATAATGATAAGGAATTTTCCTTTGTGTCCCTGAAAAAAAAAAAAAAAAAAAAACTATAAGTGCAAGATTCACGAAAATGAATAGGTTTCGTGCTACGGCGGCCTGTAACATAAGTACCAGATTTCAGCTCATTATAACAAAGCTTTTATCGTGTTCACTCACATACCCACACATATACACTTATACACACATCATGGTAAAAATAGCAAGTGAACAGCTCATTGTAAAAGGGAATTAACTCAAATTTTTTTTAAGTATACGTATTTTTGTTTAATTGTATCACATTTAGTCGCATGTTTCATTATAAAAAAAAAAAAAAAAAAAACTCCAATAACTGCACTGAAATCCCATAAATGGCATTACATGTTTTTCTCAGAAACCTAAATCTTCTAAATACTCATTCTAAAAATGAAGTTTCTAAGTTACTTCAAATTATTTTTAATAAAATTTATAAATTCCTATAACTATGATTTGTATTTGACATAAAAATTGTTAACACTTACTGAGTTTTGACTTTTATAAATATGAAAATAAAGTTCGTTATTTCAAAATTAATCGCCAAGGGTAAAATTCCCTTTTACAATGACCGACCCAAATATGAACTCAGGGTAGCTCAAAACGTATAGATACACCAAAATTTCCAAGTCTGACTTTTGACATGATTATAATGCTTTCCGTACGTATGTACTATGTTCAAAAAGTAATAATGTGCAGTCTAAGATATTTAAACCACTAGCCACTTTTGACCAACTAAAAAATTTCTATTTCGGCAGTCAGTTTGTTGATTTGTAGCAAAATAAATGGGTACTTCGAATATTAGTTTAAAAAAAAAAAAAAAGACAATAAGTGACTAAATTAAAAAGTTTTATTTCGGTAATAAACGACGAAAAAAATTACACATTTCCGCTATTGGGTGTGACTTAATTTACTTAAAATAAGTCAAATGGTTTCGGATTTTTTAAATCGGCCAAGAAAATATCACTGAAAACCTGCAAGAATTTTGTAGTAAGCAATGAAATATATCCTTTTTTAGAAATCTACATCGAAATAAAATACATTACTGCTTTACTGAAAAATATTTTTTTTTAAAAAGGATCTTTTATTTCCAAAGAAAAATTATTATTTACTTTTATTACCGCTTCTTCGAATATGTGCAAAAATTTTAAGGAAATCACGAAATGAAATTGAATATAAAATAAATTTACGCAAAAGTTGCAAATAATATAAAAGGATCTACCGGCCAACGTTCAATTAATTAAAATTTCAAATTTGGAAAATAGAAATTTTTGGAAAATTATGAATACGAAGTTTCTAGAATTTTGAAATTCTCGCACATATAGAGCGATTAATTATTCTTTTCCTAAAAGTAGGGAAAAGTGCATTCGTAATTTGTGTGAATGACGCACTTTTTTACTTTCTCGATTCTTTAAATAATTTTTACTGAACACTTTTCTGACTCAATCTCCATTTTGCTCTGACATTGTTCTCTAACATTGTTACTCTAGTAATAGTATGAGTGATACATTTTTTTTTTTTTTTTTTTTTTTTACTTTTTATTATCTGTATACATGGTAGAGAAAGTATTATTTTGGGATCAAATTCTCGAAATTGAAGTTTTGCTGCATGTACACGTTTCGAGGTCACCTGAATTCGAAAATCTTGTTTTTAGTGGTTAGTCTCTGTGTGCGCATCTGTTAGTAGCATATCTCAAGAACAAGTAGCACCAGGTTGGTTGGAGGATTAAGGCCGATTGACTCCTTATGTGTCCTAGGCCTATAGGGGGAATGCCCTCCGTGGGGTTCTTTCTAAGGGGTCCTAGCCCGTATTTACGCGAGTTTCGGAGGAAACCACGGAAAACTCCGAACGGCTAGGTCGATGAGCGCGACCTGGGATCGAACCCGGCACCTCCCATCTACCAGCTTTGAGCGCAGAACCGCTCGGCCGCTGGTGGGCCCCAAGTAGCACCAGGAAGACGAAACTCAATATTCCAAATACGTGTCACACAGGGATGCTACACTATGCTTTCGTTAAGGTGAAGCAAATGGTTCATGTACAGGACCATCCAAGAGCCTTCAAATACATTACATCTAAAAATTTTGACGAAATTTTGGTAAGTACAGTTTAACATCCATAGGCTGCCTAAACCAAACGACACATCTTTTATATGCACAAAACATTTTTAGTGCAAAATAGGGTACGAAAATCATTCACCACTTGTTTTCAGAGATAGCCAAAAGAACTAGAATATAGTGGGACTATGCTTGGAAATGCATTTCGGGTTTTGCTGTGTGTTATTAATGTAGGATTATATTTAAGTGCACGATGTGGTATGTGCATAACTTATAGAGGCCATACAAGTCTACCAATAATTAAGCAAAATCATTATTTTCTATTGAAAGGGTTAGGGAAGGGCATTACTATATTTTACTATGTCCAGGAAAACTGCTTAGGAATAAATCTTTTTCATACCCATACGGTAAGTAAAGTATTTTTAAGTTAAATCACGGCCTTACTAGATCAGTCCTTGGCGCCAACACGCCAACGTCGTAAGCGGCCATAACAAAACTACAAAGATCAATGCATGCCGCGGAATCGATTTCCAGGGTCGGCAACAAGCGCCATCTACTTTCCCAAGCTTTAGCAAACGTGGAAAATGCCAAGAAACATTAAATATTCATCCATGGTTCAACAAAATAATAATATATGTATATAATTTAAAAAAGACACAATTTAAAATTATTTTTATAAAAGTAGTAAAAGTACAGCCGAATTTTCCGATATATTTTAATGACACCCACTTTCGCTAGAATTGATTTTAGGATAATAATGGGAAAATAGAAATATATATATATATATATTATTTATTTTTGTCTTTCTAATTTTTATTTATTTTCTTTCATGCAAAACAGAATTTGAAAGAAGAGTATCTTTTATTTAAGAGAAAATGACTAACGTTATTTATCATTTTTCAATGAATTGGTTTAAAATTATTGCCACAATTATTTTTATCATTCATATTTTTTTGCGTATCGGAAGACTGCATTTTATATTTAATTAAATCAATTTAAATGCTCTGCAAACGGAAAAAAAATATGCAGTTTCATATACAAAACTAAGTTAGTTCTGCCGTGGTGGAGCTGTGCGCCAACCATAACATCCAATACATTTGATTCCGAAAAAATCGTCGATGGTTATGGCAGCTTTCACGACATTGGCGCATTGACGCTGAGGAGTGATCTAGTAGTGCCGTGGTTAAATTTTCAGAGTTTGCTTTTTCTACAGCTACTCTCCTTTTTTGAGGTTCCCTGAATACTTGAGTCAAGTTTATAACGTTTGATTTTTGTGTTTGTTTGTTATCAACGTAACTTAAAATAACATAAGAGTCTTGAATTGTACAAAAATATATTTATTATACTGAAACGGGTGGTTGAGAGTGGGCTACCGCCCGACTCACATGAAACTATGTTAGCATAAAGTTCTGATATTTCTTTAATTATTTCTCTTAATCTCAAATTATTCTTTATAATATTGAAATGACATGTGATGCAATTTCAGATTTGTTTTTTTTTCATATTTGTTTAATGAAATTATTTTTAAATAATTTTATCTCAACATTTTAAGTATTCATATGTTTTAATCAAGTGTGGAAATTCTTGATATTTTTACCATGTTTTTATTAACTTCTATTCTTGTTTGTTTGTGTGTTTGTTTGTTTATTCGGTACAAACCTTGCAATCTATTTTTAACTAACTTCCCTACTACCTAGACATTTGATACTTTCACAGTAGCTCAGAACCCGGTGACAACACAATAAAAGTCCGATTCCTTCGAAGTCCTTCGAAGTCCGATTTTCGAATTTTCTTTTAATTAATTAAAATATGAAAATAATAAGCTCCTAAAAATAGTCATTAAAATATCAGCTATAATTTATTTGTTGCCAAAAAAATTTACAAGTTCGTTTTCTTTCGACATAAAAATAAATACATTTAATTAAACGTGAGCGTAAATAAATTGTAAAAAGTTAAATTATGCATTTTGTTTACGCGAAAAACAGCTGGAAATGCGAAAAATCGACATTTTATCAACTTACTAAGCCTCTTTGAAAGAATTTATACAAAAATAAATACAATTATTTACAATTTCTTAACAATACGCATTGATAAAATGCTAATGTAGTTAGTTCTATAGCTTTGATTCAACAGAAAACTTAAAAACATGGTTTATAAAAAGTTTTTTATCTTATAATTATTTATTCATTAGATCATTTTTTGGTACAAAGAGTTTATCTATGTACACACAAATCCGTTTCATGCAAACCGATTATGTAAAGGATTCTAATCCAAATTTTCAATCGAGTTCAACGTTTAGACAATATCATACATAACGCCTATATTCATGAAAGCAAAATTATTGTGAGGCTCTCTCGAAACATGTAAATAAAAGTAATGTAACAGGCATAAAATTTTTTACAGTTTTATTTAGTGAAACATATGTTTGCGGCTAATTTATGAAATGCACGATCTTTTTGAGACAGTCTTTAATTTTCACTGGCTGATTAGTAAATTCATTAGAGAAATTTTAGTGAAGACATAAGAGGAATTAGTAAATTCATAAGAGGAAGAATTTTTGAAGTCTCAACCTTTATATTGCATGGTTCTTTTTTGCTTGGTATAATGTTTCTTTAAAAATGTGTGTGTCAAATATGTTCACCCAGTTCCTATCATCCGACTGAGCTGCAACTTTACATACATGTATATCTTCTATGACAGAAAGAGACTAAGGGGAACGTCTCTAGAGGCCCTCGGTTCCTCCTACTGCAGTTCAAAACTGGTTTCAAATTTTATTCTATTTCCTACCGTTCTACTGAGTTGAAATTTGGCATACATAGTTACCTCCGATGGAAATGTACATACGGACTTATACGTGCTACCCTGTGAGGCCAAATCTAGTTCAAAATTTGTTCCGATTTTTAATCAATTTCCTATCGTCTGATTGAACACTGAAATTAGGCATACACATATAATTCTACGGCAAGCTTAATCAGTAAAATATTTTCTGATTTAAATATTTAATACTATAAATACGTAAAAATGGCGTAATGTGTTAATAAAATTAAAATCAAAATATCTCTCAAATGAAGTACTAGCGTCTTTAAAAATAAGCAGTAAGGTGTAGTAATATTAACCTCACATTATAATACAACTAGCCGTTCTATCTGTTCCTCGCACTGGGAAAAAATTAAACTAAATAAATAAATAAATAAAAATCTGATGTGGCACCGCATGACACACACTTGTTGAAATATACATATTGTTATGAAAACACTGACATTTTTGTGCATAATTATAGTTAGTTTCGTAAATAAACAGGCAGGTTACACTCTATAAACGTTTCTAAAAACAAGCAAAAAAAAAAAAAAAAAAACTATTACTCCAGCTACAAAAGTCACGATAATAGAATTTCATACACCGCAGAGAAGGAAAATCGCTTGTTCTGTAATAGTATTCCCACAGATACCGTAATTTCGCGTATATAACCCGCGACGGAAGGTAACTCGCAGCATAAAAAATTTATCTAAAAATAATTATAACCAAGAGATACCCCGCACTAGAAGACACCCCGTACTTCTAAAATCACATGGTCGGCAATCATCGTTTGTAATTTCATTACTAATTGCTATTATTTTAATAATAAGTAGGAAAAGATACAAATAATAAACAAATATACAACTATATAAATAACAATATAAATAATAAACGAATAAATTTAGTTACCTATAATGAACGAGCAAATAATCATAATTTATTATTAATCTTTCTCTATATATAAATTACTATAAACTGGAGTAACTTATAATGTTTAACACCTTTATTCAATTTAAAAGAAAATTATAGATTAATAATAAATTTATTACAAAATTCATTCAAATCCATCGAATTCGAATTCTTCCGCATCAGAATTAAAATGTTACAATATTGCTAGGAACAGTTCACCATCCTTATTATCCTCTTCATCAAGTACCTTTTCACTGTCCTCAATTTCATCGGCATTATACGTTAACACAATCGCGACCGCTGACGTGATTTCACGTCATTTTAACTTCTTTAGCTAGTTGCCACTGACGTAAATTCACGTCTGTTCAGATCCTGTTCCTGGTTACCTATGACACGAATTCACGTCATTTAAAGAATTTCTATGGAAACAAAACTAGTATTATTTCGATAGTATTATTAGGGTATTAATTCTTCTATAGTATATAGGTTCTTTCTAATATTATAGGACTAATCTTCATTTCAAACTTCAGTTAATTACAAGAGTAACATTTCAAAACATTATATCTAATTTTTATGCACATTAAAACATAAAATGTTTGTGGCAACTACCTTGAGTTTACTTCAATATTCAACGGCAATCAGCTTTAGAAAAGAGAAAAGTATGCCGATCACGAAAGTGCTAATAATTCAGACTTTTTGAATCCAGATTTTTTCGTTTTGATAATAATAGAGTCCCAAGTATTTATTACCCATTCAGTTACTTTCACTAGAAATGGTTTGATTTTCTCCTTGTTCGCGATAGATAACCCGCACCAGATGATAGCCCGCAGGACATACAAAATCATGTTTTTTTTATAGATTACCCGCGTGTTATATACGCAAAATTACGGTAATTGGCAAATGCAGAGCTTGGAGTACACCACAATTCACTCGAGTGTAGATAATCTACTTTTTTTTCTTTTTGGTGAAAATTAACGGCAAAAAGCGACACACTATAGCAAAACAATTAATTCCGTTAAAATTGATAAAGGATATCCTAAATAACTAAAATATCAAAGTTTAATTATTTAGGAATTATATCTTACAATTACAACAATGATATACGGAACAAGCTAAATATGTTCCAATACATCTACGGGATAATAAGAAGAACGTAAAGAAATACAAGAAAAGATACCAACGAAAAAAAAATCAAACAATGGCAATACCAACTCTTGGATGGTCAAAAAGCGTGTTGAAAGAGAAATACAATCTTCAGAGATGAGATTTCTAAGGAGAGTGAAGCAGTATTTTATAATGCGTAAAGTAAGAAATAGTGACATCAGAGGGGGCCTAAAAATTAAGCCAGTAATACATATATTCATTGGTATAATGAACTGCTGAAACAATTAGAGAGAACATTTAGAAAGAATAAGTACTGACCTTATACCAAGGGCAGCCCTGGAATAGAAGCTAAGGGGGAGAACAAACCGAGGAATGCCAGGTAAAAGATGGATTGAGGCTGGAGCAGGCTTGTAGAACTCAAAAGAGTTGATGATGATGATGAAAATTGAGAAAGGGCTTACTAATTCTGGCTACACTGAAAGATTTTTCACCAAATTTCGTCGCTAATCTCGCCAAGTCTTACACTTCACCAACGCAGATTTTGGTCTTGGCGTTTATTTTGGCGATTAAATTTGGCGAAAATATTTAGTTCAGGGTTATCAAAGTTTGGAAGCTCTAACTTCAATAAGAGCAGAATTCTGGAATTTTCCGGAAAGACTCATTGGTTTCTAGCACACAACTTACTTCTACGAAAGTTCCATAAATGACTAAAAAAACTACACAAAATGAATAGTCATTACTGATGATTGTAGATCAGGATATGCCTATTTCTTTACGAGCTACTTTTACACAGTTAAAAAAAAAAAAAAAAAAAAAAAAAAAAAGTAAATTGGTGACTTTTTTACCATTTCCACAAAGGTGGGTGTTAATTTAGCGTGAACATAGGCAGTTTGACGCTAAATCAACTCCCAAATTTCGTATTTTACATAAAAATTTGAGCAAAAGTGGTAGTTTAGGATTTCCAAATTTTGGTATCTGTAATTTCAATAGGAATCGAGATTTACAGGAATAATTCATTAGTTTCTAGTGCAGCACTGCCTCAAAAATTCTATAAATCACTGACAAGAATCTCAATGAATTAACTTGATTCTGCTGAGTTCGACATGCGTAGTTGATCATTGTTCCTTAATTAGCGAAATTCCTGCTCCTGTATTTAACCTGTTTACTTGGCTTTTGTAGTATACACAGTAAAAAATGCTGCAGTAAAATTACGGGCAAAGCCCGGCAGCAAAGATTCCAGTGAAAGCCCGTAAAAATACATTTAGACGATGAACGATGTATCGCCAGTAATTTTACGTTGTAATGAAACATACAACCAACCTGCAAAAAAAGTAGCATCGACCGTAAAATTAAAAGTTAAAGTTTGAGTTTCTCGAATGCTTTAAAAAAGTTTCTTGCAATTATTACACATGCGTGCAGGGAGAAAAAGTCCCGGGATTCGAACTCACAATTACCTGTGTCAGAGGCCAGCGCTTTGCCAAACGCGCCGTTGGAATCACAGAAACTTTTCTTTACAAAAACAGATAAAGTCAACATAGGAACTGATTAGTTTATAAGTCTTGTCATACGCACTAACAGACTTCTGGAAAAAATTTTAAACAGATTTACAGCACAATGTGAAGTAACAAACCTTCAATTATTTTTACAGAACTAACTATACAAATTTAGAGCAACCTATGCAGTATTTATGTTTAAAAAGTGCTTTATTTTTACAGAAATTTTTTACAGTGATAAAACTGTTAACGTTCAAACTATCCATAAAAATTATTTTATTTTAAGACTATTTTAAAATCTAAATTTGCTGTTTTTGACAAAATTAAGAAGTCAGTCAATTCTCATATTGAAAAAAACAAAAGATTTTTCTTTTTTTTTTCCTATAAAGACTACGATACTGAATTTTCTGAAAGAAAATCTAACTATTTTTCGAAATAGTTTTTATTTGTAAACGAACTAGATTGGATTTGGGAATAAAACCGATTGACTGCTCTAGGTCCTAGGCCTGAGGGGAGTGCCCTCCGATTGGTCTTTCTGAGGGGCCCATATTTACACGTTTCGGAGGAAACCACGGAAAACTCTGAACGACTAGGCCGACTAGCGCGACCTGTGATCGAGCCCGGCACCTCACGTCTACCAGCTTTGAGCGAAGAACAGCTCGGCCGCTGGTGGGTCTTTTTATTTGTAAACACTAGCACTAAAGAGGTAGTTTCATTTCAAGGTTCTCATTAGAGGTAAATAATGGGTGAGAATTTCTCACCCTTTTTTAAAAACTAAATGAAACTTTTGAAAACTATGTTAGATGTCTGAAAATTAACCGAGACGCAGAATAAACTTTGAATAATAATAATAAATATTTTACATAAATACCGAGAATTTGAATCTTCAATTAATACGATTTTTTTCATGTTTTTCGATCTTTGTGGTTTCAGTAGTGGGTGCAAAGAAGAGATAACTAGAGCCTAATTCTTATTCATCCAAACAATTTTCATTAAAAGGCCGATTTCAAACTGTGCTTATGAAGTGTTAGGCGTATTTGTTAGAACAGCAGAAGAACTTTTTTTTAAGCTGTATTACATTGAAGGGAGCCCACCAACGGCAGAGCGGTTGTGCGCTCAAAGCTGGCAGACATAAGGTGCCGGGTTCGATCCCAGGTCGCGCTCGTCCGCCTAGCCATTCGGAGTTTTCCGTGGTTTTCTTCGAAACTTGAGTAAATATGGTCTAGGACCCTTTAGAAAGACCCCCACAGAGGGCACTTCTCCTCTGGCTTAGGACCTATAGCAGACAATCGGACTTATTCCCAAAATCCAAATACATTCAATGAAGAAAGGACTGAAGTATTTCGAGAGCAGAACCTGCTATATATGACGTAATGTACATATCTGATGGTCATCTATATATATAAAAGAACACTTCCTAAGTGAGTGAGTGAGGGGGTGATTCATCATCGCCCAGACCAAACCCCTGGACCTAGAAGCATGAAATTTTGTGACAATGTTCGTTCTGTGACGTAGGCATCCACTAAGAAGCGATTTTACAAAATTCGCCCCCCAAGGGGGGGAGAGGGGCAAAACGTGATTTCACAAAATCCTTCATATCTCAAACAAAAAAACAGATATCCGTAAAATTTTTGCTTTAAAATATAGCTAATATAAATGTCTAAAAAACAATTTCTGGAATTTTCAAAATTCGGTCCCCAAGGGGAGCGGGGGGGGGGGGGGGGCAAAACGTGATTTCGCATAATCAGACAAAAAAAGAGATACACGTGAAATTTTTGCTCTACAATATAGCTAACACAAATGTCTAAAAACCAATTTCTGGAATTTTCAAAATTCGGTCCCCAAGGGGGGTGGGGGGGCGAAACGAGATTTCACATCCGTAAAACGTGATTTCGCATAATCCTATATGTCACAGACAAAAAAAACAGATATCCGTAAAATTTTTGCTTTAGAATATAGCTAGCACAAATATCTAAAAACCAATTTCTAGAATTTTCAAAATTCGGTCCCCAAGGGGGACGGGGGGGGGCAAAACGTGATTTCACATGCGTAAAACGTGATTTTGCATAATCCTATATACGTATATCAAACAAAAAAATAGATACACGTGAAATTTTTGCTCTAAAATATAGCTAATAAAAATATCTAAAAACTAATTTCTGGAACTTTAGAAATTCAGCCCCCAGGTGGGGCAACAAGGTCTATGGGGCAAAACCAATAGAAATACAGTTAGGCCGTTCAAAATTGGTACAGACAAGTTTTAAAGGCCTGCAAGTCGAATGGGGATATTTTCGAAAGTGTTAAGTTATTAGGAGGGGCGTGAAGGGGGAGGGGAGAGGGGGGGGGGCAAAAAAATAAAAATAGAGTTAGATCGTTCAAAATTGGTATACAGAGGTTTTCGATACTTACAAATCGATTGCGGATATTTTCGAATTTTTAAAATTATTAGGAGGGGCGGGCAGGATGGTGGGGCGGTAAGTGGGGTCTATGGGCAAAAACAAATAGAAATACAGTTAGGCCGTTCAAAATTGGTACAAATAGGTTTTAAAGGCCTGCAAGTCGAATGGGGATATTTTCGAAAGTGATAAGTTATTAGGAGGGGTTCGAAGGAGGGAGGGGAGAGGGGGTGCAAAAAAATAAAAATAGAGTTAGATCGTTCAAAATTGGTATATAGAGGTTTTCGATGCTTACAAATCGAATGCGGATATTTTCAAATATGTAAAATTATTGGGAGGGGCTGGAAGGGGGGGGGGCAGTAAGGGGGCTACGGGGCAAAAACTAAAAGAAATACAGTTAGTCGGTTCAAAATTGGTACAGATAGGTTTTAGAGGCCTGCAAGTCGAATGGGGATATTTTCGAAAGTGTAAAGTTATTAGGAGGGCCGGGAAGGGAGGGGGCGGAGGGGCAAAAAAAATAAAATAGAGTTAGATCATTCAAAATCGATACATAGATGTTTTCGATACCTACAAATCGATTGCGGATATTTTCGAAATTTTAAAATTATTGGGAGTGGCGGGAAGGGGGGGGAGCGGAGGGGCAAAAAAATAAAAATAGAGACAGATCGTTCAAAACTGGTTCTTAGTGGTTTTTGATACTTACAAATCGATTGCGGATATTTTCGAATTTGTAAAATTATTAGGATAGACGGGAGGGGGGGGGCAAGGGGGAAAATAATAGAAGTAAGAGTTAGAGCATTTTGGGAATTTTTTCCGAAGATAGTGAGATCCCGGTGCGACATTTTTCCTAATCAGATTTTGTTTCTCTTTTTTTTCACGTGATAAAAATTAATGCAATTTTGAGAATTCATTATAGTGATCCATTTAAAAATAGGGACCAGCGAAGCGGGCGTTGCCTGCTAGTCTATATATATAAAAGAGTAAACTCACTGATTCACTGACTGATTCACTGACTCAACACGGTTGTGGTGATCCTATGGGAGATAGAGTCACAATTTTTGGTGAGCAGGTTGATTTTAGGACCCAGACGCTCACTAAGACGGGATTTTCCGAAATACCCCCCCCCCTTTTCCCCCCGGGGGGCAGAAGGCAAAAACCACCTTTATAAACATAACTCGGCTCAAAATTGCTTCACGGTGAAGAAATTGCAGATGGGGAGACTAGACTTGAATACAAAAAAATCATTTTCTGCGATTTTGGAATTTTGGATTTTTAAGGGGGGTAGGGGGTAAAAATGAGATTTTCGGGGGCGCATAAGGCAAAAACTCATTTATAAGTATAACTCGGCACCAAATTACTTCACAGTGAAGAAATTGCAGATGGGGATACTAGACTTCAATACGAAAAAATCAATTTCTGCGATTTTGGAATTTTGGATTTTTAAGGGGGAAAAGGGGTGAAAATGATTTTCGGATGCGCAAGAGGCAAAAACACCTTTATAAGCATAACTCGGCTCCAAATTACTTCACGATGAAAAAATTGCAGATGGGGAGACTAGACTTAAGTAAAAAAAAATCATTTTCTGCGATTTTGGAATTTTGGTATTTTAAGAGGGGAGAGGGGGTAAAAAGGATTTTCGGGGGGAAATTTAGCAATATATGGATTTTCGAGTAAAATTGTAGCAGTAACAGCTCAAATATATATAAAAAAAAAAGACAAACGTCTTCTTGATGGTATTTCCAAAAACTCGATTTTGATTTTTTTCCGATTTTCGATTTTTTTTTGGGGGGGGGGGAGTTACGAAGGGGCAAATTCGACCCCCCCCCCTTTTAGCACAAAATTCGTCCGTGGAAATCTATAGGAGCTGAGGTCACAAATTTTAGTGTGTGGCTTATTTACGTGTGTCCAAACCCCATTGTAACGGGATTTTGTGAAAGCCCCCCCCCCCTTACCCCTTTGGGGGCGTGGTGGAATAAAAGAATAAAATCACTGATTCACAGATTCAACACAGCCGTGGCAATTCTATAGAAGATAGACTCGCAAATTTTGGTGAGCACGTTGGTTTTAGGACCCTGACGCCCATTAAGGCGGGATTTTGCAAAATATCCCCCCGCTTCCCCTAGGGGAGGGGCAGAAGGCAAAACCTCCCTTATAAGCATAATTCTGCTCCAAATAGCTTCACGGTGAAGAAATTGCAAAGAGAGAGACTAGAATTGGGTGCAAAAAAATAGCAGATTTGAGTTTTAGATTTTTAAGAGGGGGGGGTAAAAATTATCTTCGGAGGCAAATTTAGCAAAATACGGGTTTTCGAGTAAAACTGTTCCAATAACAGCACAAAGATATAGAAAATCGCCAAGAGTCTTCTTGAGGATATTTCCAAAACATCATGTTTGGTTTTTTGTGATATTCGATTTTTTTTGGGGGGGGGAGGGGGGGAGTTACGAGGGGGCAAATTCGAGCCTCTCTTTTAGCTCTAAATTCTTCCGGGGAAATCTATAG
Source organism: Salticus scenicus (assembly GCA_963930645.1). Lineage (NCBI taxonomy): Eukaryota > Metazoa > Arthropoda > Arachnida > Araneae > Salticidae > Salticus > Salticus scenicus. The sequence continues at coordinate 225,099,280 of OZ005656.1, read as the reverse complement.
GACCTGAGGTTACAAATTTTAGTGAGTGGCTTACTTACGTGTGTCTGACACCCACTGTAATGGGGGTTTGCGAAAGTCTCCCCTTTTCCCCTTGGGGGGGGGCAATATAAACCCATTTTTAAGTATAACTTTGCTTCAAATTATCTCAGTAATATTTATTTGTATATGTGGGTTGTTTATGCTTTTCCAACACGCGCAGTAAAGGGATTTTACAAATTTTCACCCTTCCCCCCTTCAAAGGCGGGGAGAGAGTCCAAAAACGCTTTTAAGAGTAACTCTGCTCCAAATTATCTCATAATAACGAGTTTTTGATATGTCGATTGGTTATGCGTACTCAAGACACACACTACTAAGGGAACTTTTCCTTTTCCTACCTTTAAAAGTGCGGTGGGGGGGGGGGCAAAAACACGTTTTAAAGAGTAACTCTGCTCCAAATTATCTCACGAAAACGATTTTTTGATTGATTGGTTACTCAACACAAACTACAAAGGGATTAGTTTTCGAAAGTCCCCCCTTTTCCCGTTGGGGAGGGGGGCAATATAAACCCGTTTTCAAGTATAACTTTGCTTCAAATTATCTCAGTAAGATTCATTTGTATATGTGGGTTGTTTATCCTTTTCCTACACGCACAGTAATGGGATTTTACAAATTTTCACCCTTCCCCCCTTTAGAGGCGGGGGGGAGGCGAAAGCACGCTTATAAGAGACGTCAATCTTGAGGGATATTTTCATCGTAAAGATGTCAAACCACTTTCGAAATATTATTTGGGATACTGGCATGAATATCATAGACTATGATTTTTCCAATTTAAAAAATTCGTAAGTTATTTGGAATTTACGATTTACTTAACATGTCAGAATAAGACAAAATTGAGCATAAACTTCCATTTTGAGGATCCTAAATACATTAGACAACTTCAAAATTACGTTTATGATATTTGTTTGAACATGATTGAATACAAATATTCTTATAGGAAAATTTCGTAAATTATTCGTAATTTACGATTTTATCAACATAGCGAAATTGTAAATTTTTCATATAAATATGAATTTTGAGGATTATTGCATTGGAAATAGTAGCATGAAAACTAAACAACGGAATTGACCCCGATAAAATAAATTAATAGATTAGAATAAGATAAATATATCGAAGTGAACGGTGGGTAGCCTATTAGGCGGGGATTTCATTCTGTCACTGTATCAAGCTTTGGTCAAATTCATTTCTTTTAACATGATTATAATATGTCTCGCACTAGAAATTTCTGAGAACATAAATATGATGGGGAACTGAGCAGAGTCCACCTATGCCAACTAGTTTTTGAAGTTCTACGATTCAGCTTTCGCTTCTTTGGTATACCTTTTATATTTTCACACCCTTCACTAACAGTCTTAAGTCATTAGTCCAATGTCCGTTAAAGTCCATTCTTTGTTAAAGCTGCCAACATTCGGAATTTATTGTCGAGGAGGCGGACAAGAAGGTCGGGGGTTTCCTTCTACTGAACTAGAAGATAAAGGACTGAAATATGTCAGTTTTTGTAGAATAGGGAAATTTCTTATTTTACGTTTATTGCTCGGAGTAAAGAATCTATTCTTTCTCCCAGGTTTATTGTTAATATTTTTTAATCATACTAAGATTTCAGATGTATCTATCTACAACTGAAATTACATCATATTAATACATGTTCATAATAAATAGCTTTTTCGAAGAGATTTAAATCCTATATTCACTTTATGTCTACAGTAGTAGTTGAATTTTGGGGGTTGACCAACCGCTGCACCACTGCACCGGCACGAGCGAGCCGTGCTGCTGCCGCGCCGTTATCTTATCAGCATCCTGTCGGGGGATCGTGAAAGATAAGGAGGTTTAGAATTAAGATGTTATCTTTAATGATAAAGAATATTATTTTAAGAGAACTTTAATTAGGATTTTAAAAGAATTATGATTTTAAAATTAATTTTAAACTTAGAAAGAGAATTCATTATGTTCGATGAGATCTGTTTAAACATTTTTCCTACACTTAAAAAATTTTCAAAAAAGAAAGAAATGTACTCACCTTGGACTTGAACCCGGCACTACATCTCTTCGAACCTCAGGCGTTTGACCTCGCGACCAGGACTCTGTGAGAATTTTAGAAAATGTACTCACCTTTAGTGTATGTTGGAATCGAACCAGAGGGTTTTAAAAATTAAATAAAGAGATATACTCACCTTGGAATCGAACCCGGAACCTTCGGTACAGTCATATGAAATGTAATTATAGGGGCCCCACCAACCACCCGTCACATTTATAGAAAAATGTGACGCCCCAATTTGTTTTTCAGCTTTCTTCTTCAGGCAGATATCTGAAAAGAAAGAAAACTGGTATGTGTCTATCCCGCTTCTTTCATGGAGGGACTTTAGACCCTCCCATCGGTGGGTTAACACACACCATTCACACACCATTCACACAACATTTACACACACTTTTTTTTTTTTTTTAGCTAAATTAATTTTCTTCCAGATAAGTTCTTGGAAAAAAATTTCTTTCACAAATTTTTAAAAGCATAATTTCTAATTTTCTTCCAGATAAGTTCTTGGAAAAAAAATATTTACAATATATACATTTCAATATTTTATAAAAAAAAAAAAACTATTTACATTTTAATTTTATAATGCCCATGTGCCAATGTATGCACACCGTCTTCTAATATGAAGCGCTTATCATCAAATGCACAGAGTGCTTCTTTATTTTGACGAATCGTATACAAATGATGCTTCTTACTTGCAATTCTGAATTGTTGTGCAGAGGATGGTTTCAAAGTTTCCAAACATGTCTTGTAGTGTTGATGTTTAATTTTTTCTTGCACAATGTTTCTAGACACTCCCTTTGCTGTCTTTTTTTCAAACTCTTTAGACAAAATGGAATACATTTTTGATCTAAGTCCTACAAACTCAATTATTGGTTTTGAGTTGAGCTCGTCCTTAAAGCATCCAATTTTCTTTTTGTAGTTTGTGCTGTGCAGAGGATGACTAGGAGGATAATCTGACGTGTCTAATATGTGGCTGAATGCTTGCATGTCCCTGTAGATGTCTTCAGTGTATATATTATATGTTAGAGAGTCGGTGTCCGTGAAGAGGAGATGAGCTTTATTTCCATATTTTTGTTTCATTACACTATAATGAAAATCATACATTAGTATTTTGCTCAATTCTAGGATTATGAATCCAGCATAAATTGGTTTGTCTAATGTGATTATGTTTTTTATTCTCTCCACACCTACTAAATCATTATCAAAGGTGGTGAAGCGTTTGAATGTGGGAGAAGAGGTTATTTTTTTTTGCTTTGCATTCAGAATTCACAAGTTGTATATCGACACGTTTTCTAATATTTTCCATGGTTTTTCCATACACCGCATTATTCATTAACTTGAAAAAATCTTTTTCAAAAGATGAGGTGGCCATTTTTCTCTTTTCAGTGTTGAAATCGACGTATGGTTTTAGCCATGGTTTTTGTTGAAACTTGAGTACTTTATGCACAGCACGTAACTCAAGGCCTTGCATTAAGTAAAATTTAAGATTGGAAATATGAGTCACATAATGCTTTTTGTTTTTTAAGTTGGGGACTAATTTGGTTGTAGAAATATAAATTTTGTCACCCAATGCCTTAATTGAAAAAGGAGATAAATCTTCATAATTTATGGCCATTTTTTCCGGTGCCAGTGGATAGTCGTTGTGAAGGTCGTGTAAGTTCGATGGATAATCCAAATCCACTTCTAAAATATAACCTTCAGCTCCGTCGTCTGGGATGGAAAGAATCCACTGTGGTGTGATACCATCTGGTGACACCCATTCAAAATGTCCGTATGCGAGAGGTCTTGACATGGCCCAAGCATATAAATTATTTGCATCTAAGTATAAAATGTAGTTTGATGGGCGATTTTCATCAAAATTTGCTAAATATTTATTATTAGCTTGGCCATATCTTTCGGTGATTACCGATATTCCCCCACGTATGCCTTGTTCTATGAAGAGGTGCATGTCGATGTCTGTGAAAAGTTCCAAAGGTTGATTAGTCATTTTAAGACATGCTTGCCAAGCTAAACCTGGTGCTGTTAACAGATGCAAACAGTCAATATCATAATAATTTTGACATATTTTTTAAAATTTTCGAACACATCCGCAAGCAATAATACGTCGGTTTTTACATATAAGTCGTGATAGTGTCCCATATTTTTAAGTTTGAAGGATTTCCACACGTTTTGAGCGTGTTCGTAATCCTCACTCGAAATTGATTGACCAGTTAAGGTGCTGTCGAAGGCATCGGATGGTGGTAGCTGACATTCATCAAATTTTTTCAAAGAGTCCATATATTCATATGGGTAAACACCCTTTCGCAACAGAAATTCGGCATTTTCAGGGAAATGGGACTTTAAATGCTTAAATTTATCTTTATCTAAATTAGAAACTAACTTTTGAAGCGAAGTGCTCATAAAAAGAAAGCTGTCGATGAAGGTGAGGGATACACTAAATTTATCATATTTTTTCATTAATGAAAAGGAGATATATTTTTCCATATTCGTAGGTATAACATTAATTTGATGATCAGTAATTTTCCCGAGTTGCTGCATAATGAGATGACCATCGTAGTGTTTTAAGTTGTGAAACACAACTGGTATTTTCTTTTGTAATCTAAATTTTAAATTACACATATTATGTAATGCCCCACGATATTGACCTGTCAAATGATTGTGATCTCTTACACGATCTCCTTTCAATTCATTTTTACATAAGTAGCAATGTGTTGCTGTTTTAAAATTTAATTCGTCCTGTGGGGACATGCAGATGGGAGTAATAGATGTTAACTGTTGTGCAATTTCCTCCTTTTCTTTTAAAATCGATTCCAAAAAGTGTTGTACCGCATTAGGTCCCCTGTATACAACAATGGGTTTTTTAGCTTCGCCGTTAGGACCAACAATTAAATAGGCATAACCACATGCCTCGTGATCAGCTCTTTTTCCGTTTTTAAATTTCCTACAGAATTTCTTTTGATGATAAGCGCTTCAAAATCTGCGTAAATGACGAAAGGCACGGGATGCTGATAATGGTAGTTTTCAAATTTTAATATTTTTTTCTTTTAATCGGGCATTCTTATATGCTGTATGGAATGCTGTTTACAATAAGGCAAATGTTTTTGTAAAACCACTTCACTAGAAAAACGATGCAAGCATCGATAGCAATAATAGGAAGCAGCCTTGTGCTTGGTAAGGTCACCCAACAATCTCGAAAAATTTCTTATTAAACAATAATGTTCCCTCTCTTCATTTGATATGTACAATAAATTAATGACATCACGATCATCACGGGGAGATATATATAAGGGAAATACTTCTTCTTCAAATCCGAACACATTGATCCGAAGATCATTTAATTTTTCTATCTGTGAAATTTTATTCACTGGCACCGGACATGTTACATTACCTAGTTTTATACTCTCTTCGTAAGGCAGATAGTGAAATACACGATGGGGTTGTTGATTACAATCTATATTCAGTTTATGGGCGATCAAACACCAAACAAGGCATTTTTGATCATTGTTCTGAATGTTCAGTACAGCTTTTTTATCACTAATCTTTTTCGGAAGAGGTATGTAGCTGCTGGGAGCAAGGGGGTGATATTTAGCTACATTTAATTCCAAATATAAAAATTTTTCCAACACCCAACCTGATCCTCTCTGTGTGAATTCTTCAAAAGATTTATTAATTTTTGCGAATGCCTCCTCCATATGATTCGATATTGTGTCATCCATTAACTCAGTTGCCATTTTAGATCTAAAGTGGGGTGTGATGAATTCTTTTTCCCCATCACTGGTTCTGCGACTAAGAACAGCTCTCACATCCGCATACCATTTAATAGATTTTTTGTCTTGCATTTGATGCAAAAGTTCATCAAACATAGGGGATCTTATCTTGTTAAAGAATTTTAAAAAATCTTATTTTCCTCTTCGCAATGAAAACGGATAGATGAAAAAGTGTTTAGAGCATCAACTCTATTTTCATTTCTATGTCTTTTTGGAGGGGGAGCTGCTCGAGTAAGGTTCTTTCTTTTCAAAGTGTGGCTTTCTTTTATATGAGCCAATAACAATGCTTTGGTAGAAAATGTGTTTTCACATGATTTGCATGGAAATGTTTGTTATGCGTTAAATTGTGACGATTCAGATCATGTTTTAATTTAAAGTCTTTTCCACATGTTTGGCATACGTGGGGGCGTTCATCTGTGTGAGTTTTTAAGTGTCTGTTGTAACTTCCTGTATGTTTGAATGTTTTACCACAAGTCGGGCAGGTCTGAAAATTAAAAAAAAAAAAAAAAAAAAAAAAAAAAAAAAAAATGTGTTTTAGAAACCTAACATTATTTTAATTATTTTAAAGTATAAACCTAACTTTAAATTAAAAATTTTATTTATATGAGTAAACCTAACTTAAATATTTTAAAATAATGTGTTTTCAACCTTAATATTTAAAAATTAAATAAATATTAAAAAAAATTAAATAAATATTTAAAAAATAAAGTGCTTTTAACCTTAATATTTAAAAAGTAAATAAATATTTAAAAAGAAAGTGCTTTAAACATTAATATTTTAAAATTAAATAAATATTTAAAAATATAAACCTGTCATAAAATACTGTTAAAGTTTTTTTTTTTTTTTAAATTACATGTTTCTTTTATATAAAACCTAACGGAATAAAAGTTTACCTAAATTTAATTCTATCAAAGTTAAAATTTTACCTAGGCCAATGAAATTTTACATACCCCAATGAAAATTTTTCTTAACCCAAATATAAAAATCTAACAATAAAAAAATATCATATACCTTGTTTTTAGATGATGAAGAGGTATCACTAGATATGATGGGCGTAACATCAGATACAGGTGCATGAGCAGCAGCAAGTTCAATGCGACCAACACCAGTAGGCACGGTTGCGGTAGTAGGAACGTAGGCAGGCATGACACCGACATCAGGCACGGGGGCAGAAGCAGCAGGTAACTAAAAAAGAAATAAAACAATTTTTTAATTAAACATGATTTTTCATTATATAAATGATTTTCACAAATATATTTACAAAAATAAGTTTAAATTAATATGTATGAAATGATACTTACATGTATCTTTAAGTGTCGAACCAGTTCAGTACTTTCACCGAACTCTTTTTCACAAATCCCACAACATAATAATGGTCTATGAATAGGTGCAGCATTAACAACGGGTGGACCTGTTGATGTGCCTTCACCAGGATCCTGAAAAAAAGAAAAAAAAAAAAAAAATATATATATATATATATATATATATAAATATAAGAAACAAAAAAAAAAATAGTTAATAAATAAATGTACAATTGTAGAAAAAAAGTTTATATAAAATAATTATTACCATGTTCAAAGCTTGATTATAATTTTGGATAGGTTCTACTGCTGCGGTTTCATTATCAAAACCGCCAACCGATGGCGATGCATCGATCTAAAAATATACATATTATTTTTAATTAAAACAATATTAATTGAAATAAATTTAAGATGCAAAAATATCATTGAAAGACCCCTACCAAATCCTCAAAGGGAACATCCCAGTTGATCTCATTACATCCTGCAATATCGTATAGTTCGATATCATCAAACAATGGGAACTATTGAAAAAGCAAAAATAAAAAAGGAATACAGTTTTTTTTTTTTTTTTTTTTTTTTTTTTTTATCTTATCATTTAAAAGTATACATTAAAAAAAAATTTAATGGGTTAATATAAACTAACTTTAAACTACTAATAACTGCTTAAAAATTAAGCTTAATAAATAAAGTATTGTTTAATTAAACAAAAAATAAAATACTAATTCTATTTAACCCAAAAAACTATTATTTTATAAAACATTAAATAACTCAGACATATTTTTTATCCGTAAAACAAAAAGTATATTTTTAAGTGGAAAATATTAATGACTGCTTAAAAATTAAAATAGTATTTGCATTCACATAATAACAATGTATCGTTTATTTAAGCGGAAAAAACTATTATTTTATAAAACATTAAATAACTAAGACATATTTTTTATCCATAAAACAAAAAGTATATTTTTAAGTGGAAAATATTAATGACTGCTTAAAAATTAAAATAGTATTTCCATTCATATAATAACAATGTATCGTTTATTTAAGCGGAAAAAACTATTATTTTATAAAACATTAAATAACTAAGACGTATTTTTTATCCGTAAAACAAAAAGTATATTTTTAAGTGGAAAATATTAATGACTGCTTAAAAATTAAAATAGTATTTGCATTCACATAATAACAATGTATCGTTTATTTAAGCGGAAAAAACTATTATTTTATAAAACATTAAATAACTAAGACGTATTTTTTATCCGTAAAACAAAAAGTATATTTTTAAGTGGAAAATATTAATGACTGCTTAAAAATTAAAATAGTATTTGCATTCACATAATAACAATGTATCGTTTATTTAAGCGGAAAAAACTATTATTTTATAAAACATTTAATAACTAAGACATATTTTTTTTTTATCCGTAAAAACAATTCTTTTATAAAGACAGAATTAATCTACAATTCAAAAGATATTTTAATTCACTTACTTCATTATCAGACAGAGTAAAATCCATTGTGTTGCACAACTTTAACTATATGTTAACACAACTGTATCCTGAATAGAAGTGATATGAAATGAGTTCGACTAACGGTATATAAGCGCTTTTTCCTATCTGCAAATGACGTGATATTTTTTTTTTTTTTTTTTAGATATCTCTTCGCATCACATGCGGATGACGTTACATCACGAATGTTCGTTATCATATTCTAGAACGTTCTACCTCATATGGGAAAATTCGGATAAGTTAGTGTTCGATAAATAAATTTAGTTAGTATACCATGTTATCAAATGAGACTTAATTTTTACAAATACTTTGTTTAATTGCACATCAGTTTTAAGATATCTTAACTTTTATCTTCTTTTTATCAAAGTGGAGTATTTTACAAACAGATATTTGTTTTAAAGAGAATGTATTCGCTTATCGAACGATACTTAATTTTTAAGAATCTTAGTGATATATAAACAAAGGCATTCATTCACCAGATAGTTTCACACGGAAATGACTATTTTGTGTACTGTTACTATCGTAAAACAATCTCTTCCAATTCTTTTGTGAAACAATTGCTAATTTTCTAGAAAAGATAATAGTTTGTTCTTTTCTCAACATTAATGATTCAAGTTGATTTTGTATAGATTATTTATACTGAGTCTACCAAAAGATAAGTTTATTTTTCCCTAAGACAATCTGAATATAGCTCCTGGAAACATTTACTTTGTAAGTATATGATAAACTTTGTCAGCAATTATCTAACAAATTCTTTCTAGAAGCAACTGGTAATTCCCCGTTAAAATACTTTGATAGTTAGGAATTATCAAATTTGATGATTGACGTTAACTTAAAAAGATATTTCTAATTTTAAGAGTTATTCAAAATAATTAAAGGAAATTGTACATTATCAAATCTTTGATGCAAGCTTACTTAAAAAGACTTTTTATAGATTAATTATTCTTAATGATTTTATATCCAATTGGATTTATACTAAAGAAGATTTAAAAAAAAAAAAAAAAAAAAGTACAATATTTGGTTTATTTATAACTATATAAAAATAAGAAAACTATAAAGATATACTTCTTTTTATAATGAATTATCTTATTTTCTGTTTATGCTACAATAAACTATAGGTAATTGATCACTTTAAGAACAGTTGCGGTAAACTATCTCTCTAATTAATTTTTTCGTCCTGTATAACAGTAATAAAAATCTTTAATTAATGTTAAGATATAACCGGATCTTTCGATTATTAAATAAGTTTTGTGAAAATCTTACATATTTTTCAATATATACTTTCTTGATATTACAATGTTTTCTGAATTAAAGTCTCACATAAAATACTAGTTTATATTATAATATAAGACTTTCTAAAATTAAGAAATTCTCTTTTTTTTTTAAAGTATAAGAAAAAATGATTAGACAGATTCTAAAATAAATATTTAAAATTTTCGTGATTCTAAAAACATCTAGCAATGCATAATTGTGTAATGTTAATTTACACTTTGAAACAATTTTTAAGACTTTCATTTAAAAAAAAAAAAAAAAAAAAAAAAAAAAAAAACAGACATTTTTTTTTTTTTAACACAAAAATTATTTATTAAAGATTCAACATATGTATACATTATTATGTTTCACATCAAACAATTTAGCAAAATATTACAAACACATTTTCGATAATTCAGTGCAACAATATGTACACATTATTATGTTTCACATCAAACAATTTAGCAAAATATTACAAACACATTTTCAATAATTCAGTGTCTTACAAAAAACAATCTTCAAACAGTTTATCAAAATATTCTATTGGATATTCTTCAAAAAATGGTAAACTATAATTGCAGAAACACTTCGGAAAAATATTTTTACAAATTTTGTAACAATTTAAATTTAATAAGACAGATTCTTTCATCACATTAAATTTTTGTTGTGCATTTAACATGAGACAACTATGGCGGAATTGAGATGGATGCGATATTAAACAAGCTTCACATACATATAACTTCTCAATATTAATTTTTGCCTCTTCACAAATGCAATTAATATAATGTTCTTTTGTTTCATGAATATCAATGTGTTAATCACATGTTACAGATTTATTCAACACTATGGCAGGAATCTGCTTTGTTAAAATTCCTTCAATAAGACAATCACTAATTTGGGATTTTATTTCGTTAATCCTTATTAAATGACTTCTACCTAGTTTAATGCCATTCGGCTTGAAATAAAATCCATTATTTTTAGTTTTAAAAATTTGCTGTAAATAGCAGTTATCCTCATCCCAAAATGCAGTTAGTAACTGGTTATTGCTAATAAAACTGTCTTTTACTGAAGAAAAATTAAAAGAGTTTATCTTACTTTGAAAATGATCCCAAGTCGCCGATGTTAGAATAACCCCGTTATTCGTAGGGTACCGTTTCCCATCAGGAGTTTCTTTGAAACTTCGTATATGCAATCGAAGAAAAACATCATTTTCCAACATTATTTGGATAAAGGTAAGCCATCCAATATCCCATTCGGCGAGGAGAGGATTAGGCTTGTCTTTCTCTTGGTAATATTTTTCAAGCCAATCGTTGCTGTTTTGAGGAAAATCATTGTTATTGTTTTTAGGAAGCGTGGTTTTTTCAATTTGTACATCAGGAAATAGAGTTTTTTCAAACTGTGGCTCGAGGTTCAATCGCGGTTTTTTCAGGGGTGGTGATATACAAATTAAATGACGAAACGTCAAACTGATTCTTGAATTTTTAATGGTTGAGTCAGGAGCAATTCCGTGGGTAAAGAGTTCATTGGTGGGTTTACCCATAGTATATAGAGAACCATGCTCCAAGTTAATGACTGTAGACGGAACATTCGGTTTTTTAAACTCGATTTTTCTTGACGCACCAAAACTTAACACAGCGATAGGAAAAGTATCATCCAAGCTGTTTTCATTGTCCTTATGCTGGGAAATATAACTTTGACCATCACAATACATATTAAGTAATACGTAATTATATGCACACCCAACATGTTTTTCAACAAGATTTCGCAGTTCCGTCATTAAGGGAGTCCATGGCTGAGCAGTTACTTGGGCACCGCTGAAAGCATAGGAAAGTCCAGCATCACCATAGGCTAACATTTGGCGCTTAGGCATAACATCCTTACCCCAAATTTTAAAAGTAGGGGTATAAAACGGCAGAATTTTTAACTGTTCAAAAAAGGCATCGGCTTTTGTCTTCTCAATAAAATTTGCATAATAAGTTACGTTTAATCCGTTTTCAAAATAAGTAGTAGCCATGTTTAAAAACACAGAGCAACACGTCTAACATATGCAGAAACAGCAAGCGAAATGAGGTCTTTTATACTGATTTTATCTTAGTATGACGTAGCGAGCTACGTGACAGATAACACAAACCTTGCACTAATACAGTGGCAATGTCAAGTGACGTAGTAGTAGATAAGACCACGTGGTCTTGATAAGATCACGTGATTTTTGATAAGAAATAGCGTTATCGTTCATTTCACCTCGTGCGACTGGAAGAAGAGGACGCTAAGTGTAGAGGTAAGCTCATTTTTTATATAATATATATATTAAAACAGAAATAAAGAGACCAGTGTTTTATATTAAAAAATATTTTTTATTAATAATTTAGCCAATAGGGGGTTACATTTGAACGTTTTCGTTCCTTGGGTACAGAAGATAACAAAAGTTTGTTTTTTATAAAAGTTTTAGGCATATGCATATGATTAAGGGCTTGCAACAATTCGCCCTGTGCATTGATAGGTACTTTCTTATTCGTTGAAAATATTAAATTTAATAAATCAGCAATATTAGAGTTCTTTATTTTGCGGTTTTTGTAAGTCACTTCGCCTGTTTCGTCCCATTCCAATTTGTGTGGGCTTGTTTTAAAAAATCCAAGTAAATTCGTAGCTTGATTCTTCATTCTTTTAGGCACTCTAGTTAAAGCAAGTTGTTCATAGTCTTGCACGGGTTCGGGTTTCACAGAAACAGGTTCGGGTTGGGGTTCGGGTTTCACAGGTTCGGGTTTCGCAGATTCGGTTTCGGGTTTCATCGAAGACTCTTCATTCGCGCGATGAACCCATGGGAGATTGTTTTCTTGCAAATTCATTTTTCTTTGTAATAACTCATAATAACGTCGTACTTTTTCATAATCTGGTAACGAACTGTTTAATATTTTTAGCAATGCTTTATCCAGTTCACTCAATTGTCTTTGCGAAGGAGTATGTTTGTTCAACACCTCTTCGGGTACTAAAGCATATTTTTTAGCGAATTCCATGAATGAGTGTACTGAGTGCATTTATAGCTGTGGGAATTAAAACGTTTAAAAATCCACCTTGTTGCACAATCAGTTTCTTTTTAGTGAATAAAGAACCTTTTTTTGTCCCAATTTTTCTAAGAGTCGTCTTATATTTTGCTAACGATCGTTTCTGACAAGTAGTGAGAGGTACGTTACCTTTCAAAACGTTCAGAGTACACTCGCAAATAGCTTTAACAGTACGATTAGGTAATTTTTTTAAAAAATGTTTTCGTAATCTCTGGGGACACGATCGAATCAATTCTAAATCTCTCACTTGTTGCTTTGACAAAGTCATGTTAGCAACTGATGTTTCACGATTAAAAATCGGTTATTTATATTTATACAAAAATTGAATTTGATTGGGTAGGATTTGAGTTCGTAATCTCATCTCTTCATTTATTTAATTTTAAAATATTAATGTTTAAAGCACTTTCTTTTTAAATATTTATTTACTTTTTAAATATTAAGGTTAAAAGCACTTTATTTTTTAAATATTTATTTAATTTTTTTTAATATTTATTTAATTTTTAAATATTAAGATTGAAAACACATTATTTTAAAATATTTAAGTTAGGTTTACTCATATAAATAAAATTTTTAATTTAAAGTTAGGTTTATACTTTAAAATAATTAAAATAATGTTAGGTTTCTAAAACACATTTTTTTTTTTTTTTTTTTTTAATTTTCAGACCTGCCCGACTTGTGGTAAAACATTCAAACATACAGGAAGTTACAACAGACACTTAAAAACTCACACAGATGAACGCCCCCACGTATGCCAAACATGTGGAAAAGCCTTTAAATTAAAACATGATCTGAATCGTCACAATTTAACGCATAACAAACATTTTCCATGCAAATCATGTGAAAACACATTTTCTACCAATGCATTGTTATTGGCTCATATAAAAGAAAGCCACACTTTGAAAAGAAAGAACTTTACTCGAGCAGCTCCCCCTCCAAAAAGACATAGAAATGAAAATAGAGTTGATGCTCTAAACACTTTTTCATCTATCCGTTTTCATTGCGAAGAGGAAAATGAAAAAGATTTTTTAAAATTCTTTAACCAGATAAGATCCCCTATGTTTGATGAACTTTTGCATCAAATGCAAGACAAAAAATCTATTAAATGGTATGCGGATGTGAGAGCTGTTCTTAGTCGCAGAACCAGTGATGGGGAAAAAGAATTCATCACACCCCACTTTAGATCTAAAATGGCAACTGAGTTAATGGATGACACAATATCGAATCATATGGAGGAGGCATTCGCAAAAATTAATAAATCTTTTGAAGAATTCACACAGAGAGGATCAGGTTGGGTGTTGGAAAAAATTTTATATTTGGAATTAAATGTAGCTAAATATCACCCCCTTGCTCCCAGCAGCTACATACCTCTTCCGAAAAAGATTAGTGATAAAAAAGCTGTACTGAACATTCAGAACAATGATCAAAAATGCCTTGTTTGGTGTTTGATCGCCCATAAACTGAATATAGATTGTAATCAACAACCCCATCGTGTATTTCACTATCTGCCTTACGAAGAGAGTATAAAACTAGGTAATGTAACATGTCCGGTGCCAGTGAATAAAATTTCACAGATAGAAAAATTAAATGATCTTCGGATCAATGTGTTCGGATTTGAAGAAGAAGTATTTCCCTTATATATATCTCCCCGTGATGATCGTGATGTCATTAATTTATTGTACATATCAAATGAAGAGAGGGAACATTATTGTTTAATAAGAAATTTTTCGAGATTGTTGGGTGACCTTACCAAGCACAAGGCTGCTTCCTATTATTGCTATCGATGCTTGCATCGTTTTTCTAGTGAAGTGGTTTTACAAAAACATTTGCCTTATTGTAAACAGCATTCCATACAGCATACAAGAATGCCCGATGAAAAGAAAAAAATATTAAAATTTGAAAACTACCATTATCAGCATCCCGTGCCTTTCGTCATTTAAGCAGATTTTGAAGCGCTTATCATCAAAAGAAATTCTGTAGGAAATTTAAAAACGGAAAAAATAGCTGATCACGAGGCATGTGGTTATGCCTATTTAATTGTTGGTCCTAACGGCGAAGCTAAAAAACCCATTGTTGTATACAGGGGACCTAATGCGGTACAACACTTTTTGGAATCGATTTTAAAAGAAAAGGAGGAAATTGCACAACAGTTAACATCTATTACTCCCATCTGCATGTCCCCACAGGACGAATTAAATTTTAAAACAGCAACACATTGCTACTTATGTAAAAATGAATTGAAAGGAGATCGTGTAAGAGATCACAATCATTTGACAGGTCAATATCGTGGGGCATTACATAATATGTGTAATTTAAAATTTAGATTACAAAAGAAAATACCAGTTGTGTTTCACAACTTAAAACACTACGATGGTCATCTCATTATGCAGCAACTCGGGTAAATTACTGATCATCAAATTAATGTTATACCTACGAATATGGAAAAATATATCTCCTTTTCATTAATGAAAAAATATGATAAATTTAGTGTATCCCTCACCTTCATCGACAGCTTTCTTTTTATGAGCACTTCGCTTCAAAAGTTAGTTTCTAATTTAGATAAAGATAAATTTAAGCATTTAAAGTCCCATTTCCCTGAAAATGCCGAATTTCTGTTGCGAAAGGGTGTTTACCCATATGAATATATGGACTCTTTGAAAAAATTTGATGAATGTCAGCTACCACCATCCGATGCCTTCGACAGCACCTTAACTGGTCAATCAATTTCGAGTGAGGATTACGAACACGCTCAAAACGTGTGGAAATCCTTCAAACTTAAAAATATGGGACACTATCACGACTTATATGTAAAAACCGACGTATTATTGCTTGCGGATGTGTTCGAAAATTTTAGAAAAATATGTCAAAATTATTATGATATTGACTGTTTGCATCTGTTAACAGCACCAGGTTTAGCTTGGCAAGCATGTCTTAAAATGACTAATCAACCTTTCGAACTTTTCACAGACATCGACATGCACCTCTTCATAGAACAAGGCATACGTGGGGGAATATCGGTAATCACCGAAAGATATGGCCAAGCTAATAATAAATATTTAGCAAATTTTGATGAAAATCGCCCATCAAACTACATTTTATACTTAGATGCAAATAATTTATATGCTTGGGCCATGTCAAGACCTCTTGCATACGGACATTTTGAATGGGTGTCACCAGATGGTATCACACCACAGTGGATTCTTACCATCCCAGACGACGGAGCTGAAGGTTATATTTTAGAAGTGGATTTGGATTATCCATCGAACTTACACGACCTTCACAACGACTATCCACTGACACCGGAAAAAATGGATATAAATTATGAAGATTTATCTCCTTTTTCAATTAAGGCATTGGGTGACAAAAATTATATTTCTACAACCAAATTAGTCCCCAACTTAAAAAACAAAAAGCATTATGTGACTCATATTTCCAATCTTAAATTTTACTTAATGCAAGGCCTTGAGTTACGTGCTGTGCATAAAGTACTCAAGTTTCGACAAAAACCATGGCTAAAACCATACATCGATTTCAACACTGAAAAGAGAAAAATGGCCACCTCATCTTTTGAAAAAGATTTTTTCAAGTTAATGAATAATGCGGTGTATGGAAAAACCATGGAAAATATTAGAAAACGTGTCGATATACAACTTGTGAATTCTGAATGCAAAGCAAAAAAATTAACCTCTTCTCCCACATTCAAACGCTTCACCACCTTTGATAATGATTTAGTAGGTGTGGAGAGAATAAAAAACATAATCACATTAGACAAACCAATTTATGCTGGATTCATAATCCTAGAATTGAGCAAAATACTAATGTATGATTTTCATTATAGTGTAATGAAACAAAAATATGGAAATAAAGCTCATCTCCTCTTCACGGACACCGACTCTCTAACATATAATATATACACTGAAGACATCTACAGGGACATGCAAGCATTCAGCCACATATTAGACACGTCAGATTATCCTCCTAGTCATCCTCTGCACAGCACAAACAACAAAAAGAAAATTGGATGCTTTAAGGACGAGCTCAACTCAAAACCAATAATTGAGTTTGTAGGACTTAGATCAAAAATGTATTCCATTTTGTCTAAAGAGTTTGAAAAAAAGACAGCAAAGGGAGTGTCTAGAAACATTGTGCAAGAAAAAATTAAACATCAACACTACAAGACATGTTTGGAAACTTTGAAACCATCCTCTGCACAACAATTCAGAATTGCAAGTAAGAAGCATCATTTGTATACGATTCGTCAAAATAAAGAAGCACTCTGTGCATTTGATGATAAGCGCTTCATATTAGAAGACGGTGTGCATACATTGGCACATGGGCATTATAAAATTAAAATGTAAATAGTTTTTTTTTTTTTTTTTTATAAAATATTGAAATGTATATATTGTAAATATTTTTTTTTCCAAGAACTTATCTGGAAGAAAATTAGAAATTATGCTTTTAAAAATTTGTGAAAGAAAGTTTTTTCCAAGAACTTATCTGGAAGAAAATTAATTTAGCTAAAAAAAAAGTGTGTGTAAATGTTGTGTGAATGGTGTGTGAATGGTGTGTGTTAACCCACCGATGGGAGGGTCTAAAGTCCCTCCATGAAAGAAGCGGGATAGACACATACCAGTTTTCTTTCTTTTCAGATATCCGCCTGAAGAAGAAAGCTGAAAAACAAATTGGGGCGTCACATTTTTCTATAAATGTGACGGGTGGTTGGTGGGGCCCCTATAATTACATTTCATATGACTGTACCGAAGGTTCCGGGTTCGATTCCAAGGTGAGTATATCTCTTTATTTAATTTTTAAAACCCTCTGGTTCGATTCCAACATACACTAAAGGTGAGTACATTTTCTAAAATTCTCACAGAGTCCTGGTCGCGAGGTCAAACGCCTGAGGTTCGAAGAGATGTAGTGCCGGGTTCAAGTCCAAGGTGAGTACATTTCTTTCTTTTTTGAAAATTTTTTAAGTGTAGGAAAAATGTTTAAACAGATCTCATCGAACATAATAAATTCTCTTTCTAAGTTTAAAATTAATTTTAAAATCATAATTCTTTTAAAATCCTAATTAAAGTTCTCTTAAAATAATATTCTTTATCATTAAAGATAACATCTTAATTCTAAACCTCCTTATCTTTCACGATCCCCCGACAGGATGCTGATAAGATAACGGCGCGGCAGCAGCACGGCTCGCTCGTGCCGGTGCGGTGGTGCAGCGGTTGGTCAACCCCCAAAATTCAACTACTTACAGTGTAGCGTTCTTTTATTTGCCCTTCTGTGTATCTTTATAAATATGTTTTATTATATATTCTTGAGCAATTTTTGAGATAAATTGTAAGAAATAAAATGGAATAAAAAAGAATATGTTGTTTAAAAGTATATTTAGGTGTATATATATTTAGAACGGTATAACTTTTGAATGAATGCCTCGATATTTTTTTCTTTATTCTATTATAAACTAAATAAGATAAATATATTATGCGTAATATATATTGTTAATCAGTGCCGTAACAAGTAAGCTGGGGACGCCGGTGTGAGAGAAAATTTATAGGGCTCCCTCCCCCTGCTTTATTACTTCAGGAGCAATATTAAAACTTTTACTGCGAATACTAATATTACTATATTACTTGATTACAATATTCAATGAAAAAGTACTTAAAAATCGTTCTAGAATAAGAAAGCAAATAAATAGCTAATATATCATAATTTTTGACAGATACTGCATTTATAAAAAAAGCATTTTATAATAATAAAAAAAAAAAAAAAAAAAAAAAAAAAAAGAAAGAAAGAAAGATTTTTTTTATTTCAATATTATAAATGCTTTGTAAAAATTAAACAAGCAAAACAAAATTAATTATGTAAATAAAAATACAAAACAATATATAATGTATAAATGCCTTATCTTAATGAACTGAAAATTTATATACATATTACAGTAAAACCTCTCTAAGTTGGACACCTACGGCTCCAGGAAAACGTGTCCAACTTAGAGAGGTGTCCAACTTATAGGGGTGCTTACATTTTTCGATTTAATTAAACTGTATCTATGCATGCCTTTTAACATTTAACCCCATCTAAATTTAACATAATTAAGTACTCATAACTTATATACAAAAAATGATTAATTTGCTAATTTAAAATTTAAATTTAAACTGGTATATTATGGCCATAATAACACTTTCTTCTATAATTTTTTATATATCAGTGCCATCCACCAGTTAATATGCACGAAAATTTAATCAATATAACTTCTCACAATAAAAATTTTGCATATGCATTTTGCTGCAATTTTATTCAATAGACGCTGTGATAGTCATATGGAAAATCGGAGAATGTGATTAAAAGTAGTACCAATTTGTCTGCTGATATACACCCAAATTAAGATAACATTCATTTTAATAATAGCTTATGAAATTTGGTGAATTTATTCGCTCTAGAAACTCTGATATAGTTTTCCTGTGAAAGGGGAAAACTGCAGCCTAGCAGCGATACCTGTCGATTGATATGCATCCAAATTGAATTAGCATCTTTTTTCGCTATAGATAGATCTCTCACATATTATGTTTAGTGCAATTATGCACTCAAGTAAAACTTTGTAGAAAAAATAAAAAGAACAAATGAAGAGGAACTATAACTACCGAAATGTATTGCCTAATGCTCATTTTAAAACAGTCTAAGTCAAAACATGCTTGTAAGCTCTCTACTGGACATTTCCTGGAGAAATGGACAAAAACAATTCATGCAAATCAATAAAAAGAAAGACTATTTCATTAAACGCTAAAATTAAGTAATTTGTGAATTTTTCAGTTGAACAAAATAAATATTTTTTTTACAAGATGAATATACAGAGTTGAATATAGTGTGACAAGAAACATTGCTTTTTAGATATTTACAGTTATTTCTACAAGGGATAAGTAAATTTTCTAAAAAAAGGTGAGAAAATGCAAGTTTTATATATTTTTTTCCAGTCTCAATGGGTAAAAGTGTTCAACTTAGGATAATATTTGAATGTCCAACTTCCAAGTTAGAGGGGCGTCCAACTTAAAGAGGTTGGACATAATGTTAATCCTATGGATATATTCCGTTCCGATAAAATGTGTCCAACTAAGAGGGGTGTCCAACTCGACCGGTTTCACTGTACAAATAATCGTCACAGAAACTGTATAGATTTTGGGAGATATATTATAGATTTTTTTACAAGCACAGAACAAAAAAAAACTTTATTATTACGACTTAAGGGCTTAAATTATTTAAAATGTGCTAGCATCTAAATGCCTTATCTGATTGCACTGAAAATTTATATACATTTTAAAAAACACTGTCGCAGAAGCTGTATTGATTTTGATGAATCTAATACATATATATTTTTACAGGGACACAACGAAATATTCTTTATTATAATGATTTATAGGCTATAATCATTTGAAGGGCTATAGCGTAAAATAAAACAACGTATTATATGAACAAACAAAAAAAAAAACTTATAATTTTCTTTTTTGTTTATTTAACGATTTCCTTTACTATATTTATTTAACCATTAATTACTTGATATTTGGAATGTTAAATGGACAATGGAGTCATTCTAGATATATTAGATAAAGCGTAAGAAGCCGAATGAAAAATAACTTTTAAAAAATAATTAAATATTATAACTAGGTATGTATATATAATATATATATACGCGGGTATAACTTTTAAATGGGAACCCGAAAAACAGGGCATCGGTAAAAAGGGCATCCGGAAGAAAGAGCACTGGAGAAAAAGACACTTTTTCATATCGCAAAATTATAAATATCAAATAATGAATTTAAAGAATGACTTTCAAATTACATTTCTAGAAAATTCATTTGATTTGATACATCATTCATTTAGTACAGTGAAACCTCTCAAGTTGGACACCCCTATAAGTTGGACACCCCTCTAAGTTGGACACTTTTTCTCGGAACGGAATGTATCCATAGGATTAACATTATGTCCAACATCTATAAGTTGAACACCCCTCTAACTTGGAAGTTGGACAGTCAAATACTGCCCTAAGTTGGACACTTTTAACCAATGAGACAGAAAAAAAAGATATAAAACTTTCATTTTCTCACTTTTTTTTTTAGAAATTTTACTTATCCCTTGTATAAATAGCTGTAAATATCTAAAAAACAATGTTTATTGTAATAATATATCCACCTCTATCTTATCTTGTAAAAAAAATATTTATTTTCTTCAATTGAAAAGTTTACAAATTACTGAATTTTGGCGCATAATGAAAGAGTCTTTCTTTTTAAAGATTTGCATTAATTGTTTTTGTCCTTTTCTCCAGGAAATATCCAGTAGAGAGCCTACAGGCATGTTTTGACTTAGATTGTTTTAAAATGAGCATTAGACAATACATTTCGGTTGTTAGGGTTCCTCTTCATTTGTCCCTTCATTTGTCCCAGGTCGCGCTCGTCGGCCTAGCCGTTCGGAGTTTCCCGTAGTTTCCTCCGAAACTTGCGTAGATACGGGCTAGGATCCCTTAGAAAGACGCCCCCCCCCCAACGGATGGCACTCTCCCTCAAGCCTAGGACCTACAGCAGATCTTTTACTTCCATAAACCAACTACCGTAGGTAATGGAAACATTGTATTCGGTCCAAAACTTAGGTATCGAGATTTCACCTGATTTACGTGTTTGAAAGTCTCATGGGTCGAAAAGAGTGGTTTTTGGCAATTGGTCAGTGTGTATGCGTGTGTGTAATCTTCCGGTTATTATATCTCGGAAACTAATAAAGATAGAACTGCAAAACTTTAGAATTGAAATAGGTCTGGTGTACAGACGAATTTTCCAAATTTTGGTGAAAAATGGAAAAACAAAAGTGGGACATCGGAAACCGGAAGTGAAGCCGTAAGCCGTATCTCAAAAACGGCTCTAACGATTCTCTTGAAAGTTGCTGTATAAACACTCTATTAGACGTCCTTTCCAATGATGTAGTTGGTTAGTTCAGGAAAATTGATAGGCGTCCCTTATAAATAGCTGAATTCCATGTCTTGCAAGCGTGTTACTTTCAACACGGCTGTATGATTTTTTTTTCAAACTTGCCATATTAACCCTCTTTTAAATATCCTTTTGCATGTAATTGTTCTTTTCTGGTCAACAGTTAATTATGCAAAGATTTGGTAAAAGTCGATATCTCAAAAACGGTTCTAACGATTTTCTTGAAAATTTTTGCATAAACCCATTATAGATATCCTTTCACATGCTTTACTTGGTTATCACAGGAAAATTAATAGTCATTCTGATCAGACAGATTCGTTTCAGATCTAAGAAATTGGTGTTTAAAAAAAAAATACACGTGTATTAACTTTCTCTTACCGGAAAATTTTTAGGTGTCTATTTCATTAGGTCAATTCTATATTTTCTAATAACATTATCTCCAAAAAGTGCATATAATACGTGCAGTAGTGGGTAATGGAAATCGTGTGGATGTTTCACACCAGATTTTTACTTCCATTACCCGACTACCGTAGGTAATGGCAGTTTTGTATTCGGTCCAAAAATTCGATATCCAGTTTTCACCTGATTTACACGTTTTAAGGTCTCCTGAGTCCAAAAATGTAGTTTTTGCAATTGGTCAGTATGTATGTATGTGGAGAATCTTCTGGCTATTATATCTCGGAAACTAATAAAGATAGAACTACGAGACTTTAGAATTGAAACAGGTCTGGTGTACAGATAAATTTTCCAAATTTTGGTGACAATTGGAAAACCGGAAGTGGGACATCGGAAACCGAAAGTGGTATTGTAAGTTTGTATCTCAAAAACGGCTCTAACGGTTTTCTTCTAAGTTGCTATGTAAACACTCTGTTAGTTGTCCTTTCGAATGATATATTTGGTTAGTTCAGGAAAATTGAAGGCGTCCTGTATAAATAGCTCAATTTCAAGCATCGCAAGTGCGTTCCTTTAAACGGATGCAAGGATTTTTTTCAAACTTACCATATTAACTGCCTTTTAAATAACCTTTTGTATGTAATAATTGCTTTCCGGTCAATAATTAAATTTGCCAAGTTTTGGCAAAAGTCGGTATCTCAAAAACAGCTCTAATGCTTTTATTGAAAATTGTTACACTTTAGATAACTTTTCTTATGTATTATGTGGTTATTAAAAGGAAATTAACAGTCATCCTGATCAGGTAGATCAGTTTTAGATGTCGGAAATTAATGTTTCGAAAAATGGCTAAACTGATTTTTTTCTTCTTAATATTTTTAAATTCGCTATGTAAATCTATTTTATATATTTTTACATGTGTATAAGCATTCTCTTACCAGAAAAATTTTAAGTATCTAATTTGTTAGGTCAATTTTATGTCTTCTGATCATATTATCTCCAAAAAATGCATATAATACATGTAATAAGTAAGTAATGGACGTCGTATGGTTGTTTCACACCAGACTTTTTACTTTCTCTTACCCATAAGGTAGAGAAAGTATTGTTTTTGGGTCAAATTTTCGAACGCGAGATTTTGTTATATTTACACGTTTTGAGGTCCCCTGAATACGAAAATCATGTTTTTAGCAAATGGTCTGTGTGTATGTCTGTGTGTCTGTGTGTGTGTCTGTGTGTGTGTCTGTCTGTTATCAGCATATCTCAAAAACAAATTATGGCAGAAAGTTCAAACTTGGTATTCTAAGTGTGTATCATATAGGGATGCTACAGTAAGCTTTTCGTTAAGATCAAGCAAATGGTTCGTGTACAGGGACAATCAAGAGAATTCTAATACATTACGTCTATGGGGTAAATTACAGGTAAGTAGAGTTTAACGTCTATAGACTGCACTAAACCAAATGAAACGAATATATATTTTTTGTAATAGAGATAGTTAACTGGGAAAAAACAAATTTGCATGTAGGAGTCTCGCCTCCCCCCCTGGGAGGAGAAGTCCCCCCTCGAGGGAAGTAAATTTTCATGATGGGTATGTTTCAAAAGAGCTCGCAATACCTTTTAAACGAATGGTTGAACTGTCGAGCTGCGATAATTTAAAACAAAGTTATCGATTTTTTTTTTTTATTAACGAAAAAAAAAAAAAAAAAAAAAAAAAAAAAATTTTTAATATTGAGTATGAAATGGACTTTTTTTTGGATATTTGGTATTATACTACTTCTCTAATATGGAAATCGTCTGCATTATCATAAAAGGTAAGTTTTTTAAATAATAATTTTAATAAATTATTTTTGGAAAACAGAATTATTTTTTAATAACCGAATTAAATTCTATATAAATGTAGGTGCATTAATGTAACGGGGAGTTGAGGAGGGTGGTAGCCCCCTCACACAGAACTAATTATCATATAAAACTCTTCAGAAGCCTAATATGAATTATTTAACACAGGTTTACATAACAGTATTCGTTATCTTACCTTTTAATCTGCAACCTGTATTTATAGTATTAAATTTCAGAGTAAGAGAAAGTCGTGTGAGTGACACACCAGATTATTTTATTTGTTTTGCAACAACAATCTAGCCTTTTCTCAAAAAATAAATAAATAAATAAATAAATAAATAAATAAATAAATAAAAACTGTCTTAACATTTAGAAAAAAGAACGAAGCATATATAATATTAATATGCAAGTTAAAGAATAAAAATTTTGATATATTTTATTCATATACAATTTAAAAAAAATATTATAATGTGAAAATGTACAAGAATATTTTTAGAATTCAATTATTAGCCATACAATTAGCAAAATTAATATGAAGCGTGTAAAGCACATGTTCTAACAGAAAAAAAAAAAAAAAAAAAGAAGAAGAAGAAAAAAAGAAACTGATGTGAAACAACCACACGTGACTTCCATTACCACTATTACATGTACTATATGCATTTTTGGGAGATAATGTGATCAGAAGACATAAAAGTGACCTAAAGAAGTAGAAACCTAAAATTTTTCCGGTAAGAGAAACTTTATACACATATAAAGACATATAAAACGAAGCTTACATATAGCGAGGTAAAAAATAAGAGAAAAAAATGGTCGCGTTATTTTTTGAAACAAATTTCCGATATCTGAATATAACCTACTTAAGCAGGATGACTGTTAATTTTTTTTCTAATAACGACGTAATGCATGAGAAAGAAATGGATTTATATCACAATTTTCAAGAAAATCGTTAGAGCCATTTCTGAGATGCCAACATTTACAAAAAATCAATTAATGACTGGAAAACAATAATTACATACAAAAGGATATTTAAAAGGGAGTTAAATATGGCGAGTTTTAAAAAAATTCGTATACAACCATTTAAAAAAAAAAAAAAAAAAAAAAAAAAAAAAAACGCGCTTGCGAGACCTGAAATTGAGCTATTTATACAGGACGCCTATCAATTTTCCTGAACTAGCCAATTATATTATTCTAAAAGACATCTAATAGAGTGTTTATAGAGCAAATTTGAAGAAAATCGTTAGAGCTGTTTTTGAGATAAGGATTTACGGTCCCACTTCCAGTTTCCGGTGTCCTACTCTCTGTTTTTAATTTTCACCAAAATATGGATACATTTTACAAGAAAATCTATTTTTCATTTTATTTGAGTTAAGTACATAGTCAGACTCAGAAAAAACTTCTCTATCAATTGGTATAACGGATTTAGGTCTATGTCATTTAGTCTTTGAGAAAATCCATTGGTAAAAAAGGGTTCAAGTCAGGAATTTAGCATTCATGTATGGTATAAAATATTTAATTCAATTTTTTCCCGTTATTAAATGAAGGTTGACAATCACTGAATGGTATAAAGGGTATAAGTCAACGAAATCCCTTTTTCCTAATCGGTTCTTCTGATTTCTTTTTAGTTAGTTTAACTTTATTTTTCGTCTCCTGAAAAATCAAGAATATGGACTTAAATGCTTTATACATATCAGTACATATAAAATACTTCCATTACCTACGGTAGTGGGATGATGGAAGTAAAAAAACGTTTCAAGACTCTCATAATAATTTTTATCGTGAATTTTAGACTGTATAAAACATATACCAATAAAAATTTAATTTACACTATCGATTAATTAAAAAAGTAAATTAATGTACACAGTGAAGCATCGATAATCCAGCATCGACGGGAAACAGGCATTACGGGTTTATGGATATATTTTTTAATGGTTTTGGGATAAAGTAATAACAAAAAAGAATTTCATTTAAATTTAATTAAAGCAATTATTTATACATCATGTAAAAAGACATTTTGCTGAAGCTGTAATGTTCTATAGAAACTGAGATTGTCATTTCTCGTAGGTCATTCCATGACGAATCAACCAGTCACCTAACCAGAACATTTCAGATTACAATGAAACTTTCTGGAATCATTTTTCTTGATGATATAAGTGAGAATATACTTTTGGAAATTTTTCATTTAATTGAATATTAATTTTATAAATTTCTTAAATTTTGTAAAATCACCATTTTAGCTCACATAAAAACTTTCAAATTTCTCAAAGTCTATAAAAGATACAGAAGTTTTTGACTCCTCATTTTAAAAAGAAGTTTATATGGTTTAATTTGATATACAGCTTGGTTATATAACGCAAAACAGTTTTTTTTTTTTTTTTTTTTTTTTAATGAAATATTTAAATTTTAGATGATTTTTAAATATGTTTTTCTTTCTTTCTTTTTTCTTGAAAAAAAATAAAATAAATAAATAAATGAATAAAAATAAAATAAAATAAAATAAAAAATAAAAACAAATAAATAAATAAATAAAATAATAATAATTATCTTTTATTATTAGTATTTACAGAATTTATCGGGGAAAATAAAGGGCGGTATATAATAGAAAAGATAAAGCTGATTAAAATTTAAGCTTAATTTATTTGTATTTTATTTATGTAATTCCTTTTACAAGAAAATCTATTTTTTTTTTTTTTTTTAATTATGTTAGCCGGAATCACATGATAATATTGTGTAAAAAACAAGGTCTATAAAACACATGGTTCAAAAACTAAAATATTTAATACATGCTGAGATACAGTAATCTTCAAAATCGTAGCTCTTAAATAATAGCAGATCCACCTGTCCAGGAAAGGACTTATCTGAAGGCAGTGGGAACCTGTACCAGACACAATGCGAGAAGAAAAGAGATGCCGTAGATAGCGGGTACCTGAAGCGAGGTTTAGAGCACTTTAAAAAATTTAGGCCCATAGACCATAATAATAAAGAATTTTTCTTTGTGTCTCTGTGGAAAAAAAAAAAAAAAAAAAAAAAAAAAACATAAACGATACATTCACCAAAATTTATATAGTTTGTGCCACGGGGATCACTAACATGTGTATAAATTTTCAGTTCATTCCAGTGAGGCATTTAGAAGCTTTTGCGCTTTAAAAAAATTAGGCCCATAGACCATAATGATAAAGATTTTTCTTTGTTTAAAGAAAAAAAAAAAAAAAAAACTAAGTGCTAGATTCACAAAAATCAATAGGGTTCGTGCTATGGTAACTTATAACATGTGTACCAACTTTCCGCTCGTTCAAACAAAGCGTTTAGGCGCTATTGTGTTCACTCACATACATATGCACATACATATTCGTAAAAATAGTAAATATGTATTCAGGGGACCTCAAAATACGTAGAAACACCAAAATCTGAAACTCGGATTTCTGACATGATTGCAATACTTTTCTCACTGTAGTGTTCGGAAAGTAAAAATTATGTTGTTTGGTAAAGTTACAAAAAATATACGTATTAAACAGTATGACATACCTAGCTAATTAAATTGATTTTTTTAATTTAAATTTTCGGTTATATTCAACTGAAAATTTCGTTATTAAAAAAAAGAAAGAATTTAAAAAAGAAAAGAAAAGAGGAGACCTTAAAAATTGCCAAATCTGAATTTGCAGCAAAAAGCTTTTTTTTTTTTTTTTTTTTTAAGGGGGGGGGGGGGGACTTCAGATCTTAAGAACTTTGTATAATAAATATCATAAAAATCAAAAGAATGGAATAATTATTTAGTGTTACAATCATCAGAAAATTAAAGAAAGAAAACGAAAGAAAGAAAAGGAAAAGTAGGCACGAATGTAGCGTGAAAGCGATAAGTCCGAAACAATATTTTGTGTTTTTTGGATTTTTATGTTGTTTCTATACAAAGATCTCTGCATCGACCACATTTAAATGCTTTAGCTAAGTTTTTTTATTTTTTTTTTTATTAATTAATTAATTAATTTATTTTTAATGTCCCCATGCAATTGTTTAGTAAGAAAAAATACAGTCGAATTTCCCTAATGAGCAATATTTTAAATATTTTTATGCACTTAATATTAGCTAACTTTAAAAATATTGAGAACATAATATGGATTTTTTTAATAATCAGTTAAAACTGTGTCCATGAAAGTTGAAACTTGTTGCAATGCGCAAAAGAATGCTGAAGATAAAATTATTATTTCCCCTTCAATTCCGCCAGAAGAATTTAAATTTATAAAGATTAGGTAAATATATATAGGATAAAAATTTATTAATTAATGGGGAGTAGGGGATCTTTAGATTTATTTTAAAAATCTATTTAAAAATTATTTAAAAAAAAAAGTAGCATATTTGTGATATTGAAAAAAGAAATTATCTAATAAATACATATGAATAGTTTATGTTCAGAAAAACAAACTGATAGTTCTTATTCCGTATTGCTTCTGTCCCTTTTCTACTGACATGGGTAAGCATTCACTTCAGGGCATTTTCACCCTTTCAACTAATAAGAATGAAAACTAATGACCTGTCATCCTTAACCCTTTCATGGTCATGAACGCGTATACACGGTCAGAGTTTTCTTACTTTTGAATCATATATTCATTGCTACGAATTTGCTAAATAGAAAACAATCAGTTTCTCAGTATTCCTGATAAATTTGTAATATTATTATTTATAAATTAATATTTAATGACTTAAAAATATATAAAACACATCCGACTAAATGGCTTCGAAACAAAAAAATTAAAAAAGGCGTGACCATGAATGGGTTAATGCACTTTCTACCTCCAACCAGTGATAAATTACAGCAGGACGAGAAGGGGGGAAATCCAGTTTTTGCAGCTAAAAATTGCATTTTTCCCCAAAATTATTAATACGTTTTTAAAATTTAAGTATTATGAAAATTAATAATAATAAGTTACATCATTTAAAAAGGTCTAGTATTAATTATATTATTGATAAAACAACTTGTTAATAATTTGAGAGCGATAAAGGAAATCAAGTAAAATTTCGACTTTTACAGCTTAAAAAAAATTTAAAAATTTAAAAAAATCAATTTTTGAAACATGGGGGTACTCTTAACGGCCATGAACTTTCCGAATGCGAAAACAGAATTTAAAAATATGCATTACGTAATGAGTAATAATGCGGATTATTTTACAATAGATTAATACGGGATTTGGATGACCTTGAAGCTCACTGGCTCTCCGAGAACGCACGCTCGTTCTACATAATATTGAACCACCTGCTATCGAGGCATGCCTGCTATTTGAATAAGACAAATCGTTTCTTCCAGAAAATGGGTCAAAGAAATGGACAAAAATCAGCAGAAGAGTTTTTCACTGTTGCCCGTCTAATTCCTGTATGCTTTTCGATTTAACAATGACATATTAAATTCTATCTCGATAAGAAGTGATACGATTTTTTTTATTTATTCAGCCATTACCAATAAATATTAAAATTGTTGCACCTTTTTAAAATTTCGAAATTTGAGATTTCAAATGATTCTCTTACCTTAAATACGTTTTTATTTTACGCATTTTTTTTTAGAAATCTTTTCGAATTAGTGCACCCACTACAGCTATTTTAACAACCTTGTCTTTTATTTTGTCCATTACATCGAATTTTAAACTCTCACTTATCTCACATTCGCATTTTTTTCTGTGTCTTCAAAGTGCTAATTAAAGCTTTGTCACACATGCCTGAAAGTGCTTTAAAAAAGCATTTTCATTAAATAATTCATACGTAAAAGTTTTTTAAATTGGATGAACATTTTTAAAAATATTACACACACACAAAAAAAAAAAAAAAACATATGGTTAATCACGCATGACTTTTTAGATCACCATCATACTATAGATATGGAGAACTTAGGTAATCGTGAAAGATTTCGACCGTGTTTTTTTTTACTTTTTTATAAGTTTTCAGGTGCGAGGAATCCGAAAATGACAAAATTTGTATGGTGTTTGTCTGTAGGGTGTCTGTTAGTGTGTCAGTCCGTTAGTGTGTCAGTCCGTTAGTGTGTTAGTCTGTTAGTGTGTTAGTCCGGTAGTTTGTTAGTCTGTTTACAAGATATCTCACGAACAAATGATCGCAGAGATGTCAGATCAGTTTTAAAATATTACTTTCTATACTGGCAAGAACTCTATTCATTTGCAACATTCGAATTGAAAAACTTCGTAAGTTATTAGAAATTTACGATTTTCTCAACATAGGAGAATAGGACAAAAATTCACTTAAACGTGCATTAAATGGAAACGTTTTACTGTAAAAATGTCAGACCAGTTTTAAAATATCAGTTTTGATGCCGGAATCAACATTATTACCTATAAATATGCTACTTTGAAAATTTCGCAAGTTATTGGAAATTTACGAATTTCTTAACATGGCAGTATAGGGCAAAATGTCCCATAAACGTTAATTTTGAGAGATATTTTCATCGTAAAGATGTCAGACTACTTTTGAAATAATATTTAGGACACTGGCATGAATATTAATGACTATGAATTTCCCAATATAAAAATGTCGTAAGTTATTGGAAATTTACGAATTTCTTAACATGGCAAAATAGAGCAAAATTTCTCATAAACGTCAATCTTGAGGGATATTTTCATCGTAAAGATGTCAAACCACTTTCGAAATATTATTTAGGATACTGGCATGAATATCATAGACTATGATTTTTTTCCAATTTAAAAAATTCTTAAGTTATTTGGAATTTACGATTTATTTAACATGCCCGAATGAGGCAAAAGTGAGCATAAACTTCCATTTGGAGGATCATAAATACATTAGACAACTTCAAAATTACATTTACTCGCTGGAATCCGTCGAATTCGACGATTACTTTATTGACCGTAATGCTTCAAAAACCGTTGCATCATTATTTAAATGCATTTCAAGTTAAAACATCTAATATAATTTATGACATTTCACTTAAAAAAAAAGAAAGTTGTGAAAATGCTTATAAAAAAAATACTATATATGACATCACTTTCTACAAAGTACTGTCAATGTGACGTCAAACTGACTCCAAATAAACACTTGCTATCTTTTATTTTCTATTTCGTTTAATACTAAGTCTACATGTTAGCTGACCCATTCGGCGTTGCTCGGGCCCATGGTAATAACCTTAAATTAATCTTAAATTTGTATGGTTTTGTATCTTTAACTCGATTTTGTTTGAATTTCTATTTTAAATAAAAGCATCGCGAAAAAATAATCAGCTGTAACAAAAAAATTACCTCAAACGGAACGAAACTCTGCCTTGTGTCTTGTGACCTCGGTGCCTTCGGCAGCGTATACGCGGGCCGCAAATAACATAAAAATATTCCCAAAAATTAACCTGGAACCGAACGAACCCACTCGGTGTTGCCCGGGCCCATGATACCTTAAATTAACTTTAAATTAGTATGATTATATACCATTAACTCAATTTTGTTTAAATTTCTGTTTTTAAATGAAAGCATCACGAAAAAAATAATCAGCTGTAACAAAACAAATTACCTCGAACCGAACGAAACTCTGCCTTGTGACCCCGGTGCCTGCGGCAGCGCATACGCGGGACGCTAATAACATAAAAAAATTCCAAGAAAATAACCTGGAACCGAACGAACTCGCCCGGCAATGCCCGGGCCCATGATAATAACCTTAAATGAACCTCAAATTTGTATGGTTTTATATCTATAACTCGATTTTGTTTGAATTTCTATTTTTAAATGAAAGCATCACAAAATATTAATATAATAATAATCTGTAACAAAACAAATTGCCTGAAATAGAACGGAACTCGGGCTCGTGACCCGGTGCCTGCGGCAGCGTATAGGCAAGCCGCTAATAACATGAAAAAATTCTCAAAAATTAACTTTGATCCGAACGAACCTTTGACTCATGTTACCTCTGCCTGTGGCTGCGGCACCGTATAGCAGGCATGTTACGCACGCGCTGCAAAATCCATATTCCTCCGCCAGGGGGCGTAGCATATTGTATACGAACATTACCAATCGCCTTGAATTTCCAAGACTTTTCAAATAAGGTGTCACATGGTGGTGTCAACTGCAAAATCCTTTAGATGCTCTTTCCATCGCCAGTGGGCACAGCTTGTTATATGCGGACAACACCAACGGTCAGGAAATACCAAGACCTTTAAAATAAGGTGTAACATGATAGGGTCTACTGCAAAATTACCTAGCTCCATTTTTAACCACAAGGGGCGCACTATATTGTATACAAACATCCCCAATCAAAATGAAATTTTAAGACCTTTAACATAAATCGTCTCGAATTTCCAAGACCTTTCAAATAAGGTGTCACATGGTGGTGTCAACTGCAAAATCCTTTAGTTGCACTTTCCACCACCAGGGGGCACAGTGTGTTTTGTACAAAAATCACTAACGGTCAGGAAATACCAAGACCTTTAAAATAAGGTGTAACATGACAGGGCCTTCTACAAATTCACTTAGTTCCATTTTTGACCACCAGGGGGCGCCTTATATTGTATACAAACATCCCCAATCAACATGAAATTTCAAGACCTTTAAAATAAGATGTAACATGATAGGGTCTACTGCAAAATCACCTAGCTCCATTTTTAACCACCAGGGGCGCACTATATTATATACAAGCATCCCCAATCAACATGAAATTTTAAGAACTTTAACATAAATCGTCTCGAATTTCCAAGACCTTTCAAATGAGGTGTCACATGATGGTGTCAACTGCAAAATCCTTTAGTTGCACTCTCCACCACCAGGGGGCACAGTGTGTTCTGTACAAACATCACCAACGGTCAGGAATTACCAAGACCTTTAAAATAAGGTTTAACATGACAGAGCCTACTACAAATGCACTTAGTTCCATTTTTCACCACCAGGGGCGCCTTATATTGTATACAAACATCCCCAATCAACATGAAATTTCAAGACCTTTAAAATGAGGTGCTACATGTGTGGGTCTAGAACAGATTTCCCTCTCAAACTAATTTCCCCCTTTACCCCTTTCCTAATCTACTTTCCCCCTTTTTCCCCCTTTAAATTCAAAAATTCAAAAATAGCAGATATTGATTTTTTAGTATTCGTGTCTAGTCCCCCCATGTACATTTTCTTCACCGTGAAGTAATTTGGAGCTGAGTTATGCTCGCCAACGTGTGTTTAACCCCTGACCCTCCAGGGGGGGGAACCGTTCGACTTTTTTTTATTTTTATCTTTTCATAACATATCTACAGACCAAAACCTTTTTTTAGACACCTCAACCAAACTTTTACACCTAGCCGTTCTCTCAATTTAGTAGAGACAGTAAAAAACATGTTTCAAATTAATATATAGACTAGCTGGAACCCGTCGAATTCGACGGTCACTTTATTGACCGTAATGTTTCAAAAATCGCCGCATCATTATTTAAATGTATTTCAAGTTAAAACATCTAATATAATTTATGACATTTCACTTAAAAAAAAAGAAATTCGAAAAAATGCTTATAAATAGAAATACTATATACGACACCACTTTCTACAAAGTACTGTCAATGGTGACGTCAAACTGACCCCAAATAAACAGTTGCTATCTTTTATTTTCTATTTCGTTTCATACTATGACAACATGTTAGCTGACCCGCCCGGCGTTGTCCGGGCCCATGGTAATAACATTAAATGAACCTTAAATTTGTATGATTTTAAATCCTAAACTCGATTTTGTTTAATTTTCTATTTTTAAATAAAAGCATCGCAAAAAAAAAAAAAAAAATCAGATGTAACAAAAAAATTACCCTGAACCGAACGAAACTCTGCCTTGTGACCCCGGTACATGCAGCAGCGCATACGCCGGTCGCTAATAACATAAAACAATTCCCAAAATTAATCTGGAACCAAACGAACCCGACCGGCGTTGTCAGGGCCCATGATAATAACCTTAAATGAACCTTAAATTTGTATGATTTTATATCTTCAACTCGATTATGTTTGAATTTCTATTTTTAAATAAAAACATAGCAGCGCAAAAAAAAAATAATAATAATAATAATAATAATAATAAATAAAAAATCAGTTGCAACAAAAAAATTACCTCGAACAGAATGAAACTCTGCCTTGTGTCCCCGGTGCCTGCGGAAGCGAATACGCCGGCCGCTAATAACATAAACGAATTCCCAAAAATTAATCTGGAACCAAACGAACCCGACCGGCGTTGCCCTGGCCCATGATGATAACCTTAAATGTACTTTTAATTTGTATGATTTAATATTTTTAAATCTATTTTGTTTGAATTTCTATTTTTAAATGAAAGCATCGCGAAACAAATAATCATATGTAACAAAAAATAACCACACACCGAACGGAACTCGGGCTCATGTCCACGGTGCCTGCGGTAGCGTATATGCGGTTTGCTAATAACAGGAAAAAATTCTTAAAAATTAATCTTGAACCGAACGAACCTCTGAATCGTGTTTCCGCCGCCTGTGGCAACGGCACCGTATAGCAGGCATACTACGCACGCGCTGCAAAATTCACTTTCCTCCACCAGGGGGCGCAGTATGTTGCATACGAACATCACCAATCACCTTGAATTCCCAAGACCTTTCAAATAAGGTGTCACATGGTGGTGTCAACTGCAAAGTCCTTTAGTTGCACTTTCTCCCGCCAGGGGGCACAGTTTGTTCTGTACGAACATCACCAACGTTAAACCAAGACCTTTAAAATAAGATATAACATTATAGGGTCTACTACAAAATCACCTAGTTCCATTTTTCACCACCAGGGAGCGCACTATATTGTAAACAAACAACTGGGTGATATCAGAAATTAAATATTGCGATACATCATCAAGTTAATATCGATATTGGTGATATACTGCGATATTTCTTTCAAGAGAAGGAAAATAGATATTTGCTACTTTTTAAAGACAAATGAACACCAATTTTAATGTATACAAGTAGGGAGTATTTTCTACATATTTTTATATTTTCTGTTATATTACTTCCAAATCTTTTTTATAAAAAAAAAATAATAATAATAATTGCATAAATAGCAACACGTTTTGTGTTTCTTTTAATTTATACAATTACTTTTAAGTATTCTTATGAATAGTTTGTCCTCCATTCTTTCCATTTTCAGATTTAACTAGCTGGAACCCGTCGAATTCGACGATCACTTTATTGACCGTAATGTTTCAAAAACCGTCGCATCATTATTTAAATGTGTTTCATGATAAAACATCTAATATAATTTACGACATTTCACTTAAAAAAAGAAAGTCGGAAAAATGCTTATAAATAGAAATACTGTATATGACATCACTTTCTACAAAGTACTGTCAATGTGACGTCAAAAAGACTTCAAATAAACAGATGCTATCTTTTATTTTCTATTTCATTTAATACTAAGACTATATGTTAGCTGACCCGTCCGGCGTTGCCCGTGCCCGGGCCCATGATACCTTAAATGAACCTTAACTTTGTATTATTTTATACCTTTAACTCGATTTTGTTTGAATTTTTATTTTAAAATGAAAACATCACGAAAAAAATAATCATTTGTAAAAAAAAAAAAAAAAAAAAAAAAAAAAACCTTAAACAGAACGGAACTCTGGTTTGTGACCCAGTGCCTGCGGCACGTATATGCAAGCCGCTAATACCATGAAAAAATTCTCAAAAATTAACCTTGAACCGAACGAACCTCTGACTCGTGTTACCGCTGCCTGTGGCTGCGGCACCGTATAGCAGGTATGCTACGCAGGCGCTGCAAAATCTACTTTCCTCCACCAGGGAGCGCAGTATGTTGTATACGAACATCACCAATCGCTTTGTATTTCCAAGACCTTTCAAATAAGGTGTCACATGGTGGTGTCAACTGCAAAATCCTTTAGTTGCACTTTCCACCACCAGGGGGCACAGTGTGTTCTATAGGAACATCGCCAACGGTCAAGAAATACCAAGACCTTTAAAATAAGATGTAACATGATAGGGCACACTACAAAATCACTTAGTTCCACTTTTCAGCACCACCGGGCGCCCTATATTATATACAAACATCCCCAATTAACATGAAATTTCAAGACCTTTATCAACAACCACCTTGAATTTCCAAGACCTTTTAAATAAGGTGTCACATGGTGGTGTCAGCTGCAAAATCCTTTAGTTGCACTTTCCACCGCCAGGGGGCGCAGTGTGTTCTGTACGAACATCACCAACGGTCAGGAAATACCAAGACCTTTAAAATAAGCTGTAATATGATAGGGTCTGCAGCAAAATCACCTAGTTCCATTTTTCACCACCAGGGGTCGCACTATATTGTATGCAACAGAAAGTGATTTTTAAGTATTCGACTCTAGTCTCCACATGTACAATATCTTCACCGTGAAGTAATTTGAAGCTTAGTTAAGCTCGTAAACGTGTTTTTAACCAAACGAACCTCTGACTCGTGTTACCTCTGCCTGTGGCTGCTGCACTGTGTCGCAGGCATGCTACGCACGCGCTGCAAAATCCACTTTCCTCCACCAGGGTTGCAGTATGTTGTATGCGAACATAACCAATCGCCTTGAATTTCCAAGACTTTTCAAATAAGGTGTCATTGGTGGTGTCAACTGCAAAATCCTTTAGTTGCACTTTCCACCGCCAGGGGGCACAGCGTGTTCTATACGGACAACACCAACGGTAGGGAAATACCAAGACCTTTAAAATAAGGTGTAATATGATAGGGTCGACTGCAAAATCACCTAGTTCCATTTTTAACCACCAGGGGGTGCAGTATATTGTATACGAACATCCCCAATCAACATGGAATTTCAAGACCTCTATCACCATTCGCCTTGGATTTCCAAGACCTTTCAAATAAGGTGTCACATGGTGGTGTCAACTGCAAAATCCTTTAGTTGCACTTTCCACCACCAGGGGGCGCAGTGTGTTCTGTACGAACATCGCCAACGGTCAGGAAATACCAAGACCTTTAAAATAAGATGTAACATGATAGGGTCTACAGCAAAATCACGTACTTCCATTTTTCACCACCAGGGGTCGCACTATATTGTATGCGAAGATCCCCAATCGACCTGAAATTTCAAAACCTTTAAAATAAGGTGCTACATGTGTGGGTCTAGATCGGATTTCCCTCTCAAACTAATTTCCCCCCCTCAAAATCTACTTTCCCCCCTTTAAAATCGAAAATTCAATATTTGCAGAAAGAGATTTTTTAGTATTCGACTCTAGTCCCCATACGTACAATTTCTTCACCGTGAAGTGATTTTGAGGTTAGTTAAGCTCGTAAACGTGTCTTTAAGCCGTTTCCCCCCCGGGGGGGGACCGTTCGACTTTTTTGTATTTTTCTCTTTTCATAGCACATCTACAGACCAAGACCTTTTTTTAGACACCTCAACCAAATTTTTACACCAAGTAGTTCTCTCAATATAGTGGAGACAGACAAAAACATGCTTCAAATTAGTATATAGAATTCAAGACCTCTATCACCAATCGCCTTGGATTTCCAAGACCTTTTAAATAAGGTGTCACATGGTAGTGTCAGCTGCAAAATCCTTTAGTTGCACTTTCCAACGCCAGGGGGCGCAGTGTGGTCTGTACGAACATCACCAACGATCAGGAAATACCAAGACCTTTAAAATAAGATGTAACATGATAGGGTCTGCAGCAAAATCACCTAGTTCCATTTTTCACCACCAGGGGTAGCACTATATTGTATGCAGGAGAAAGTGATTTTTTAGTATTCGACTCTAGTCCCCATATGTTCAATTTCTTCACCGTGAAGTAATTTGAAGCTTAGTTAAGCTCGTAAACGTGTTTTTAACCCAAACGGGTGGGAAACGGTTTCCCACCCGTTTCCGCGGGGGAGAAAACGGTTTCCCCCCGGGGGGGGAAACCGTTCTACTTTTTTTTATTTTTCTCTTCTCATAGCACATCTACAGACCAAGACCTTTTTTTAGACACCTCAACCAAATTTTTACAACAAGTAGTTCTCTCAATATAGTGGAGACAGGCAAAAACATGTTTCAAATTAATATATAGACTAGCTGGAACCCGTCGACTTCGACGGTCACTTTATTGACCGTAATGTTTCAAAAATCGTCGTATCATTATTTATATGTATTTCAAGTTAAAACATCTAATATAATTTACAACATTTCACTTAAAAAAAAAGAAATTCGGAAAAATGGTTATAAATTGAAATACTATATATGACATCACTTTCTACAAAGTACTGTCAATTTGACGTCAAACTGACTCCAAATAAAACAGTTGCTATCTTTTATTTTCTGTTTCTTTTAATACTAAGGCTACATGTTAGCTGACCCGCCCGGCGTTGCCCGGACCCATGATAATAACCTTAATTGAACTATAAATTTGTATGATTTTATATCTTTAACTCGATTTTGTTTGAATTTCTATTTTAAAATAAAGGCATCGCGAAAAAAATAATCAGCTGTAACAAAAACATTACCTCGAACCGAACGAAACTCAGTCTTGTGACACCGGTGTCTGCGGCAGCACATACGTGAGCCGCTAATAACATAAAAAAAATTCCCAAAAATTAACCTGCAACGGAAAGAACCCGTCCGGTGTTGCCCGGCCCATGATAATAACCTTAAATGCATCTTAAATTTGTATGATTTTATACCTTTCACTCGATTTTGTTTGAATTTCTATTTTTAAATCAAACATCACAAAAAATAATAATTATAATAATAATCATCTGTAACCAAAAAAAAAAAAAAAATACTTCAAACAGAACGGAACTCGGGTTCGTATCCCAGTGCCTGTGGAACGTATATGCAGGTCGCTATTAACATGAAAAAATTCTCAAAAATTAACCTTGAACCGAACGAACCTCTGACTCGTGTTACCGCTGCCTGTGGCTGCGGCACCGTATAGCAGGCATGCTACGCACGCACTGCAAAATCCACTTTCCTCCAACAGGGAGCGCAGTATGTTGTATACGAACATCACCAATCACCTTGAATTTCCAAGACCTTTCAAATAAGGTGTCACATGGTGGTGTCAACTGCAAAATCCTTTAGTTTTGCAAAATCCTTGCCACCGCCAGGGGTCGCAGTTTGTTCTGTACGAACATCGCCAACGGTGGACAAATACCAAGACCTTTAAAATAAGATATAACATGATAGGGTCTACTTCAAAATCACCTAGTTCCATTTTTCATCACCAGGGGGCGCACTATATTGTATACAAACATCCCCAATCAACATGAAATTTCAAGACCTCTATCACCAATCGCCTTGGATTTCCAAGACCTTTTAAATAAGGTGTCACATGGTTTTGTCAACTGCCAAATCCTTTATTTCCACTTTCCACCGCCAGGGGGCGCACTGTGTTCTGTACGAACATCACCAATGGTCAGGAAATACCAAGACCTTTAAAATAAGATGTAACATGATAGGGTCTACAGCAAAATCACTTAGTTCCATTTTTCACCATCAGGGGTCGCACTATACATCCCCAATCGACATGAAATTTCAAGACCTTTAAAATGAGGTGCTACATGTGTGGGTCCAGAACGGATTTCCCTCTCAAACTATTTACCCCCCTTTCCCCTCCCCTCCAAATCTACTTTGCCCCTTTCTTCCCCCTTTGAAATCGAAAATTCCAAATTCGCAGATATTGATTTTTTAGTATTCGACTCTAGTCCCCATATGTACAATGTCTTCACTGTGAAGTAATTTGAAGCTTAGTTAAGCTCGTAAACGTGTTTTTAACCGGGTGGGAAACGGGGGGAAACCGTTTAACATTTTTTTATTTTTCTCTTCTCATAGCACATCTACAGACCAAGACCTTTTTTTAGACACCTCAACCAAATTTTTACACCAAGCAGTTCTCTCAATATAGTGGAGACAGACAAAAACATGTTTCAAATTAATATATGGATTTCAAGACCTCTATCACCAATCGCCTTGGATTTCCAAGACCTTTTAAATAAGGTGTCACATGGTGGTGTCAGCTGCAAAATCCTTTAGTTGCACTTTCCACCGCCAGGGGGCGCAGTGTGCTCTGTA
Organism: Salticus scenicus; assembly: GCA_963930645.1. Classification (NCBI taxonomy): domain Eukaryota; kingdom Metazoa; phylum Arthropoda; class Arachnida; order Araneae; family Salticidae; genus Salticus; species Salticus scenicus. The sequence goes on along the minus strand of OZ005656.1, from coordinate 225,059,139 downwards.
CGAACTTCAGTGGAGCAAATGCTTCCAATGCTTTTACACAGTGTTCGTGCGTGCCAGTTTTTCTGCAATCGTTCGCCTGCTTTGCATGGCAAGCAACATATGTCGAGTCGTCTATTACTATTATAATCTTTAAAGAATTAAAATTTAAAATTGTAATGTCATGTTTAGCATATGGTTGTTCGAACAGACAAGCTTTACACAATTTTACTTTGAAATATAAAGTATAAAGATATCAAATGCTTTTTGCCATGCAACGCTCGGAAGACAAACCTTCAAAAAACGGCACGCGAAAACCGGTCTAGCATTTCCTCCAGTTGTTCTTCAGCTCAGTGGTACGAACATCACCAACGGTCAGGAATTACCAAGACCTTTAAAATAAGATGTAACATGATAGGGTCTGCAGCAAAATCACCTAGTTCCATTTTTCACCACCAGGGGTAGCACTATATTGTATGCAACAGAAAGTGATCTTTTAGTATTCGACTCTAGTTCCCATATGTTCAATTTCTTCACCGTGAAGTAATTTGAAGCTTAGTTAAGCTCGTAAACGTGTTTTTAACCCAAACGGGTGGGAAACGGTTTCCCACCCGTTTCCGCGGGAGAGAAAACGAAACCCCCCGGGGGGAAAGGATTTCCCCCCGGGTTTTCCCCCGGGAAAGGATTTCCGGGGGGAAACCGTTCTACTTTTTTTTTTATTTTTCTCTTCTCATAGCACATCTACAGACCAAGACCTTTTTTTAGACTCCTCAAACAAATTTTAACACCAAGTACTTCTCTCAATATAGTGGAGACAGGCAAAAACATGTTTCAATTTAATATATAGACTAGCTGGAACCCGTCGACTTCGACGGTCACTTTATTGACCGTAATGTTTCAAAATTGTCGTATCATTATTTAAATGTATTTCAAGTTAAAACATCTAATATAATTTACAACATTTCACTTAAAAAAAAAGAAATTCGGAAAAGTGGTTATAATTTGAAATACTATATATGACATCACTTTCTACAAAGTACTGTTAATTTGACTTCAAACTGACTCCAAATAAAACAGTTGCTATCTTTTATTTTCTGTTTCTTTTAATACTAAGGCTACATGTTAGCTGACCCGCCCGGCGTTGCCCGGACCCATGAAATTAACCTTAATTGAACCTTAAATTTGTATGATTTTATATCTTTAACTCGATTTTGTTTGAATTTCTATTTTAAAATAAAGGCATCGCGAAAAAAATAATCAGCTGTAACAAAAAAATTACCTCGAACCGAACGAAACTCAGTCTTGTGACACCGGTGTCTGCGGCAGCACATACGTGAGCCGCTAATAACATAAACAAAATTCCCAAAAATTAACCTGCAACGGAAAGAACCCTCCCGGTGTTGCCCGGCCCATGATAATAACCTTAAATGCACCTTAAATTTGTATGATTTTATACCTTTCACTCGATTTTGTTTGAATTTCTATTTTTAAATCAAACATCACAAAAAATAATAATTATAATAATAATCATCTGTAACCAAAAAAAAAAAAAAAAAAATACTTCAAACAGAACGGAACTCGGGTTTGTATCCCAGTGCCTGTGGCACGTATATGCAGGCAGCTATTAACATGAAAAAATTCTCAAAAATTAACCTTGAACCGAACGAACCTCTGAGTCGTGTTACCGCTGCCTGTGGCTGCGGCACCGTATAGCAGGCATGCTACGCACGCACTGCAAAATCCACTTTCCTCCAACAGGGAGCGCAGTATGTTGTATTCGACCATCACCAATCACCTTGAATTTCCAAGACCTTTCTAATAAGGTGTCACATGGTGGTGTCAACTGCAAAATCCTTTATTTTTGAAAAATCCTTTCCACCGCCAGGGGTCTCAGTTTGTTCTGTACGAACACCACCAACGTTAAGAAATACCAAGACCTTTAAAATAAGATATAACATTATAGGGTCTACTACAAAATCACCTAGTTGCATTTTTCATCACCAGGGGGCGCACTATATTGTATACAAACATCCCCAATCAACATGAAATTTCAAGACCTCTATCACCAATCGCCTTGGATTTCCAAGACCTTTTAAATAAGGTGTCACATGGTTTTGTCAACTGCCAAATCCTTTAGTTCCACTTTCCACCGCGAGGGGGCGCACTGTGTTCTGTACGAACATCACCAACGGTCAGGAAATACCAAGACCTTTAAAATAAGATGTAACATGATAGGGTCTACAGCAAAATCACTTAGTTCCATTTTTCACCATCAGGGGTCGCACTATACATCCCTACAAATATCCCCAATCGACATGAAATTTCAAGACCTTTAAAATGAGGTGTTACATGTGTGGGTCTAGAACGGATTTCCCTCTCAAACTATTTTCCCCCCTTTCCCCTCCCCTCCAAATCTACTTTGCCTCTTTTTTCCCCCTTTGAAATCGAAAATTCCAAATTCGCAGATATTGATTTTTTAGTATTCGACTTTAGTCCCCATATGTACAATTTCTTCACCGTGAAGTAATTTGAAGCTTAGTTAAGCTCGTAAACGTGTTTTTAACCGGGTGGGAAACGGCGGGAAACCGTTCAACATTTTTTTATTTTTCTCTTCTCATAGCACATCTACAGACCAAGACTTTTTTTTAGACACCTCAACCAAATTTTTACACCAAGCAGTTCTCTCAATATAGTGGAGACAGACAAAAACATGTTTCAAATTAATATATGGATTTCAAGACCTCTATCACCAATCGCCTTGGATTTCCAAGACCTTTTAAATAAGGTGTCACATGGTGGTGTCAGCTGCAAAATCCTTTAGTTGCACTTTCCACCGCCAGGGGGCTCAGTGTGCTCGGTACGAACTTCAGTGGAGCAAATGCTTCCAATGCTTTTACACAGTGTTCGTGCGTGCCAGTTTTTCTGCAATCGTTCGCCTGCTTTGCATGGCAAGCAACATTTGTCGAGTCGTCTATTACTTTTATAATCTTTAAAGTATTAAAATTTAAAATTGTAATGTCATGTTTAGCATATGGTTGTTCGAACAGACAAGCTTTACACAATTTTACTTTGAAATATAAAGATATCAAATGCTTTTTGCCATGCAACGCTCGGAAGACAAACCTTCAAAAAACGGCACGCGAAAACCGGTCTAGCATTTCCTCCAGTTGTTCTTCAGCTAAGTGGTACGAACATCACCAACGGTCAGGAAATACCTAGACCTTTAAAATAAGATGTAACATGATAGGGTCTGCAGCAAAATCACCTAGTTCCATTTTTCACCACCAGGGGTCTCACTATATTGTATGCAACAGAAAGTGATTTTTTAGTATTCGACTCTAGTCCCCATATGTACAATTTCTTCACCGTAAAGTAATTTGAAGCTTAGTTAAGCTCGTAAACGTGTTTTTAACCCAAACGGGTGGGAAAAACGTTTTCCCACCCGTTTCCGCGGGGGGGGAAACGGTTTCCCCCCAACCGTTCGAGCATATCTACAGACCAAGACCTTTGTTTAGACACCTCAACCAAATTTTTACACCAAGTAGTTCTCTCAATATAGTGGAGACAGACAAAAACATGTTTCAAATTAATATATAGATTATTTCAAAATCACATTTTAAGAGAGCTAATAGGTTTTATTTACACAAAGTATATTGTTACAAAATTGTAAATAATTGTGTTTATTTTTGTATAAATTCTTTCAAAGAGGCTTATAAAATTGATAAAGTGCTAATTTTGTGCATTTCTAGTCGTTTTAGCGTTGAAATAGCCTTAATTTCCCTTAAAAACGCATTAAAAAGCTCCAATAAGGCAAGTAATGGATTTGGCGCCTTTCTCCCACCTTGGCGATTTTTTTGGCGACCTTGGCGAGAAAATCCTTATATGGGATATACCAAATATGGAAGCTGTAAGTTGATTGGTTGACCACTTTCTAGAGTTTTCTCGAAAAATCTGGGTTCCATGGAACAGTATATAAGGAGCGCTTCCTCGCCAAGGCAGGCAGTTCAGTTCAGTTTTCAGCCAGCTTCGCTAGTGCTTGCATTGCTCTTGAGCCTCTTTGGAAGAGACTTGCTTTATCTGTTATTGCTATACAGTTTGTACTGTGGATTTGCTATTGACAGCTGTTTTTACTGTGTGAATTGAAGCTGATACTTGGTTTATAGACGTGCATTTTTCTGGAATTTTCTGTGAATAAATTACTGAATTTTTGTACGTTTGGCCTTTCATTCTCAGACAACTCACGAACCCCCAAGCGCGCAACATTTTTGGTGTCAGAAGCGGGATTTGTCTGTGAATGGTGATAACGAGAGGTATGGAACAAGAAATGAAGAAATTTCTAGAAGGTCTCACTGCTCAGATGAATGAGTTAAGATCTGGATTGATAGAGAAAATGGAAACAGGACAGGAAAAGATGGAAGCATCGCAAAGAGAGATGAAAGATAGCCTGAGTCAAGAGATGAAAGAAATGAAGGTAGCACAAGAGAAAATGGAAACATCGCAAAGAGAGTTGAAAGACGGTTTGACTGAAGAAATAAAAGCAGTACAGGAGAAAATGGAAACATCGCAAAAAGAATTAAAAGACGGCTTGACTGAAGAGATGAAGGAAATGAAAGACACTATGGGTGAAGTTCAGGAAGAAATTAAATCTAATCAAGATGAGATGAAGAGAGATCTTTCAACGGTGAAGGAATCAATCGAGGGTAAATTAACGGTGATGGAAAATAGAATGGATGGAATAGAAGAGAAAGTTATAAAGATAGAAGAAAATTTTGAAGAAAAAGTTTTGAAAATAGAAGAAAGTTTTGAAGAGAAAGCTATGAAGATAGAAGGAAATGTTATGAAGGTTGAAGAGAAAGCTATGAAGATAGAAGAAAACGTTATGAAGGTTGAAGAGAGTGTTACGAGGATAGAACGGAGTGTAGAGGAGAAATTTAAAGAAAACTTTGATCAAGAGCTGAAAGGAAGGTTTTCAGAGATAGAAAGCAAGTTTAAGAGAATGGAGGAAGATCTTGAAAGAAAAATGAAAGAAGAGTGGAACAGAGAAGTAATGGGGAATGAACTGCAGAGCAAGATTCGGAATCTCGAAGAAAGGTTAGAATCCATGCCTCAGGAAACTGAAAAGAGAGATAAAAGAATCCAGAATCAGGAATCTATTAAGCTATCCACCTACGACGGCAGTTCCTCCTGGCATGTATATAAGACGCAGTTTTCCATTGTTGCTGAAGCTAACGGCTGGGACTCTACCGCCAAGTCAGTCCACGTAGCAGCAGCATTACGGGGAGATGCAGCCGAGATCCTGAGAAATGTTTCTAAAGAAGAAAGGAACGACTTCGAGGCCCTGACTAGAGCACTGGAGCTACGGTTCGGAGAGAAGTGTTCTAAAGACTATAGTCGCCTTCAGCTAAAATCTCGTTACCAGAAAACGGGCGAAAGTTTGCAAGAGCTGGCAGCGGACATTCAGAGACTGTCACACCTAACATTCTCAGACTGTCATGCTGACACTCGAAACGACTTAGCTCTTCAGTACTTTATCGATGCTGTTCGTGATCCAGAAATTCAAAAAGTGCTGAGACTCTCCAACATCAGAGACGTAGAATCAGCTTTAGGCTATGCACTTAGGATAGAGGCCGCCCAACAAGCCTCCCTTAAAGACCGCCATACCATAAGAGCAGTCTCTTTAAACGATACGCCTGCTGGTGAAAATGAAATGAAGAGAAGTATCGAAGAGATCTTAAAGAGATTGCGCAGCCTGGAGAATAATAAGGAAATAAAGGACCGGAAGATAAAGTGCTGGGGCTGTGGAGGGGATGGTCACGTGAAGAGGAACTGCCCCGTACGACCAATTAGAGGAAATCACCCGGCTTCACCATCACTGCAGGGAAACTAAGAGGAGGCCATCTCGCGGGGCGGAGGTTGCCTAAAATTAAAGAGCCCCAATTTACAGTATTTCATGTTTCATCGATGAGTGGCGGCGATAATGGACTTCACGTCTATGGCCAAGTCAACAACACCACCTGCCGGATGATTCTGGACACGGGAGCCAACGTGACCATCATTAAAACGGATTTGGCTCAAGAACTAAAAGAGAAGATCATCTGGACTCCGCCCTGCGTTAAACTTCAGACTGTGACCGGAGACGAAATCAAAATATATGGAAGAATGAACTTGACTATCACTTTTGGGAATGCCAGTTACCATCATATGGCATATGTGGCTGATATAAGAGATCCTTTAATCATTGGAGTTGATTTCCTGAGAAAATTTAACTTTCAGTTAGACTTCAAGAATAATGAACTGCATTCAAGTTCTGAAGACATCGCTGTGTTCAACACTGAAAATCAAGACATTCAGCCAATATGCCAGATAACAGCCAAGTCTGAAATTTCCATCCCTCCACATACAGAGAAAATAGTTTCAGGAACACCTCCTACCAAGCAATACTTCCGCTATGGACTGATTGAATACCCGAATACAGACAATAGCCCAAGAGGAGTTCTGGTAGCTTCATCTCTAGTTGATCTCTCAAAGAATACTATTCCTGTGAGAGTCGCAAACATCAGCGATAAGGTCCGGACAGTGAAGCAGGATGAGGTGTTAGCAACCTGCACTCCTGTTACATGCATCAACCGCCCCACGCAATCAACTGAATCCAAGTCTTCTGAACAATTAATAACGGAATTACTCAAGAATGCAGAGTTTGGAAAGGAACAGAGATGTGCTGCGGAGAAGCTACTCCAAGAATTTAAAGACCTTTTTTCTCGAACACCTGAAGACGTAGGGAGAACGAACATCACACAGCACAGAATCGATACAGGAAATCATCCTCCAATCAAACAACATCCAAGAAGACTTCCATTTGCTAAACAGGAAGAGGTTACTGAACTTCTAAGTGAAATGCAGCGCAATGATGTCATCGAGCCATCAACGAGTCCTTGGGCCTCTCCCATAGTACTGGTGCGGAAAAAAGATGGTTCAACAAGATTTTGCGTGGATTATCGTCGTTTGAATGACATCACGAAGAAAGACAGTTACCCTCTTCCCAGAATTCACGACACATTAGACACACTTGCTGGAAATAAATGGTTCTCGACGTTGGATCTGAAGAGCGGTTACTGGCAAGTAGAATTACATCCTGATGATCGTGAGAAGACTGCAATCACCACGGGACAAGGATTGTGGCAATTTAAAGTTATGCCATTCGGATTATGTAATGCTCCTGCCACCTTCGAACGCCTGATGGAGACCGTGCTAAAAGGACTTTCCTACGAGGCTTGTCTGGTGTATTTGGATGATATTATCATTGTGGGGCGCACCTTTGAAGACCATCTACGAAACATCCGAAAGGTGCTGGAGAAACTCACAATGGCTAACCTCAAATTGAATCCAGGCAAGTGTAACTTGTTCCGTCGTGAAGTGAGCTACCTCGGCCATATCATCTCTGCCGAAGGTGTGAGATCTGATCCTGAGAAGATCTCTGCCGTCGAGAACTGGAGTCACCCTGGAAATATACACCAACTACGAAGTTTCCTGGGGTTATGCACATACTACAGGAAGTTTGTCAAGGGTTTCTCAAATATTGCCAGACCACTCCACAAGCTGACGGAAGCCAAACAGAAGTTCCTGTGGACAGATGAATGTGAAAATGCGTTCAAGCGACTTAAAGAGGCCTTAACATCATCGCCTATCTTGACGTATCCACAGCCCGACAGACAGTTCATACTTGATACAGATGCCAGCCATGAAAGTGTCGGTGCTGTTTTGTCCCAGGGAATTGATGGTCAAGAACATGTCATTGCCTATTGGAGTAAATGCCTGTCTAAACCAGAGCGAAATTACTGTACCCCAAGGAAAGAGCTACTCGCCATCGTAAAAGCCATAGAACATTTCCATTATTACCTCTATGGCAGAAGATTCCTGCTCCGGACTGACCATGCATCTTTAACGTGGTTGCTCCAGTTCAAGAACCCGGAAGGACAGATTGCCAGGTGGATACAACGCCTCCAGGAATATGACTTTGAGATACGTCATCGTAAAGGGACTCTACATGGTAATGCAGATGCCTTGTCACGGAAGCCCTGCTCGGAAAGCTGCAAGTACTGCTCTAGAACCGAACAGAAATACCTGCCGATAAATCCGGTTGCCTGCCAAGTTACTGTCTCAACACCATCAGAACAAGATCCCGATCCATGGAGTGACGAAGAACTTAGACAAGCCCAGTTGGAAGATCCTGACATAAAGCCAATATTACAACTGAAGGAGACGACCAGCAACAGACCTACCTGGCAGGACATTTCAAGATTTGGTCCCATTACAAAAAGTTATTGGGCACTTTGGGACTCTCTTCATATCCGAAACGGCGTATTATACAGAAAGTGGGAATCTGATGATGGGAAAAGCTTCAGATGGCAGATTGTATTACCAAGATCAAAAATTCGAGATGTTTTAGAACAACTGCATAGTAGCTCTACCGCAGGCCACTTTGGGGTAATGAAGACTCTGCAGAAAGTTCGGGAACGCTTCTACTGGTGCAAGGCAAGGGAGGACGTGGAGAAATGGAAAAGTAAATCCTGTGATGCTTGTGCGGCACGTAAGGGCCCACAGAAACGAAGTCGAGGAAGACTGCAACGGTATAACGTGGGAGCATCATTTGAACGGATTGCACTCGACATCTTGGGTCCTTTGCCACGGATCTCCAGTGGAAATAAATACATCCTCGTCGTGATGGACTATTTCACCAAGTGGCCTGAGGCATATCCCATTCCCAATCAAGAGGCATGCACAGTCGCAGAGGTCCTAGTGCAGCAATGGGTGTCAAGGTACGGCACTCCCCTACAACTTCATACCGACCAAGGTAGGAACTTTACCTCTGATGTTTTCAAAGGACTGTGTCAACTACTCGGCATAGACAAAACCCGGACTACACCCTTACATCCCCAGTCGGACGGCATGGTCGAGAGGTTCAATCGTACCATCCTGAATAACCTCTCTCTTCTAGTATCAAGGAACCAGCAAGATTGGGACTTGAAGTTGCCATTGTTCCTGCTGGCTTATCGAAGTGCTGTCCATGAAACCACCGGCTATATTCCAGCCCAGATGCTATTTGGACGTGAACTTCGTCTCCTTTGTGATCTCCTGTTTGGTTGTCCACCCGATGCGCCTTCATCGCCCGAGGAGTACATCCAAGATCTCCAGGCACGATTTGAGGACGTACACAGCTTTGCTCGGGAGCGGATTAACATGGCAACGGAGAAAATGAAGACAAGGTACGATCTAAAGGCTACACAACATGAGTTCCAGGAAGGAGAGAAGGTCTGGTTGTGGAATCCTGTTCGACGCAAAGGACTCTCCCCCAAGTTACAGTGCAACTGGGACGGACCATACACAGTCTTAAAAAGGCTGAAAGATGTAGTGGTGCGGATCACTAAAACACCTTCATCAAAACCGAAGGTGGTACACTATAATGGGCTAGCCAAGTACCACAATTACCGGTAATATTAAAATTAAAAAAAAAAATGTAAATACTGATAAAATTTGCGCATGCGTAATGTAAATATTTGTATATAAATATTTGTACATATTTGTCAATTTTGTAAATATTTCTCACTTGATTTATATTTCTATTTTATCGTTATATGCAACTTAGTTCTTGTATTTTAGATTGTGTAAATTTGTTTAGTTTCTCCTCTTGACCAAGGGTTGCACTGCCCGGGACGTGCAGTCCTTGGGAGGTAAGAAGTGTTACAAAATTGTAAGTAATTGTGTTTATTTTTGTATAAATTCTTTCAAAGAAGCTTAGAAAATTGATAAAGTGCTAATTTTGTGCATTTCTAGTCGTTTTAGCGTTGAAATAGCCTTAATTTCCCTTAAAAACGCATTAAAAAGCTCCAATAAGGCAAGTAATGGATTTGGCGCCTTTCTCCCACCTTGGCGATTTTTTTGGCGACCTTGGCGAGAAAATCCTTATATGGGATATACCAAATATGGAAGCTGTAAGTTGATTGGTTGACCACTTTCTAGAGTTTTCTCGAAAAATCTGGGTTCCATGGAACAGTATATAAGGAGCGCTTCCTCGCCAAGGCAGGCAGTTCAGTTCAGTTTTCAGCCAGCTTCGCTAGTGCTTGCATTGCTCTTGAGCCTCTTTGGAAGAGACTTGCTTTATGTGTTATTGCTATACAGTTTGTACTGTGGATTTGCTATTGACAGCTGTTTTTACTGTGTGAATTGAAGCTGATACTTGGTTTATAGACCTGCATTTTTCTGGAATTTTCTGTGAATAAATTACTGAATTTTTGTACGTTTGGCCTTTCATTCTCAGACAACTCACGAACCCCCAAGCACGCAACAATATCATTAAGATTCATAATTATAATAATAATAAAAGCTTAAGAAAAATGAAGTTGTACTTAGAATGTAGATGATTAATAAAATTTTGCGCAGAAATCGCAGCTATCTCTATATATGTATATATATAAATCAATGATTCACTTATATACAGAATTTTTTAAAATAAATATTAGTATGAGTTTTTCGCCTAATCCCCATCCCTGAGTATAAAGAAAGTTCATTTACGAGTAGTCCTGCCAGTCATTGATAGCGATATGGTTGTAATTAAATTAATTGCAATGAATAAGAAATGCACAGTAGAAATATTGTTCATAAACTTTCTTTGGAATTTCCACTTTACAAAATAAACTTTCTCGATTGTAGAGTATCATTAATTTGAAACCCTCATAACTCATAGGTATTCTAAAGGTCAGTTACCTGCCATTTTTATTTTTTTATCTACTTACCCATATCATAAAAAGTTTATATATATATATATATATATATATATATATATATATTGAATTTATATTATTTAAATTTTAAATAATAAGTAGTCAGTTTCAGTTGACTGAAATGCAAGGAAATCTCAAAATGTGTAAATACATCGAAAACCTGAAATTGAATTTTTTCCCGTGTCTTCTACTTTCTTCTTATGCATGCAGAAACTCGTAACAAATCCACATTTTAAATAATAAGTAATCAGTTTCAGTTAATTGAAAAGCAAGGAAATCTCAAAACGTGTAAATTCATCGAAAACCGGCAATCAAAAGTTTATCCAAATCATCTACTTTCTTCTTGTATATGCAGAAGATAGAATAATAAATCAACTTTTAAAAAAATAAGTAATCAGTTTCAGTTAATTGAAATGCAAGGAAATCTCAAAACGTGTAAATTCATTAAAAAGCGTTTATCCAAATCTTATATTTCATTCTTGTATATACAGACAGAAGATAGAATAATAAATTCAATAAAAAAAAAAAAATAAAAAAAAAAAATAAGTAATCAATTTCAGTTAATACTTTGCTTAAAAAAAAAAAAACTAGTTGGCATAGGTGGACTCTGCTCAGTTCCCCACCGTATTTATGGTCTCATAAATTTCTAGTGCGAGAAATATTATAATCGTTAAAAAAAATGAATTTGACCAAAGCTTGATACAGTGACAGAAAGAAATCCCCGCCTAATAGGCTATCCATCGTTCACTTCGATATATTTATCTTATTCTAATCTATTAATTTATTTTATCAGGGTCAATTCCGTTGTTTATGTTTCATGCTACTATTTCCAATGCAATAATCCTCAAAATTCATATTTATATGAAAAAATTACAATTTCGCTATGTTGATAAAATCGTAAATTACGAATAATTTACGAAATTTTCCTATCAGAATATTTGTATTCAATCATGTTCAAACAAATATCATAAACGTAATTTTGAAGTTGTCTAATGTATTTAGGATCCTCAAAATGGAAGTTTATGCTGAATTTTGCCTTATTCTGACATGTTAAGTAAATCGTAAATTCCAAATAACTTACGAATTTTTTAAATTGGAAAAATCATAGTCTATGATATCCATGCCAGTATCCTATATAATATTTCGAAAGTGGTTTGACAGCTTTACGATGAAAATATACCTCAAGATTGACGTTTATGTGAAATTTGGCTCTATGCTGCCATGTTAAGAAATTCGTAATTTTCCAATAACTTACGAAATTTTTATATTGGAAAATTCATAGTCATTAATATTCATGCCAGTGTTCTAAATAATATTTCAAAAGTAGTCTGACATCTTTACGATGAAAATATCTCTCAAAATTGACGTTTATGTGAATTTTTGCCCTATACTGCCATGTTAAGAAATTCGTAAATTTCCAATAACTGCGAAATTTTCAAAGTAGCACATTTATAGTTACTAATGTTCATTCCGGTATCAAACCTGATATTTTAAAACTAATATGAGATTTTTACAGTAAAACGTTTCCATTTAATGCACGTTTAAGTGAATTTTTGTCCTATTCTCCCATGTTAAGAAAATCGTAAATTTCTCATAACTTACGAAGTTTTTTAATTCGAATGTTGCAAAAGAATAGGGTTCTTGCCAGTATCGAAAGTAATATTTTAAAACTGATCTGACTTCTCTGCGATCATTTGTTCTTGAGATATCGTGTTAACAGACTAACAAACTAACGGACTAACACACTGACACACTAACGGACTGACACACTAACAGACACCCTACAGACAGACACCATACAAATTTTGTCATTTTCGGATTCCTCACACCTGAAAACATGTAAAAAAGTAAAAAAACCGAGGTCGAAAATTTTCACGATTACTTAAGTTCCCCATACCTATAGTATGATGGGGAACTAAAAAAACACTTGACGATATTTTGAACAATCGATCCTATTCGGAACAATACTTTGAAATATCCCAATGAAAACTCCCTATATAATATTATTTCTATATGTAGTCTTTATCCCTCCCAATATCAAGGAACCCATAGCAAGAAGAACTAAACACCAGATACTATTTTCACCTGCGAGCGATGAGCAGCTGCAATATCGCTGGATATTTTCGAATGTGAGAAGCAGGGAAGTAATATACTGCGATAACTTGATGAATGAAACATGTTATCGTTCAACGTCTGACTTTTTAAGCAGTGGTACTGGTATTTATTTATTTTCGATTTGAGAGATCGTACGAATGAAAGAAAGAGGAAGTGGTTATATATATTACATTCGGATGTAGAGGGATGTATTGCTGTTGCGGTAACATTGAAAGAGAGAGATCGTTTGGGGCTATGAGAGAGCAATGTGGGGATGTGGGGAAAGAAGGAAAGAAATATTAGAGTAAGATATCCGGTGCTATTTTTCGGGCGGGATTGAATCGGTCGTGCTGTGCATGCGTAGTAGGAAAAGGCGGAAGCCGAAAGAGGAGTTTGAAAGAAAGGGAAAGAAGTGGAGTTTGAAGGAAGTTTAAATTGGGATGTTTAAAACTGATTGGATGTTTTAAAATTATTTATCGATGTGCGATCGGTCGGTTGCATGGTGCAAGCTGAGAAATATCGTTAAAGGTATATATCGGCAGAGTAAGATTTTAAATTCTGTTATTGCGATACTTAAAAAATATTGATATTTTGTGGTATATTGATAAAAAATCCAGCCTTAGTCGTGGCAAGTAACCTGCCTCAATATTGAGGCAGGTCGATGGCAATATTGGTCGATGGCAGGCAAGGCAATATTGATGGTCGTGGCTTACTTGCCACGACCATCTACAGGAATGTTACCAGTTGTAATTGCGTAACATTCGGTTAAGAAATCGGTTTGGTAAACCGATTTTCCTTAAAGTCGATATATATATATATAACCTATATCAAGATCTAAACCAAGTTTTTAAAACACTCCGATGCGCCACCTATTTCAGATTGGCGAAAATTTTAAATTCGGATTAGAAAGCGTGCGTATGAACTGATTTGCGTGAATCTTAAAATGTAAAAGGCTCATTTTAAGATAGCAATTAAATTTGGTGATCACCTATATCCGCCATGAAATTTGGAAAGTGTGACCCCCCCCCCCAAAGAAAAAAAAAATCTGGTGTTAAACAACCACACGACTTCCATTACCCACTGCTACACGCGTTATTAGACTTTTATTTATTTATTTATTTATTTATGAGAAAATATGTTCAGAAGACATAAAATTGACCTAAGGAAGTGGAAACATTTTTTTTTTTTTTTTTTTTTTTTTTTTTTCCCGGTATGAGAAACTTAATAAACGAGTAAAGACATATAAACAAAGTTTTCGTGGCGAATTAGAAAATAAGAGAAAAAACGTGAGTTAAAATGGCGAGTTTGAAAAAATCTGTACAGCTGTTTTTAAAGGAACGCCCTTGGGAGACCTGAAATTGAGCTATTTATACAGGACGCCTATATATTTTCCTGAACTAACCAACTATATCATTCGGAAGGACATCTAATAGAGTGTTTATATAGCAAATTTGAAGAAAATCGTTAGAGCCGTTTTTGAGATACGGACTTACGGTCCCACTTCCGGTTTTCGATGTCCCACTTCCGGTTAAACTCAATTATTGACAGAAAAACAATAATTACATACAAAAGCATATTTAAAAGTGAGTTAAAATGGCGAGTTTGAAAAAAATCCGTACAACCGTTTTTAAAGGAACGCCTTTGCGAGGCCTGAAATTGAGCTAATTATACAGGACGCCTATCAATTTTCCTGAACTAAACAACTATATCATTCGAAAGGACATCTAATAGAGTGTTTATATAGCAAGGTTGAAGAAAATCGTTAGAGCCGTTTTTGAGATACGGACTTACGGTCCCACTTCCGGTTTCCGATGTCCCACTTCCGGTGAAACTCAATTATTGACAGGAAAACAATAATTACATACAAAAGCATATTTAAAAGTGAGTTAAAATGGCGAGTTTGAAAAAAATCCGTACAACCGTTTTTAAAGGAACGCCTTTCCGATGCTTGAAATTGAGCTATTTATACAGGACACCTATCAATTTTCCTGAACTAACCAATTATATCATTCGAAAGGACATCTAATATAATGTTTATATAGCAAGTTTGAAGAAAATCGTTAGAGCCGTTTTTGAGATACGGACTTACGGTCCCACTTCCGATTTTTCAATTATCACCAAAATTTGGAAATTCCATCTGTACACCAAACGTATTTCAATTCTAAAGTTTCGTAGCTCTATCTTTATTAGTTTCTGAGCTATAATAGCCAGAAGATTCTCCACATACATACATACACACACACATACATACATACACACTGACCAATTGCCAAAAACCACTTTTTTGGACTCAGGGGACCTTAAAACATGTAAATCAGGTGAAAACCCGATATCGATTTTTCAGACCGAATACAATACTTCCATTACCTACGGTAGTAGGGTAATGGAAGTAAAAAAGAAGAAGTATAAATAAATAAATAAATAAAAATAACGTGCACATCCAAATGAGAGCGTTATTAGGACTGAGGAATATTAGTCTCAATCTGGGATTTTTGTGTTGTCGATTTTGATAGTTGGACATTTGTCAAAATCTAAAATTTATCGAAAATATAATTGAATAATTTGAAAGCTATGTTATAATTTGAAAAAAGAAAAAAAAAAAAACTAATAGTCCTCCGCCCTAAACTAAATTCTTTTGCCGGAATTTCATCAAAATCTTTTTTATTATTATTATTATTATTTTTTTTTTTTTTTTTCAAATTATAACATTGCTTTCAAATTATTCAATTATATTTTCGATAAATTTTATTTTCCGATAAATGTCCAACTATCGAAAAATGATTTCGAGAAAGGTCCAACTGTCGAAAAATAGCATCGTAAAAATCCCAGATTGAGACTAATAGTCCTCAGTCCTAATAATTTGAAAGCGATGTTATAATTGGGAAGAAAAAAAAAACTAATAGTCCTCCGTCCTAAACTAAATTCTGCTTTTGCCAGAATTTCATCAAAATCTTTTCAAAATGACATTAACATGAGTCCCCCCAAGGCACAACTTTGAAATGAGTGCCCCCCCAAGGCACAACTTTGACATGAGTCCCCCCCAGGCCCAACTTTGACATGAGTCCCCCCCCCAAGGCACAACTTTAACATGAGTCCCCCCCAAGGCACAACTTTGACATGAGTCCCCCCCCCAGGCCCAACTTGACATGAGTCCCCTCAAGGCACAACTTTGACATGAGTCCCCCCCAAGGCACACCTTTGACATGAGTCCTCCCCAAGGCACAACTTTGACATGAGTCCCCCCAGGCACAAGCAACAATTTTATGCTATAAAACACTAATACTGTCCGAAAACTTCATGAAAGCGAGGAAGGTTAAGTTTAAATTTTTTTTATAAATAACGCAAGACTATGATCATAATTCGACATATACTTACTTAACAAAACAGAATTAGGTGCACATCTTTTAACCCGTTAGTAGGCGCTAGTTGGTCGATTTGCCGCACATCTTTTAGTGTTGCCAGATTTTTTTATTCAATAGCCACCAAAATTTTTTAGAAGTGGCATTTGATATCTATAAAACACGAATAAAAATCGAAGAAACGTCGGCCACATCACTTCTTAAAATTATTGGTGACAGTAAAAAAAAAAGTGCGCAATCTGTAATAGGTGGCGCTGTCTATAGCGACTACTAACGGGTTAAATAGAAATTATTGCTAGCGCTTTAATAATTTTGATGCTAATCTTACATGAAATTTTGTTTCATTCCGTTCATTAGTTTCAACTGCAGATGCTTCCAAATGATACATGTAGTAATTTATATAGACGGTCATCAGCATGTTATTATTGCATATTATTTTAGATGCTCGCGCACTTTTTATACATTTTTTTTTTTTTTTTTTTTTTTTCGACATTTCAATAAAAACATCTTTCTGTCGAGAATTTTTATTTTTAAAATAATTTATTTAAAAGAAACATCATCATTTTTATGTGTTAATAACGAACAAAATTTTCAAAGATCACGAACGTAAAACAAAATAAGTTCTAAAAGATTTTTTTTTTTTTTTAAGAAAAATGAATTACGATTACACTGATTCAAGTATCCTATTACAGAAAGCAATATAAGAAACTCAATAGTTTAAAAGGATGAAACAAATGATCTATTGATTTAGGATATATTTCTACTGACATAAATCTAGAGAAAAGAAAGCCCTTCTACATTTTCTTTAAGGATTAAATTACAGAAAAGGTTAGAGACTTAATTTTCAACGGTGTTGAGTAAGTAAAAATCTCGCTGTAAATAAATACTTACAGAAATGTACTACTTTTATTTCATAGGTGGACTCTATGTTCACTTTTCTAATATATTTGACGAATCTTTTGCATTTATTCTCTAAAATTTAACATTTCTTTTGCAATCTGGAAAAATATCGTCAACTTCGTTAAAATTTTTAAACCAGTATGTTGTGGTCATATAAAACGTTCTTCTATATTATTGTACACAAAGCGCTAATTACAGTATAATATGCACAAAATTATAATATGGCTTCTCTGAATAAAGATTTTACACATGTAGTTTATTGCAATTTTAATCAACATACGATGAGATGTAACAATGTGGAAAGTCCCAAATGATGAATAAGAGCCGCGTTATCTATCATCCGATATACACCGAAAATAAATCTGTTTTCATTATAGTTATCTCACATATCAGGTTTTGTGTATTTATATGCCATAGAAGATGAGATTTATACTTCCTATTCACGGGGTTGATGGCAACTCAGCAACGTCCCCTATTGGCTCATTTGCATCCATACTGAATCAGTATAGTGTTTCATATTGATCTTATATTATACTGAATTTTGTGCACTTATATAGAACAGAATCAGAGGTATACCCTTTCCACTTGGGGCAAAATGTAGCTTAGCAGCACCATCTACCATCCGATAAGTATCGAATTAGAATACACACAGTGTTTCAAAACGGTAACAGTCCTCTGTTTTAAAAAGTTTTGTTCAAATATATACAGTAGAATCTAAGATATAGCATCCCTGTTCGCGGAGAAAATTGCAGCGTAGCAGCGCCACCTATCAACCGATACGCACTCAAATTAAATTAGCGTATTATTTCATAATTTCGTTTTCATATATGACATTTTATTTGATCATACAATACATATCTTGCAATACCGTCTTCCCTTGAATACGAGAAAAATCGTATTGCATATACATGAACAATTCACACCAAAATTCGACATGCAATAATATATGTCATGGTTTAACTACATATACATTTATATGTAATTCTGTGCATTAGTTCTTGATATACAGTTAAGGAATTTTTTGACACACATCATACAGGCATGCAATGTAACTAGTTAAAAAAGAAAAAAAATACGTATTTTTATTTTCTCATACCGAATGCATATGACATAGAAAGAATAGTTTTAGGGTCTATTTTTGAAACTGAGTTTTGATATAATTACACGATTTGAATGGCCCTGAATCAGAAAATCTGCTTTTTAGAGGTTGGTCTGTGGTTGAGTCTGTCTGTTATCAGTATAATTCCAAAACAAACAGTAGCAGGAAGTCCAAACTATGTAAACTACTTAAACTGTATAATATACGGCTACTGCACTAAACTTTTCTTTGAGATCAAGCAAATTTTTCCGTTACAGGGACATCCAAGTGAATTCAATTACATTACATCTACGGGCGAAGTCTTTGGTAGATATATTTTAACACCTGTTGGTTGCACTAAACAATATGAAATGAATATTTATTTTTTTATGCATAAAGTCTGTTTCGTGTAGAATATGGGATGGAAATTGTTTAGCATTCGTTTACAGGGATACTCAAAAGGATTATAATATAGCGGGATTGTATTTCGGAATTAAGGAAAGTGCATTTCAGTTTGTAATGCTTGATATTAATATAGATTATATTTATGTACACAATGTGGTGTGTACATAACTTTTCGAAGACATAAAAAAATACCGATAATTAAGCGAAAACATTGTTTTTTATTAAATATAGTTGGTGGAAGTGTTTTACTGTATTTTATCGTATCCTGGAAATCTGACCAAAAATAAAAATTAATTCCTCAAGCTTATACGGAAAATAACGTAATTTTTAAGTTAAATTTTCAGCGGAAGTCTTTTTTATTTATTTTTTTTATTCATTAATTACACGTTTTGGGATTCCCTGAATTCTAAAATCGATTTTCTTACGTTTAATTTATGTATATTTGTGTTATTAGCGTGATTTAAAAAAAATAATTACAGGTTATTAAATTGTTGCATTTTGAAATTCATCAGAGGTTGCTATTTGAAAATTTTGATCAAGATTGATAACTTTCAAGGAATGGTGCGGTTAAAAGTTGTTTGAATAAATTTGAATAAACTTTTGAAATTAACTACATCCTTGAATTGTATATAAATGTAGATAATATATTAAAACGGGTGGTTGGGGAGGCGGTAGCCCAACCCTCACTCAAAATTATTTATAAAAAAAAAAAAAAAAAAAAAAAAAAAAAAAACCTAATTTGATTTTTTTTTTACATAGTTTTTTTAGTACGACAGGACTATTTCTTTCAATCTGGCATTTTGCGTCGTTACCAATTCATAGTGTTTCACTTAGAAAATGCCTGTCAATATCCTATTTTACCATTTAATTTCTTACTCTATTTAAAAATATTTCGGGAAATCTATGAAAACTTCCATATTTTTTTTTTCACTTCCCATCGGTGAGGACCGAACTAACATCCTTCGGGATTGCAATTGTGTACTCAGACCACAGAGCCAACAGGTCACGGCCGAATGTTTCCTGATTATTTGGACTAGTTTTCAGATTTTTTTTTCACTGATTTGGATGTCTCTAAAGTGTCTCGATACACTCAATACAGAAATGCTTATATAATACTTCTTATCTTACTACATGGCGGTATCGCACAAGAGATTTTCGTGCATCATTTCACACAGAATATGGGGAATATTCAAGGTCAGTGGAGTGTCTAATTTTTCGACCAGTGCTCGAAATAAATTATCATGCTGTGTTGTGAATAATGTTGGCGATATATCCCGTATCTTTGGCCAATCTCCAACTCATCTTTATGGTATTGGAATGTAGGGTAAGAGGAAGTCGTGTCAGTGCCACACCAGATTAATTAATATTTTGTAAGCAGTAAATTGTGCAATCACGAACTTAACGGTTTTTTTTTAAACGATTTGAGGGTGCTTCTATAAGTATATATATATATATATATATGTATATATATGTGTGTGTGTGTGTGTGTGTGTGTGTGTGTGTGTATTTACTGAATTAACCATTTGTAGAAGGCACGGAAAATGATTAGCATTTTTAGTGTGTTTACTACCTAAAGAAAAATATTTTATTATTATTATTTTCTAAATCAGATTCCATAGATAAAAAATAAAAAAAGAAAAAAGAAAAAAAAAAAAGAAAAGAAAAGAAAAGAAAAAGAAACGTAACATGCGTGTCTTGACGAAATGTCAAACAATCATGATTTCGGGTTTATCGAGTGAATAAAACACTGAGAAAAAATTATGTAACTGACATCTAGAATCTAAATTGTGGCTCTAGATAAAATAGGTCCATGCCAACCTTATAAATTCTAATCCCCTTTGAAAACGCGTTCTAGAAACCCCTATTAGAATTCTAGAGCGAGTGCCTGTATTCTCGAGGGCTAAGTTATTTAAATTTCTGCAAATAAATGCGAATACAAGAGGCGGGTTTCAGCAATTATAATCTTGGTTTATGACTCAATTCTAGAAAATCAAGCGAGAAGTTCTCGCAATACAAAAGATTTAGAAAATTGTTTCATCATCTAGAAATGTGTAGACTAGAAATTCTCGATCATTTCGTCTATTCCATTTATTGGCTTGCCTCATGCGCATACCTCGGAAATTCATATTTCTAGTTCAGGGATTTAGAAAATGAGCACTTATTTATTCTAGATGAATTGGGTATATATATATATATATATTTATTTATCAGTGAAGTAGTAAGCGTTGTGAATAAATATAGCATTAACATATGGCAAATATAAAATCATAATTTTTGACTAAAGAAAATCATACTATGACTGCAGGTAATCATAATTTATCTAATTTTTAAAGTTTATTACGGGTTAAATAACTGAAAAGAACTAACAAATCAAACTGGCATTCAACATGTTAATAAAGCTTTAATGCAGAAATACTCCTGATCAATTATGATGAACGAAATGTTTTTCAGCAGATTATGGTTTTTACTTACAAAGTTTTCATTCATCATAAGTAATCTTAAGTTAAATTTACCGAGACATTTTGGGGAACAGTAGACACTAAAATTATTAAAATATCACCAGAAACCGTAAATTAGTATTTCAATACAATTAATAAAATGAAAAATTTATAGCTCCAGAAGAACAATTTTACTGAAACCTTATATTGAGATAAATAAGTTTAGTTAAGATAAATTAAATAATTTTTCTTTAAAGATTATTATTATTATTATTATTATTATTATTATTATTATTATTTTTTTTTTTTTGTAACTTACTTAAAATGCTCTCCGCGATTTAATTTTAGACAAAACCCTGTAAAAATTACAATGAAGGCATCTTATAGGCGCTGAAATAAATATATATGTTGTCGTAAAACACAGAAGCTTTAAAACATAATTTTAAGTTTTGAAAAAAGTGAAATGTGCATGAAATTTAATCATTTAAAAATAAAGAAATATTTCATGTAAATAAATTTATTTTGTAAATGAATTTACAAAGTAATCGCCAAATATGATGAAAATATATATTAAAAAATTATTAATATGATATTGAAGGCAGAAAATTGAAATTTTTCTCTACTGGAACATAAAATGTTCCAGAAAAAATAAAAAAATAAAATTTTGATATATATATATATATATATATATATATATATATATATATATATATTTTTTTTTTTAATTAAGTAATCTTGGAGAATTTTATTATGCTTAATATTATTATATTTTAAAACGCACGAATGTCAAATGCAATGATTTTAATGCAGTAATTCAGTAAAAAAAATTACAATGAATAAAATTGTATAATATCCCCATAAAAATAACAGTTAGGATTAACTTATCAAATTTCTTAAAATAACTTTAAATTTTATTTTTTTTTTCTAAAGTTTTACATTCTGAAAAAATACGAATTTCATAAAATATTTATTTTTATAAGAATTGTATTGATTTCGAAAAATATGCCGTATAAATTAACATGTACCCAACAAACACAGAAGTGTCAAAAACGTGTCAAAATGATGTCAGATATATCAGACTTGTCAGATATGTCGATTTTCTTGTAACATTTAGGTACCTTTTCAAGATAAAATAAAATTATGTCATCTACTTGATGCCTTTAAAGTATCCATAGTATACCGACTTTATGATATGCAATTTCAGTGCAAATATTTGTTATCAAAACGATATCTAAACTACGACTTATTTACGATATAACACTAAGGGTTACATACAAACGGAACGCTTGCAATTTCGATGATGTAAATTTTACAAGTTTTTTGCAAATACAGTCGGCAGCAAAAGTAACAGAGTACTAGCGAAAAGTCCTATGTAAAAAAAGTACACTTAATACAGATTTGTTAAATAAATCCTTGTCGAATCCTGTTCTTAGTTAGTATAAGAACACGATTCGACAATGATTTATTTACCAAAACAGTGTTAAGTGTGTTTTTTTCATATAGGAATTTTTGCTAGTGCTCGGATACTTTTGTTGACGACTGCAGTCATACATTTCGAACGC
Organism: Salticus scenicus; assembly: GCA_963930645.1. Classification (NCBI taxonomy): domain Eukaryota; kingdom Metazoa; phylum Arthropoda; class Arachnida; order Araneae; family Salticidae; genus Salticus; species Salticus scenicus. The sequence continues at coordinate 225,036,549 of OZ005656.1, read as the reverse complement.
CTGCAAACGACTTTGCAACTGGAAGTGTTTCATTTGTATGCACCCCTAAACTGTCTTAAATGTGATACCAATCTCATATCAGAAATATGTTAATTTTTTGACATCATTTTTTAAAGTATCGAAATGTTATCGAAATAGCATCATATTTTTGTCATAACCGCAACCGCCGCATAACTGAACTGAACGCTGCCTGCGTTGTCATGGCGCTGTTGGTGTTGTCTATTTGTGGTGATGGTTTGGTGCATTTGGATTGTTTAGAATTTTCGTGGTTCTGCTCATGGAATTTTATGGTCTTCATAATTGATTCAGGTAAGAAATTTTGTTCTTTATTACTTATTCTGATGTTTTAAAAATTAATCACATTATGGTCCTAATTTTATGTAATATAGAGAGTAAAACATTTTGTGTTTATAGTATTAGGCTTAATTAGACTATTCCAAGTTACATGTTAATTTTAGTGAGAAACTATTTACCCATCTCGTAAAAGAGTAACGACAAAAGCTCCAAAATCTTGGGAAACTATTATGAGTCATTTATACGATTTAACTCGTTTGCAGCAAGCAGTACATAGTGTAATAAGTGCTGCAATATACATCTTTATATATTATAAAGATTGCAGATCATGCATTTCTGCATTGAATATTTTGCAATGAACATGTAAATTATATTCAATAAAAGTTTGAAATAAGAAAAGAAAAAATCAAAATAATCCGCTTTCTGTTACAAAGTTAAATAAGACCTAAGTGTGGAAAAATAAAAGGTAAATAAGACTTAATCATGATATATGGGAGATATTAATATAATAATGAAAGAATTTGTTAAAAATGTACTAGATTATATGTAGTGTGTTTTCATCTTAACATGTTCATACTTGCCAACCATCGCATTATGAACCGTACAATTTTTAGTAACCGCCTTTTTTTTCACACCAATAACTTTTTAGAGTAATTTTAGTCTTATTTAATCGTAACAACATTTAGAGAGAATAACTCTAAAAATATAGTGGTGTGGGAAAAGGGACGTTTTCTCAGGGGGCGTTAACAATTGTACGGTTATTAATGAGATGGTTGGCAAGTATGCATGTTTAGTACTACATACATAAAATTTTGGGTAGTTGCAAAATAATCTACCCAGGGATAAGTTTGAAAATATTTATTGTGACTATTACGTACCTACTATAATAAATTTAAACTACAGCAATCCACTTGCCACTAGTAAGTGGATTTTTTTATGTTGTAAGTAAAATTTTAAGTGTTATCGCATTTCTTGTTTCTCTTCAATCGTAGATGCAGTGAGGTAAACATGAAGTTTATTTTATGAACAAGGCATAAAATTGATTTGAAGAATTTTTCCTCTGTGAATTTTTGAGCATAATAGTAACTGCTGCAGGCTATAACTTTTGACCATTTCTATTACTAATTTAACAACTTAAAGAAAAAGTCTTATATATATACTAAGAATAAAAAAATTTATTTTTTTTCTTTCGTTTCTGATTATAAAAACTAAATTATTGTTATTTCATTAGTTGCTGTCACTTATTACAATGGTAAATCTGGTCTAACATTTTTAAGAGCAAATAATTTCAATTTTCTAAGTTGGTACAATAAATTATTTAACTACTGGGCCTATCATGTAACTGTTATTATATTATAAATTTACAGCTTTGTATTTCTAGCTGGTAAAATTTTCCGTTGATTCCTCACTTCTGCTTAAAGCTTGCGTGATAATATGCATTTATTTTCACGTTTTATAAAATGAAATTTAAAAAAAAAAAAGATTTTTTTGTTAATTTAGGCTTTTTTTTTTTCTTTTAAATGTATATTTTTGTAGTTGCTTCTTCTCATTGATTGAGTGTATTTATCATGTATTTAAACCAACAATAGTGTCATATGCAGAGGTGGATAATGTACATGAACGTGGGAATGCCGTTCACGGAAAATCATTTAGCATTAAACAAAAAAGAAAAAAAAAAAAAAAAAAGGGGGTGGATTCGATTTTCAACTGTTGTCACTCAAATCAAAAACGTAACTCTAAATTGCATGCGATGTGTTAGAATTTGTGAGCGACATTCAGCTCTAGAGGTAAATATCATTATCACAGCTGTGTGTCTCTTGGGCGATGTTGGAGCCGATGCTAATTGGTTATGAAGTAACTACATAACTCATACTTTGATGTAGCTTGTGCCGGGGCGTGGCGTTTGGTTTTGCACTATAGTTTAATTTTCTCGTTTGAAAACATATGGAGTTTGTTCTCATGTGGAAAACTCATGGCTTATCGTGTTGCTGTTTGCTGTAGAAAAGTGTGGCATTTACACGCCGTTGTCTGCTTATTTTAAGCAATTCACCTTCTCCCCTCCCCCCCCCCACCTTTTTTTTATATGTTATATTTCATTAAAAAAATTAGTTACCCAAGTTTAAAGCGGGAAGTAGAGTATTGATTTTTTTGTGAAGAGCTTCATAAGAAAAATTATCAAAATTCATCTGCAGCGGAAACATCTAAATGAAAATAAGACAAACAAATAATCCGTTGGTCAAAAATCGATATCATAAAAAACGGCAGTTTTTTGAGTGACGCAGCAAAGCTCAAACAAAGCTTAGCAGTTTGACTATACGAAAATCTCGGCAGCTGTTACAGATACAGAAAACTTGGCTACAGTGCCAGCAAAAAAGATCTTTGCACTTGAGCGGCAATAAAACTTTACATGTCAATTGCCGTTACTGCAATAAAAATGTGTCGAACCCCAGCGATGACATGTTGTGTTGTCGGTCACAAACGACTTCTACCAATTCTATTAACACTCTGGGGTTCGACACATTTTGATGGCGGGAACGGCAATTGAACATGTAAAGTTTTTTTTTCTTGCTGCTCAAGTGTAAAGATTTTTTTTTTTTTTTTTTGCCGCCACTGTACTGTTACAGAAATCTTGGCAACTGTTTCAGAAAATAGTGTATGTTTTACACAAATCTGGGCAGCTGATGCGGAAACTTCGGCATCGACAACTAATGCAGAAACTTCGGCATCGACAACTAATGCGGAAACTTTTGCATCGGAAGCTATTGCAGAAGCATAGAACTTATAATGCATTTAATATGCATAGCATCGATGATATATTCAGTAGAATCTGTTGTGAATCCCTAACGTCAACATATGACTATCATATCAGTAGGTGATGACAGATCACTGAGGAGCTCTACATGAGATGGTATCAGTTCATGGTCCTCTTCCGACAAATTGCGGTTCAATTATATCTGAAGCAATAAGCTGTTATTTTAGCTCACAGAAAGATTGGCATTTTGTGCGTAGAAGTAACAATTTAAGGGACTGGACAGGATCTAAATATGCTGGCAAACTCATGACCAGAAATTTCTCCTTTCCTTTTTTATGATATAAGTTAAATGCTTTATTTTAAGCTCTTTCCTCCTTAATTTTAATCTGTTTAACGCTTTATTTTATGTTATTTTATGCTTTATGTACCTTATATTTGTTATTTTATAGTTTTATTTATCTTTTTATCTTTTTTACTTTATGCATGTTTTTTTTTTTTTTTTTAATTTAGTGTTTACAGAAAGTTTTTCATTTTAACCACCTCTGGTCATATGTATAATCATTTGACCTTTTAATATATACATATATATTTGTAGAATACTTTTAAATCGTATTTAATTTTTATTTAATTTTATTTCTTTAAAACATACATTTTGAAAGATAAGAATTCAGGCTTTATGTTTGATATATATATAGGATATAAAAAGTGTATTTATTAATTAAAAATTTTGTTTTATAAATGTGTACAATAACTTATTTATTTATTTTAGATCCAAAATTGTATTATCCTTTTTTTTTTCACTGTTAATTAATTAAATATTAATTTTAATTGTCAATTAATGAAATTTACCAAATTTTGAAACAATTTTGCCGCTGATTTAAATTAAATATATAATTTATGTTTAATCGAACTAATTTCTGGTATACAGTCAGTTCCTTTTAAACTGCAGACCTATAATCTACAGATTTTTTTTTTTTTTATGTAACAAAGAAATTGTTAACCTGGGATTAAAAAAAAAGGAAATAAGCCACATTCCCCCCCCCCCTCCCCCGCCCATTTTTTATTAAAATATTTATATATAATCCTTACTTACAAACACAGTTGGGTAAAAAATAGTGAGATTTTGATATTTGTTATCACACAATTCTTATGGACTACTTCCAAGTCAAGCCAAAGAACATCTGGAAAGTATATAAAAATTTTAAAACAAACCACTATTACATCAATGTTTAACAAAATTAAAAATAATTAATGAGAGATATATTTATTTCTATGTTTTTTATTTATTTAATTTTTATTAATATGCATGTTTTTATTTTAAATTGCTCTGTATTATTTGAGTATGCTTAAATTATTTATCTTTATGTATAAATATGTTTGATTAGTTTTATTATTATTGAAGAAATATTTTACTCTAAAATTTATTAAAAATCATGTTTTGATTTTGATATCTATTTATGAATTAATAATGATTGACTTTGTATCTGCAAAAGAAAAATGTAAACAAAGACAGTGACTTATCCTATAATCTAATCTGCACAACTTTTGAACAAAACTTTTGCAGATTAGAGGGAGTTGACTGTACATAGATTGTGTCTAATTATGTATTTTTTCTGTCAGCAGTTACAGAAATTAGTTAATATTTTACCGCTAATAAACAAAATTTGAAATTTTTTAAAGTTCATTTCCAAAATATGTGACATTTACTAGAAAAGGAAATAAACATTTGAGTTTAATGTGCGATTTCCAAAATATGCTGTATTTTTGACAGTTTCTGAAATGCGGGATAATTTCTCCACTACTGGCTTATTTACATTAACTTACCTAAACATGAAATTTTCACATGTTCAATTGATAGCATTCGTGTTTATAATTCTCTCTCTCTCTCTCTCTCACACACACACACACACACAAAAAGAGAGAGAAAACAAAAAAGGACAAGTCAGGGTGTTTTAATTTTTAAGTTGCTATTTTATTTTCTTTAATAAACTAGTAGATAATTCTAATAAATTTAGATTTTTAGGTTAGTATACTACCTTTTTATTTTAGATGAAATAGAAAGCTGACTGAAGTGAAATTTTGCAAGAATTTCGCTCTAACCTGCCTGATAACTGAAGCAACAATACCATTTTTAAGAGATTGGTAAGAAAGATTTTACATTTGTAATTATTAAATATATATTTGGTCTTTTTAAGTAATTTTTACCGATAAGCACAGAATCTTTACTCAAATTTTTAAAAAGAAAAATAAATTATATATGTATATATATGATCTAGCACACCGGTCACTGGACCCAGTCCTCTCCTAAAATAAACGTGTTTCAATAACCCTGATTTTTTTTTTTTTTTTTTTATAAATACCTTTTTTTTAAGAGTAGCACATTGATTTATAAAAGTGCTCGCAGTATATCCGTCAAGGTTGATATGAATATTTTTTTAGTGCCGCTAATACAAATCTACCAAAAAAACTGTGGAACAAAATTAAAAATAGCAAGCTTTAGAAAAAAAATATTTCTGTTAAAAAAATACTGAAAACTGAAATTGATTTGAAAATTTAAAGTTTTAAAGTCTTCGGTTATAGTTAAAAACATCATAGTAGCTTTGTTTTTATAAAAATTCTTTCCTTTCAATCGTCTGCATATCTTAGCAATGACCATTACTCCATTTATTTTTTACTTATTTAATTCATTCACTTCAAAGCAAAATTTTCTAGAGCTGTTCCGAGTACTCGATATATACTCTGTACTCGGCCAAATTTAGACTAAGTATTCGGCCAATACCGAGTAGTTGTAAGAATTTCATTATTTGTATGTACAGTCCCTCAAAAAAATAAGTGAACACGAAACCTTAGTACGGAGGATTATTAGTATTTTTTTTTTTTTTTTTTTTTTTTTTTTTTTTTTTTAAATCACTTTCAAATTATTCAATTATATTTTCGATAAATTTTCGATTTCGATCCATTGTAAAACTGGCGACAATGTTTATACAGAGGCTGTTCGCACATTTTTTAGATGGTTTTGATGGAGTGTACTGAAGCAATTTCACTCATATTTCGAGTTTTATTTGTTCAGTTTGATAGCCCTTGTTCTTAACTAACATTCTACATCATAATTTCTATGATAATACTTTTTATAATATCAGAAGAGGTATCTTTTTCTACTCCTCTTGAACGGCTTTCCAGAGTCCACAAAGCGTTGTAGGTCGGTGTTTGGATAATGTTGATTTTAAGAGTCGAAATACACTAAAATCCAACAGTGATACATCAGAAGATTTAGCAGGAATGTCAGTGAAGGGTATGGTTTTAATTCCCGTTTCTTGTTCCATTTTTTCCTAGAAAAGCAATTGCGGATTGTGATGTGTGGCTGCTTGTTTTGTCTTGATACAATTCAACGGATTGATAGCATTGTGGATAAAGATCTGGATTTTCATTTTAAAAAATTGGAATTAAAATATGTTCTTGAGAGTATTTAGAGTTGATTTTGACATTTTTGTCACATTTTTGTCACATTTTTTTTGCTGTTATCTTGCGCTTGTATGAAAAACCAGTGGCAATCATAAATCCTTTAGAAAAACTTTCTTTTGATGCTTCGAGCCATGTAGCAAATTTTTTTTCTCCACTTTTGTGATAATAAATTGGCCTTTTTCTATTGCAACCACTTAAATAGACCCAAGATTCATCTGTTGTTACAACATTTTTCCATTTTTCTCCTGATGAATGTTTTTCATAAAGATTTTACTAAAAACTATCTTTGGAAAGAGCGGAAACCTATCCTTCCATCCACTGCCATTTTAAAAGCGCATTTTTGCATCTAAACAAAAATTCTAAATATCAGAAGATAAATAAAACTTCCAAAAATATAACTGTTGTGAAAATAAAATTCTCCATGCAAACGATTTTTTCTTACTGCGAAATAAAATCGTCTAAAAAATGTGCGAACAGCCTCTGTATTTAGTGTAGATTCCTTATTGTTTTCTGTATTGGACTTACCCATATTCAAGAATTCTGTTTTCACATTCTGAAAATTCTAAACTGTTAAATTGAGAGAACCCTTTAAAAAAAATAAAATAAAAATAAAAATAAATAAATTGTTATAATTCGTATTTTGTTAAAATTATAGTAATTGTTAAAATTATAGATATTTTATTTTTGTTTTGTTTCTGTAAAAATTCAGCTACTTCTTTAAAGTCAAAATTAAATTATAGCAGTATTGAAAAAACTGTAAAAGACTAGCTCAAGGTTATCTGAATTATTTGAATGTTTAAAATTCCGTTTTGAGGTTTTTAAATATAATTTTAATCCTGTTTTTTTTCTTTGTACAGATAAAGATTTCAAATCACAGTTTCAAAAATGTTTTTGCATATATTTTATTAAATTAATTTAATGCAATATATTTTTCGCTATTTCCTTTCTGAATAATAACATAAAAAGGGTCATCATTGAAACATAGTCTCAGATTTCCCCATATGTGGAAGAGAATTTTTATTAGAAATGTTATTTAATTTCAAGAAACTGATCTGAGAGGATATAAAAAATAAAATTTGAATTTCAACAGTTTATTCTATTTATTCAGAAACTCGGTCTGTCTCATAGATTTCAAAAATAAAAATATAGTTAATATATGTGCTGGAAACAGTGATGCCAGATGGTCGAAAATTATTTCCCCAAACTGGTCTTCAAATTTTCCCAAATCAGGGGTTTTTCCCAAAAAAATCCCCAACTTGATTTCTACTAAAAAGGGAAAATAAAAATGTTTTCAAAAAAAAAAAAAAAAAAAAAAATATCAAGCAGATTTGAACAGATTTAAGCTCGGATTTTTCCCCAAATGAAGGCAATTTTTGAAAAAAATCCCCAAATAACAAAAAAGCTATTAAAAGTCCCTAGTTGTAGGGATAAATCATTACGTTGCTAACATTGACAGAAAGTTAAAGAACTTCCCTGATTTGTCTCCAAAAATTTTAGAATTCCCCAAAAAAGTCCCCACAAACATCTGGTCCCCAAAATTGTCCCCAGAAGCCTCAAAAATCCCCAAAATGGGGACAAAATCCCCAATCTGGCATCACTGGCTGGAAATGCTTGTGGAATTCATCTATTAAACACCAAAAGGATATGTATTGATTTAAATCAATACAATGGAATGACAGAAAATAAATCGTTATTATTAAAAATCCCTCTTCAATATTCTTAAAAAAGAATTTTATTTTTAATAGGCATGCGACAGGTTTGAATATTAGTTTTCGTTAATGTTATGAAATAAAACGTTACTGGATAAAATTATTTGAATAAAGTCTAGACTGACATTTATTTCATCTATTTTTAAGTTTCTTAATAGGAGACAATATTTTTTATACTCTCAACAGAAATCTCACTTATTAACTCAGATGTTTTCATTGCATTACGTCATCAGTCGAGAAAAGCTATGAAATATTTATTTATGGACAGATGTTAACAAAAGGCAGATGTGTATATTTTTAACAATCTAGATTTAATGATTAAATTGTAGATGCCTGGAAAATGCAACTGCTCTATACATTACGTCACACAAATATTCAGTCGTGTGCTTTTAAAAGAATTTCCTTTCAAATTGTAATATCACTTTTAAATTTTTAATATTTTATTTTGAAGTTGCAAAATGAAAAATTTCACATTGAAAATTCGTATTTTGAAACTTCAAAATACGAATTATAACAATTAAAAAAAAATATTATTTTTTTAAAAAAAAGGTTCTCCCAATTTAACAGTTTAGAATTTTCAGAATGTGAAAACAGAATTCTTGAATATGGAGTTTAATTTCATTTAAAAATAGAAATTAAAACAAAATCGAGTTAAAGACATAAAATAACACAAATTTAAGGTTATTATCATGGGCCCGGGCGCGTATCTCCGAAATGTTGGCGCGTACAGAATAGATTGGCGCATTTTCGTAGCTAACGCCAAAATCTCTCTACCGCAAAGCAACCCTTGATTCTACTTCATTCCGCATTCGTGAAAACTTCAATCTTTTTTTTTTTTTTTTTCTCTCCCTCTCCGAAGAATAAACTGCTGAAACTGCGTGTTAATGAGTTTTAGCGTCGTTATTTTTAAATAATATACTTAATGTCTAAATTTAGTAGGAAACCTTCACCTTTTTTTTTTTTTTTTTTTCTAATTATTTAATTTTTACTTTTTCTGATCCATAAAAAGAGTAGAGAAAATATTGTTCTTAGGTCAAATTTTAGAAAAAAAAAAAAAAAAAACTATTTTTTGTCTTATTACTTACTTTTTACTTTTTTCTTAATCCAAAAAAAAAAGTAAAAAAAAAAATTACTTTTACTGTTTTTACTTTCTCTTACCCATTAATTAGGTAGAGAAAGTATTGTTTTTGGGTCAAATTTCCGAACGCGAGATTTTTATATTTACACGTTTTGAGGTCCCCTGAATACGAAAATCATGTTTTTAGCAAATTGGTCTGTGTGTGTGTCTGCCTGTTATCAGCATATCTCAAAAACAAATTACGGCAGAAAGTTCAAACTTGGTATTCTAAATGTGTATCATATAGGGATGCTACAGTAAGATTTTCGTTAAGATCAAGCAAATGGTTCGCGTACAGGGACAATCAAGAGAATTCTAATACATTACGTCTATGGGGGAAATTGCAGGTAAGTAGAGTTTAACGTCTATAGACTGCACTAAACCAAATGAAACGAATATATATTTTTTTTATAATAGAGATAGTTGACTGGGAAAAAAAATTTGTATATGTAGGAGCCTCGCCTCTCCCCCTGGGGGAAGTCTCCCCTCGAGGGGAGTAAATTTTCATGATGGCTATCATTCAAAAGAGCTTGCCAATACCTTTAAAACGAATGGTGGAACTATAAATCTGTGATAATTTAAAACAAAGTTATAGATTTTTTTACTTTTAACAAAAAAAAAAAAAAAAAAAAAAAAAAAAAAATTCCTTTTTTTTTTTTTTTTTTATTATTATTATTGAGAGTAAAATGGACTTTTTTTGGATATTTAGTGTTACACTACTTCTCTAATATGGAAATCGCCTGCATTATCATAAAAAATAATTTTTTTAAATAATAATTTTAATAAATTATTTTTTAAAAACAGAATTATTTTTTAACAACCGAATTAAATTCTATATAAATGTAGGTACATTAATGAAATGGGGGGGGGGGGTTGAGGGGGGCGGTAGCCCCCCCTCAGACAGAACTAATTATCGTATAAAACTCTTCTGAAGCCTAATTTGAATTGTTTAGCATAGGTTTACATGACAGTTCTCGTTATGTTACCTCTTAATCTGCAACCTGTATTTATAGTATTAAATTTCAGTTTAAGAGAAAATCGTGTGAGATTATTTTATCCAGCCATTGGAAATAAATTTAAAAAAAAAAAAAAAAAAAAAAAAAAAAAAAAAAAAAAACTTTTTTTTTATCCATAAAAGGTAGAGAAAATATCATTTTCATGTCATTTTTTTTTTTTTTTTTTAATTGAGTTTTTCCTTTGCATACGCGGGTTTTAGGTCTATTAAATCTGAAAATAAGATTTTTAGTTTTTGGTACGCGTTTTAGGTCTATTAAATCTAAAAATAAGATTTTTAGCGTTTGGTACGCGTTTGAGGTCTATTGAATCTGAAAATAATATTTTTTAGAGATTGGTCTGTTGCTCAAAAAAAAAAAAAAAAAAAAACTAGCATATGTCCAATCTCAGTATTCTAAATTTTTTCAAAAGGGAAGGTTGCTCAAAAATTGCTATTGGAATTGAACAAACTGGTTTATGAAATGAACTCTTCCCTTTCTACATATACAGACCCAAACACAAACGCACTTTTTTTTTTTTACTTTCTTTTACACATATATTGCCAGAGAAAGTTTTGTTTTTGGCACAGATTTTCGAAATTGAGTTTTTGCTACAGTTACACGCTTTCAAGTGTCCTGAATCCAAAAATTAGTGTTTTAGCAGTTGCTTGTGTGTGTATCTATCTGTCTGTTTGTTATCATTATAACTGAAGAACAAATATTAACAAGAAGTCCACATTCAGAGAAAACAATAACTAATTCGTGTACAGGTATTGAATTAGATTTGGGAATAAGGCCGATTAACTGCTGTAAGTCCTAGGCCTGAGGGAAAGTGCCCTCCGTGGGGGTCTTTCTAAGGGGTCCTATCCCGTATTTACGCAAGTTTAGAAAACCACGGAAAACTTCGAATGACTAGGCCGACGAGCGTGACCTGGGTTGTGTACAGGGTCTTCAAAAGGAATTCAAATGCATCACGTCTATGAGCGAAATTTTTTTATAGATGTAATTTTATATCTTTAGATTGCACAAAACAAAATAAATTGAATGTAAATTCTTAAATGCATAAAAGCATGTTTCGTATAGAATATGGAGTGAAAATCATTCATTTATGGTTTACTTATGATTCCAGAAAAAAATTCAGATACATTTTTACAAAAAAAAAAATTGCTAGAAGTGCATTTTAAATCGTTACTATGCATTTTTCATTTTGTGCTAAATTTAGGTACATTACATTGAGTTTGCATAATATATAGTTAGTACAAAGGATTACCCAAAATTAAATGAAAGTATTATTTTTTATTATTATTTTATGAATAAAAAACAATGTAATAAATAAAATTAAAGTTTAATTAATTTAAAATTACTTCCATTACCCTACTACCGTAGGTAATGGAAGTATTGTATTTGGTCCAAAAATTCGATTTCAAGATTTCACCTGATTTACGCGTTTTAACGTCCCCTGAGTCCAAAAAAGTTGTTTTTGGCAATTGGTGCTATCATATATTCGAAACTAATAAATATAGAACTACAAAACTTCATAATTGAAACAGGTCTGGTATACAGATAAATTATCCATATTTTGGTGAAAATTGAAAAACTGGAAGTGAGACATTGGAAACCGGAAGTGGGACCGTAAGTCCGTATCTCAAAAACGGCTCTATCGAATTTCTTTAAATTTGCTATATAAACACTCTATTCCATGTCCTTTCGAATGACATAGTTGTTTAGTTCAAGAAAATTGATAGGCGTCCTTTATAAATAGCTCAATTTCAGATCTCGCAAGCGCGTTCCTTTAAAAACGGCTGAACGGATTTTTTTTTTTTTTTTTTTTTTTTTTTTTCAAACTTACCCTATTAACTCACTTTTAAATATCCTTTGTATGTTTACCGGTCAATAATTGATTTTTTGTAAAAGTTGGTATCTCAAAAACGGCTCAAACAATTTTCTTGAAAATTGTTATATAAATCCATTTCTTTCTCATGGATTACGTGGTTATTAGAGGAAAGTTAACAATCATTCTGCTTAAGTAGGTCATCTTCAGATCTCGGAAATTTGTGTTTCAAAAAATAATTCTACCTTTTTTTCTCTTATTTTTTACCCCGCTATATGTAAGCTTCGTTTTATATGTCTTTATATGTGCATAAAGTTCTCTTACAGAAAAAATTTAGGTTTCTACTTCTACAGGTCACTTTTATGTTTTATGATCACATTACCTCCCAAAAAGTGCATATAATACGTGTAATAGTGGGCAATGGAAGTCGTGTGGTTGTTTCACACCAGATTTTTTTTTTTTTTATTTAAAGCGGCGATTTTCAGCACTTTTTATTGCGTCATCCTAGTTTACAGAGAGCAATGTAATTCGGCAAAAATTATTGATATAATAACCTCGTTATTATTTTTTTTCTTTTTCTTTTCGCTGGCTTTAACGGGAAAAAAAAAGTCAGAGATATAAAAATGTTAGATAAAGATTCGTATTTCAGATAGTCCAAAATTAAAGTAATAAAAATATTTACAAAAAAAAAAAAAGTAAATAAATAAATAAATAAAAAATAAATAAAAAGCTTAGTATCTTAATATTATTAAATAAAATCTTTACACTTGGTTGAATTTCACTCCCCCCCCCCCCACTTAATTGTTATTAATTGTATATATATATATATATATATATATATATACACAATTAATTGTACTTAATTGTAATTAATTAATTGTAATTAATTAATATTGTACTTTGATGCGTCATTAATATCTGCAGGTGAGACAGACTTCTTATTTTTTATAATTATTTTACCTTAAGAATTATTTAACAGTAAGCAGTTATAAACTTAGAGCTGTCAAACAAAGTAGTTTATATTTTTCAGTAACAGCTTTTGACAGATATATAACAGAGAGGTACTTTTACTAATTAATAATATTAATATTGTTTTTTACTTTCTAATTTGTGTTTTTGTTAGATAAAAACTATATCTAGAACCAGATTTCTTTTTCTTTTTTCACTTAAAAAAACAAAACAAAAATTGATATTCATACATGGGAAAACAAAGGAAAAAAAAATGTAATTTTGAAATAATAGTGTCAGCTTCCATTTTGCGATTTAAAGCTTTAAATATAACATGATTCAACAATAAAAAACAAAAGCGGCAATGTTTATTTACACAAATTAAGTGCTGCGTAGTTTTTTCTCTTTGAATGTCCACATTTGGCGAAAATCGCACTGTTTGGCGAAAATTTGTCAATCTGTTCTGTACGCGCCAACATTTCGGAGATACGCGGCCCGGGCAACGCTGGTCGATTCATTCACTCAGTTTCAGGTTAATTTTTGGGAATTTTTTCATGTTATTAGTGGTCCGTGTATGCGCTTCCGCAAGCACCAGGGTCACAAGGCAGAATTTCGTTCGGTTCAAGTAATTTCTTTGTTACAGCTGATTAATTTTTTCATGATGCTTTCATTTAAAAATAGAAATTCAAACAAAATCGATTTAAAGATATAAAATTATACAAATTTAAGGCTATTATCATGGGTGCGGGCAACGCAGGGCAGGTTCATTCGGTACAGGATAACTTTTGGGAATTTATGTTATTAGCGGCCTGTGTAAACGCTCTCAGGCACGGGGGTCACAAGGCAGAATTTATTTCGGTTAGAGTTTTTACAGCTGATTTTTTTTTTTTTTTTTTTTTGTAATACTTTTATTTAAAAATAGAAATGCAAACAAAATCGAGTTAAAGACATAAAATCATATAAATTTAAGTTCATTTAAAGTTACTATCATGGGCCCAAGAAACGCTGGTTGGGTTTGTTTGGTTCCAGGTTAATTTTTGGGAATTTTTATGTTATTAGCGGCAGCGTAATCGCTGCTACAGGCACCGGGTTCACAAGGCAGAGTTTCGTTCAGTTTGAGGTAATTTTTTTGTTACAGCTGATTATTATTATTATTATTATTATTATTATTATTATTATTTTGTGACGCTTTTATTTAAATATAGAAATTCAAACAAAATCGAGTTAAAGATATAAAATTATACAAATTTAAGGCTATTATCATGGGCGCAGGCAATACCAGGTGGGTTCGTTTGGTTCCAGGTTAATTTTTGGGAAATTATTTTTGTTATTAGTGGCTGGTGTATGTTCTGTCACAGGCACCAGGGTCACAAGACAGAGTTTCGTTTGGTTCAATGTCATTTTTTTGTTACAGCTGATTATATTTTTCATGATTGTTTTATTTAAAAATAGAAATGCAAACAAATTGAGTTTAAGATATAAAATCATACAAATTTAAGGTTTATTTAAGGTTATTATCATGGGCCCGGACAACGCCAGGCGGGCCAGCTAACATGTAGTCTTGGTATTAAACAAAATAGAAGATAAAAGATAGCAACGCAACTGTTTATCTGCAGTCAATTTGACATCACACTGACAGTACTTTGTAGAAAGTGATGTCATATATAGTATTTGTATTTATAAGCATTTTTCCGAATTTCTTTTTTTTTAAAGTGAAATGACATAAATTATATTAGATGTTTTAATTTGAAATACATTTAAATAATGATACGACGATTTTTGAAACATTACTATCAATAAAGTGACAGTCGAATTCGATAGCTTCCAGCTAGTTATAATTAATTAAAAATTAAATGACCGTCATATTCTTAATATTTGGTTTGGTCTAAACTGTAAAATAAATTTTTATTTCATTCTATTCAGTATTTTATCACAATTTTGAATTTATTTTTTTGTTATTAAGTCAATTTTTGTAAAACTAAAATTAGTAACAAAAGAAAAATATTTTAGCCCTTCCATGTACGATTTTTGTATTGGAAATAATTGTGCATTTTTATATGGTTAAAGTAAAACAAATATATATATATATATATATATATATATATATATATATATATATATATTTATGCATTTTTTTTTTTTAATTTTTGTTAATATTGATGCTGACATATTTTATTCAAATTTGAAAACTTATTTAATAAAGGAATTCAGAACAAAGTTATCATTGCCTGCATTTTACACTTACTTGGTGTCAGGAGTTAATCCAAGTTTTAATTTTTTGGCACCCATTTTTTGTGCAAAAAAATAATCGCAAAAAACTGTTTTGTGTGAAGAAACTAAAAAGTTCATATAAATGATGAATGTCAAGAACTTTACAACTATAGATTTTATTACTATGGATGGCTGTTTGATAAAGTGGAAGATACGTGACTCTATCACAGCTGCATCCATCCCAAAGCATTCGAAATCAAAGTATAAAAAAATTATTGTTTAGTGCAAACTTCATGGGCCCACCAGCGGCCGAGCGGTTCTGCGCTCAAAGCTGGTAGACGTGAGGTGCCGGGTTCGATCCCTGGTCGCGCTCGTCGGCCTAGCCGTTCGGAGTTTTCCGTGGTTTTCTCCGAAACTTGCGTAAATACGGGCTAGGACCCTTTAGAAAGACCTCCACGGAAGGCACTCCCCCTCAGGCCCAGGACCTACAGCAGTCAATCGGCCTTAATCCCAAACACCAACACCAAACTTCATGGAGTAAAGCAAGATGTGGGTTTTAATGCTACTCCGACGAAACAGATGTTCAGCCAGATTTGTTGAAAGAATGATACGGCTCAGATTTTATGCGTTGGTAAACTTGCACTGTTTTATTTGACTTTAACAAAACATGCTGATGAAATCAATGCCGAAAACATTGTTGGGTGCGAGAAAATTAGACAACGCAATAACTGATCTTCTAACATGTAATATGACAGGGCTGCTAATAAAATACCTTTAGTTATTAGAGGAAGCAAGAAACATTGGTGCTTTAAAGGAGTGAATTTGCCCGTGGAAACATGGGTGATAGCAGCAGTCCTCTGATTTTTTCATGAAATGAAACAAAATGATAATTGAAAAGATTATTCTGGTTTAAAACAATTGCGCTGCATAATAGGTTGCACATTTAATGTTGCAACACACAAACTTTTTTTTTCTGCCTAATTCAACCACTTAATAGAGAATCAGAGCTTTAAATGTTATTAGTAGAAAAGAATTAGCCAAAAAATCTATCAGAAATTGATGTCTGTGATTAATCTGCATCATTTTCTGTAAACACTGCAGTAAAATCTGTCAGTTCTTTCTATTCAATGCATTATTCTTTGATTGCATTTCTTGTGACCATGGGTACCTCTGTGCAAATGTGGAGTCGACGAGTCTAGTGTTAAAATAGGGGGGGGGGGGGATAAACCTTCTCGTTTACAGAAAATAAACGATAGGGAACACCAACTGTTTGGCTGTTTAGCAAATTCTAAACTGTCAGTCAATTTGCCAGCTCACCATGCCTTTAGAATCATCCTCACTGCTAGATGTAGAAAACATGGTTACACTATACATAAAAATGTTTTGGGAGAGTACAATTACACAGTCACAAAATGCTTCTTAGCAGTAAGTCCGAATAAGATTCTCAAGAAAAAATGCTGCATCTTTGAAGTTTATGAACAGTTTGACAAGGACTTCCTTCATTGTGTTAAGATTGGTGAAAACTTCCTATGTTCAACTGAATTATCTTCCACTGAAATCTTGGATTAGTTCTCACCTTCAAGAGTTTCATTAGAATACCGAGTAGTAAAGATGAAAATTCTAACTTAGATGTGATGACGGATACATCACATTGCAAAGCTCTTCATACAGGTTTCACAGGGGCCGCAATTTGCCCCTAAGTCTTCCACTACTATTTACAAGCAATTATCTTTTTAAATTTATAGGCTTAGGGCAAAAATTGTTATTTTAAATTAGTGGTGGAAGATTCAAGCAAAAAAATATAGATCTTATGAACTTGTTCATAAACTCAGATGGATAATGAAAGTTTGGGAGCAGGCCTTTAATGCTACATTTTTTTAAAGATTTAAACATTTAATTCTCTGTCCAAAAGAAAAATCACTAATAATAATTTTTTAGAAGACTAATTTTTAATTAATGTAGAAATATTAATTAATTCTATCTCTATGTGTAGTATGTGTTTCTTAATTTTATACAGATTAAATTATTAATTTTCAACTAATAATTAGTCAAATATCTTTTGATATTTAAATCATGTTTACTAGTTCCATTTATTGTTCCATTTTGAAATTTCTTTCCGAATTAGTGGAAGAAATACTTTTCTCCACAGATTGGGAATATTTGTCAGATATAAAAATCAGCCGCTTAAAATAAAATTACTTTGGCTGAAAACAAACGTGATTTTACTAAGCGACGGGTACTGTTTATATATACTGTGAAAACTGGCATATGGGCTGCATTCATGTACGGGCCACACTAATGGAAAAAATTAAATTTTGCAGAATCTCCACACCACGTATAAGGGCCTCACTTCGAAAAATAAAACACCTAAAATTCCATAAAGTTACATAAAAACAAATACTATTTATATATTCATTATAGTATTCATAGTTTTAATATTGGATATATCGTCAAGGTGCATTGCTGCTTTGTTTGGTTGACCTTTCGTCAAAGGTTGTGTTTTTTTTTTTTTTTTTATCAAAAACAATTGATGCCAATTCTTGCATTTTGCGGTGTTTATTCAAAGTTTTATAATTATTGCTTTTTAACGCCAGTTATGTTTTGCTTTTTCCTTATATATATATATATATATATATATATATATATAATTTTTGTTGCTCCTTTGGGCTTCTTGCACCAAGTGAATAGATTTGTAAATATCTCTGTTTTCTTTTTATTGTTTTCATTGTTAAATTGCCCCCCCCCCTTTTTTTTTATCATTTATTGCACGTTTCATTTCGAATTTTTTGTTTACCAATTATTTTTTTGTTTAACCCCTCCTTTTTTTATTTTAACTCCACCCACTTATGGGATTTGAATTTTCTTTTTCATTTATTTGTGCGAGATACGTTACCGCTTTGTTTGCAGCACTCATACGTACTGCGTTCAGCTGACAAAGGATCATGTTTTCTTTCAGCCCGAAACAATTGTCGAGAGTTCTTACATTTTATGGTTATTCTTTTCTAAATGTCAATTGTTTTAATTTTTTTTTTCTTTAAGTTGTTTGATTTTTCTGAAGCATTATTGTTTTAAATTTGACGATTTTTATGAAGTATTGATTGTTGCAAATTATAGGCTGCCACACACGAATTGCATTAGTTTCTGTTTTGTGCAAAAAAATAAGTATCACATTGCAACTTTTCGTACTTAAACATTGAAGGAGAAGAATAAATAAAAAATAGAACGTTTAATCTCAAACTTCAAAAGAGAAATTGAATACGCCCTTTTGCAGGTGGCAGAAATCCAAAGCACAAACAAGTTCATGATAGGTAACTTACTTATGGCAAATCTAGTGAGCAAGTTTTGCAGGTGGCAGAAATCCAAAGCACAAACAAGTTCATGATAGGTAACTTACTTATGGCAAATCTAGTGAGCAAGTTTTGCAGGTGGCAGAAATCCAAAGCACAAACAAGTTCATGATAGGTAACTTACTTATGGCAAATCTAGTGAGCAAGTTACGTGTATGAGTAGGGCTATTGTGACTCTATTCGAAACCTCCTTTATGTGTTCGAGTTAACACTGCAATGCTATGGTGCTTCTTACAACCTCTTGGGAGACAATGTGATGTTGGTGTTAAGGGCGTTTTTTTGGTTTTGTTTTTTTTACACTGGTTGGAAAGACAGTAGGAAACAAAATCTTTTTTTGTGTTTTATATTTCTTTTTTTTTTTTTTTTCCTTCTGAAAAGTGAAAGCTGAACTTTTTTGTTCCTATATTATATTAAATGTACTAATTGTTTATATTTTTCTTAATATTTCTGTAGGGTTTCTTCTTCACCTACAAATATGGACAAAGTGCTATTTATAGAGAATATGACAGAAAGAAGCAGCATTTTCTAGAAAGAAATAGAAAAAATATTTTTATTCATTAATAAAATTATGTGAATGTATTTATTTTGTGAGATTTAAAAAATAAAAAATAAATACTACAGCAAATAATTTTTTTAATTCTGTGTCTTTTAACTGATTTTTATCATAATAAAATTTTGTAGAATTCTTTAAAGCTTTTTTATTCAGCCGGGAGTTCTGTCATCGAGCTACTTTTCTGCTATATTTTAAGTCTACGGAAGCAGAAATATAACGAAAGGGGTTCCATCTGTGAATACTGTGGCTGTGAGGCGCTGGGCTATGAATCCAAGGCTTGAGTGGGTCGTGAGTTTGAACCCACTCGGAGGAAAGTGTTTAAAAATGTTTTTTGTTTAATTCTAAGTTGCTTATTGCTATTTAAAAAGAATGCTGCTTTATCAGCGTCCTAAAAAACAGTAAATAACGCAAAATTTTCTGTACTCAAACTAATTAAAAGATAAAAAGCATTCATTGATGACTACATCCTCATCCTACTATCTAACACACTTTGTTATTAATAAATGCTTTTTATCTTTTAATTTGTTTGAGTACAAAAAATTTTGCCTTATATTTATCCGGGTTGTTATTGAACCACTTTTCTGTTATATTTTTACTCAAGTGTCATCCCTTTGAATATGAGTGACCATGCGTGACCTGTGAGTGGCCAATGAGTGCCTAGCTTTTTAGTTACGAATAAAAGAAAATAATATAAAAAAAAGATTTTTAAAAAGGATGCTTTTTTATCAATGTCCTAAAAAGCAGTAAATAAGACAAAATTTTCTGTACTCAAAACAATTAAAAGATAAAAAGCATTCATTGATGACTACATCCTACTATATAATAACACACTTTACTTCAATGAATGATTTTTACCTTTTAATTGGTTTGAGTACAGAAAATGTTGCCTTGTTTACTACTTTTTAGGATGCCGATAAATTTGTTTTTATTATTTCATTTTATTTTTTTATATATATATTATTATTTTTTTTGTGTGTGTGTTCATTTATAACATTTAATCCTTCAAAAAAAAAAAAATAATAATAATAATAATAATAATAATATCGGTTGCACCAGTAACAATTGTCAGTCATATTTTAAATATGACTGACAAATTTATTTTCATAAGAAGTATTCATAAATTTACTAAAATAAATATTACCATTTCCACATGAAATAAAAATTCACTTCACTAGATCCTAATTTGCTTTTTCACAAATAAACAACTCGCTCCCCCAATCTCCACACAAAGTAAGGAGAGGAAGAAAAAATAAAGTTATTGCCTGAAGTTCCTTATCAATTTGTAGCATGACATATTTATTTTATCTAATATAATTATTTTATCTAATGTTTCTATTTAAGAAAATTACAAAAAAAATGAAGAAAATTAAAAATTTTAATTGCCAACTTCAAATTGTTTTTGGAAACTCCTGTTGAAGAAAAATTCAATATTTCTTCTGTGATTGACAGGAAAACCAGAATGCAAAGGAAACCATGGTAAGTATCTCTCTTATAGCAAACTGTTTGACAAGCGTGCGGCATAGATGTGAGTGGCATGCAGTGACTTGCTTTGGCATCTACGTCTCATGGTAACTTAGGGCTTCATTAGTGCTGTGTTTCATACAATAGTTTAGACAAACAATGTAATAAAGTATTAAAGCTGGTTGACTACACAAAGGTTATAGGACTTGGAAGAGTGAGGGTCTTTCTAAGTGGTCTTATCCTGTATTTAATCAAATTTCAGAAAAAAATACGGAAAACCTACAGCAAAGTCGTTAAAACACAGACTGGGATTAAATCCAGTATTTTCCATCTACTAACTTCAAGTGCAGAACCTCTTTACCATGTGGGAAAAAAAAACTTCAAGGAAAATGTAAAAATTTATTGTGAATAATGCAATTAAAACTTAAAAAAGAAAAAAAAATCCGCTGAGTAGGTGCATAAAATAGAGTGTTCTATGGTCGAAAACATAGAAGAGAGGGAAAACTTGACTATAAGATTAGAAGTAGAAAATTGATATACATTCAAACTTCTTTAACATGAATCTCAAGGGTGGTAAAAAATTTGTTCACATTATCAGTAGTTCATGCTATCAGTAACTAATCTTCATTTTGACTGGGATTGTAGAAACAGTTCATGTTAAAAGTAATTCACATTAACGCGGTCTGACTGTATAAAAAATTTTCACAATGAGCACAAGCTATATTTCTCAGAAAATTGATTAAAACTAAATTCATTATAATCTTGTTCACAATCAAATATTGTTCATAAACCCTTTGATAAATATTTGGCTTTTTGTTGAGTTTACTTGCTGGATTTATAAAATTCATATTTACTGATATTTTGAAAATTTTTGCAATGTAAAATAATTATAAATTAGTGAAATCGACTTAAGAAAATTTGTGCTTGACCCTTGTGCACACAATTTTATGGTCAGTTCTCCCAAAACCACAAAATTTGACAATTATAAAATAATTGAAATAGACGTTAAATGTGACGTCAAACAGCTTTGATGATTCAGAATTTTTTATGTACAAGTAGCATGAATAAGTATACAATTAAGAATAGACAATCAAAACTTGTTATTTGCGATTCAATAAAAAAATTACATAAACATTAAAACAAATCAATAATGAAATTTTATTTAAATGTAATATAAAAGTATTTTTTCTTAAATTATTCATTTATTTTATCTTAATAAATTAACACATTTTTTCTTGTTAAAAACTTAAAAAAAAAAAAAAAAATGTCTGCTGAAAAAATCTATAATGCATTAAATATTTTTTTTTAATTAATAATAAAATTAAAAATGTAATTTTTAGTTCAAATTAAAGAAAACCTTGCCGGGACTCATCTCAATACCTCCCACACACAAATCAAACACTCTAATACTACGCCACACTTTCTTCTACTGTGTATGTTTAATTTGTTCTCATAGCGACAGCTAAAACATGTAGGGTCATATCTAATATTGGCACGTTAACTCCAAAAAAAAAAGGGGGGGGGGTGCAAATTTACACTCTACCCTATGTTTTTGACCATGCTCTTTAATTTAAGCTTTGTTTGATTTGAATAGTAATTTCACCAATTCATATTTTTGTGAATGTATTTTATATTGCTCTGACCAACAATAATTTTTGATTTAAAATCAGAAGTGACATTGGGATGGGGGGATCGTTTGTCCTAATATTCCTCCCTTTGAGTAGTGAAGACTGTAGTGTGTAACAAATTAGCTGCTAATAAGGACATAAATTCATAGCATTTATATGGTTAGAGGACAAATAAAGCTGTTCTGCAGTAGATGGGATGAATTTATGTACATACAGAATTGCAAACATTCCCTAGCATTATTCACAAGAAATCTCTGTATAATACTAAATTGTGGTTTAAATAAGTTGAAAGTAACTTTCTTGTGGAAAGTGCTATGCAAGGTTCTGAAATATTGGAAACACTGCATGCAAATACATTTATTTTTGCCTTTTATGAAACATTTTTATGGACTGTTCAAAATTAAAAATTATTAATTAATAATAAAAATAAATTAAAACTTATAAAAGATATTTTTTTTATTATATCTAATTAATTTACCAATATCTAAATAATTTATCAAATCCTTTCTTTTTCTTTTTAAAGAAAACAAGTGCTTTGATAAATCTTTTATATATATATATATATATATATTTTGTTGATAAACTCAAAGCTTTAATTAGTTGCTTTTTAGTTACAATAAAGATTGTCCATAAAACATTTTTAAAATGGATTTACTTTTAATAATTCTTATTTTTTATATAATAAATCATTAAAATAAGATTACTTAAAACTTAAAAAAAAAAAAAAGTAATTACATTCCATAATCAGATACATACATATATATATATTTAAATTATGGTTTTATTTAATCGTCAATTACGAAAAATGATCTAAGTATAACTGCCGATTTTTTTTTTTTTTTTTGTCAGAGTTACCCCCATTTGACTGTACCGTTAAAATACAGTTAAATAAATTAAAAAAAAAAAAAAAAAAAAGAAAGAAATCGTTACCTGTAAAAATAATCATTTTTATGTTTATAATATCGAAAATATTAAAATTATGCATATTAAATTGACAGGAAACGCCGGCATTCGAATAACTGTCGGCAGTTTGGCACAAGTCCGATATGTATCATATATGCGTCAAAAATAAGGATCGAAATGGCAACATAAAGATATCGATAAAGTGTCATCTTTTTAACATTTCCGTATCGGAGCTATTGGTGGCGTTCGTATTTGTATCAGATACACGATGCCGGACCGATTCCTATTCCCGTATCGCTACGGGTACCGATTTTGCGGACAGTTTCGACACAGGAAGGTTACGAATCGCTGGCATCGTAATTGTTACGTATATAATAAAATATTTCTTAATACTTAAATAAAATAAAAGATACTTAAAATCAAGAGCCAGGAACTCGAATAAAACAGGGCTCTTTCTTACATTTTCGAATCCTTTATATACATTTTCTATATACAGACTAGGCTATGTACAAAACAATTTATTTACATATGCTATAATATTACGTAGCAATGAATAAAATATAATGAAGAAATAAATTCTTTTTGTAAAAAAAATAGAACCGACTCCAAAATGCAACTACTATTAAAAAAAAAAAAAAAAAAAAAAATTGTATGAAATGAAACTAAATTGCGCCTAAAAGTATAAAATAATTTCCTTCGCCAAACAACCTATAACACTACAATTAATAATAACTTTTGAAGTCGGCGCAAAATTAAATAAAATTTAATTAGTTTTTAAAGGTTTGTTTTTAGATCGGTAGCAACAAATGCTGTCGTCTCGAATGATCCATTTTGATGTTTCCTTTATTATTTTATCACTGTATACAATTGGTCCATTGGTAGCATCTACACAGAACAGTGAACATTCTTCACAATGCGATATTTATGTTTCTACGAATTTAGAGTTCCCTTTGCAAATTTGGTATAACTTTGATAACTATCATCTTCGGTGGCTTTTGTATTTGGCGTTTTAAACGTATTTCAAAAATATACACGCAAGATGTATATTTTCATAATATATTTTGTACGAAGTATTGTTTCATATTATTGATTACTCTCTTAATATACCTTATCAAATTAATTATGATATCCCAAAGAAATTAAATATGTTTGCCAGATAAATTTGCGATTTTTCTTTCACCAAGGATGTCAGATACCAGCATCTTCGCGAACTTTTGCTGCTTACGAAATCTTATTTGTTTTCTTGAATCAAAATAGTTTTCGGCTGCATTTTTGCAGGTGACAATGTGAGATGTGTATTTTCAATAGGATTTGATTTTTGTATTGAATAAAGGTATCACTTTTTATTTAATTTTGCGCCGACTTCAAAAGTTATAATTAATTGTAGTGTTATAGGTTGTTTGGCGAAGGAAATTATTTTATACTTTTAGGCGCAATTTAGTTTCATTTCATACAATTTTTTTTTTTTTTTTGTAGTTGCTTTTTGGAGTCGGTTCTATTTTTTTTTTACAAAAATAATTTATTTTTCTCTTTTCAGTGAAAACTTATTCATATAGCCGAACATCAAAAGACGTTCGACGGCAGTTTCACAAATCACAACTTCCAAGAAAAGTGACATAACTCAAAAAATGGTTTATGTCACTGAAAAATACATGCAATGCACCCAATGTGAACAAAAAAGTTACATCTGCATCTAGAAAGTTATGCACTCGAGAGACAGTTGTGCCAGTTTTATTCTAGTCAAGTTTTTTTTTTAATTGATTTTTCTCAAATGCTGCATTTTTAAGTTGTGTCATTTTTCTTGCCTTTATCAGATATGAACAAAAAACTATCTATTGAATGAACATACGTTAAGTTAAAAAGTTTTTAAAAATGTAAAGAACGGATACGCTGTGTTCGTAACCAAAAATTCTGTTAGGCATATACAGTGAATACGTGTCACTCGCTGCGCTGAAAATTGCGCAGCGTAAAGTTTAAACAAAGAGCAAAATATGCATTGCAGCTGACGGACAGAAGTTTCAACATCGAAACTTACATACTGCTTTTACCAGTGTAGCTGCATGCGTTCAGGAGTTAAAGTGAGAACAGACTTTTGGGAGTATCCTGTAATTTGTTTATATCTTAATGAAATCATAATGAAGTCTATTTCAGGCAAAGATCATTACGACAACAAAAAAAGTATTAAAATTAAATCATGTCTTACGAAGTTATAAGCTAACAAATTTCAAAAGCAACAACAGCAATGAGAAACATGGTTTGTATTGAGAACCTCTTCCTTTATAATGTCGGTTTAAAATGTCTATGCGTTAATCGATGTGACCGCTTACAATAACCATACTTTGAATTTATATAGCATAAATGTCACCCGCTACGCTATAATATATGCAATGTCGGTCAAGTTTGCACAAAATAGGAGATTGTGAACAAAATAATGCACGTTTTAAGCGTTCTGTTTTAAGCATTAACGTCTAAACTACCTTTTCGTACTAAATCGAGGATACTCTGCAATTTTATAATTCACTCCCCCCCCCCCCCCTTTCTTGAACTGTTTCCGAGATATTAACGCTAACTCCACTGTTTCCCACCAGGTGGCGCTGTAGACAGTTGAATCGCGCAGCACATATCCACTTTACTATACGTACATACCACTTTTATGGCTATAGCTACAGCTGTTGAGCAGTTAAAAGAGTCGGGACTGAATTCTTTAGGCACCATGTATTTTCTTTTGATCGTAAAGATATTGCAATGGGACCTATTTTAGACCAAGACATTTACAATAAAATAAAAAGTATCAAAATCGGATTATCTGTTCAGAAGTTATGAGCTAACAAACAAAAATAAAAGCAAAACAACATACGGTTTGAATTGAGAACCACCTCCTTTTTGAAGTCGGTTAATTGGAGCATTTCTAACGAAGTTATAAGTTTACAAACACCAACAACAACACATAGCTCGAATTAAGAACACCCTCTTTTCTGAATTTGGTTGAAAACGACTTTGCGCAAATCGATGTGACCGCTTACAGTAACAGTACTTTGAACCACAGAGTATACATGTCATCCGCTACGCTGCAAAATGTGCAACGTAGTTCAAGTGTGCACAGTGTAGGAAATTGCGAAGAAACAACTGCACGTTTTAAACTCTCTGAGAACCAAAGCGGCTCAAACGGCTGTACATGCAAAACCCCAAGGCCGCCGGCCGAAAGCAGGAACGCTGCTATCCCCCAGAAAGAGAAGGGTCTCGAAGTATTCAATCACTTCAGCAATTGTAAAGTTGACAGTTGGTTCCTCCTCCCTCTTTCTAAGTGAAAGCTATTAGTCTGCTAGGAAAAATTTCCCTGATTCAGAGCAGAAAAGGGACATTTTATCAGTTTGGTAGAAAAATCATCGCTTATTTGAAAAATCATTTTGAAAGTGAACTATGATGTTTTTTAAACACATTTTATACATAAGTAACAACAGATATTTTATGTTTATTTATTTACTGTAAATCAAAACGTATGTGTTATTTTATTAAAAATTTATTAAAAAATGCATATTAAATATAACTATTAATAAAAAAGTTTTGTTTCCAAAAAGATAGACATTATAGAAAATATAACTGTGAAAATTTCTGTTATTTTTAATATATATGTGTGTATATATTATATATATATATGCATAATTAATGTATGTTTTTTCTGTAAGATTTTTAAAATGTGTATTATTTCTTTTAAGGGTTAATTAATTATCTTTTTAATTCGAAGCATTTTGTAAACAATTTCTCAAGTTTTGTATCACAATCCCTACAGTAGAATAGTCATTTTGAATTTTTTTTTTTTTTTTTTTTTTTTTTTATGTTACATTTTATTATACTGTACATAATTCTTTTTAATTTTGTTACAAAAATGTAAAATTTGGAAAATTAAAATAAATACATAAAAATAAATCTTTATTTATTTATTTTTAAGGAAAGAAAAAAAAAAAAAAAAGAAGAAGAAGAACAATAATACGCCGCTATATTTACCTGTGGGATTAAATGACTATCCGAAATTTTATACCAGATTTATAATTGTAAAACTTCTTATAATGAATACAATTTTAAATAATAAAATAGTAAACTACACTTAAATGATAATAATAATAATTAATGCAATTCTGACTTCCTTTTTTTACCCTGCCTGATAACATTGATAAATACAAAGCACGGTAAAAAATTACTGTGTATTATTCAATAGTTAAATAATAGCAGTAACTCCGAAAAGCAAAAATAGAACATAAAATTGAGGAAAATATAAATTGTATATTTAATTCAGGTTCCCTTTTCTTGATAAAAATGATTTTAATTTATAAAATAAAAAATCTCTCTATGTATATATCATTAAATTTTTTCCTTTATTATATAAAATATAATTCGTTATTTTATTTTTATCTATCTGCATGAAAATATCAAATGTTATGTTTGACATTTGGATGTCACATAAACAGTAATAATATCTGTTATGATTATAATATTCATTGAATTTTTATATGATATTTAAATATTTTGGAGAGAATAATACTCTACAAATTATGGTATCAAATAGAAAATTTTAATACATTTTGATGAGCGGAGAAAAAACACTGAGAAAGTACAGTTATATAGATTAGATTGTATTTCGGAATAAGGTCGATTTACTGCTGTAGGTCCTAGCTCTGAAGGGGGGGTCTTTCTAAGGGGTCCTATCCCATATTTACGCAAGTTTCGGAGAAAACCACGGAGCGTCTAGGCCGACGAGCGCGACCTGGGATCGAACCCGGCACCTCACGTCTACCAACTTTGAGCGCAGAACCGCTCGGCCGCTGGTGGGCCAGAGTTATATAGTTTTTACACAAGTGCGCCGTATGTGCCCTCAATAAAGAGTGTCGTTGATCACTGTTCTCATAACTACAATTATGAATTCTGTCAGTTCTATTTAGCATAAAATATCGTTCTATTCCATGCATTTGTCTCTAAATTTTAATATTAGTGTCCAATGTCGTTTTTAAAAAAGCTTGAATTATATAAAGAATATATATATAAAGAAATAAAAATGTATCACGAAGATTTTCTGACTTTTGTATTTGATGTGTTCAAGATTATTTTTTCTCTTATGCAAGCTTATTTAATTACCTTTTCGATACAAATACAATAGCATATTTCTTTTTTACATGCGCCGAAATTCGATTTATCCCCCCTCGTCTCGGGCATTTTTATAAATGTTGTTTTTCTTAAATTACAATGCTTAAAACTTTTATTTATTTATTGTGTTCTGAAAATTATGTTTATACATTCTTTATATAAAGATATTTTCTCAAAATCACACAATGAGCGCCTTAAAAAAAAAAAGAAAGAAAGAAAAAGGAGAAAAAAGCAAGCGCCACAGAACTAGCATTTTAAAGTAATAAGTACAAAACTTTGATTAAATTCCAGAAAATTTGATTTTAAAAACCAGAAAACGGAAAAAATTAGTAAAAGTTAATTTCGATTGTTTTTTTCATACCAATGGTTTTATCTCTACTATCTTATATCTTTATTTATATTAAATCATTAAAATAATCATTCAGTATTAAAAATATTTATTTTATTCTATCTAAATGGTAAAGCAAAGAAATTGCTTCTTTTTAACGCATGCAAGAACCATGAAAAAGACTTCTGTGTGATTTTTGTTCCCATGAGACAGCGCTCATTAATTCATCAATGAAAGAAAAGGGCTTTAGGCAATTGCTTTCATGTACCCGAATGACCATGGCCGCACAAGAAGTCTCCCCGTAATTTACGTATGCAGACAAATTGGCGCATAGCACAGTCACAATACCACGGAAGAAGATTGTACTCTTTTAATCCGTGCACAATACACTGGATACGGTTTCGTTTCCAGGAAAATGTTAAAAACATCTTCCTGACTAAAAAGAATGAAAAGTAGATTCCCTCGTATTTTAAATATAGGTGATAAT
This sequence comes from Salticus scenicus, assembly GCA_963930645.1. Taxonomy (NCBI): domain Eukaryota; kingdom Metazoa; phylum Arthropoda; class Arachnida; order Araneae; family Salticidae; genus Salticus; species Salticus scenicus. The sequence goes on along the minus strand of OZ005656.1, from coordinate 225,007,387 downwards.
AAGTATTTAAAACAATGGATAAAAATGCTTTATTAACAAAACGCAGCTAAATATTTGCATAGTTTTAAATTTTATTTGTTTATTTAAGAAATATTAATTGAAATATATGAAAGCGAGAAATTTTTCATAGCGGTTTTATGTTAGAAAGTGCCAAAGACTAAAATTAGAATTTTGCAAAAAGGGTGATTAGTCAATTAAACCTTGTCTCAAATATTTCAAAAAGTTCGATATATTATATAGTTATAATTTCTCTTAATTAAAAATTCACTGAATCCATATCAAATATTTTCGAAACTGCAAATATTTATAAAACGAAAGAAAGTGGCATACCATAAAATATAGATAATTTATTGATATCTCGAGAAGTATGAATTTTAAGAATTTTTCACCACTCCTGGATTTCAAGAGTTACACAAAGCTCTAAATGTAATTAAATATCACTAACTTACACTGAAAATTAAGGTATGTGCAAATGCTTTCAAAACTGGTAGACTGGTAGTGCTGAAATCGATTGTTCCCAGTTCGTTCCTGTAAAACTAGCTGTTAAGAGATTTCCTGGTTTTTTTTTTTTTTTTTTTTTTTTTTTTTTTTTCTTTTTTTAAGGTACGACAGGTTCAGTTCGGGATCCCTCGATTATTATATAAGTAAAAAGTGTAGGCATTCGAAAAAATAAATATCTAAAAAAAAAAAAAAAAAAACATTATAATAACAACAAGCAATTATACCAAAAAAATTCATCGCGAAATAGTGACAAAAATATTTAATTCGTTAAGGGGGTCATATACTAAAGATGTAACGTAAAATGATTTAGCTATTACGAATTTTTCTTCTATCCTAAAAAAGTTTTATTTGTATTATGTATTTTAATTTGACATTTAATTTGGACATTTACATAGAATTGTTCTGATTTTGCCTTGTGTTATGCGCTATTAATATTCGTATTCACTGACAGACAAAACAGCGAATAGTCGGATAGAGCCCCGTTGGGTTTAATAAGCGAAGGTTAGATCCCCCTAATAATTAACATTTTAAAATTATTGAAAATAAAGTTAAAGTTCTAAATTAATAATGACCATTTCTAATAAATTAAAATAAGTGGATTTTTTTTTCTTAATTTAATAAAAAAAAAAAAAAAAAAAAAAAAAAAAAAAAATGAAATTTCTGAATGTAAACATACTTTACGACATAAATTTGATTATTAAAAATTTACTGAAACTATAAAAACTATGTATTGAAATATTCAATGATTCATGAGCTATCTCTGTCTCTCGCATAATTTTAAAAACTATTCAATAAAAACTCAAATAGACGATACCTAAATGAAGGTAATATCATATTAAAAAGATAGGCACCATGCCCTGGAATGGTGTTTACCAAATTGCGTGACTATAGCTGCTCATAATTAAAGAGTTAAAGAACAACCAAACAACAATTGAAAGAAAATATAGAATACTTGCAGAAAACGAGATTGCTAAATATATTTAAATATATTTCTTTTTATGTAGGGAAAAAAAAAAAGAAATGTGCAAACATTTTTTAAAAATAATTTAAATAAAACTCAGGAAAAAAAAAAAAAAGTACTAAAGAAATGGAACAACTTCATTATAGAATCCCTCGGTGCAATTTGAAATTTGGCACCGAAGTAGCTCGGATGTTTCTCACCAAGATTTTTACTTATGCAATTGCGATAACCATTTCGTTCATCGCCTACCATGTCTTTATATGGAAAAACAGATTAAAATATTTTGTAATAGAATAATAGATTGATCCTGTCGTACTAAATTAAAATATATTTAGTGAGAATTGTACATTACTTAGAAAACAAAATTAGGCCTTTTTTTCCGTACGCAGTTAAGTACGGACTAAGCATCCTCAAATAAGAACCACACATCAGCAAAGTATAATACCCTACTGACTACTGTCGTTAATATTTTTGAAACTGCAAATATCTGTTAAAGAAAAGAAAATAACATCCCATGAAATAACAATAATTTATGAGCATTTCGGAAAATATATAAATTAAGAATTTTTCGCCATATCCTTTTTATGTAAATTATAAAAGATTCCAATATAATAAAATATCACTATAAACTCAAACTCAAACAACAAATTAACACAAACGCAAATGTTATCGATGCTGAAATATGGAAAGCGCCGGGTTCGAAGTCGAAGTTGTCGATTCAGCCTTTCGAAGTTTTTTGTGGTTTTTTCTATAACGTGCTATACATCCACAGAAAGGAAGGCATACCGTCTTGGCCTAGGACCCTCCAGTCGTCAATATTTTTTAAACTGAAATATTTATAAAAGAAAAGAAAATGTCATCCCATGAAATCGACAAATAATTTATGGATGTTTTGTGAAATATATAAAGAATTTAAAGAACGTGAATAAATGCAGGATGATCACTCCTCTTGCAAGGCAGGCACAATTAAATTGCGCTTGAAAATATTGATCAAGAAGGTAAGTAAATTTCAATGAGTGCTAAAGGTGAATGTTTCTTGAATAATTTTGAATAAAGTGTTAACGTTATTAACAGCTTTAAAAAAAATTATGAGTATATGTTAAGTATTTAAGCGAGGGTTTAAGGAATGGAGTATCCCCACGGCACAGGAAGTCTGACCAAATAAAACAGTCTAAAAAAAAAAAAAAAAAAAAAAAAAAAATCGGCCCCAAAATTGGAGAGCAGTACTGTTTCTCAAACCTGGTAGACGGGAAGTGTCGGGTTCGATCTCTAACCGTGTTCGTCGACCTATCTGTTCGGAGTTTTTCATGTTTTCCCCCCCTAAATTAGCGTAAATACGGTCGTGGACCACTTGGAAAGACCCCCACGGAGGACATTCCCCTATATAGGCCTGGGACCCTTGCGTAGTCAATCGGCCTTTAAACCTACAACCAACCAACCAACCAACCTATTACTTTAGAATATAAAGTAATAAGATGAAGCATTATATTTTTAAATTAGAAAAACATAAATATATATATATAATTTGTTAAATTATGCCTTTTAAAAAATGTTATAATACCTAAAAATAAGTCAAAATGTCACATCCGCGAAGATGTAAATCTTAAAATATATATAATGAAAAAGGAAAGGAAATATAGACAGATAAAGCGAAGTTTTACTTTCTGTGATGCACACACTACACAATCTCAGATGTGTAACATATTCTCCCACGATATGGTGAGAAATTCTGGGTAATCTTTAGAGAGGAGGAATGCTCCTAATTATTCTTATTCTTTATCAAAGACATCTTTAGAAATGGCCGATACCCTGCGGCGTGTGCCACACTGGAAGTGGCTGTTTAGTTTTCCCTACAGTATCTTTACGAAAAACCTTTATATAGTTAAAAAAAAAATAAATAGGCAGACAGAAAAATCGATGTTATGCACTTTTTTACTAGAATCGAGAGTATAAAAAATACATTACACATTTCTTTTTAAAAAATTGATACAATTAGTCAATAATTAAATATTATTTTTCAAGCAGTTATGGAAACATTTATAGTTCATAACTAATATCTGTTTAAATATGGCTGTGATTCGTATATATTAAATGAATAATAACATTTTATTCGTAATGTAAAATGAGTGTATGCATTTTTTTTTTTAAATAAAAGTTTTATTTTTTTGTATTTAAAATTAAATTAATAAATTTTACTCTCGCATATAGAAGTATAAAATCTACTCCTAATTTATTACTATTTGTTCCATTTCAAGAAATCGCACACCTGTCACAAAAAAAAAAAAAAAAAAAAAAAAAAAAAAACAGTTTCAGAAAAATAAATAAATTAGTTCTGCCATTGCTTTTGAATATAGTTTTGGAGACTAAGGTGTTATTTAAAGTGATAAAAAACTATATTATTTAATTTTCTGAAATTTCTAAAATTTTGTGACATATGTGCGATTTCATAGAAGAGTCCAAAAATCCTCAGGATTTTCTTATCCACTGGAATGCACTTGAATTATTTTTGTGTGCCCCTGTACCCGATCCACGACGTTAAATTAACTTATATACATCATTAAAAAAAAAAAAAAAAAAAAAAAATGCTTTGTTGAACTTAAATAAGAAACACAGATTTCAAACCATTCTGAAAATATTTATTGAATTAAAAGCGTAAATATGTAGACGGATAAATGATTAGTAAAAATCTTTGACATAAACTTTATTAGTTTTCTTATTGTCGAATTTAATAGATGCACATTCATTGGGCTTCCTACGATAAACCACCAGATATTTTAATACACTATTATAAAAATAACCTTGCATAAATATATTAAATGTAACAATTTAATCATTCGACATAAGTCTAATATGCGATCTACTACACAGATAGATCTTCTCAGGTTGAATCACTGCAATTCTAGTTAATTTTCTTTCTAAAATAACTCTATTTTAGAGTTTTATAATTTGCATGCATTTAAAATGGAAATATTTCTATATGTTTATCCTAATTGTCATCATATACTTTTAAAACAATATAAAATGTGTTACAAATATATACCAAAAATGCATTCAAAGAAAAAAAAAATAATTTTTAGAAAAAATTAGTACTTCTGAGAGTGAATTATTCAAAATTCAAACTTATTTTGATAAATTTATGTAAACGTATTCTAAAAAAAAATTTGCATGGTAATTGAGTCTTTCAAATATTAAATCTTTTCAAATTTTAGAAGCTAACAATCAAACCATGTTTTCTCTTTCGAATACGATTTTTATGTATTTTCTGTTGAATTTTATTATGTATTTCATGTTGAATTTAAAGAAAAATAACTAACTTTTTTTTTTTTTTTCTTTTTTTTGAGAAATCACAGTTCGAATGTTTATTCCTCATTTTGGAGAAATAGTACCACTTACTTTCCTTATAGAAATAAGAAAAACTGAAATTTCGGAGAAATATTAGATGTGGTTATTATGAATATTTTCAATATCAAACTTGTTAAGCAGTTATATTATAACAATAATATGGTTGATTTATTGCCAGGGTTTTCAAAAAGTGAAATTTGAATACCAATATTTTTTAAAACATATTTTTTAAACTTTATATATATAGAGAGAGAGATACTAAACTTGACTAATCGTTGATGCCCTTTGATATCTATATTTAAAAAATTACTATATAAAAATTCTGGCATTTAAATTTCTCTTTGGGAAATCTTTGTTTGTTATACATATGATTTATAGATGGTAATAAACAATATATCCGTGCAATAAACCATCGCCATTTATTTAATAAATAAGTAAATTATAACGACTCATAGAAATAATTTAGAAAGGAAAAAAAAAAAAAAAGAAGAAGAAGAAGGACTTACAAATACTATAATGAAAATTGAATATTTCCAAATTTTACAAAGAAATCCTAAATCCACTCGTTAACATTTTTTGATTAAAAAAAATTTCAAAGTATTAATTATGTTTAATCAACACTTTTAAAAATTCTTATAAAGTCATCAAGATCTAAAAAAGAGATATTTTCTTTTTGCATGCCATAACAATTTTAAAATATCCATTTAAAAATAAGAAGACAATCAAGAATAAGTAATAGTAACTATCCAATTATTCATTTAAAAAACGTAAGAATGTTGAGTAAATTTCCAAATATTTCATCATTTTGTAAATTTTTGCGTGAAACTTAAATGTTTTCTTGAGTACTAATATGCATTGTACTAGCTAAAATACCTATGATTGTCTTCTCATAGTTCTTTTCTAACAAAAAAAGTCTGATTTTCCACTCTAAAGGTCTATGTTTTCTTATTTTCCCCTTCTAGCATTTTCCCCATTAAAAGAAATCCCTTTTTATTTTCCCTCAAAGAATGATCGGTATCTTGAAAGTAGTGATTACAATCTGAGGGTTTACGCCTACCGCCTAAAGTGGGGGTGAAAATTTTTCCACGAGGATGGGAAACAGCGGTCTTTTGACGTCTCTGCGAAAATCTACTCACGGTTCGCAAAGAGTTAAGCGTTCTATATTTAGCAATAATGTCTAAAAACTGTCTTTTCGTAGTAAATCGATGATGCTCTACAACTTCGTAATTTACTTTTCTCCCATCTTCAACCGTTTTTGAGATAGGGCGCTGATTTCGCTGTTTTTCACCAGATGGCGTTTTATTTTCTTTAGATTGTAAAGATATTACAATGGGACCTACTTCAGACAAAGATCTTTACAACAAAACAAAAAGTATCAAGTAACCGTATTTTGAAGTATATAACCTATGTCTCACCAGCTACGCTACAACGTGTGCAATGCAGCTCAAGTGTGCATAGTGTAAGAAATTGCGAACAAACAAATGCACGTTTTTAGCATTGTATTTTTAGCATCAATGTCTAAACTATCTTTTCGTACTAAATCGATAAAGCCCTGCAATTTTGTAATTCACTTCCCCCCCCCCCTGTCTTGAACCGTTTCCGAGATAGGAACGCAAACATGAATGTCTAAACTATCTTTTTGTAATAAATCGATGATACTTTTCAACTTTGTAATTCCCTTTTTTCTCTAGAACCGTTTTCGAGATAGGAACACTAACTCCGCTATTTTCCACCAGGTGGCGCTGCACGCGGTTTAACCTTGTACTGCATGGCCACTTTGCTATACTTACATACCATTTTTAACACTATAGCTGCAGCCTTTTAGCAGTTAAAAGAGTTGGGAGTGATTTTTTTGGGCACCCTGTATTTTCTTTAGATTGTAAAGATATTACAATGGGACCTATTTCAGACCAAGACCTTTTCAACAAAACAAAAAGTGTCAAAATCGGAGCATCCGTTCAGACGTTATGAGCTAACAAACATAAAAAAAAAAATAAAAAAAAAAAAAAAAAACATACGGTTTGAATTGAGAACCTTCCTTCTTTTTTGAAGTCGGTTAAAATCATCTCCTTATTCGTAACTAGTGCTGGACGATATCAGAAATTAAATATCGCGATATATCACCAAGTTAATATCGATATTATGTGATATATTGCGATATTTCTTTCAAGATAGGAAAAAATAGATATTTGTTATTTTTTAAAGACATATGCACACGAATTTTAAAGTATACAAGTATAAAGTGTTTTCCATGTATTTTCTGGTATATTACTACCATAACTTTATCATAAAAAAAAAAAAAAAAAAAAAAAAAAAAAAATGCATAAAAAGTGAATCAATATTTTGTGTTTCTTAAAACTTATACTGTTGCTTTTTAGTATACCTCTGTATAGTTTGTCCTCTATTCTTCCCATTTTAAGCTTTAATTATTTTAAAATCATATTTTAACACAGCTAATATGCGATCTGTGTTTTATTTGTACCAAGCATATCAAAATTCATAATTCTACTAAAAATAAAGCTTAATAAAAATTGTCTTAAGATGTAGGTATTAAATAAAAAGGAAAATCATTCTAAATAGTTAAGAATTGCCATTGGATACACCTTTTTTGGTCGTAGAGAGTAATATTTTTTACTTAAAACTCTTATATGCATCCTAAATGTCAGTTACTTGTCATTTTTATTTTTGTATCTGCTTACCAAATCATTACAATATTTTTTAAATGTATATGTGTTCAATTCACATTCGTAATAGTTTCATTATATATATATATATATATATATATATATATATATATATATACATTGTCAGTATAAAAATTATATTATTTAAAGAAAATTATGTTAAAGTTTCATTTTGTTACTTAAAGTAACTCATTTTGCAATTACGTGTACGGCTTAAAAAAAAAAAAAAAAGAAAGAAAGAAAGAAAGAAAAGGAAAGAGAAAAAATAAATGCTACATAAAAAAAGTAATAAACTATCCAATATTATATAATTTAATAAAGAAACTGTCACTGTAAAATTACTGAAGATAAAACTTTATTTTACATCAGTCAGATAGCACCCTTTCTCCCTTCCCATGTTTTCCAATGGGATTTTTGTCGCGTCGTTTTATAAAAATATTTTATTAAAAAATGAACTTTTTCGAATTCTGTTTTTTTTTTAATATTACTCTTTGAACAGGTCGTCTTTTAGCTTAAATTCTGTTTTTTAAATATTACTCTTTGAACAGGTCGTCTTTTAGCTTAGTGAACAATTTTTCGAAAAAATAAATTTAAATATTTTACTTAGAGATCCACACTTAGAGTCTTAATTAAGAGACTTAATTTACTTATTGAAATTAAATATTTAAATTATTTTTTTCGAAAAATTGTTCACCAAGCTAAAAGGCGACCCGTTCAAAGAGTAATATTCAAAAAACAGAATTCGAAAAACTTCATTTTTGAATGAGATATTTTTATAAAACGAAGCAACGAAAATCCCATTCGATAACATGGGAAAGGAGAAAGGGACTGATGTACAACCCAAACAGTCATGCCAGATGGTCGAAAATTATTTCCCCAAACAGGTCTTCAAATTTTCCCAATTCAGGAGGTTCTTTTCGAAAAAATCCCCAATTTGATTTCTACTAAAAAAGGGGAAATAAAAATTTTTTCAAAAAAAATATCAAGCAGATTTTTGTGTGATAAAAATTCAGATTTTTCCCCAAAAGAAGGCAATTAAAAAAAAAAAAAATCCCCTAATACCAATAAAGATATTGAAAGTCTCCAGTCGTAGGGATAAATCGTTACGTTATCAACATTGACAGAGTTGAAGAACTCCCCAGATTTGTCCCCAAAAATTTTAGAATTCCCCAAAAAAGTCCCCACAAACATTTGGTCCAAAAGCCTCAAAAATCCCCAAAATGGGGACAAAATCCCCAATCTGGCATCACTGAGCCCAAAGCGAGTCAAACACATGTCGCATCTTATTGGCCAGAAGATATGGATACTTTGAAATAAACCAATATCAATGAACCAATAGCAGGAAATGAGCTAAAAGAAAAGATATCGTTTTCATTCGTCATACTCATAATAAGCGTTTGTTTTTATATCGCCTGTCTGCGGTATTACACCTACGATCCACGAGCGATGATGTGCAATATTATCAAAGAACTTATACTAACGGTAGTATAAATTCTTTCATATTATCGTTTAGAGCCAGGGAAATGCATGAATGTAGAATGAGAAGTCAATATACTCTAAGAAGTCGATATACTATGGGAAGTCGATATACTGTGATAGTTTAATTTTCCTGATGAATATCATTGACTTTTTGTTTTTGGACAGTGATATTTTCAAGAAAGTAGATACATTGCGGTATGGAAAGAGAGGATTGGAGAGGAAGGATTGTTTGGGGTTGGGAGTTTTAGTCAGTGAGTAATAGCAGGGGAAAAAGGGGGTTGCATTAGTATAAGGTATTCAGATCTCTTTTTTTTTCGGGCTTTGCTTGGCGCGCGGTGATGCAGGTTTGTGGCGCGCACAAGAGGTTGCGTCACTTCCGCTAGCCAAACGGTTTGTTTGTTTTTTTAGAAAACACTGTGAATAAGCTATTCGGCGTTCTCTTTATTCCGAGCGTGGTGACTGGTGATAGGTGCTAGTGAGGAACATTATTTATCGGCGCTTCGAGCGATCGCTGAGTTTGCGCTAAAGAAATATCGTTAGAGGGATATATCAGCAGAGCTAGATCTTTAATATCGTTATTGCGATATTTAAAAAATATTGATACTTGGGGATATATTGATAAATACTCTAGCCCTATTCGTAACATTTTACAGTAATCAGCGTACATCTTTCCGCTGAAGTCTGAAAGTAAACACTAAACTTATTTTCTTCTCTTCTCTCGAAACCAGCGCATGCGCCTATCGCACAATACTGGCAGGTGTTTCGCTTGAGATCGAAACTCTTTTCCACAGTGCGTGTTTGGCGTAAGATATCATTTCGGCGTCAATATGATAGTTCTGTGTTTGCTGGGTAAATGGATTTAAAAAGTAATCACTAAATATGATAAAAATATATACATTAAAAAATCATTAATTGGAAAATTGAATAAAATATTTAAAATTTGCTGTACTAGAACATTAAAAACATTCCCAGAAGAAGAAAAAATAATGGTTATTTATTTATTTATTTATTTATTTATTTTTACTATTATTATTACATTTTTGACGAATTTTAATCTGTTTAATATTATTATGTTTTAAAGCACATGTATGCAAAATGTAATAATTTTAAAGCGATAATTAAGAAAAAAAAAGGACAACGAATATAATTATATATTATCCCCATAAAAAATATAACAGTTATGATTAACTTAACAATTTTTTTTAAAATAACTTTAAAGTGTATTTTTAGTTTCTTAATTTTCATATTCTGACGAAATACATTTTTTACGCAAATATATTGATGTTAAAACAAAGCTCATTATAATTTTTCAATATTATACAAACTAGGATGATTTGGCCACCATATGACTTTCTTCTATATAATTTTACACAAAATTTATTCAATACAAATTGTTTATTAAATTAACAAATTATTTTCCATTATAAATGCAGACGATTTTTATCTGACAGAATTATATCACTAAATGCCGAAATAATGTCGTTTTTTTGCAATTATCAGAAGAAATGCGATTTTTTTTTTCTAAGGTTTTTTTTTCGTTGAAAGTAAGAAAAAGAAATCGATAACTTTGTTTTAAATTATCAGAGATCTACTGTTCAACCATTCGTTTTAAACGTATTGACGTGAACTTTCGAAAGTTACCCATATTGAAAATTTACTCCCCACCCGGGGGGGGGGGGCGCAGCGATGCCCCCACATGCACAAATTCTTTTTCTAGTTAACTAATACTATTATCAATAATTCATATTAATTTTACAATCACGCGATTAAAATAACTCTCATTATGTATATTTATACGAAATTTTGTCCTATACTGCCATGTCAAAAAATTTAGAAAAAATTGCATCACAGCGCCACCTGTTTAGCGAATGATCCCTAAATCTAATCAGCATCAGTTTATGTCAAAGCCCAACAAAATACCGAGTTTGGTTAAATTTCGTTCATTGGTTCGTGAGATGCAGCGTCCACAAAATTTGTGATAAAAAAAAAAAAAAAAAAAAAAAAAAAAAAAAAAACAGACTGACAGACATATAGGCAGACATTTTCTAAAATCAGTCGAATCATGTTCAGGACATCCCAAAACATACAAATCCATCGAAAACTGGAGTTCGAAAATTTTCACGAATCAAATTGATTCTCTATATATACATATAGAAGAAAGTAAAAAAGAATATGTTTTCTTTTTAACGTTTAAGTTTTGTGTTAGTTTAAGTTAAGCCAATCTATTTTTATATGAATAATAACAACATCAACAAAAATTAAAGCAAAACAACAGCAAAAATCTCACCAAAATAATAATAACAATAACAATAACAATAATTAGTAACAACGTGTAGCATAAAATTTTCAAAAATTCAAGAAATTTCTACAATTTTATTTAAATCTCTAAATGTCTAAAATTGTTGCATTTTATATAATTAAATAATAAAATGTATGAAATTTATAACTAAATTAGGTTTAGCATATTTGACTTTTATCTGGTCAGCCATTTTTAAAAAACATCTTTTTAACCATTAATAATTAACTTATGAAAATTCTGAAAATAACTTTAATATTTATAAATCAAATTCTTTTTTTCTCTAAGCCTCTATATTCTAACAAACTACTTTTTTTTTTTTTTTTTTTTTTTTTTCTCTCAGAGCGTTAAGTAATTTTTGATGACTTGTTAAAAGTAATATTGCCTTTAGCAATTCTAAAAATAATTTAGAATCGTTTCATCTTAGACAAAAAAAAAAAAATATATATATATATATATATATATATTAAACTGTTTTTAACTCATTTTTAATTTAAGTTTAAAAAAAGAAAGTTTTTCTTCTCTTGTATTTTTGCAAAACTATTTTCAACTTCTGATATAAGCGATATTTATAATTTTTCATGCCTCTTTAAATTTTTTCTATTCTTAATTTGCTGAGCTGATTTTTTTTTTCTATTTTAATAAAGATTGGGCATTTTTTTTAAAGATCGATAATTAATTTAACGCCCATTTCAGTTATATAGAAAAGAAAAATGAGAAAATGTATTCTATATATACCGGGTGATTCAAAATAGATGTTACAGCGATTATCTCGTAATCTAAGAAAAATAGAAACATACTTCCAATTACAAAATTAGAGCAAATTAAGAGTAGATTTCAAATATGGCATTTGTTTGTACAAGGAGCTGTATACATATTAAATACGAAATTTAATTTTTTTACGGTCCCTCCTATCATGTGGCTTATATTTAGAAAATTATTCTCCTCGCTCTAACAAGCAAAATAAAAAAAAAATCATCTTTCTAAGTCAAAACCTCGGTGAGTTATAGCAATTTGAAAATGATGACTTACACCACTTTTTTTCAATTTTGGCATCTATTTTTCGACGCAAACGGACTCACTTTAGGGGGTTATCTATGAGATGAGAAAAATTAAAAAAAGATCCTTTGTTTTAAAATAGCAACTAAAATCATTCAAACACGTGAAATCAACAGTTTTAAGAACTTAATGCAAATTTACATTATTTCGTATTGTTAAAAAATTTAAAAGTTAAATTTCTTAGGGCTTACCTGCAAATTAAAACACGTTAAGAGAGGAAAAAAATTAAAAGTCTAGCAAAACCGTGTGAAATTTTCGTGCTTTATGACTTCGGCTCTTTAACAATTCCAGCCAGGTTGAAAAGTGTTAATGTCTTCGATTTGTCTGTCTGTTCATTCGTCTTTCTGTGTGTCCGCGCTCTAACTCCCGTGAATATTCATAGAATTTTCTGAAACTGATATATGTCATTTGAGTTCCCTATCGGATGTTCCTTATTGAAAATGGAGTGAATACCTCTGCTAGCTTATGCACAGGGACACCCGAAAGTATTCCAAAGTATTCTGTTCTATGAGAGGTATTTTTATAAACCATATTTTAATACCTTTAATTTATGCATATATTAATAAAATTGAAATACGTTATTAACGTTTCTGTTCTATGAGAGGTATTTTTATAAACCATATTTTAATACCTTTAATTTATGCATATATTAATAAAATTGAAATACGTTATTAACGTTTTCTTGAATATAATAATAAAATTGAAATACGTTATTAAAGTTTTCTATCGGATATTTTCTGTAGAAAATGGAGTAAACACCATCACTGGTTTGTATACAAGGACACACGAAAGTATTCCAAAGCATTGCGTTCTATGTGAAGATATTTCTATAAACCAAATTTTAATTACTTTGCAGAAATCTTAATGAAATTGAAATATGTTATTCATATGCACAAAAGAATGCTTTCTATAGTGTACAGTACGATTAGCATTAGATTTACAGGGCACGCAAAAATATTCAGTTACGTTAAGGGTTATTATTGGACATTTGCTGGAATTGCATTTTCGTTTACATAAAACATTTTTTAACAATTTTTAACTGTGAATAGGATTTCAATTTGCATATTTTTTTTGTCTGACTGTCCATCTGTCCGTCTGCCCGCCCCCAGCGTCTGTAAATATTTTCAGAAATGCTATATGTTATTCAGGTTTACTATATGATATTCCCTATTTAAACTGGCATTAATTAATTCTCTACAATTGGTAAATGTGCAGGAACGCACAAAAAATGCCAATGTATTGCGTTTTAGTACAGACATTCTTATAAATTACATTTAAATAACTTTATACTGTAAAAATCGTAAGGAAATTCATATTTATGGTTAATATTCTAAATGTTTTATATAGAATATGATATCGTATAGATGTATAATTCTATTTCAGGGGGGTTACCACCATTCTCAACCCCTATTTAAGTATAGTGCCTATACTTTTTAAAACAAAAATCAAGTCTGTTATCAATTTCCTTGAAGCTTGCAAACCTTGGATCAACTTTTCAAGTGGCAACTAGATATGGAATCCGAAGTACCAAATTCGCATTTCCTGTAGTTATTACTTTCTCATACCCATAAGCTAGAGAAAGTATTGTTTTTGGGCCAAATTTTTGAAAGTAAGTTTTGTTATATTTGCACGTTTTGAGGTGCCCTGAATATGAAAATCGTGTTTTTAGCGGTTGGTCTCTGTGTGTGTCTGTCTGTTATCAGCATATCTTAAGAACAAATAGCAGCAGATATTCAAACTTGGTATTCTAAAAATGTATCATATAGGGATGCTACACTAAGCTTTTCATTGAGATGAAACAAATGGTTCGTGTACAGTCACACTCAAGAATATTCAAATACATTACGTCTATGGGGGAAATTGCAGGTAAGAGTTTAACATCTATAGACTGCACTAAACCAAATGAAATGAATATATATTTTTTATATGCATAAAAACATACCTCATGTAGAATATGGCAGGGAAATCATTCACTGTTCATTTACAGGGCTATACAAAATAACTAGATTCTAATGCGACAATAGCTGAAAATTGATGGAAGTGCATTTTAGGTTGTACCGTATATTATTACTATAGGTTTATATTTAGGTGCACTTTGTGGTTTATACATATTCTTCAAAAGATATACAGGATTGCAAATATTTAAGCTATAATATTATTTTTTATTGTTAGTGAAAGTGCTTTAACATGTCCAGGTATATTTTACCATGTCCAGGAAAGCTGCTCAGGAATGGAAATGAATTCCTCATAGACATATGATAAGTAATGTATGTTTATAAGCTAAATATGCTTCGCTTGTTTTTTGTGTATTTACACGTTTTGAGTTCCTTATTACCAAAGTCAAGTTTTTTTAAAGTTTGATTATTGCCTGCGTCGAATAATTTCAGGAGATCACCTCTCACACAGAACTAAGTATCATATAAAACTCTTCCGAAGCCTAATTTGAATTATTTTAACATAGGTTTAGATAACAGTACTCTTTATGTTACCTCTTAATCTCCAACCTGTATTTATGGTATTAAATTTCAGGGTAAGAGAAAGTCGTGTGAGTGGCACACCAGATTATTGTTAAATTATGCTGATAATTCATATATGTACAGATCAACCAATAAAAATTTACCTTTCATATTCAGGAGGCCTCAAAACGTGGTATTATACAGAAAAAAAAAAAAAAAAAAAAAAACGCTCTTCAAAAACTACTTTGTTTACAGTATGGGTATGAGAAATTAATTTTCCGTTCTGTGTCAGCAGTGTTCTTCGAAAAAAAAAATGCAGCAAAGCACTTACGCCAATTACATTTAATAATAATAATAATAAAAAAAATGTTTACCTTAATTTTGGGTAGACCTGTATATTGTCTATAAACTATATACAAATGACTTTGTGTACATAAATTTAGTGTTATATGTAAAACATGTAACATAAATTGAAATACACTTCCAGCAATTCCTAAGTATAGCTCAAATATATGAAAATACTCTGGATAACCCTGTAAATGAATGATGATTGATTGCTATACCACAATCTACATAAAACATGCTTTTATGCGTATAAAAAATCTGTTCTTTTCATTTTGTTTTGGGCGGTATATACATGTCACACTGTACATATGAGAAATTTCGCTCACAGACGTAATGTATTTGAAATCCCTTGGATGACCCTGTAAACAAACAATTGTCTGATCGCAACGAATACTTTAGTGTAGCACCGCAATATGATACGGATTTAGAATATCGAATTTGGATTTTCTGCTACTATTTGTTCTTGAGATATTCTAATAACACAGAAACACACACACACAGAGAGAGAGAGAGAGATAGAGACAGAGAGAGACGAACTGCTTAAAACATGATTTTTGAATTCAGAGGATCTGAAAACGTGCAAATATAACAAAAGCTAATTTTCGGAAATTTGACTCAAATACAATTCTTTCTCTACACCGTATATATGAGTAAGAGAATGTATAAAAAAAAAGAAAAAAAAATGAATTTGAAAATTCCCTTTTAGTACATAAATTATTCATAAATTTTATTTGTTAAATTATCAATGAGTATTCTCTTGTGTATTCACAGAGACATTACAGGTTAAAATAGCCGTCTTTCCCTGAATGATTTTTCTTTTTTTCCCTCCCAAACGCTGATCAATGTGTGCCTTATTACAAAAGCTATAGTAATTACAATTTCTCACTTTTGATATAACCCCTTAAGATTTGGCGAAAAATGCTAGTATTTAAAACTGCAATAACTCAGCGAGATTTTGACTTAGAGAGATGACTTTTTTTTTTTATTTTGATTGTTAGAGCGAGGAGAATATTTTTCTGAATATAAGGCATATGATAGGAGGGGCCGTATAAAAATTAAATTTCGTATTTCATATGTATACAGCCCCTTGTACAAAAAAAGTGCCATATCTGAAATCTACTCTTAATTTGCATTAATTTTGTAATTGGAAGTATGTTTCTATCTTTCATAGTTTACGAGATAATCGCTGTAACATCTATTTTGAATCAATATATTCAATATAGAATTTATTCCCAGTGTGTAGAATTTTTATTATGTTAGATCTTCCTTCTAACGGTCAGAACTATTTTGGGATACAATAATTTTACTAATCTACATATGAATAAAATGAAACACTATCTCAATTAATAATTAAATTTAATTAATTAAAATTTAATTATTCTTAGCTTCTGATGTAATAAGCAAAATTTACAATTTCATATTTATATATTTTTTAATTAATAATTCCTTTATTTGTTTATGAAGTAGTTGAGCTGTTTTTTGTTTTCTGTTTCTTTCCTTTTTCCTGCTTTAGTGTACATTTTGTCTTTTTTGATTATTCATAGCGAATTTAACAACCATTTTTATTAAGTTAAAAAAAGTATATGAAAATTTATTACATATTTAAAAAAAAGAGAAAAATCTGTGCCCTAGGTCTATTTTGGACTTACCTGTTTGCGCTCTACTTAAAATTATATGTATCGAATATTTCAAAATTTTGTTTAGATTTTGAGGCAAAAATGTCTGCGCATGCGCAGTAATGGTATTTTCAGTAAAACATCTTGAATGAAAAAATACACACACACACACACGCACACAAATACATATATATATATATATCTTTAAGTTTCAAACATCAAGAAAGCTCAAAATGATTTTAAGATATTTTTTTGTGTGTGCAGGGGAGGAGTAATGATATATAAATCGTTTTCTCAGTCGTCTATCACGTGATATATATATATATATATATATAATATATATAGATATTGAAATATTTCTACAGTGTAAACGTAAATGTCTTAAATTCAGTTAAAAAAGTGTCTCATATAAATGTTCATTTTTTAAGCGAAAAAGAAATGCTTTACTTTTTAAGACACCTTTTTGCATCTGAAATTAAGACATTGCAAGTGTCTTAAGAGCCACCATGTTTTAGGCATAAAATACCGCCCTCTTAAGCTTAAAAACACTACCGTTTTTAAGGCCTTTAATAAATAACTAAATAAATAAATGTGGCTTGCGATTATCGGTTTCTGTTAAAAAATAGATTTTAGAATTGCTTAGAACATTAATGGATTTTTTATATTAAAAAAAAAAGTCCCATTATCTGGCGTTGGGATCCACTGTCGTTCAAAACATAAACAACGAGCCCATCGTTGTCGGAGTCAAGCATTTACCAATCGCTCCACCATCGAATAAAGTATTGCGTGTTTTTATGATAAAATATACTCCAATATTCGCGAAACAAATCTCAGTGTTATGTTTTATTTCTAATTTTTTGCCATAGAACTATTGATGGTATGGTATATTAAAGTTAATAAATATTATTATCATAAATTTCATATCTAGAGTTCAAGAATTTATTTAAAATGCATAAAAAGTATGTGAAGTTTGCAGTGCCCGATAATAACGATTTATTTCCTTCAAGTGATATTTAAATAGAAACAAACTATAATCATGAATACGAGAATGTTTGTTTTTTTACATTTAGATGTATGTAAATATGTTAAAGAAAAAAGTTTTTAAATGAATAATAATAATGATAAGAAAGAAAGAAAAAAGCTATGCACAAATTATTCGTTGTTGTTCACTTATAAATTCGCTTTCTTCTCTAGAAATTACTTTCTAGGTCTGGCTTCATACTTTTACTTTTAATATAAAAAAGCTTTAAAGAATTTTTTTTATTTTTTTTTTTTATGAAATACGCTTTGTGTCTAAATATGTTGTTTATAAATTATGTTAAAAATAATAGTATGCATATGCCATTCATTCACATATCTAGAGTATTATTCCATAAAAATTTAATTTCATAAAGCTAACACAGTTTAAGTAACTTAACTG
This sequence comes from Salticus scenicus, assembly GCA_963930645.1. NCBI lineage: Eukaryota > Metazoa > Arthropoda > Arachnida > Araneae > Salticidae > Salticus > Salticus scenicus. The sequence continues at coordinate 224,989,228 of OZ005656.1, read as the reverse complement.
CTTATTATATAAAATAATAATATATTTATTGAATGTGTAAAGAAGTAGGATAAACATATTTTCTTAAAGTAGTTTCCGTATGAAAAAATATTCTAAGTAACGCAAGTGTCTGAATTTTTAAAGTGTCTGAAAATTCAAACACGTTTGCTATCTGAAAATTCGCGTAATTACGCGTTTCAGACATTTTTGTATCTAAATTGGTATTTCAGACATATTTTTGTCTTAAATTGAGATATCTATAACGTCTAATCTATATTGTAAGACATTTACGTGTCTTAAATGCCGTTTCAGTTGTTTTTTGTCTTACTTTAAGACCTGTTTATTTCCAGTGTATATATTAAAAGAAAAGTTATTGTTGCTGGAGTCAAATTTTTTTGTATTGAACCGCTTCTCCTCGCGGTGGGCAGTGTTCTCCGTGTCATGAGAGGTCTAAATACTCCAAGGAAGACATTTCAGTCAATTAGAAATTTCTATCATCTTAATTAAAAAGTTATTAATTAAAAACATCAGGTTTATAAACGTACTCTATTTACCACCTTTTAAAAAGTTTATCTTTTGACGTTGTTTTTCTTTCATGATGTCACTTTCCACGGGAAAATTTAAATGTGACTAATGGTGTAAAAAATAATAAAATATATGTCAATGTTACTATTAAGAAAAATCTAGTGTCATTAATATTTCTTCAAATGTTCTGGATCCCTCATGGCAGATTCAATGTTGAAACAATACTGAGACAGTACATATTGAGTTTTCCGTTGAAGGCAAGCTTATAGTCTTAAAAATGGACGACTTACGGTCTGTTAAAATTATGTCTATCCGTCCATTTTTAAAAGTTACAATCAATTTCAGCAGTTTTGATGATAACAAATTTCCAGCATAAAAGATAACCTCAGTGCTTCCAAATTCGAAGTACATATTGCATTTTATTCATATGCATGGACACCAAATCAATTCACCTTCAGTATGTTCCCTGTCTATCTACCGAGGCATTTCTCGCTTGATTGCGACTTTTTACTAGTAGACGGAGTTATCCGTTAAACATGTCTTCTGACAACGGTGGGAATTTTGCAGAAGCACATTCTTACTTTAAATAGTTATTCAAATTTCTCAAAGAAGTCGTAGTGTCTGTTTCTGTCAAGTTTCTGTGTCCCAATATAAGAATAATGTGGCATTTCATTCCCCCGTAAACTCAAACTTTCGGTGGCTTGTGCGAAACCTCCATCAAAATTGAAAAATAAAAAATAAATGAAAAATAAAAATCCTAAAGGTTACACTATGTGCTGTCTTAAATTTAGAGGAATTATCAAGACTCTTGCGTCAAACAAAGTATGAATCAATTCTCGTCCTTTCTTACCACTATTAAATGGTCTCAACGATCTAGGATAACTACTCCTTGGTCACCTATTAAATGCCTCTGCTTTATTATAATTGCCAGAAAACTAAGTAACATCTATCTTTCTAAGTTTTACTTCCAGATATAGGTTTCTCACGTAGGCAAAATAAATGTTTTGGCTAAGGTGAAACACAGAATATTTACAAAGCCTCAATCAACGTCCAAAGGGAACAAACAATGTCTACAGCTTCTACCCGAGACAGCAAATATATCTGAGCAAGGGGGATCACCAGAGTCGGCAAAGTCCGAACATCATCCATCGGACGTTTAATTAGATCATATTATCTCAAGTTGCGCTTCTGCCGAACAAGTCGATATCTATCCCGATGCCTCTCCTTCCCACGCAGATGTTGAAAGGAAAAAACTGGACACAAGATCGCCAGTAGTCTGCTACACTATCGTGTGAGTGTAGAATAAGAGAAAACTTTGGTTCCGATTTTTTTTATTTCTTTAAAGTCGAAAGGGACATTCAATAATGAAGTGACTCTGTAAAGTATAATTCAGACTAAAATCTAAACCAAAACTAGTATGTTATGACCACCACAAGAATTTCTTCTATATTTTCCTATATAAATTCACTCAGTTGAAATAATTTACAAAAATTATTATTAAAATTATCTACCATGATAAATGCAGATGATTTTCATCTTGAGAAAACTAACACTAAATATCCAAACAAACACACTTTAACTAACATGTCAAAAAATGCGTTTTCATAATGGTTATCTCATGTATCAAGTTTCGTACAGTTAAATGTCATAGAAGTTGAACTATAGCATTCCCGTTCTCGGGAAAATATGCTATAGCAGCGCAACATATTAGTAGATATCATCCAAATTGAATCGGCATAATGTATTTTAACTGTTTTCTCACATATCAGGGGTTGTTTGATTATGCGCATTAAAACCTGAAATACAGTCTACCCTTAAACTGAGGAAATCTCTGTATAAAACGCCACCTGTTGAGCAATCAATACCAAAAGTTGACTAGCAGTAACTTATGTCAATTGTTCATGCAATTTTGCACAGTAATTCCTGAGATATAACCCATCTTTAAATTTTGAATATCGCTGTACAGCAGCGGCACCTGTTGAGCAGTTGACCCCAAATATTTATAGGCACCAATAGAGGTCAAGTTGCATCTATATATGACTTTACATGCATTTATATGCAGTAGTTCCTTTTCTTAAATTGTGGAAATCACTGCATAGCAGCGTCACCTGTTGAGTAGTTAACGCCAAAAGTTTCTAGGAACTAACTTACATTAAGTTGCATATGTACATGCATTTATATGAATTTTTGTGCAGTACTTCCTGAAATATAGCGTTACCTTAGATTGTGGAAATCACTGCATAGCACCGCCACCTGCCATAGCACCGCCAACTTTTGACACCAAAAGTTGATAGACACTAACATATATAAAGTTGCATCTACTTTTGACTTTACATGCATTTTTGTGCAGTAATTTCTGAGATATAGCCTACCCTTAAGTTGTGGAAATCACTGCATAACAGAGCCACCTGTTGAGCAGTTGACACCAAAAGTTGATAGTCACTAATTTAGGTCAAAGTGCATTTATATTTAAAATTATATGTAATTATATGCAGTAGTTCCTGCGATACAGTTGCCACAAAATTTGTTAACGCACACACACACACAAACAGACAGACAGAAACTTTCTAAAAATGGTCAAATCGTGTTCTGGACCTCTCAAAACGTGTAAATCCATCGAAAACCGGAAGTCGGCAATTTTTACGAATCCAATACTTCATTCTATTGAATATAGAAGAAAGTAATAGTTTGTAATAATTACAGCTTATATCATGTTAAAAAGATATATACTGAAAAATCTAAAAACAAAGGATTCAATTAAATCTACTTAAATATCGGTTAAGATCATGGTTTTAATTGAGAGTGAAATTTATTAGTTCGACGCGTCGTACTATTTCTTTCAAACAGCAATTTCCAGTGTCGTCCTTTCAAGTATTACATCTTATTTAAAAGCGTATTTATTTATTTATTTATATATTTATTTTATCTATAAAGCTGAAAGTTTTTCATTGTCTGTCATTTGTGTAATCAGGACAAAATCTATTAAACGTTGTATTTTTTAGTTCAACCCAATTTGGTTAAAAAGATATTAAATAAAAACTCCAATTTAACATTAAAATGATTAAAAAACAATAAATAAATATAATTGGAAAGAAAAATCATGCGGTATGCATTAATTATTAACACTTTCCAAATGTACGTACTGGTTGTATCGTGGAACTTTCAGCCTCCTTTGCCTACGTTATCACACAATGGAAAGACAGAAGGACTAAAATTTATACAGATACACTAATTGAATTCATAATCAATCCTGAACATTATTGGAAATTATTAAAAATGCTTACCTCAAAAGAAATTGTGGAACTTAATGTATCTGAGTATTTTAATGTAGCCCTATAAATCTGAAGGTTGACCATATAATATTCCGCAAAACATTATTTTAAATATCAATTATATTAAATGTCAATTTCTTTATGGTTTTTACAGTAAAAATTTGTTTGAATGCGATTTATAAAAATGTATGTTATTATTATTATTTTTTTAATTGCTGAAAATAAAGTTAAAAGTTTTTAACATAATGATAGCGATTTCTAACAAATTAAAATAAATGGAAAATTCGTAAATTACAAAAATAAAAATAAATAAATAAAAAAAATAATAATAATCTGAAAGTAAACAAACTTTTAGAATAAATTTATTAAATAATTAATACATTTGCTTTAAAATTTATTAAAACTATAAAAACTATAAATCGAAAGTTTCTATGATTCATCATAAATAACTCGCATACCTTCAAAACTACTGAATAAAAAAATCAAAAAGTTGATAATTTTTTTTTTTTTTTTTTTTTAATAATTAAAACAAAATTGAGAAAAATCGTGCTAAAGAAATGGAACAGCTTTCGTTCAGAACACCTTGGCAAAATTTGAAATTTGGCACCGATATAGCTCGGACGCTTCTCTCCAATATTTTTACTTGCGGCTATGGTCATTTTAACTCATCGTCAAAAATGGCAACAAAAATTTAGAAGTCGCCAAGATGTTCCTATGCTATATCAAAGAAATTTTTAAAAAATGAAGATAGTAACCGATGCTAGGAAATGAAACATAATTATTGCAATTGCATGTCTTATACGAAAGTATAGATTAATAGGATTTTAGACCTGACGTACTAAATTAAATTCTGTTTTGTACATAATTTTATATCTATTACATATAAAGAGAAATTGACTTCGAGTTTTAGCTGATTTCGTGCCGGAATACGGGAGAGATGGTGCGCATTCCATCTTACTCACTTATATATAAAGTTTTAGTTTTGATTTATAATTACTATTTTCAATATTTACATTTAATTTTTACAACATATTCTATTATAAATACAATGCCTACGTCTTGCAAAATATATTTTTGTTTAGTGCTGCCATCTAACGACAATTTATGGAATTATTTATTCCATAAGAACTGTTAGGAGAAAGATTTCTTTATCTTTAATTTTCGTTAACGAAGATAAATAAAATACAAAAATAAATAAATGCATAAAAATAAATAAAATGTAACATTCATATTATTTTTTAAGTTGTTCAGTAGCTATCTGCGAATACATTTTCAATTTATTTATTAAACTTGTTTTTATTTCTAATTCGTTACTCGTAAATATGTCTAAATACCGAACCGATCACATTAGTGATAATATGTATGAATATTCTTTTAAGTTACTCAATTTTCAATTATAATTCTTCTTTCGGCAATTTTGTTGAACATGCTCTAATGTAAATATCATAGTCATTTTTATGAAAGATATTTCTTGTTAGTGCTGCCATTTACCTTTGCCAAAGTTGTTGCTGTATGGCTTAAGGCTGATTGACTACACTAATGTCCTTGGCCTATGTGTGGAATAATCTTCATTTGGATTTTATAAGGGTTCCTAGTCCGTATTTATGCTAGTTTCAGAGAAAACCACCGAAAACTCCGAACATCTGTGTCGATGAGCGAGACCCGGTTCGAACCTGGCACTTCTTATCTACCAGCTTTCAGCGAAATACAGCTCGGCCACTGTTGGGGCATATTTTTCAAAGAAATGCTTGACCCTCTCCCCCCCCCCCCCTATGGGTCCATCTGCACCCAAACTGATTCAGCATAGTGCCTTATAATATTATTCTCATATGCCTAATATTGTGCAATTATGCACAATATAATCTGAGATATATCTTTCCCGTTCTCATGGAAAAAAAAAAAAATAGCATAGCAGCGCCACCTGTCACCCGATATGCATCCGATTTGAATACGCGTAGTGCTTTATAATGGTCCTCTCATATACCATTCATCAGTTTTGCCTATAGAACCTGAGATATACCATTATAATAACCATATCTCAAAAACAAAACTAGCAGAAAGTCCAAACTACGTATTCCTAATCTATATCATATAGGAGTTTACAGAGATACCCCAAAGAAATATAATATAGTGGGACTGTACAAGGGAAGTGCAAGAAGTACATTTCAGGTTGTGTTATGTGACATTAGTATAGATTATATTTATGTGCATAATGTGATGTGTACATAATTTATCGTAGGCATACAAGGATGCCAATAATTAAGAGAAAACATTATTTTTTATTGAATGTAGTTCAGGGAAGTGCTTTACTGTATTTTCTCACGTCTTGGATATCTGTTCAAGAAAGAAAATCAATTTACTCTACCCATACGGTAAATAAAGTATTTTTTAAATTATATTTTCAACGCTTGTTTTTATTTTTATTTATTTATTTACAAGCAGGCTACACCCGCTTCGCTGGTCACTATATTTAAATGAATTTTCAAAAGAATTGGATCAGTATTTAGTTTTTTACATCACATTACAAATAAAAACTTAAAAAGAAAAAAAAAAAAAAAAAAAAAAAAAAAAACACTGAAATTGCTTTAGATCTCGCTCCTTCGGGTACACATTGGCACTTCAATCTGGGTATTTATCGACGACTTGTGGATTTTCTGTTATTTAAGAACAACGATTTTAAATATGACTGTATCTCAACATCTATTATATATTTTAGTTTTTGAACCATGTGTTTTATAGCCCCCGTTATTTACACTATATTACGATTTGGTTCCGACGAGTGCAATAAAATAAAATAAAAAAAGTATATTTTATTTTAAAAGAAATTAAATACATGAAAAACAAACGAATTTTAATCAGTTTAATCCTTTCTACTATAAACTACCTTTTTTTTCACCCAATAAATATAATATATATATTAAAAAAAAAAAAAAAAAAAAAAAAAGATTTTTTTTAAAGGAATTAATTAAAAATAAATTAAAAATAAAAAGTTGCTATACTATAAAATTTATACATAAACGTAACAATTTATTTCTATTGCATTACCATTTGGTTTTCAATAAATAAAATAATAATTAAAAAGAAAAAAAGAAAAGAAAATCGCCTTCAAATGAATGCATTAAATAAAAAATGAATTGTGTAATAGCCGTTGCTAAGATACGCAGACGATTACAATCAAAGAATAAGTTCATGAAAAATGAAACATAAAAGCCAATGTTTAAAATGGAAAAAAATCTGGAGTCACTCCACTCGACTTTCCGAACATTGAGTAACTAACAGTTTTGTAGATAAAATAAAGAAAGAGGAGTTGCTAAACAAACAAAAAAGAGAAAACCATAACAGAGTGTTTGAGTATTTTTCTCCATATATCACACGAGGTTTTATTTAACGCTACTGAACTTTGAGCCCTTAGATCATAAGGATAAAGAATTTTTCGTTGTGTCCCTGTAAAAATCTATAAATGCTATATACACCAAAATGCTTATAGTTAGTGCAACAGTCATTTATAATATTCATACAAATTTTCAGCTCAATTGAATAAGGCGTTTAGATGCTATCGCTGGTCTCATAGGCCATAAAGATAAAGAATTTTTCTTTGTGTCCCTGTAAAAAAACTGTAAGCGCTAGATTCACCAAAATCTATACAGTTGGTTCAAATGTGACCTATAACATGTGTACAAATTCTTTGCTGAGATTAATAAGGCGTTTAGACGCTATCACACTTTTAAAAATTTGGCAAAGAATTTTTCTTTGTGTCCCTGTAAAAAAACTATAAGTGCTAGATTCTCCAAAATCTATACAGATTGAGTATCTGTGACCTATAATATGTGTATAAAGTTTTTGCTCAATTGAATAAGGCGTTTAGATGCTATCGCACTTTTAAGATTTTGGTCCCTTGGCCATAATGATAAAGAATTTTTCTTTGTGTCCTTGTAAAAAAACTATAAGTGCTAGATTCACCAAAATCTATAGGGTTCGTACTATGGTGACTTACAATATACGTACCAACTTTCAGCTTATTCGAACAAAGCGTTTAGACGCTAGCGTGTTCACTCACAGACATACACACATACATACACACATACATACACACATACATACACACACACATACATATATCATCGTAAAAATAGTGAAAACGGACTCGTTGGACCTCGAAACGTATAGAAACATCAAAATCTCGAATTCGGATTTTTGACATGATTACAATACTTTCCTCACTATAGTGTTCGGAAAGTAAAAACATAAATTTAAAAAGTTTAAATTCGAAATTCGAAAAAAATCTCGATGAGGTGCACACCTGCAGGGTCCCAGGTACATATATGCCAAATTTGAGGCTCTGCGATTAGTAGCGTGAGCACCAGAGCTCAGACAGACACACACAGAAACACTTCTCTTTACTTATATAGATATTTATTTTTTAAATGATTAGTCCCTTAAATTATAGTTTTTTCTTTTTCTCTTTTTTTTTTTTGATTATGTGTGTTATCAGCGTGACTTAAAAGAATAATCATAGGCAATTAAAATGTTTTATTTTGAAGTTCATATGAGATTAATACTTGAAAGGCTTAATAAGCTTAAAGAAGTTATATGTTTTAAAGTTATCTGACAAAATTGGAATTATCTTTTAAATTTAACAACAGCTTTGTACTTTGCTAAAATGTAGACACTATATTGAAACGTGGGCTTGATGAGACTGTAGCAGCTCTATCACAAAATTATTTGTCAATAAATAAATAAATAAACAAATAACATTATTTTATCATATTTACATTTAATGTAAATATATTTATTTTTTTGTAGTTAAAAATTCTTTAAATGTGATTTATGAAAATGTCTGTTATGGACAATATTCCTGTGACGTCACAGTGGGTAAAATCGCCGAACACGTGGCCGATATTTTGTAAACAAATTAGATTCAAGATGCCATTTTATTGTTGCGCATAACATTTTCCTAAATATTTCTCCAGTGAAACATAATAATCAGATATCTGTTCAAACAAGAACAAAAGAGAAATGTAAACAACTGAATCGAATGATAAAGTTAAGACTATTCCATATCGTAAAATTGCAGAACATTTTATGCATACATACACATATATATATAATGAATAAAAGATTAATAAGAACATTTTATACACACACACATATATATATAGACAATAAAGCTTAAATAATTAGAATTTCAATCACTTTAATAAAGGAATTTATTAAATGGAACATCCATTTAAATTTGTTGACATTGCCACAGTTCACATGGTAACTTTTAATATTACATATGTTGATTAATATTAAAGTATATTACTAAAACTGGTTTAAAAACAAAACAAAGGTATCACTATATCACTCTTACTTCAATTTCATATAATCTGTAACTCTTATAAATAATATTGCAAGATAAAAATTTGTAGCCACAATGCTTTGCTATGGTAGAGTTGAGAATTGTTTTCCGAAAACAGCTGATTTTTTATAGTCTCGAACCCAACGGAGGAATATGGTTCATTATTTTTAAAATTACTGGAAATAAAGTTAAAAGTTTCTAAAATAATGATGGCGATTTCTAATAAATTAAAATAAATGGAAAAAGGCTTATGTAAAAAAGGGGGAAAAAATGAAATTTCTGAAAGTAAACAGTTTATTAAATAATTAATAAATTTGACTATTAAAAGTTTATTAAAACTGTAAAAACTATATACTGAAATGTTCATGATTCATTAGTTATAGCTCATGATTCATGATCTATAACTCGCATAACTTCAAAATGGACAATATTCCTGTGACGTCACCGTAGGTAAAATCGCCGAACACGTGGTCGATATTTTGTAAACAAATTAGATTCAAGATGTCATTTTATCGTTACGCATACCATTTTTCTAAATATTTCTACAGTGAAACTTAATAATAATGTTCAAACAAGAACAAAAGAGAAATGTAAACAACTGAATCGAATGATAAAGTTAAGACTATTCCATATCGTAAAATTGCAGAACATTTTATGTATACACACACACACATACATATATATAATGAATTAAAGATTAATAAGAACATTTTATACACACACACATATCTATAGACATCAAAGCTTAAATAATTAGAATTTCAATCACTTTAATAAAGGAATTTAATAAATGGAACATCCATTTAAATTTGTTAACATCGCCACAGTTCACATGCCAACTTTTAATATTACATATGTTGATTAATATTAAAGTATATTACTAAAACTGGATTAAAAATAAAACAAAGGTATCACTATATCACTCTTACTTCAATTTCATATAATCTGTAACTCTTATAAATAATATTGCAAGATAAAAATTTGCAAGCCACAATGCTTTGTTATGGTAGAGTTGAGGATTGTTTGCCTATCCAGCTGATATTCTTGTAGCCTCGAACCCAAAGCGGGAATATGGTCCATTACTCAATAAAAAATGAAAATGTTGATAACAAAGTTTTTTTTTCTTTTTTATTCTTTCTTCTTTTCTTTCTTCTTCTTCTTCTTTTTTTTTTTTTTTTATAATAATTAAAATAAAATTGAGAAAAATCGTGCTAAAAAGCATGTACAGAACATATGGGCAAAATTGTAAATTTGGCATCGATGTAGCTCGGAAGTTTCTGTCCAATATTTTTACTCATGCAATCGCGATGGTCATTTTAATTCATCATCAAAATGAGAGCAAAAATTGAGAAGTCGCTAAGATGTTCCTATACTAAAGTTATATCAAAGAAATTTTTAGAAATGAAGATAGTTACCGATGCTAGACAATAAAACATAATTACTGCATGCCCCTATATAAAAGTATAGATTAAAATAAGACCTGGTATACTGAATTAAATTCTGTTTTGTACAGAATTTTATATCAATTATGTAGGAAATAGAAATTGTGTTCGAGTTTTTGCTGATTTCGGGCCAGAAAACCGGAGAGGTGAGTACTTATTCCATCTTACTCATTTATAAATAAAGTTTTAGTTTTGATTTATAATTCTTTTAAATATTTACATTTAATTCTTATAACAATTGTTATTATAAATACTATACCTATCTTTTGCAAAATATATTTTTGTTCAGTGCTGCCATCTAATGACCCATTATTGAAATATTCATTTCATAAGAGCTGTTAGAAGAAATATTTTTTTTTATCCTTAATTTTCGTTAAAGAAGATAAATAAAATATAAAAATAAATAAATATATAAAATAAATAAAATATAACATTTATTTTATTTTTTAAGTTATTTGGTAGTTATGTGCGAATACGTTCTCAATTTATTTATGAAATTTATTTTTAATTTGTAATTCTTTACTCGTAAATAATCCTGAATGCCGAATCGATCATATCAGTGGTAATATTTATTGGATGAATATTCTTTTAATTTACTCAATTTTCAATTATATTTCTTCTTTCGGCAATTTCGTTGAGCATGTTCCAATATAAATGTCATACTTATCTTTGTGAAAGATATTTGCGGTTAGTGCTGCCATCTACCATTTCTAAAGTTGCTGTATGGCTTAAGGCTGATTGACTACACTAATGTCCTAGGCCCATAGGTGGAAAAAAAAAACTATGAATATATTGTGATCGTGAAATGACATTTAAGGCCGATAGCTTAAGAGAATTTATGAGTTTTTTAATAATTATACCCAAGTAACAACCCCCTATCTCATTAGTATTGCATTTTCGACCCTGCATTGTCGCACCGGTAGTGAATTACCCTGTACATATAGTATGCTCCATATATAATGTAATATCATAAACATTCACCATTCCTTTATAGTCCTACACAAAATAATTTAAATTATGTGTTGACTGAATAAATTTACCTATACTTATTTTGGCTATATGTATATATGTATATATTTGTTTAATTTACTAGAGATTATGTATATTTCGAGCCAGGTTACAATTGGATATTTCTAGAAGTACATTCAAAGTTGTAAAGTGTATTTTTCTTACTATGGTTTATTTAAGTGCACTGTGTGCGGTTTTTGTAATTAATAAACAATATACAGGACTGCTCAAAATTGATCCAACAAGTTTTAAAATTTAACTGGGGGAAATTTCACTAAATAATCTGAAATAAAATTTTAAATTTATTATAACCATAAATGTTCTATGAATGTATAATATGCGGATTAAGGTTGCTGTGTAGCCGCCATCTTAAATATTCAAAGTTCCGTGCTAATCTATGGAGAAATTTTGTCCTTTAATAATTAACTAGTTAATACCCGTCAAAATTTGACGGATCATGTGCATCTTAAATCTTCATAGCATAAAGTTTTAAACATCCCTATTTTAATATTCTGCATTGCTCTTAACCTGTTTAAAATCCATTGCTGTAATGAATTATTACTTTCCGAACACTATAGTGAGGAAAGTATTGTTATCATGTCAAAAATCCGAATTGGAGATTTTGACGTTTCTATACGTTTCGAGGTCCAATGAATCCGTTTTCACTATTTTTGCGATGATGTATGTATGTGTGTGTGTATGTGTGTATGCATGTGTGTATGTCTGTGAGTGAACACGCTAGCGTCTAAACGCTTTGTCCGAATAACCTGAAATTTGGTACGTATATTGTAAGTCACCATAGTACGAATCCTGTAGATTTTGGTGAATCTAGCACTTATAGTTTTTTTACAGGGACACAAAGAAAAATTCTTTATCATTATGGCCTATGGGAGCAAAATCTTAAAAGTGCGATAGCATCTAAACGCCTTATTCAATTGAGCAAAAAATTTATGCACATATTATAGGTCACAAATACGCAATCTGTATAGATTTTGGAGAATCTATCACTTATAGTTTTTTTACAGGGACACAAAGAAAAATTCTTTATCATTATGCCTATGGGGCCAAATTTTTAAAAGTGTGATAGCGTCTAAATGCCTTATTAATCTGAGTAAAAAATTTGTACACGTATTATAGGTCACAGTTGCACCAACTGTATAGATTTTGGTGAATCTAGCACTTACAGTTTTTTTATAGGGACACAAAGAAAAATTCTTTATCATTATGGCCTATGGGACCAAATTTTTAAAAGTACGATAGCATCTAAACGCCTTATTCAATTGAGCTGAAAATTTATATGAGTATTATAAATCACTGTTGCACTAACTATAAGCATTTTGGTTAATCTAGCATTTATAGGTTTTTACAGGGACACAGCGAAAAATTCCTTGTCATTATGATCTATGGGCTCAAAGTTCAGTAGCGTTAATTAAAACATCGTGTAATATATGGAGAAAAATACTCAAACACTCTATTATGGTTTTCTCTTTTTTGTTTGTTTAACAACTCGTCTTTCTTTACTTTATCTACAAAACTGTTAATTACTCAATGTTCGGAAAGTCGAGTGGAGTCACTCCAGATTTTTTTTTTTTTTTTGTTTGGAGGGGAAGGGTGAATAAATTTCATGAAATTACAATATACAAAATGTAAGCGTACTTCGTACAATAAAGATAAAATCTGAAGATTTTTTTTCTAATTTTACTCTAAATGTGACCAAAAGAATGTTTGGAGTAATTAAAATAGAGACAGAATTTATAAATTATGGTAAGAATGGAGAAAGAAA